>CM035435.1:123687228-124317228 GCA_020310875.1 Ceratopteris richardii | reverse complement strand
GCTACCCGCCACCGTCCCCGCGCTATCCGCCGTCACCTTCGCGCTATCCGCCGTCCGCCCCCCTTACCCGCCCAGCAACTCCGAACCCCGTTTAACCGGTGAACCTCTCCCCTCGCTGCTAGGTGCCCGCGTGCCCTAGACTCCCTCCTCTTAGTCTCTCTCTCCCTCCCGAGTTGCCGCCGGTTGGCTCCACGCCACCACGGCCAGCGAACACGACGTTGGCACGGCCGGTCTAACTTCGGGGACGGAACGCGCCAAAAACGTGACTGAACGGCGCCGACGTCACAAGGCCCAACGGGCTGCCTTAGAAGAGGAACTCAACCGCCTTCTCTTGGTGAACGCCGAGCTACATGAACGGCTCCAGGAGGCCGAAATCAACGCCGAGATCCACACCCAACCCGAATCCGACCAAGCTCCACCACGTCCTGATGTTGTCCACGATCACAACGGGTTTGAACGTCTCACCCAAGCCCCTCCCTCCTCCCCCCCCCCCTTCCAAACCCCTCCCTCTCCCCCCTCCCCCCCCCAAACCCTTCCCTCCCTCCCCCCCCCCAACCCCATCCATCCATCCCTCCCCCCAACCCCTCCCTCCCTCCCCACCCCCCTCTCTGTTGGAATTTGGGGCCCAGGATCGTTCCAATACTAAAACCTTTTGAGCATACACACTTAATTAATCAAGATGATAGGTGAGAGATAGAAAGAAAGAGATCTTGAGACAAGGATAGGGAACGTAAGCAAGATGCTTACTCACTAAAAAATAGATGTCCAAATTACAACATGGGAGTACTACTCAATCATATAATGTGGTGCACTTACTAATGGAAGAATAGCAAAGAAGATGATGATACAAAATTGCAGATTATGTTGTTATAACCTGAGTGTGTGTGAAGTGAATGAGCAATGAAGTGAAACTAACCTCTCAAAATAGTGCAACAAATCTGAAAATCAGAAAACCCTAATTCTGAAATCAGGGTACAGAAACCCTAAAAACAGAATATAAGGCTAACTTACAAAAGATAGCTGCCACCACCTTGAAGAAGACTTCTTGCTCCAAGAGAGTAGCCTCTCCTTCACCAAATCTTCACCTCCAAAGCTTCCGAACTCCAAACTCTAGCTTGTGAATTTTCTCTCTTCAAAATAGTGCCCAACCATGCTCCTTATATAGGTTATGATATGATGCTCCCAATAAAGCCATGCGCAAGATTTAGCAAAAAAATCCATAAAAAGCTATGATCGCTGTTTTCTTTTAATTGATCGTTAAAATTCTGCTTTTCGTGATTTATAAAAAACCCATCGCTAAATATTGTTTGATTTTAATTTGGATCGTTCAAATTAAGTTGCTTTTGATCAGAGCAACTATATGACCTAGCTTTTTAAGTTTGGAACTCATAGGCTGCTTTTCCTCCATTTTGAGCTGAATTAGGGTTTGGATTATCTCCCTGTTCTGACCTCTAATGAAGAAATGAAACATACCACTAGATAGCTCTTGCTAAGCTCTATCTATCTAGCCTAAAAAACTTTTACCCAAACTGTACAAAAATTGCTGAGTCCAAAATGTAGAATTGCTGGAATGTGAACCATATGTACATTGACTTCCAACAATCCCTCTAGAGTCAATGTGGACCATATGTACATTGACTCTAGAGTAGCTGCAAATGTTGCACGATATTCAGCTTCACATGATGAAGCTGCAATAGTGGGTTGTCTCTTCGAAAGCCATGAGATAAGACAATCTCCAAGATAAAAACAAAATCCACCAGTACTTCTTCTTGTGTCTCTATCACCTTCCCAATCACAATCTTAAAATCCTTTTAGTAACAAATGTGTAGATTTCGAAAATACCATAGCATAATTTGAAGTTCCCTTGAAATATCGAAAGATCCGCTTTACTGCTTTCCAATGTAAAACTGTCGGATTCTGCATGAATCTTGATACTTGAGAAACTGCAAACTGTATATCAGGACGTGTATTACAAAGATATATCAAGCATCCAACTCCTTGACTATATACAGTAGCATCAAATGACTCTTCATCTGCTACCATCTGGAAAGACGCGTTCTGATCCATAGGTGTTTGCATAGGTTTAGAATCACTCATCCGAAACCTTTCTTAAAGTTTCTCAATGTACTTCTGTTGTCTCATATAGATACACTTATCTTTAAACAGAAACTGAATCCCAAGATAATAATGCAAAATTCCCAAATCATTCACATCAAATGTTTGCTTCAATTGTTCTTTGAACATCTGCAAATCTTCATTTTTGGGACATGTGATTATAATATCATCCACATAAATCATTGCTATAATCAACATAGTTCAGCTTTGACATAAAGAGTTGGAGCTTCATTTGAGTTATGGAAATCAATGGATAAAAGATATGTATATATGTTTTCATACCATGCTCTAAGTGCCTGTTTTAAACCATACAAAGCTTTTATAAGCTTACATACCAAATATTCTTTACCTGTCTCTTCAAAACCTTCTGGCTGCTGAATATACACATCCTCATGTAAAGCAGTCTTTATGTCAAATTGATATATATGCCAACCAAAATGTGCTGCTAAAGCAAGTATTGACAAAATAACAGTCATCCTAGATGTAGGAGCGAATGTCTCATCATAATCAATATCTTTTTGTTGTGCATATCCTTTGACAACTAATCTTGCCTTATACCTGTCAATAATAGTACCATCTGCTTTCCTTTTGATTTTGAAGATCCATTTTACACCTATAGCTTTCTTTCCCTCGGGTAACTCACATAGCTCCCAAGTTTGATTCTTATGAATAGAATCAATCTCTTCTTGCATAGCTTTTCTCCAAATAGGAAAATTAAGTGCATCTTTAACACATGTAGGTTCATCTTCAACTGTCATAAGTGCCAAAATATCATGAATCTCAAAGTCTTCAGCAAAACCTACATGATCTTTTTGTTGTTGGTGTCTACTCTGACTCCTTGTTCTTCCTATAAAAGTCTTTATACCACTATCTTTCCAAGTCTGATATAGCCATGTAGGTGTATCCTTAAAAAGTGGTGATACTCTTTCTAACCCTTCAGCTTCCACAGGTTCTGGAACTTGTCCTTCTGAAGTACTAGGACTTTCTGGAACTCTAGTACTTTCTTCCATTTCTGGAACCAAAGTCTCATGTGGAACTGAATCTGTAGAAGGTTGTGAAATTCCTCTTTCTTCAATTCTTTCTTGAATCCTAGGAATTTTAACTCCCTCCTGATATGGCTAAACATGTAAATCGAAATTCGTTCTAAAAAATCCATAGTCATTTTCACTAATGAACTCTGGAATTTCTACTTCTTTATCATAAACTTTATTTTCAGCAATATAAGCATTACGTGAAAGAATAACTTCACCTGTCTCTGGAACATAAAACATGTATCCTTTGCTCTCAATAGGATATCCAATAAAAACAGCTTTCTTTGCCTTTACATCTAGTTTGCCTCGATCCTTTTTCTCAACATGTACATAAGAAAGCGATCCAAATACTTTGAAGTAACTCACATTAGGTTTTCTACCATAATAAGCTTCATAAGGTGTGATTACCTTTAAAGCTTTTGTAGATGACATGTTCAAAATGTGATTAGTTGTATGTACTGCATCAAACCAGAATTTTGGTGAAAGCTTCTTGGATGCCATCATGCTCCGCATCATCTCAACAAGTACTCTATTCTTTCTTTCTGCAACACCATTGTGCTGAGGAGTATAAGAAATAATAAGGTGTCGAGTAATACCTTTCTCATCAAGAAATGTATGGAACTCATTTGACAAGTATTCTCCACCTCTATCACTTTTTAGAATCTGGATACTTTCCTCACTTTCATTTTCAACCATAGCTACAGATTTCTTGAAAATAGGAAAGACTTCTGACTTCAACTTAAGACCATAGATCCATGAATATCTCGTAAAATCATCAACAAATAGAACAAAATACCTAAAACCCTAAATAGAGACTACTCTCATAGGTCAGTTCACCTGGTAGCTGTAATATGACCATGTTTCTTGAAAGGTAGTTTATGCATCTTACCATCAAGACAACCTTCACATATATCTGAATCATCTGGTAGCTCGAATGAGGGTAAACTCTCAACCATACCTCTGTCTTTGATACTCTTGAGAGCTCCAAAACAAATATGTCCAAATCTTTCATGCCATAGCTTCATATCTTCCACCGGTGATGAAGATTTGACCGCACATGCCTGACTGATTTTTGACAAAACGAAGATCCCTCCTCTATGCTCACCTTGCAAAATACACTTGTCTTCTTTGTGTGATAAGATCTTACTCTCAAATACAACTTTAAAACCATCACCTAAAAATGCAGATATAGATAGCAAATTCTTCTTCATTTTAGGTACATATAAAACATCTGAAATCTAAAAATTACCACCTTCTCTTGACTTTAGGGTTATTGTACGTATTCCCACAACATCCAAATCATTACCATCTGCAATAGTAACTCTTCTACCTGTAGAATAGGAAAGAGAAGAAAACACATCTATGCAACCTGTCATATGCTTTGTAGCACCTGAGTTAAATATCCAAGGACTTGTTGAAAGAACTTGTAAAGTTGCCTGATCAAAAGCTACTTCCTCAATGGTGATATAGGCATAAGAATCACCTTGAGATTTCCCTTTTTTATCATCTTCTTCAAAATTACCTCATGCCCTTAGCTTTTCTAATGCAATCCTTTTACATCATGCTGACTTAAAATGTCCAGGTTTCTTGCAGTAGTAACATATTACTTCCTTCTTCTTAGAAGACTTCTCTTTAGATGTAGTAGAAACAGAATCTGAAATAGAAGGTGAAAGGGACTTACTTTCCATCTTGGATTGTTTTTCCTTCTCCTCCTCCTTCTTCTTTTTACCCTTTGATGAAGATAAAAGTGCTTCTTCATTCTCTTCCATTCCCTTCAACTTGAAGTAACAAGAATTCTAACTCTTCAAATGTAACCTCTCTATCTCTTGTGGTAAGGGTAAGAGTTGTTATGAAAGACCGATATGAGCGTATTTACCATTTCTTCATCTGATATCTCAACTCCTACATTTAGAAGTTGATCTCTCAAGTCAACGAGTCTCGTAATGTGGGTTTGAATTGACTCACCAGCCTTCATCCTTGTATTTGCTAGTTGTCTCCTCAAGTGAGCTTTCCTAGCAAGATTTCTGCTCTGAAAAAGATTCTCAAGCTTCAACCAAGCTTGTTTAGAACTTCTGCAAGATCTAAGATGTGGCAGAATATGCTTTTTGACACTCATTGCTATAAATGAAAGTGCTATATCTTTAGGATCCCATCTTGCCTGATCTTCAGTAGGAGGAACCGTAGGTAAAGATCTACCTGTGACTCTGGATGTAGAAGTGGTTACCTCTTCTTCCGTTGGTTCTGTGATAGTAACTCCAATACCTCTTGAAGCTGTTGTAGCCCCTTCTTCGCCTTCTCGTCTTGGTCTTTTAAGGATCCATTGACGATACTCCATAAATCCTTTGTCTGTGCACGCGGGGGAGGGTACTTGTGTGTGTAGTACATGCATAGAAAGATATGCAGGCTGGCTGAAAAATAGATATGAAAGATAGTTGGACTCCGCATGTTTATGCTGAAATAGATATGAAAGGTATCTTTAGTGAGATATTTGTTATTGAAGTTCAAAATACTCAATATTTGGCACTGCAATCTAGAAAGACCATGCTCTGATGGATCTTTGCACTCATGGATGTAACAAGAAATGGAATAGTTAGACGACACTGCTTTTATAGGTGTGGAAGTTTGATACTTTCACAATCAAGACACAGATATTAATATGTTGAGTGTTTCTTACTACCCTATGAGTAACTGTTCCATAAGTCAGCTTACCTTCGAAATCATCATCTAGCCCATCGTCTACTGAGGAAAAAGCATGTAAGTTGACAGGAAGGCATTTTTACTTACCTGTTTGTCACCAGAAAAGTCATTCGTCCCGAGCTCCTAAGCATCTTTAACATTGGTATCAGCTCAGGATCATAATGGATGTATCTACAAAAGAGCAAACCAAATCACTGCTGCAAGCAACATGCAACAAAATTCCACAGGTCCAGTCAAAACCATATCCACTATTCCGGTCAAATTATCATACATGATAAACTAGTGGCTCTAAAGAAAGGATGTATCAACACTCATAACAGTTAAAGTGGGCCAGTTTCTACAATTGAGCATTCACGCTACCTAATATGAAAAGGCCCTATCACTAGGTTGAAGAGAAAGACCATACTCCGCAGGGTCCTGAGCAACAGCTTGTTTTAGAGTCCCATCTCGATGGCAAAGATCAATAGCAGCACGGACATCACGATAAATTGACGAGTAGCTGCTTTTCATCACAACAACCACAAAGAATCAGAAATATCAAATTAGTTTTAATCATAAAGAAACGACTTGTAGTACTCTCTACAGAAAAGTGAATGGCTAAATTATTAATGCAAGTGTACCTTCAAGAAAAGAGCTTGTGATTAAATATTGCTGTATGCGAAAGATGGGAGGGGAGGAAAAGAAACAAAAATACAGAAATGAGGGGAAAAAAAAAAGGCAAAAGTTTTGTGACAGAAAGTTTTGATCTGTGCCCATTCATAAAATAAAATGCAAATATTTTACATAGTGCATCATTTCTTTATAAGTCACAGTAAAGATGCTTATTTGACAGCTCTTGCATGCCCTTTGAATTGAGTCCCAAAACAACAGTGGTTACATCTTTTGATATGATCAACTACACAGCAACAATAGGACAAATATTATTGAAGCATCTATCATTTGACATAGTACTAAGTAAATTAGTGCAAATCAGATAAGAACCATAGCGCAAATCAAATGCTCCAACACTCAGTGGTACGACATGTCATTTCTTAACAGTTCTCAGTCTTCCCCTAAAAATTTAATGAACTAGATATACAAGATCAAATATTCCATAGATTGAAATCCCCAAACTGGTCCAACATATTTGCTTTAACTTTCCTGAGAAGTAACTACCTGATGTTAAAGTAAACACTTGACTTACTCACTAGCTCTTGAAAGCATTTGTGTGTGTGTGTGTGTGTGTGTGTGTGTGTGTGTGTGTGTGTGTGTGTGTGTGTGTGTGTGTGCACGCGCGCGCATGCATGTGTGCATGTACATGTGCATGGATGCACAAACGTGTGCACCAATGCACATGTTTCCTCACTGCAGGAAAACAGTGCCTTATAACCATATTATCCTTTTCAAAATACTAAAAGTTTCCCACTTAATGTGATAAAATTAGAGTTGGTGCATCCGAGCAGCAAACCATGGAGATATGGAAGACAGATCAACAGGACAGCCTACCCTTCGTGAGATCATGGCCTCCAGACATCAGCATCAGTTAGGAAGATTCTTACTAGAGATACACAGCCACAGAGATTCCCTGCTCCAGCCCACCATGGCGACTCCGCCCATAGGGAGACAGACACAGCTCACGGACTTCTTCTACCCATCACATGCACCAGCCCCCCCACCAGTTGTCATGCAGAGAGGGGTGACTCTTCAGCAGGCGGAGACCTCACATGCTAGGAGACGACCCCGCATCATAGGCTTGCAGACTCAGTGATTTCAACACCAGATTGCAGATATCAAGGCTCGTCGAGCCGCTGAGGAGAGACGGGTGCAGATGATGGCCGATCCCGCTGCAGTCATCAGGGCAGCCCTGACATCACTTCCACCTATGAGCACTGGATGGAGATGATCAGTCACTTAGATGCATGTCATATTTGTACTACCCTCTTGCATATAGGCCACCATAGGGATAGCACTCCATCTTTCCTCCTCTCTCATGGATCCTCCACACATACACATTATGGAAACTCTGATTTTCCTTGTATTGGCATCAGTTTTTTGTTCTTAGCACACTTTGTCTTTTCAATTGATCGTAGACATAACCTATGTACATTGATTCTGTCTCATAGGCCGAGTTCGGCCTTCTAATAGATGTTTAAAAATCTATCTCTCTCTCTCTCTCTCTCTCTCTCTCTCTCTCTCTCTCTCTCTCTCTCTCTCTCTCTCTCTCTCTCTCTCTCTCTCTCTCTCTCTCTCTCTCTCTCTCTCTCTCTCTCTCTCTCTCTCTCTCTCTCTCTCTCTCTCTCTCTCTCTCTCTCTCTCTCTCTCTCTCGCGCGCGCCACAGAACCGCCAGATCTGCCGCCTACGAGCTCGCTGCCCACACCCTGCGCGTTCTCTGCCCCCCACCTGCGTGCCATCTCTGCTGCCAGATCTGCCGCCTGCACCCGCCACCTCTGCTGCCCCTGCCCGCCACCTCTGCTGCCCCCACGCCACCTCTGTTGCCCCCGCCCGCTACCTCTGCTCCCCCCCGCCACCTCTGCTGACCCCGGCCACCTCTCTGCTGCCGCCACAGAACCGCCAGATCTTCCGCCTACGAGCTCTCTGCCCACACCCTGTGCGTTCTCTGCCCCCCACCTGCATGCCCCCGTAACCCTAATTTGCCCCTAATCTACCCCGACCGTAACCTAACCTGCCCCGCGACTAATGTTCCTTGGGCCTTTTCAGAACCCTAAAAAATCATACCCTAAAAACCATACCCTAACCCTAACCTTAGTTTTTCTTTAGTGCGCCATTACTTTCACGAGCTCTGCACCCTCAAAAACCCTAAACCTATCAAAACCCTAATGTCTGAAATAACCCTCAAAACCCTGACCCGACCTTACCACAAAACATAAACCTAAACCTAAACTTAAACCAAACCATGAACCTCTTTGCCGACCTTCCCGAACCTCCTCCACTTTAGGAACTTCTTGAAACCCCAACCCTAATGAACTTAGTTTGAAACCCTAACCGTAGCCTAACTTGACTCTCTCTCTCTCTCTCTCTCTCTCTCTCTCTCTCTCTCTCTCTCTCTCTCTCTCTCTCTCTCTCTCTCTCTCTCTCTCTCTCTCTCTCTCTCTCTCTCTCTCTCTCTCTCTCTCTCTCTCTCTCTCTCTCTCTATATATGGCTCCCAAGTTGGAGGAACAGCTGGCCACCTTAGAGCGTATCCTCCGAGAGTTAATAGGAAAACAAAACTTCACTGAACGGGGTTACCCGCAAAGTTGCCGCCCTCGAAGCCAAGGTGGCAACCTTGGAGAAGGAAAACGGGTCCCTTCGGGAAGAGCTTCTTGCTACCCGCTAGCAGCACTCACGGGACCAGGAGGAGTTGCACACTGAGCTTACTAAGATGAGAACGAAACTGGACAGCAGACGCGAGGAGGGGGAGATCGCCCCTCAGCTAGAGGACATTCGGGTGACTATCAAAAAGGAGTGCATGGAGGTGGTTCAGAGCGAGCTTGAGACTAAGAAGGATGGATGGGTCGAGGTTGTAAAAAAGAACCTTCGACAGGAGGTAAAGAAGAACAACCACCATGAGGAGATCCACATAGTACACACCACCATTGAGGAGGAGCGGATGCGACAGGCTCGCAGGCTCAATGTTCGCGTCTCCGGCCTCACAGAGACAGACGGATCACCAGAGCAGGACGGGAGTCGCTTGTGCACATTACTTGGATACCGTGCGGATGAGCCTCTCCCTTTCACCAGAGCCTGGAGAGCAGGAAGGGACACCACACGGAGCAGAGCACTTATCATTCAGTTCTCAGATGAGGCCGGGAGGAGAGACTTCCTCAGACGACGGGCGGTACTACGCACTACATCGGGCACCCCCATCTATTTAGATGACGATCTCACACGGATGCAGGTAGAGCAGAGACGCGCATGCATGCCGCGTGTCCTCCAGGCCCGATGAGAGGCACGCCCGACGAGAGGGACATCGTGCCCTATACAGAGACGGTCGTGTCATCATTGATGGACGGCCCATTGACTAGGGATTCGCGGCCTATGAGACAGCACACCAGGAGGTGCACTTTGCAGTCTGGAATTGCAATGGATCTTTGTGGACACATCCAGGATGCCTTGAGGAGGTGATGGAGGACAGAGACATGATCTTCTTGACAGAGACACACGAGAGCCCGGGGAGGAGCCTACCGAGGATTGAGGGCTATATGTGGGAGTCAGCTCACCGCCGACAGATGAGACAGCACACCACACGAGGATCAGGAGTAGCCGTGCTCTACAGACAGTCGCTACAGCACAGGGTACAGGTGGTAGCCAGAGACCCAGAGGCACGTTTCATGTGGATACGCCTCCAACTATCAGAGGAGAGAGAAGCGTATTTCGCCGTATGCTATATTGCACCCACCGGCTCGCGCTTCACACATTCCCCCGAGCAGCCCTTAGGAGGGGAGGGAACAGACACCACATCGCCATATGACTGCCTCAGTGACACCATTATGGAGTATACAAGGATGGGCAAAGTCTTCCTTGTAGGAGACTTCAATGCCCGGACTCAAAGCCACCCGTGTGATATCTATGACTTTGACGACCCTGAGATGCTTCGTACCATAGAGGATATGTCTACACTCAGAGCCTCAGCCGACACCGCCACACCCACCTCATACGGCAGATACCTACTCCAGATGGGAGCAGCACACCGTCTCATTATATATAATGGGATGGCGACTTGACCCACCTCGGGTGGCCTCACCTTCATTCCACCCACGACACCACAGGGGGGTAGTGTGGTAGACTATGTTATCGGACCCCGGGAGGCGACGCATCTCATCACCTCATTCACTATCCCACCCATACCGATTGGAGCTGACCACGCATATCTTGCCCTATCCATACGCAGCTCACCATGCATATCACAACCCGTCACCATACAGCCACATGCCCATATCACCATTCACTTTAGACATGAGCTAGCACATATCTATAGCTCCCATGTTCGAGAGCGCATCTACTCCCTTGATCCCTCTGCCTCATTGGACACCCTCACCGCCCACTTCTCCTCGATCCTCCATACATCCGCTACTCTGAGCTTCCCATACACCACCCACAGCACCGCACATTCGACACGGCTGCGGCATACACCCCAGAATAGATGGTACGATGAGGAGTGTAGGCGACTATACCGACATCTCAGAGCACAGAGTATCTTGGGATCCATCACAGAGAGGGAGGCACGACGACAGATGCAAGCCCTCACACGCCGCAAGCGACGAGCTTTCGAGGAGAGACAGGAGGCAAAGTTGTTCGACCTTCTCATGAGTAGGGATTGTGCCACCGCATGGAGGGCACTACGGGAGCCACGCCCACCTACACCCATAGCAGATCCTCAGACTTGGCACACCTACGCCCGGAGGTTATATGACGTCCCAGGACAGCCACCATTGCCGATCCCTCCCACACCGCGTCCTGTGATATCCACCCTCTTCACGACAGGCATGGTACGACAGGCCATCCATAGGCTACAAGCATGGTCGTTCAGCAGATCACACGGGGCTACAGGGTGAGCACTTTATATACGCAGCAGATGTAGTTTCCCACCTGATCGCCCATCTCTTCAACCGTGCTTTGGTTGAGGGATTACCTGACTCGTGGACTATGCATACTATTACACCTATCCATAAGTCCGGCGATATGATGGATCCAGGGAACTACAGGACTATTATGATAGGCCATATCCTGGCCAAGATCTATGGGGCAGTACTAGAGGCAGAGCTAAGTACACACGCTGAGGTAACTGGGATCAGAGCACCCGGCCAGGAAGGCTTCCGCCGCACTTTCTCCACCATCGACCACATCTTCGTGCTTCGTTGCTTGATTGAGAGCGCGAAGGCGAGGAAGCAGAGACTATACTGTTGCTTTGTGGATTTCCGCAAAGCCTTCGACATGGTTCCCCGAGAGAGACTACTACGGAGGCTCCAGGAGTTACAGCTACCATCAGCCATGCTATGGGCCCTCCATGCTCTGTATGCACGAGTCACAGGCAGGGTACGCTTCCTTGGCGGCCTATCAGACAACCTTGTTAGCACCATTGGTGTGAAACAAGGTTTCCCTCTCTCACCCACTCTCTTCGGTCTCTACATCGACGAGATCACGGAGTATATACAGCGAGCAGGAGGGCTAGGAGGAGACCTCGGAGGTACGCCAGTACACATCCTATTATATGCTGATGACATTGCCTTGCTTTCAGAGTCACATGAGGGGTTGCAGTCACATTTACACACACTCGATACCTTCTGCATGGAGAGAGGACTCACAGTGAACCTTGGCAAGACCAAGGTCATGATCTTCCATACCTCCAAGATAGTACGCCATCGCGCTTCTTTCACTGCAACTGGAGGGCAGATAGAGGTAGTGGACTCCTACGTCTACCTAGGTGTCACCTTCTCAGGCAGCACAGGGGTATTCTCCATGGCACAGGCAGCGAGAGATAGATTGACGCGAGGCTATGCGGCACTTGCAGGATTGGAGAGACGTTGCTTTCAGACACATTTTCAGGAGCCCCGGACTAAGGGGTGGCTCTTTGACACTCTAGTGACACCCGCATTGATGTATGCAGCAGCAGTTTGGGCACCTGGGATCACGGAGGCGATGTGGACGCAGATTGAGAGGCCCCAGGTCATCATGATCTCACGCTTGCTGCGCAGCAAGCCCTCCGTTCCACATGACATTATACGAGCTGAGCTTGGCACACCACCGATGCTAGTGGAGGCCCTCTTCCACCTTTATTCTGAGGGTCGAGAGCTCCCCACCAGCCGACTCACCAGGCTTGCATTTGAGAGCTCCAGACATTTAGCAGAGACTGGGCATGAGAGAGTATGGTATGCACAGACTTACCGATGGTTAGCAGACGATGGCATGAGCATTACCGATCTTCTCCCCTTTCAGTATGACCTCTCTTCCCCCCACATTACCCTCTCTCGTTCGGAGAGGAATAGGATCATCCGTCAGGATCTACTACAGATACACGTCAGGGAGACATGGATAGCACCACGGGAGCCTCTTCTCACAAAGAGGCAACACTACAGAGAGCACTTCCTGACTGTGACAAGGGATGGTTTCATTCAGAGACCACGATACATGGATACATACATGGCACCAGCTGAGAGAGTGGCCATTGGGCAGCTCAGAGTATCATCACACCAGCTCGAGATTGAGGTTGGGCGAGCGACACATACCCCGAGGGACGAGAGATTATGCAGGATATGTAGAGAGGAGGTGGAGGACGAGGAGCACTACACATGTAGATGCCACGTATATGAGGACATCAGAGATCGCTACCCACAGCTCTTCAAGGGGGGCAGAGAGATCAGGGCTTTATTGGGGACAGAGGACCAGCGCCCTCTAGGTCGTTTCCTAGTAGAGCTCAAGCACCGTCGTACATCACTCCTCCAGCAGCAGATGGAGATACACCTGCCCCCCCTCCCTCAGACTCATATTACAGATTTTTTCAGACCCACAGCCACTCGAGGACCCAGCTCGATGCGGGGTGTCACATTACACAGAGCAGAGGAGCTTAGACGACAGCGTCGACGACCGAGACCCCCACTCCGGAGAGTCCGTCCACACCAGAGAGAGATTCAGGCGATTCACACACGCCATGACATGGAGATACGGAGACGTCAGCAACGCACCCCTGTCAATCTGGACATTCAGAGCATTTTGAGGATCGCCATGATGCCTTACCCACCGATGCATTATATTCTACACCCACTCCAGGCATTTAGAAGGTTGTGATACCATCAAGCCTCCCATCCCTATGCATATCATATTTGTATTACACCCATTGAGCATATAGAGTGCATACCCATAGCACCCCACACCCTTGATGCCAGTTATTGTCCACTCCTTTTATACCTGTCTTTTGTACTCACACTTTATTTTCCTTTTGGGATCACAGTGGATTGGATCATACTGATGTATATGTTTTGTCTCATAGGCCGATTTTGGCCTCTAATAGACGTTAAAAAGTCTCTCTCTCTCTCTCTCTCTCTCTCTCTCTCTCTCTCTCTCTCTCTCTCTCTCTCTCTCTCTCTCTCTCTCTCTCTCTCTCTCTCTCTCTCTCTCTCTCTCTCTCTCTCTCTCTCTCTCTCTCTCTCTCTCTCTCTCTCTCTCTCTCTCTCTCTCTCTCTCTCTCTCTCTCTAGCCTAGCCAGACGACCTACTCTGTCCGACGATATGCTCCCTCTCGCCTACTTTAAACCCTAAACCTGCTCTGCCTCCCTCCCTTGACCGGCTCGTCCCTCTCGCGTGTCCCAATCATGTGGAGATCGAAACCCTAGATTTCTAGGGTTTTTTCAGCAGACAACCATCTCCTGATAGTTAAAATCAAACATATCTCCAAACTCGAGAAAGAAGTGGAAGGCTTCACCAAAGCACGTGAAGCTTGTAGCCGATCTTCATCTTTTCAGCTTGGCACTAGATTCTCTTGTCTGTCTTCATCTCTTCAGCTTCTCTCTCTCTCTCTCTCTCTCTCTCTCTCTCTCTCTCTCTCTCTCTCTCTCTCTCTCTCTCTCTCTCTCTCTCTCTCTCTCTCTCTCTCTCTCTCTCTCTCTCTCTCTCTCTCTCTCTCTCTCTCTCTCTCTCTCTCTCTCTCTCTCTCTCTCTCTCTCTCTCTCTCTAGCCCCTACCCAAAAAAATCCGAAACCCTAAATCTAATCACTGAAATGGCTCCCATGGACCGGAGGGAAGTGGACGAACTCATCGCTAAAGCCCTCAAAGAGGCCAAAAAGGAAGCAGACCGCAACCTCAATATGGAGATACGAAAAATGATGGAAAAGTTAAAAGGACTAAGTAATGGATAAAGTCAAAGGACTCGAAGAACAAGTAAAGACTCTCACAGAAGAACGAGACAATTGGAAGAGAGCTTATGAGCACATGAAAGAAGAGGCGGAGATCTCCAACGTGGAGACACTCAAAGAAGAAATAAAGAAGGAAATCAAAACGGAGGTAGAATCTACTCGAGAGTAGTGGGTGGAAGTAGTACACAAAAGGGTTAAGAAGGAAGTTAAAGAAGACGTGCAAAAAGAAGAGTTCACACGAGTCCAGGATACACTTGAGGAGGAGAGGCTTCGACACACTCGAAGACTTCACATTCAAATTACGGGCCTACCCGAAGGGGCATCACCGGAGGAAGACGCCACTGACATTTGCCATCGACTTGGATACGAGAGCATGCCCTTCACAGGCGCATGGAGGTTTGTAGGGGACACATCACGTTTGCGAGCACTTATCCTTAAGATGAGCTCCAAGGAGGCACGGACCGCCTTTTTTAGACGCCGATCAGTATTACGTGGACTACGTGGCGGCGCCCTCTACATAGATGAGGACCCCACGCGGATGCAGGTGGCACACCGACGCGGTTGCATGCCACAGATACTCCAGACACGCCGAGAGGGGAGGAAGGCCTTTTACCGTGATGGTAAGGTCTTCATAGATGGACGCCCTATCAAATAGGGCCACGAAGCCTATGAGACATCACTACACCAGGAAACACCACTCAGAGGAACAGTGTGGAACTGCAACGGGGCACTCTGGACGCGACCAGACAGACTCGAGGAGATCCTTGCATCACATGACTTTGCGTGAATCATAGAGACACACGAGAGCCCAGAGAGAGGTCTACCACGCATTGCAGGTTTTCATTGGGAATCTACATTCAGGACCACAACGAGACAGAGTACAGCACGAGAGTCAGGAGGTGTGGCCATCGTATTTAGACAGGAGATACAGAGCCGGATCCATATTATAGGAAGAGATGAGGAGGCACCATACATGTGGGTTCGCATGGAGATAATACAGGGGAGTTGGATTTACATTGCCATCTGCTACTTCCCTCCAGGCGGATCTCGATACACAGGACAGGATCTTGGGGGACCGATCCGAGATAGAGGCTCACCATATACAGCACTTTCAGATGAGATACTACATTACAGCACACTAGGTGAAGTCTTCCTTATGGGGGACTTCAATGGTTGCACTCAGTCGCATCACTGCTTGGGTCAAGACACCACCGGGTATGGCAGACATCTACTTGAGCTAGGCAGCCGACATCAGCTCGTTATATATAACGGGATGAATCATTGGCCAAGTTCGAGCGGACTTACTTGCTTCCCTCACGAGGGAGGTGAGAGAAGAGACGACTACATTTTAAGTTATATGGGGCAGTACTAGAGACAGGTTGAGTACTCTCGCTGAGAGAAAGGGCCTCTCTCTCTCTCTCTCTCTCTCTCTCTCTCTCTCTCTCTCTCTCTCTCTCTCTCTCTCTCTCTCTCTCTCTCTCTCTCTCTCTCTCTCTCTCTCTCTCTCTCTCTCTCTCTCTCTCTCTCTCTCTCTCTCTCTCTCTCTCTCTCTCTCTCTCTCTCTCTCTCTCTCTCTCAAATGGGCTAAGGAAAGGGCAAACATGAAAGAAGAATTGGAGCTCATCAAAGCTTCAATGGTCTCTCTCACACCTGAAGAGGGAGAGATTCATATGAACACGACAAAAGCTTTAAAAGAAGAACTCACCAAAGCTTTGACCGCGAGCATGGAAAACAAATTAGAAGCCACCAAAGAAGGATGGATCGACATAGTGAGAAAGAACATCAAAAAAGAAGCCAAAGAGGAAGCACAAAAGGAAGAAGCACTCATCGTGCACAGCACCGTTGAAGAAGAAAAGATGAGACATGCCCGTCGTCTCAATGTACGCATCACGGGTATTGTAGAAAAAGAAGGCTCTACACCAGAGTCCGATGGGAAGACACTATGCAGGATGCTCGGCTACAAAGAGGACTCCCCTCCATTTATCAAGTCTTGGAGAACGGGACGAGACCCCACGAAGAAGAGAGCTCTCATTCTACACTTCCCTTCAGAAGATGTAAGATCTACTTTCCTATGCAAGAGGGTGATTCTGAGAGCACTTGATGGCCCCCCCCATCTACCTTGATGATGATCTCACACCCATGCAAGTAGCACACCGCCGTGCATGCATGCCGAGAGTACACCAAGCTCGCAAAGAAGGAAAGAAGGCTTCATACAGAGATGGTCGTGTCATCATTGATGGCAAGGCCATCCCATAGGGATTCGCGGCCTGTGAGACACTCGAGGAGATACACCTTGCAGTTTGGAACTGCAATGGAGACCTATGGACACACCCAGAGAGGTTGGAAGAGGTGCGCAAAGGCAAAGACATCATTATGCTCACAGAGACACATGAGAGCCCGGACTGGGGCCTACCTCGAGTCCACGGTTTCCAGTGGGAGTCCACATACAGAGAGTGTACACGTCAGCATACCACCAGAGGATCAGGAGGAGCAGCCATACTCTTCAGAGATGGACTTCAGAGCAGGTTACAGATAGTCACACGTGACTCACAGGCCAGATATCTTTGGATTCGACTCAAGCTCTCACAGGAGCGGATCATCTTCATAGCTTTATGCTACTTTGCTCCCTCTAGCTCGCGATTCGCTATCATAGATCGAGAGGAGGACTCACCATACACTTGCTTGTCAAAAGAGATTACAGAGTACTCTGCACTAGGGGAAGTCTTCCTTATGGGAGACTTCAATGCCAGGACAGGCAATGATCACAGGCAATGATCAGTGTGAGATATTTGACCCAGAAGACCCACAGATACTACGTACCATAGAGGATGAGTCTACAGCTCGAGCTTCAGCTGACTCTACACACACTCATTATGGCACTCACTTACTCAGACTAGGCTCTCGACATAATCTCATTATCTATAACGGGATGGCTCAGTGGCCTACCTCAGGAGGATTGACATGCATGCCACACTCAGTCACAGATGGCAGGGGAAGTTCAATAGATTACGTCATGGGATCTAGAGAGGCCATTCACCTACTTACCTCATTCACCATCCCACCTATACCCATAGGGGCCGACCACGCATACCTCGCTCTCTCCCTCAAGGGAGACACCCCTACACGCACACCCGCAACGCATCCCACACACCACCATCCACTTCACACACGAGCTAGCTCACGTATATGCGGCCCAAGTCGAGAAGGGTCTTCTCTTGCTTCACCCTGACACTCCACTATCCCTACTCACCTCACAAATAGCATCAGTTCTTCAGACATCCTCCATCAGCTCCTTCCCACACACCATCCATTCTGGTCACACACCTCCTCCCGGGACTATGCCACAACATCGTTGGTATGATGAGGAATGCAGAGATACCTACCGCCGACTACGAGCTCAGCGAGCATTGGGAGAGATCACAGAGAGACAGGCCACGGAACAGATGAAGACTCTCACACGTCGGAAGAGGCGAGCCTTTGAGGAGGCACATGTGCTTCAGCTATATCATCTCTTTATGAGTATGGACAGTGCTGCAGCATGGCGTACCCTACGAGAGCCATGCCCGACCACACCTATTGGGGACCTACACACATGGCATGATTATGCTCAGAGATTATATGAGGTGCCTGGGCAGCCTCCCATTCCCCAGCCACTTGAGCCTCGCCCTACTAGTTCTTCTCTTTTCACAGAAAAGATGGTTGAGAGGGCCATAGGACGACTGCGACATGGACGTTCGACAGACCATACGGGACTGCAGAGCGAGCACCTCATATATGCATCCTCCACTATAGCCCCGTTGATTGCACATGCCTTCAATCGGGCTATAGGGGAGGGCTTCCCAGAGGAGTGGACTAGGCACACCATTGTGCCTATCCACAAATCTGGCGACACCATGGATCCAGGGAATTATAGGACCATCATGATTGGCCACACCATGGCCAAACTATACGGTGCCATACTTGAGGCAGAGCTCAGCTCATATGCAGAGACTGAGGGGCTAGGAGCACGAGGCCAGGCAGGTTTTCGGCGAGCTTTCTCTACTATTGATCACATCTTCATTTTGCGCTGCTCATTGATGGGGCAAGGGTGCGGAAGAAGAGACTATATTGCTGCTTTGTGGACTTCCGCAAAGCTTTCGATACAGTGCCACGAGAGAGGCTCTTCCAACGCCTTCAGAGCTTGGGAATACCATCAAGGATGATTTGGGCCATCTATGCACTCTATGAGCAGGTGACCGGGAGAGTACAGTGTCCAGGAGGTATGTCTGAGGTCATTGCTAGCACCATCGGTGTTAAGCAAGGCTGCCCGCTCTCTCCCACTCTATTTGGTCTCTACATCGATGAGATTGAGGACTACATTCTCCGAGCCGGAGGAGAGGGTGCAGACCTCGGAGGTACACCTGTCCACATTTTATTATATGCCGATGACATTGTCTTGATTTCAAAGTCACCCGATGGATTACAGCGCCACTTGGATGCCCTCGATGAGTTTTGTACACAGAAGGGCTTGACAGTAAACCTTGGCAAGACCAAGGTCATGATCTTCCACACCTCCCCCTTGGTGAGGAATGGAGCAGGATTCACAGCCTGCTGTGGACAGATTGAGGTGGTCACTTCCTATGTCTACCTCGGAGTCACATTCACGAGCTTACCTGGCCCCTTCAGCATGAGACAGGCAGCCACCGATAGACTCACACGAGGATATTCAGCTTTAGCCATGTTAGAGTGGAGATGTCACCAGGCACACTTCCAGGAGCCCCGCACGAAGGGGTGGCTATTTGACACACTAGTCGGACCAGCTATGCTTCGACAGTTTGGGCCCCAGGCCTCACAGCCACCCAGTGGAGTGCGATCGAGAGGCCCAAGGTACATATGATCTCGCGACTATTTCGCGGGAAACAGTCGGTACCACATGACATCATCAGGGCAGAGCTAGCTGCACCACCCATGGTAGTAGATGCACTATTCCAGACTATCTGCTGGATGAGGGAGCTCCCTACAGACAGACTCACACGCAAAGCTTTTGAGGCATCTATACAAATATCAGAATCAGGATATGAGAGAGCTTGGTACACTCAGGTTAGAGTATGGTTTGATAGTCATGGGCTTGATATGGCAGCGCTACATTAGTCAGACATGGCACACACCACACATGGGATCGAGACTATTGCACTATCGAGACAAGTTCTTAGACATCCTAGCAAACGGTTTCATCCGGCGGCCATGTTACATGGATACTTACATGCCTCATAGCTCCAGGGTAGCGATTGGCCAGTTGAGAGTCTCATCACATAGACTAGAGATTGAGACGGGCAGAGCCGCAGACATTCCCAGAGAGGAGCGGATATGCAGGGTTTGCAGAGTAGAGATAGAGGATGAGGAGCACTTTGTATGCAGATGTAGCGCATATGATGGCATCAGAGGTAGATACGAGACTCTATTTACAAGGCAGCCCACCCTCCGAGAGATCATGGACTCTAGAGACCAGCGACAGCTCCGGCGATTCCTACTAGAGATACAGAGTCACAGAGATTCCCTACTCCAGCCTACTGTAGCAGCCCATACAGGAGGGAGACAGAGTCAGCTCACTGAGTTCTTTATTCCACGACGTGCTGCAGCCCTCCCCCCCTCAGCCCACACACCGAGAGGGGTGACTCTTCAGCAGGCTCAGGCTGCTCGAGCTAGGAGATGACCCCGTGCTAGAGGATATCGGGCCCTGAGACATCACCGACATCAAATTGCAGAGATCCAGGCTCGTCACCATCGCGCCATGGAGGAGAGACGATTCAAGATGATGGTTGATCCCGCTGCAGCTATCACGATGGCCCTGACTCCACCTCCACCTATGTATCACATCTTACACCCGCCCACTAGCACAGGATGGAGCTAGTTAGTCGTTTCAGATGCATTCCCATGCTTGTTGTACTACCCCTTTGCATATAGACTGCCATAGATATCGCACTCCATACACCCCCCCCTTTCATGGGTATCTCCACACGCATTTCACGGAGATATGTATCAGCTTTACCAGTTTCTTTTTCAGCACTTTTATCTTCTCTGATAGACAGAAGATACACCCATGTACATCGATTTGTCTCATAGGCCGAGTTCGGCCTCCTAATAGACGTAAAAACACTTTCTTTCTTCTCTCTCTCTCTCTCTCTCTCTCTCTCTCTCTCTCTCTCTCTCTCTCTCTCTCTCTCTCTCTCTCTCTCTCTCTCTCTCTCTCTCTCTCTCTCTCTCTCTCTCTCTCTCTCTCTCTCTCTCTCTCTCTCTCTCTCTCTCTCTCTCTCTCTCTCTCTCTCTCTCTCTCTCTCTCTCTCTCTCTCTCTCCCCCCGCAGAGCTCACGTCCTACTACCTCTGACTTCTTCACACCCACTATGGTGGGACGCGCTATTGCCCGGCTGCAGCATGGCATATTATATTGTTGCTTTGTGGACTTCCGAAAGCATTTGACATTGTTCCCAGGGATTGACTCTTCATACGACTCCTTGACATCGAAGCTCCGGAGGAGATGATATGGGGGATCTACGCCTTATACGAGAGAGTATCTGGTAGAGTCGGATGTCAAGGGGGCTTATCTGATCCACTTGCTAGCACTATCGGGGTGAAGCAAGGATGCCCTCTCTCACCCACCCTCTTTGGTCTCTACATTGATGAGATAGTGGACTTCATACAACAGAAGGGGGGAGATGGCATTGAGGTACACGGGTCCACTGTCCATATTCTTTTATACGCTGATGATATTGTATTGGTTTCAGAGTCTGCAGAAGGTCTACAGCATCATCTACACGGACTAGATGACTTTTGCAGACACAGAGGGTTATCTGTGAACCTTGGTAAAACCAAGGTCTTGATCTTTCATACATCGGAGCACCACCGATGCTAGGTGAGGCACTGTTCCGTACAGTATGCCTATTACACAGACTTCGGAGCATGGATACAGAGCGCATTGCTTATCGTGCTTTCGAGGCATCACGTGATATGGCATTAGCAGGCGACACCTCCTCATGGTATGCACAGACACGAGACTGGCTTGCCCACCATGGCTTTGACATAGACGGGCTACCACCACTACAGTACGACTCTCATGCACCCACCTACTCTCTCTCTCATCAAGAGAGGAATAGGATCATTCGTCAAGAGATATGGCATACATACATACAGAGGACATGGGTGAGCCCTAGGGGTACATTGCCACCGAAAATGCTCTACTACCGCGAGCATTTTCTACATATATCGGGCACGGGCTTCATCGAGATTCCGAGATACATGCAGACCTACCTTCCCCACCACCTACGAGTCTTCATTGGGCAGCTCCGGGTTTCATCACATCAGCTCGAGATTGAGAGGGGTTAGTCCAGGGGAGTCCCCCGTGAGGAGAGGTGGTGCCCGGTATGCCAGACAGAGGTAGAGAGTGAGGAGCATTTTGTTATCAGATGTCCAGCATACTTAGACCTAGGAGCACAGTTCCAGATCGAGGAGTCATTCCAGCTGTGCATGACTATGGGAGACCAGAGACGCTTGGGACGCTTTCTCACAGCAGCATACGAGAGGCGAGAGCGGTCACTACAGCCCATACATCAGCCACGGGTGAGTACCCAGCAGACCATTACCAAGTTCTTTCAGCGAGTTGAGCTACATCAGAGAGGTCCATCTATAGGGCTCACGCTCCACCAGGCAGCAGCACAGAGAGCACGGCGCAGACCACGCATGGGCGGATATCGTCGACCACGACTATATCAGGAGGATATCTCACGCATCAGGGTTGCCTACGACCACATGATGGAGCATAGGCGTACCACCACCCCCTAGGTTGTCTTCCTTCAGGAGGCACTCAAACCACCACCGATGTACCACATACTACACCCACCTCCACCCATCACCAGTAGCTAGGGCGTTTTACTCACATTTTGGATCCCCCCGTGTATTAGGTGGCCACTATCTGCAGAGTCAGAGCCACGTCTCCCAAGCCTTTTCCAGCCCTATATAGCTTTGTGTAGCGATATACTTTTTATTTCATTTTATCTTCTACACAGGGTTACTACACTTGTACATGGTTTTTGCCTCATAGGCCAAGTTTGGCCTCTAGAAGACGTTAATATGACTTTCTTTCTTTCTTTCTTTCTCTCTCTCTCTCTCTCTCTCTCTCTCTCTCTCTCTCTCTCTCTCTCTCTCTCTCTCTCTCTCTCTCTCCACAAAACCCTAATCTCTTTAAAAGATGGCAAGACTGGAGAAGAAGGATGTGGAAGAGATGATGAGCAAAGCTATCAGAGAAGTAAAAAAGGAGGCAGAAAAAGCACTAAACCAAGAAATGAGAAGAGCATTGGAGAAGATTAAATCCTTGGAAGACCAAATCAAAGACATCAGAGAGGAGCGAGATGAATTGAAGGCTGAAATGCATCGCCTTCAAGAAGAAATTGTCCATTTGAAGGTCTCTAGAGTTAAAGAAGATGGAGAGATTTCTCAAGTTGAAGAACTCAAAGAAGAACTCAAAAAAGAGATCAAATCCGAAATGGAATCCACTCGAGATACATGGGTCGAGGTGGTCCACAAAAAGGTCAAGAAAGAAGTCAATGAGCAAGCAAGAAAGGAAGAGATCACTAGAGTCCAAGACACCCTCGAAGAAGAGAGGCTTCGACACACACGCCGATTACATGTGCGGATTACAGGATTGCTAGAGGGGACATCACCAGAGGCAGATGGCACTGATCTCTGCCACCGCTTGGGATATGAGCCTATGCCTTTCACAGAGGCATGGAGGGTTGGTAGAGACACGTCCCGTCCACGAGCACTCATACTCCGTATGAGCTCGGAAGATACACGCACTGCCTTCTTCCGACGACGATCAGTACTATGAGGACTACCCGGGAGAGCTTTATATATGGATGAGGATCTCACGAGGATGCAGATAGAGCACCGTCGGACATGTATGCCACAGATTCTCCAGGCGAGACGAGAGGGGAGGAAGGCTTTTTACCGTGACGGTAAAGTCTTCATCGATGGACGCCCTATCAAATAGGGATACGCGGCCTATGAGGCAACACCATACCAGGAGTCACCACTTAGAGGCGCAGTATGGAACTGCAACGGAGCACTTTGGACACGGCAAGACCGATTGGAAGAGATCTTAGACAGCCATGACTTTGCTTGCATCACAGAGACCCATGAGAGCCAAGAACGGGGCCTACCTCGTATTGCCGGTTTTCACTGGGAATCTACATTCAGAAACACGACGAGACAGAGCACAGCACGAGGATCAAGAGGAGTAGCCATCATATTTAGACAGGAGATACAAGGATGGATCCGTATCATAGGAAGAGATGAGGAGGCACGATACATGTGGGTCCGCATGGAGATAGCCCCAGAGAGTTGGGTTTACATTGCCATATGCTACTTTCCACCAGGTGGATCGAGATATGTAGGATTGGACCCTGGGGGATCGACTCGGGACAGGGACTCACCATACATAGCATTATCAGATCAGATTCTACATTACAGCACCCTTGGTGAGGTCTTCCTTATGGGGGACTTCAATGGCCGCACCCATTCACGTCAGTGCGAGTCATATGACATGGATCTTCCACAGATTATGAGGGGAAGCAATCCAGAGATGAGCACCAGTAGAGTGTAAGCCAATATGGACCAAGATGCCACTGGATATGGCAGACACCTGCTTGAGTTGGGCAGCAAACACCATCTCGTTATATATAACGGGATGCACCGTTGGCCAGGTTCGGGCGGACTTACTTGCTTCCCCCACGGGGGAGGCGAGAGGCTAGAGCACAGTCGACTACATTTTGGGCACCATCTCTGGAGCTTCACTCATCCCCTCACTTAGTATTGGACGACGCCCACTTGGGGCTGACCATACATTTATCACATTCACACTTTCATCTCCTATTCCATTAGACCCTCCCTCATCCACTGAGACACACACCACGATACACTTCACACACGAACTCTCACATATTATGCACACCATTTACACACCCGCCTACTCTCACTCGATCCACTCACCCTTAGACACACTTACATCACAGATCACCACCATCCTACAGGACTCAGCTCTCCTAAGCTTCCCACATCGCACATATGTACACCCCCCTCGCAGAGGATCCATGCCCCAGAACTGCTGGTATGATGCAGAGTGTCGTGAGCTACGGAAGCACCTACGGATTTTAGAGCATAGAGGGGATATTACACACGCACACGCACAGCGTCGCATGGAGATCCTTACTCGCCGCAAACGGCGAGAATGGGAGGAGAGACAGAACTGGGATATTTACCATTTGCTCATGAGTCGAGACAGTGTAGTGGCATGGCAACACTTGAAAGAGAGGAGACAGCAAACACCCATCCGAGACCCGAGTACTTGGCATAGCTATGCACGGAGCCTATACGAGATCCCAGACCAGCCCCCCATTCCCAGGCAACAGAGCTCACGTCCCACTATCTCTGACTTCTTCACACCCACTATGGTGCGACGCGCTATTGCCCGTCTAGAGCATGGCAGGGCACATGACCATTTTGGCTTACAGGCATAGCACCTCATCTATGGAGGCACGACTCTTGCACCGCTCATCGCCCACCTCTTCAACCGTGCATTGGTTGAAGGGTTCCCTGACCCATGGACTGAGCACACCATAGTGCCCATTCATAAGTCAGGTGATACCATGGATCCAGCTACATACCGGACGATCATGATCGGGCCTATATTGGCCAAGTTATATGGGGCGGTACTAGAGACAGAGTTCAGTACTCTCACTGAGAGGAATGGTATCAGGGCTCCAAGACAGGCAGGTTTCATACGAGATTACTCTACCATTGACCACATCTTCACCCTCAGATGCCTGATTGACCAGGCAAGAGTGAGGAAGAGGAGATTATATTGCTTCTTTGTGGACTTCCGCAAAGCATTTGACAATGTTCCTAGGGAACGACTCTTCAGACGACTACTTGATATCGGAGCTCCAGAGGAGATGATATGGGGGATCTACGCCTTATACGAGAGAGTATCTGGTAGAGTCAGATGTCCGAGGGGCTTATCGGATCTGCTTGCTAGCACTATCGGGGTGAAGCAAGGGTGCCCTCTTTCACCCACCCTCTTTGGTCTATATATTGATGAGATAGTGGACTTCATACAGCAGCAGGGGGGGGATGGCATCGAGGTACATGGGTCCACTATTCATATTCTTTTATATGCTGATGATATTGTATTGGTTTCAGAGTCTGCAGCAGGTTTACAGCATCACCTACATGGTCTAGATGACTTTTGCGCACAGAGAGGTTTATCTGTGAACCTTGATAAAACCAAGGTCGTGATCTTTCATACATCAGCACAGGTACGCAGGCATAGTTTGTTCACAGCAGCGGGTGGACCGATCGAGGTGGTCAGATCATATGTTTACTTGGGAGTGACATTTACAGCAGCATTAGGGGTCTTCTCTATGTCTCAGGCAGCCCATGACCGCATCACACGTGGATACGCAGCACTAGCTCTGATGGAGAGACAGTGCCACCAGGCATATTTTAAGGAGCCCCGCACAAAGGGGTGGCTCTTCGACACCTTGTTTACGCCAGCGCTCATGTATGGGGCAGCCATTTGGGGGCCGGGATTAGCTACATCAGTATGGACAGCATTGGAGAGGCCAGAGATTCTCATGATTGCCAAACTTATCCGCAGCAAGCCTTCAGTACCACATGATATCATTAGAGCAGAGCTCGCTACGCCACCGATGCTAGTTGAGGCACTATTCCAGACAGTATGCCTATTACACAGACTTCGGAGCATGGATACAAAGCGCATGGCTTATCGTGCTTTCCAGGCATCACGTGATATGGCATTGGCAGGCGACACCTCCTCATGGTATGCACAGACACGAGACTGGCTGGCCCACCATGGTTTTGATATAGATAGGCTACCACCACTACAGTACCACTTACATGCACCCACCTATTCTCTCTCCCATCAGGAAAGGAATAGGGTCATTCGTCAAGAGATATGGCATAAATACATACAGAGGACATGGGTGTGCCCTAGGGATACATTGCCTCCGAAAATGCTCTATTACCGTGAGCATTTTCTACATATATCGGACGAGGGCTTCATTGAGATTCCGCGATACATGCAGACATACCTACCCCACCACCTTCAAGTTGTCATTGGGCAGCTCCGGGTTTCATCAAATCAGCTCGAGATTGAGAGGGGTCGGTCTAGGGGAGTCCCCCGAGAGGAGAGGTGGTGCCTAGTATGCCAGACACAGCTAGAGAGTGAGGAGCATTTTGTTGTCAGATGCCCAGCATACTTAGACCTACATGCACAATTCCAGATAGAGGAGTCGCTCCAGTTGTGCATGACTATGGGAGACCAGCGGCGGTTGGGACGCTTCCTCACAGCGGCATATGAGAGGCGAGAGCAGTCACTACAGCCGACACATCAGACACGGAGGAGTATCCAGCAGACCATTACTCAGTTCTTTCAGCAAGCTGAGCTACACCAAAGAGGTCCATCTAGAGGGCTTACGCTCCACCAGACAGCAGCACAGAGAGCACGACGTCGACCACGCATGGTTGGATATCATCGACCACGACTTTATGAGGAGGATATCTCACGCATCAGGACAGCCTATGACCACATGATGGAGCAGAGGCGTACCACCACCACCTCGGTTTGTCTTCCTTAGGGAGGCACCCAGACCAGCACCGATGTACCACATACTACACCCACCTCCACCCATCACCAGTAGCTAGGGTATTTTACTCACTCACATTATGGGCCTGCCATGTATTAGGTGGCCATAATCTGCAGAGTCAGAGCCACCTCTTCCCAGCCTTTTCCAGCCCGATATAGCTTTATGTAGTAAGTACTTTTTTCATTTCATTTTCTACACAGGGTTACTACACTTGTACATGGTTTTGTCTCATAGGCCAAGTTTGGCCTCAAGTAGACGTTAATATGACTTTCTTTCTTTCTTTCTCTGTGTGTGCGTGCGTGTGCACGCGCGCCCCGCATGTGGAAGTGAGCACGCACACATGCAAACGTGTGCATGTTTATGTGAACCTCCTTAAGTTAGTCTCGTATATTGACAGCAAACAAATTGCCATCTCCATTTAAGTTGAGAATGCCAAACACTAAAGACATGACATTTGACTCCTAAGTTAAGAAAGTAGAAACATATTCGGTAACAACCGATCCCCATGTCCAGGAATGGTAGCATAACAGGTACAGCTGTTTGCCACTAGATGGATTTCTAATACCATTAAAGTTTACTTTAAAAATGATATGCACGCACGCACACATATACAGACACGACGCACACATACACACACACACACACGTGTGTGTGTGTGTGTGTGTGTGTGTGTGTTGGGGGGGGGGGGGAGAGAGAGAGAGAGAGAGAGAGAGAGAGAGAGAGAGAGAGAGATTCAAAGCATTCACAGATTACACGCAAACATGGATGACTTATGTATAAGGAGCATGACGTACTCTGAATCAGGAGGAAACTTGCTTGAATGACTGTCCCTATATTCCACAAGTTGAGCAAAGAGATAGGCCTCTGCTAAGGAAAATAGTGTGTCGATGAGAGCATAATCAGGCTCGTCATAGGATTCCCTAACAAGAGTATTACAATAAGTTGCCAGCCTATCATCATGCGACATCTCCTGGAAACCATGGTAAGCGACTTTCACATACTTGTGCCGATCCATCTGCCAGTATAGACTTGTGTGAGATGTGTAAAGGTTACAAAAAGCTGTCAGTACATAAACAGTTTAGATATTAAAAGCACATAAATTTAAATGACTGGTGAAAAGATCAACTCAGTCAGCTGTTACAAGATATGCATTTTGCAGTTCACTCAACTGCATGTTTATCACACTAGATATAGATATTCAATTTTCAAATAGGCATTACAGCAGCCCTTTAAAAATTAATTGACAGTTACTCGATTTAGCATGGTATTAAATCTAGCATAGGTTTAAAATGGTACAAACCCATATTATTGAGATCCCGATTCAATTAAGCAGGTCAACATCATTTTGAAAAACAAATAGTAAAATAAGTGATAGATGTTGCACACTGCATCATACCTTCAAGACATTTCCTCGTTTTTTATCAACAACAAGCCCTCTCACCATAAAATGGCAATCGAATTTCCAATCCAGCAACTGCAAAGAGCTTTCTTTTGAATAAGTAGATAATCGATTTAAGAGAAAGTTTTTATGGATAATACAACTACCTGATTAAAAACATAAAACATATGAAAGAAAAGACCACCCAAAATGCATTTGGATCATTTCACATTATATGCTCTTCATAAAAACTTGGCTCAAGCAAGCATTTTGTGTGGTACGGAGAAGGAAACAGGATATCAAAAAATTCAGTTGTATACATCTCTCTTTGCAAGAATGCAAAAGCATCAGGGAAAACCTCATGTGGATATCCCAGATCGAATACAAGCTTTTTCACAGTGCCATGGTATGCACGTGTCTCAAAGGTGTCAGCTCGATATTGTGCCAGTGTATAATCCATATCAAACCCAACAGCAACAATGCTTCTCATGTTTAAGGATCGATTACAAAATATCCTTCTCTGTGTGTCAACATCAAACTTCCATTGGTCGTAAGGCTCTGGCTCTCCCACTAATGAATGAAACGGTGCACTGTATGATCCATGGTCTTTGCTTCTTTTGGCATGATAAACACCCAGTTTACCTGTGAGGCTCTCTCTCTCTCTCTCTCTCTCTCTCTCTCTCTCTCTCTCTCTCTCTCTCTCTCTCTCTCTCTCTCTCTCTCTCTCTCTCTCTCTCTCTCTCTCTCTCTCTCTCTCTCTCTCTCTCTCTCTCTCTCTCTCTCTCTCTCTCTCTCTCTCTCTCTCTCTCTCTCTCTCTCTCTCTCTCTCTCTCTCTCTCTCTCTCTCTCTCTCTCTCTGTGTGTGTGTGTGTGTGTGTGTGTGTGTGTGTGTGTGTGTGTGTGTGTGTGCATGTGCGCATGTGTGTGTGCATGTGCGCATGTGTGTGTGTGTGTGCATGTGCGCATGTGTGTGTGTGTGTGCATGTGCACATGTGTGTGTGTGTGTGCATGTGCGCATGTGTGTGTGTGTGTGTGTGTTTCAAAGGTTATGTTACAAACAAAGGAAAGAGGAACAATACAAATAAACAAAAAATTCACCAAAATAGGTGGTCTTAGCATCAAAAGGAAACAAGCTGATCTACACAACAACAACAAGCAACAAAACCCTTGATTTCCCATGTACAAACTTCCTCTCAGCCATTATTGGTTGTCATTAAGGACTTCGATGAAAAACTCTCCTACATAATAAGGTTGTTGGTCTTGATGGCATATCTAAGAAATTGATTGTGTTCTTGGGAGCACTTCAAAGGTTTGATAACCACTACAATTAATGAAATGCAGTCAATCTTATAAGGTATCCATCTTGGACAATGGATGTGTTCTTCATGGTAACTTTATTGAGCCCCTTAAAATCCACACATAACACATCCCTCCATCCTTTGTATTCACTAGAAAGAATTAAAATAGGTATCTTGTGGTTTAGTTTACTCATCTCAATAAAGCATTAACAAGATAGGCTTGGATCTTCCTAGCTATTTTGACTTTTCCTCCTTTTGACTAAACCTGTATCAAGAGACAAGTTGACTACCAAGCGCAAGCTCTATCTTGTGGTTGACATGAACCCACAAGACAATGGAAGTCCGTCCAATAGATCTCATGGAAATATGTCCATAAATTCACGCAATACGGAATCTAAGCATCTTTGTCTACTCAGCCCATGATCCCCAACGTGTACCATACAATCTGGCACAGAAAACATCATTATCACCACATGTAGACATAGAATAATACCACATGTAGACATAGAATAACATGAAGAAGAGAAAAGAAATAAATAACGCCACACAAAGGAGCACATATGATACATGTCTATATCATGGGACCACTCCGATTCACTAACAAAAATCAAATTTACATCATTTGATCCATGAGTGACATTCAAGGGAAAGAAACATACCCCTAGATCACATAGAATACATCGTCAAGGCAAAATTAATATGAGACATACTACATACTTGTGCGAGAACCCGCATAGCTATCCTTTGGAGTAGAGGCATTTGATAGCCAAAACTCTCCCACCAAAAAAGAGGCTTCACTAGAGAATCCCTCTTCCAAACAATGGGTGAGGCTAAAGCAATCCCTCTTTGATCATTATAATTTATGAATTCTTGCAAAAGATAACATGCTTCTCACAAGATAGAATTTTTGGAAGATAGGTATCTCTATCTTCCAAAAGTGTGGTGTTCATGAATAATGAAGCTTCTTTAAAGGCCGGATGCAAGAGAGCGACAAAACCATGAATAGGCCTCTTCATCCACTTCCATCTCTTCTCCACCAAATAGAGTATATCATCTCTTTTGGGTGTGGTATCAAGAATATCACTACATGAAGAGCCATAAAAAAATAATGATTCATTAGTTTGAATTTTCAAACGGGAATTTAAAGATTAACTCAACTCATAAGTATTTAGAATACGATATAGAATATGAATTTATAAAATTACCATGAAAGATCACATGGTTCGTCAAGAGTGGTGCATTTCTTTATTTCCTCAATCACCTCTTTCATAAAATGATAGAGAACACTTATTGTGGCACCCTCCATGTCCGTCATACACAATACCTTATACAAAGGTAAAATTACAGCAATAATACCATAAGCATTTCGCCAAAATGACTCCCTCGCATGAGCTTTGGATAGACTTTGCCTCTTGTTGTTGTGCGATGGGCTTTCTGTCCATCCATTCTTTAAAATCCTTTGAGACTACCGTCCTTTGAAGCTTATTTTAAACCTCATAAATACGCTCCAAAAGTATCCCCAGGTGAAGCTGTGTTTTTTATGGCTTTCTCAACTCCATATGCGAATATGACCGAAAAATAGCAAGAACCCTCATGTTGGAGTTGATAAAGTCAACTATGGATGTAGCTTCTTAAATAATGCTCTTGATCCATTCCAACTTGCCAATGTCTTCCATAAGAAGATCAAGGTAATGAGGAGCACATGGGCTCCATACTATGAATTGGAAACTCCTCCTCTAACTTTCTTCCCATAGATGCACAATTTGAAGCATTATCGATTACCACTTGAATGACATTTTGTGGGCCAAACTATGGGAAAAGTTAACAAGAAGTTAATCAAGACTCAAGTCACATAGACACACATGTCACACACACACACACATATGACATGTCACTACACATGTACATTGCACATACTACACACACACATATAACATGTTACACACACACACTATACATATCAGACACAATTTCAAAATGCACACATACACACATCTCAAGAGTCACACACACATATGTCACATATTACACACACACATAAAAAAATATGAATCATATTTCTGAATTTTTATGTATAAAATTCAAAAATCAAATTACCTCAAGTATGGCACGATGGATTTGTGAATAAATGAAGCTATCGGTCACCTTCTTTCCTTTTACTCCCGCATCCACCGCTCGTAAGAAATAAGTACCAAGAGAACAAAACACGAGAATGTTAATAACCCCTCTTTTCTTGCAATCACTCCATCCATCGGAGAAAATGGAGCATCCATATTTAACCCAACCAGCATGCACGGGTTCTAAGGATTTATCAATCCTTTCTTTCTCCTCATCTAATTTCTTTGTCCTCATATCATTATATGAAACTCCATATCAACCTTCACATAGGCCTATATTAGCTATTGCTTTCACCATGCATTTCCATTGATCCAACCAAAGCACATGAAATGAAAAATTGCATTTAATGACGGTTAGTGCAATCTCAATTTCAGCAAGCCTCTTGTGGGTGTCACTGAAGCCGAACCAATAGAAATAGATGGACAATTACCTATTTTGGAATCAACAGAATCTGGTGAAACCACTTCATTTTCAGCAAAGGCTCCCTTTCTTCTCTTTAATGGAAGGTACTTGCAACAACATTCTTCATAGACATTATCGGGGATTTTGGTGCTTTGAGCACACTCTCCTCCCAATTTGCAAAGGTGGATTAGAAGACGTGTGACAATAGATATTTGAATCCTCCCACAATATTCGCAATGCCAACGACATACATTTGATTTGTCTTTCACTCTCTCATAGGCAACAATGCTTAGAGAAAGCTTCATGAAGAGGAGGAGCCCTTGATGAATCACTTGGTAATTGAACACTCAATAGCTCTTATGAAAGATGAAGGCGACAAATGTAGAGAATGAAGGTGGAGCAACAAAAGAGGGGACTGAAATTGCTTATGGATGCTAGTGGTCCACGGAAAAGAAGAGGGCAAAGCTCTCTTGTCTTGTGAGTGTCCACAACTTGGAGAGATGGCTTGCTAATAGAGCTTGGGGAGATAAAGAGGCTACGAAATCCGTAGAGAACGCTAAGCAAATAAGTAAGAAATCGCTTCAAACTTCAACAAAAACCCCAAATTTAATTCGTTAATGGTCGACAAATTTTTAACCGTACAAATCGTATGGAATCGTACAAGACGGGACGGGTTGTACGAAATTACTCATATGTCATACGAGTGCAACTATGTTTCGGAGCCACATGCAACCATTAATGGGGCTTGCATAGATCGATACCTTTGTGGCAGTATAGAAGCATTGACATACAGAAGAAACAACTTCCGATTCATTTTCATATCTTATTGTGGAGAATAGGTTATGGGAGAACAAGGGGTCTTCAGTAGAGTTTTCATAATTCATCATTCCATTTGTAAATTGCAATCCCCATGTCTATATCATGGGGAGCTGAGTGAGGCAATGTGTCATTCTTTCTAGGATTCCCAATACATTAAATGTTAGCAGGATGACATTTTACTTCAGCTTCCATCATCCCCCATTCTCCATTTTGGACGACTTTCGTTAGGAAGTGAATTTGTTATGGATCCCTCCCTCTGGTATTATTTGATTGAATTTTTGAAATTCCATAACTCAAGGAATGCAATGTCCTTGAGCATCAGTACATTTTATGCTGCTCCACTCTAACTTCCCTTCCTACAGGACACAAGCTCTCAACTGCATATACTTTGACACTTGACCACATATCCATTTTGCAACTAATTATTCTGAACATTTTTTTTTTAATGCTTTGTAGCCTTTTGTATCATTCTCCATATCCTACCCAATGGGGCATGTATCTGTGTACATAAGTAAAAAGAAGCACATGTTCTACCCAAAAAAAAAAAATGTATAGGCATAGCCAAAACCATCTTGATCCACATGGACTATATTTTTCTATACATAATTCCAAAAATAGAAGGTGCATACATACGTTAATACATATGCAATATAGGTATGTGAGTACATATGTACCTTCACATTTATGCATATATGTGTATGTACTTGTGCATACAAGTATATGTACGTGTGTACTGTGTACATATGCATGCATCCATGATCCATGTATATATGTACATATGTAGTACGTACGTACGTATGTATGTATGTAAGTATTATGTATGTATGTATGAATGTACGTGTGTATGTACCTACGTATGTATGCATGTATGTATGTTTGAATGAATGTATGTGCCTATTTATGCACGTCTGTATATATGTATGTATCTATGTATGTATGTATGTATGTAGTACTATGTATGTATGTATGTATGTATGTATGTATGTATGTATGTATGTATGTATGTATGTATGCATACATGCATGCATGCATGCATGTACATATGTGTTCATGTATGCATGCATGTATGTATGTATGTATGTATGTATGTATGTATGTATGAATACATTCATGCATGTGAGTGTATGTCTGTATGTATAAATGCATGTATGCATGCATGCGTATCTATGTGTTGGTACGTATGCATGTACATATGTATGTCAGATATGCAATAAAATATTTTCTTGCGTGTGCAATTTCTGAAACAGACATGTACAAAACTGTCCTGTTTTTATAGCTTTAAGCATCAGAATTTTTCCAATGCTTTTCCCTCCTTCCTAACCACTATATACAGTGCTATATAGAAAGTTTACTTCGTTATATTCCCAAAAATTGTATTTGTATTGCAGAAAACTTCAAGCATGCAATCTTGCTCACTTCATCAAACTCCTATATGTCTTTTTCCACTCTTTGAACATTTAATTGTTGCATCTTAATCAACATCGCTACATAATTCTTGGTCTCTCCATAAGGATATTCTGAAGATTAGAAAAGGTAAGATGCCGCCGCTTGGTTTGTGCATCTAATGCTCAATAGAAACCAATCTCCACGCCTTGAGAAACAGTCAATAATTTGTAGTTTGGCAGTATGATTACCATTGACGGATTGCTTTTGTATATTTGCTTCGGGAGGTTTTGTGGTTGGTTCGCTACCATCAGGCTCACTGGTTGACGCGTGGCACCTGTGATCTAGGGAACCCCTTAAAAGCCATGGAGGTTGTGCCGAACTTTTACGGAAAAGCATCCGTTGCAAATCATTTGACCTGTTAGAACAGCTGAAGGCTGAAACGCCCCCATATTTGTGTATCTGTTGCAAAGAAGCCGTCGATAGAGTAACCCGCATCCCCAAACACCTTATATACATGTGCCACGATGATTGGGAAGCAGCAAGACCTCATGTAAATGTGCGATAATGCGTCGGAAATACTTCGATTACTTTCAACTTTTCAGCATCATTTCCTATTGACCGCATTTCATTGCATAGCCAACTAACAGTGAAAGATCTGTCGGCTTTATGAAAGATGACACCAGATTTTCCCTGAGGCCTAGTTGTGAAGATCCGACGACTTTATGAAAAATGACAACTGATTTTCCCTGAGGCTCAAGATGAATCTTAGAATCCAGCAGCTAAGAAATGAAGGAGCTGAGGGCACCACTTTATAAGAAGGACGCGGTTCGGAAACGGAATGATCAGTACACCGCTAGGCAAGCATCCGTCGACTCGAAATCGGCGCATAGATACGAGAGACAGCGATTAATCTAGGAAAATGAGAAGAAGTTCGGACTGTAAAGGCAGATTTTGAGGAGAAAACACATCGAAAATGTTGAAATGCGTCAGCTTATGAGCTAGGATACTGCAAATTGTTATTTGATTCGGATCAATGCTGGGAGAGGCAAACGCCAGAAGGAAGCAGAAGGAAAGAACTCAGCAGAGAGGCAACGGCTATGCAGACAGCCTTCGAAGACAAGAACTACCAGAACTTCAACTGATCGTTCCTTGGGAGCTGATAAAGGATGAATAACGATAAATAAGAAATCTGCAGGGAGAACTACACACGCACTCTGACACACATCCAAACAGTTATAGGGGAAAATATAATATGTGACATGTTTTTCTTGGTCAGGCTTGCAGCGCAGCGAGCCATCTTCGCTTTCCCCACGTGGTATTCTCATCCATTCAAGAACGACAGAAATTCGATAGAAGCTAAAGTGCACAGAAATATGGATTGAATAAAAACGATAATGGAGGCTTTCCATAAGCTCGCAACCAATGCAAGACGCTTTTGTGATCATGGGCCAGATTAAGAACACGACAGGAATTTCGAAATGGACTCAAATGCCTCAAATTAAAAAGATTGCAAATAAAACCCTAATATAAAGAGATGCATACGAAATTCTCCTTAAATTGTAGTCTTTGCTTCAAGTTCTTCAAGGACACATTTGAAAGAACACTTTCTTGGAATGTTTTCATAAAACTTATCACCATCTAACAATCTTTGTTCACAAGCCTATGGTTATGCATGTATGTTGTATATATGTAAGTATGCACGTTTGGAATTGATTAATATTGGTTACAAGTACATTGGAACCATGATGAGTTGTAAGTGCACAAATGCTATGAAAGGTGGTCATTCACCATGTGGGAGCAAAGGTCATATCAAAATCAATTCCTCTCTGTTGAGCACAACCTTTAGCAACAAGCCTAGCCTTATGTAATGAACTAAGAACATCACCATGTGCTAATGAGATGACTCTCCTCTCAACCTTATGCCTCTATATATAGCTACTCTAATCAACAAGGACCACAAGTGTAACTAGAGCCCATAAGTGCATGTGCGATCTCCACCACTCCTTGAACCTCCCACTAGAGGCCATAGTGGTTGGTGTACTTGCCACTTGAATTGCGTCTCTCTTGACTCAAGTTAACTCACATTAACTTGAGTTAGAAGGCTAGAGCTCTTTGGGCAAAACTCTCTCCCCATGCTCACCATGGGGTTGAACCCAAGACCACCTCCTTCCAAACCTTGAGACTTAACCACTAGCAAAGTGGATTACTTGCTTTAGAGATCACATGAGACTATGCTCAAGTCTAATCTCGAGATCTTCGGCCATACACATGAGCGAATAAATGATATACAATTTCAGATCTGTGTGAACTCTTGGACACTTACATCATAGACTTTACTTTATAACACTTATACCTATCAAATGTTCAATCAGGCTTACATTTCAACTTGTATCCCCATTTAGTGCAATGGCCTTTTTGCCTATAGGCAAAACACATAAAGACCAAGTACCATTCTTCTTAATAGCAACATATTCTAATTACATCATAGCATCTAATCTTCTAATTTATGTGCTTCATCAAAAGAATTAGGCTAATTCTCGTCACAAAGACTAGAGGTAGCCATTGAATAACAATCTGATGGTAAGAAAGCACTATGAGAGCTTGAACATGTACAATATGACAAAGGTGCATCTAGTTTGCTATCTCTCAAAGTTTGCACCTATCATTTAGGAATATTTTTTGCCTCTTCTATGTCAGCCTTCTCATCAACAAGTGCATCATGTAGATCTACATCGAAAATGGAATGGTAAGCATCATCATTTTGAACATGTAAAGGCCAAGAAATTGCCTCATTTAGACCAATACTTGTAAAAAGAGGCAACAAAGTCTCATACGGCATCCTTTGAGCTAACAATTGTCTCCTTAGTACATGAAACTAAGGGCTTAATTGCATCCTCCACAAAAACAAGAGCATGGCTAAACAGAATGTGTTTATTATGTGGATGATATAGATGATAGCCTTTGCTTTCTAAACTATACGCGACAAAAATAAATTTCATTTCTTTATCATCCAATGTTTTGCATTGTTGTTTAGGCACTAATGCATATGTCATACAACCAAAGACACGCATATGAGCAACATATGGCTTGTGACCATGCCAAGCCTCATATGGAGTGATAGACCATAATGCTTTGGTGTGATACCTGTTAAGTACGTATGTTGCATCCATAAATGTCTCAAGCCAAAATCTATGTAGTAAAACCTAACGTTTGACCATACACATCGCCATTTCCATGAGAAACCTATATTTCTTTATGACAGCTCTTTTGCAGCAAGTTTAGGACAACTCTTTATGACATTATCATTTGCCTTACAATACTTTGAAAATTGTTTTTCCTTTTTTGTTTTGTTTTCATCTTTGTCTTCCTCCTTTGATTATGCAACATTAGTCGATTTTTGCTTACTAGTGGATGAGATCCATTTTCCTTTGCCCTTCGGACTAGTTCAGAAAGCTTGATCTTCAACACACATAGTTGACTTGTTCTCCTTGGACTAATCTTCTTGCATCAAAAGAGAGAGTAACTTCTCAAATGTTAAGGGAATTGGATTGTCTTTCATCACCAATGTTGTCGTTTGATGACACGACAAAAGCTTGTAAACTAAGTTGTGGAATACTACCACACCACAACAAGAACTAAGCTAGATTGATATTAGAACACCTCTATAATCATCAGTAGCTTAGCAACCTTTCTGAAACTTAAAAACTTTACAATTGAGTTTAGTGAAATCTGAAAATTCACTTTATCGAAAACTTTCCTTTCCTTCAGGCTTCAATTCTGATCTGACTTACTTAAGTCTTTACAATCCTTTGTTTACTTACTGTTAGATATTATTTCTGCCACTTAAATCTGCCAAAACTGTGTTTGAACTCACCAGAATTTCACCGGAACTTCACCGGACTATTACCAGACTATCACCGTAATCTTACCGGAATCTTATCGGAATCAACTGCAATTCTGTTTGTAGTTACTTCAAAAGTTTGTAATTGAAGTAAGGAAGTAATACCTGAACTTCCTTTAGTGAATGAACTCTATCTGAAGTTTTTTAAAAAACTTCACCAGTTATGGATGCCTTTACGGTTAGACTTAGTACTGTGTGTACATGTCCCGTTTTACAAAACTCTTTGATCAATTTGTAGTTGAGACTACTAGCTTCACGTTAACCTATCACTCATGAAAAACTTTACACTATACTGCGAGATCTAACTTGCACAAGTACCGTAAAAGGTGTACCGAGAAAACTGTAACTGTTAACTAACTTTCACAGTAACATGAAATCACTTAGATTTCTTCACACAAGGAGAATGTGCTCATATCTTTCCACATAAGTGTGTGTTTTCTATTAGAGAAGATGTGTACAGAATGGCTTGGTCTCACTTCGCTCATAGCCATGGAAAACTCTCCTATACTGAGTAGTTCTTCCTTACCATCTCTCTCTCAGATGAATACCCGACATTTCAGGTTCTATTATTCATCTCTACATACGCACACTTGCGTCTACTACAAGCGCTTCTACATCCACTATTTCTTCTCTCTTCTAAGCACTCATACATTTTTTGATCCGAGAAAAAACTCATAATTCTGGAAGTTTTTGTGAATTATGTTAGAGTCGTGAATTTGTCCCTTCACTAAGGCTTTGATTTGTCCCTTCTTGCTTCTCTTCGTCTTTCTTCAACCTTCATACATCTTCAGGTCTTTATGTCTAATTAGTGAGTGAATCTTCAACAGCTCCCCCTCAATCACTAATTAGCATCTTCTGATCTTTCATATATTCTTCTTTTCTTTTATTCCTGCCATTATTTTGAATGTGCTTGTCTTTACTCCGTCCAAGCTCTTTGTCAGAATATCTGCAATCTGATCTTTCGTAGGAGTGTATACTATTTCAATCTTCTTCTCCATTACCTTTTCCCTCAGGAAATGATATTGAATCTCTATGTGCTTTGTTCTTGCATGAAATACTGGATTTGCTGCAAGATACAACGAACTCATATTATCTCCATGTATGATAGGTATACCTTGATCAATACCCATGCTTTTGAACAAGATCTACATCCATATTACTTCTTTAGCTGCTTCCACAAGTCCTTTATACTCAGCTTCAGTTGACGATAAAGCCATTGTATGCTGCTTCTTTGAACACCAGCTTACAAGCTTATCTCCTAGGTATATCATATACCCATGTGTTGACCTTCTGTCATCTTAACTTCCTGCCCAATCTGAGTCACTGTATGTTCTCAGCTTTATATCTGATGTAAAAGGATAATATAATCCTTCATTTATAGTTCTTTTGATATATCTAAGAACTCTTTGTCCTGCAACCCAATGTTGATCCTTCGGACAATGCATAAATTGTGAGAGAACTCCTACTGCATAACTAAGATCTGGTCTTGTTAGCGTAGCATAAATCAAGCTTCCCACCAAAGATTGATACTTTCCCATATCTTTAAACTCTGCGCCATCATATTTGCTGAGTTTATGATTGACCTCAAGTGGTGTTGAGGCTTCTCTGCAATTCTCCATGTTAAACTTCTTCAATAAGTTTAGGAGATACCTTTCTTGCGAAACATATACACCATGATCTGTATATGTGACTTCCATTCCAAGAAAGTATGATAACTTTCCTAGATCACTGATCTTGAACTCCTTTTCAAGCAATCTCTTTACCTCCTTGATTCCTTCATCTGAGGTACCTGTGATTATAATGTCATCTACATAAATACAAATGTAGATCATACCTTCTTCTGTTCTCTTAATGAGTAGACTTGCATCTGCCTTTGAGCTTTGGTATCCAAGGTGATTGAGATACTTCACAAGTCTGAAATTCCAAGATCTTGGAGCTTGCTTCAATCCATAGAGTGCTCTTCTTAATCTGCAAACATGATTTGGGTAACTGGAACTTACAAACCCTTCAGGTTGTTCCATGTAGACTTCATCTGATATATATCCATTTAGAAATGCATTCTTTATATCCAACTGACTTAGCTTCCATCCTTTTGATGCTGCTATAGCAATCAATGTCCTTATGGTTGACATCTTTGCCACCAGACTGAATGTCTCATGATACTCTATGCCATGCGTCTCAGCATAGCCTTTGACTACCAGTTTAGCTTTGTATCTGGCTATTCTTCCATCTACAAGTTTCTTAACTTTGTAAACCCATTTATTTCCAATCACTTTCTTACCATTTGGTTTTGGAACAAGTTCCCAAGTCTTGTTCTCTTCCAGTGCATTGAACTCCTCCTTCATTGCTTCTTCCCATTGTTCCTTACCTTTTGCTTCACTGTAATTCTGAGGTTCTTCATCTTCCTTTACTAAGTATGCATAGTTTTTCTGAGTCAAATAAGAAGTATCATAGGAATACCTTGTTGGTTATTTCCTTACTCTGTTTGATCTTATTGGTTCATACTCTTCATGTGTATCTGAATACACTTCTTCATCAAATCTCGGTGCATCTTCATTTCTCATAATTGATCCGATACTGGATGTACTTGCCTGCATATGATTTTCATCTCCATTCACTTGCATATGTGATTTACCTTTTTCAAATTCTTCTTACCTCTTCTTCAAATGTTTCATCGTTATGCTCTTTATCTGCATACCAACTCTTCTCTTCATCAAATGTCACATCTCTGAAAACAGTAAACTGTTTGGTTAACGGACTCCATAACCTATAACCCATCTGCTTTTCATCATATCCGATGAACACATATTTTTCAGCTTTTGGTTCAAGCTTATGTCTAAGTTGTGATGGTACATAAGCATAAGCCACTGATCCAAACACTTTGCAGAGATCAAGTGTTGGCTTCTTACCCCACCAAGCTTCATAAGGGGTCATTCCATTTAAATCTGTACATGGTAATCTGTTACAGCTTCAGCCCAAAGATAGTTTGGACAATTCTTCTCCTTTAACATTGCTCTTGCAAACTCAACTAGAGTTCGGCTTGTCCTTTCTGCTACTCCATTTTGTTGCGGTGTATACCTGCAAGTTATTTCTCTTTTGATACCTGCATTCCACAAATAATCATTGAACTCTTGAGAAAAATATTCTCCTCCTCTATCAAACCTTAGTCTTTTGAGTTTTTGTCCTATAAGTCTTTCTGAATATGCATGAAAGTGCCTGAAAGCTCCAAATACTTCCGACTTCTCTTTCAAAACATAAAGAGTTATCCATCTTGTTGCATCATCAATAAAAAGAACATAATACCTTGAGCCACTGATAGATCCTTCTTTTGTTGGTCCCCATACATCTGTATGTATGAGTTCTAGCAAACCATCATGTTTGTAACCTTTCTTCTGAAATGGTAACCTGTGTGCTTTTCCCATCTGACAGGCTTCACATTTGTGAATCATATGTTGATTCTTCATATTCGGTAATCCTCTTACAGATTGTTTCTCCACCATCATTTTGATTCCTTTTTCATTAAAATGTCCTAACCTCTTATGCCAGAGGTCTAACTCTGTAAAAACTTCATCACCATGCGTGATTAAAGCTTGACCAACATTCCCTTGTACTTTAAGAGTAAAAAGTCTACCTTCCTTTTTACCATGAACAATTTGATTGTATCCATTCTCTGGATCTTCAACAAATACTCCTTCATTTGTAAACCTGACTTGAAAACCTTTTTCTAGTATCTGTCCCATGCTTATTAGATTCTTCGGGATTGTTGGAACATACAAAACATTTGTTAGCAGGTCAGCTCCATTCTTACACTTTAACTTTCCAATTGACCTTACATTATGTTTTGTATTATCACTTGTTTGTACTGTATGATTCGAAATGCCTCCTTCCAGTTCTGATAACAATTCTATATTTCTTGACAAATGATTTGAACAACCAGAGTCAATATAGAATACCTTGAGATCTTCATTCTCTGTCATGCTTATCGAATTCATCATCAACATTGTATGATTGTCATTCTGTGTATCACTCGCATAGTTGTAGTAGGTAGTGTTGTGAGACTGATTCTGTCCCCAAATTCTTGCTCCACCTCTACCATATCCGCCTCTTTGGCTTTGTCTACCTCTTTGATATCTTCCGCTTCTGCCTCTACTATTGTTATTCTGATTTTGACTTGATCCTTGAGAATTATGCCAGCAATCATGAGCCAAATGGTTGCTTAGTCCACAGATCCAACAAGTCTTCTTGTTGTTATTCTGATTACCTCTTCCTTTTGTATTACCTCTACTTCTACTTCTGACATTACCTCTTCCTCTTGCATAATTTGCTTGAGTAGTTATCTCTTCTTCATCTTTTTCTTTACCTTTATCATCTTTCTTCTTATTCTTTGCGTACATAGCAGAACTTTGTCCTTTATCTCCATCTGTCTTCAAATCTTGCTCAAATGTTAGCATTAGTCCAAGCAACTGATTTAAATCTAGTACAAAATGATTTAATGAAAGTTCAGTTGAGAGTACGAAAGGTTTCCACCTTTCATCTCCTCTCAGCCCTACAAGCACTTGTGCTATTAACCTGTGGTCTTTGATATCTTCGTCAATAGATCCAAGACTGTCTGCCAAGTCCTTCATCTTAGTGACATAATCACTAATGCTTTGACTTTGTTTTTTCTTGAACGTTGTAAATTCTGACCATAAGCTAGTCTTCCTAGCTTTAGTAGTGTTTTGGAAATGATCTTCTAATGCACTCCATATGTCTTCCACTTTCTCCAGACCTCTAATATGTGGTAGTAGATGATGTGTAATAGTATTGTAAATATAAGCTCTTGCCGTTGCATCTTTCTTCCGCCATAGCTTCAAGGCTTCTAACTCTTCTTTCTTCGGTTGACTGTCGTCTCCAAAAGTAGGCTTCTTTTCTTCTCCTGTTACATATATCATTAAGTCCTTACTCATAAGTAAGGCTTCCATTCGCATCACCCATGCGGGATAGTTATCTCTGTCCAATTTGTCAATAGAAATGTGATCTGCCATAATCTTCTTGTTTCTGTTACTGTCGGTGAGTATAACGTTAAAAGATTTTACCTTTTGTAAACCTTTACCCTTGAGAATGAATTCGGAACACTTCTTTGATTCCGTTTGCTGTTGATCACCTCAGCCTTCAACTTCCTCGTGAAGAATTCTTCAAATTTTGTTGTATCTTTACTTCTGTTTACTCTTGAGGAACTTTCTGCTCTGATACCACTTGTTGTCGTTTGATGACGCGGCAAAAGCTTGTAAAATAAGCTGTGGAATATTGCCACGCCACAACAAGAACTAAGCTAGAGTGATATTAAAACACCTCTATAATCATCAATAGCTTAGCAACCTTTCTGAAACTTAAAAACTTTACAACTGAGTTTAGTGAAATCTGAAAATTCACTTTACCGAAAACTTTCCTTTCCTTCAGGCTTCAATTCTGATCTGACTTACTTAGGTCTTTACAATCCTTTGTTTACTTACTGTTAGATATTCTTTCTGTCACTTAAATGTGCCAAAACTGTGTTTGAACTCACCAGAATTTCACCGGAACTTCACCGGACTATTATCGAACTGTCACCGTAATCTTACCGGAATCAACTACAATTCTGTTTGTAGTTACTTCAAAAGTTTGTAATTGAAGTAAGGAAGTAATACCTGAACTTCCTTCAGAGAATGAACTCTATCTGAAGTTAAAAAAAAAACTTCACCAGTTCTGGATGCCTTTACGGTCATACTTAGTACTATGTGTACATGTCCCGTTTTACAAAACTCTTTGATCAGTTTGTAGTTGAGACTGCTAGCTTCACGTTAAGCTATCACTCATGAAAAACTTTACACTATACTGCGAGATCTAACTTGCAGAAGTACTGTAAAACGTGTATTGAGAAAACTGTAATTGTGAACTAACTTTCACAGTAACATGAAATCACTTAGATTTCTTCACACAAGGAGAATGTGCTCAGATCTTTCCACATAAGTATGTGTTTTCTATTAGAGAAGATGTGTACAGAATGTCTTGGCCTCACTTCACTCATAGCCATGGAAAACTCTCCTATACTGAGTAGTTCTTCCTTACCATCTCTCTCTCAGATGAATACCTAACATTTCAGGTTCTATTATTCATCTCTACATATGCACACTTGCCTCTACTACAAGCGCTTCTACATCCACTATTTCTTCTCTCTTCTAAGCACTCTTTCAACTCTCTTATATACATTTTTTGATCCGAGAAAAAACTCGTAATTCTGGAAGTTTCTGTGAACTATGTTACAGTCATGAATTTGTCCCTTCACTAAGGCTTTGATTTTTTTGAATGCTTTGTTTCTGCTTCTCTTCATCTTTCTTCAACCTTCATACATCTTCAGGTCTTTATGTTTAATTAATGAGTGAATCTTCAACAATCAATTGAATATTAGAAGCAAAACTTTGATATGAATCTGCTAGACCGTTAAGAACAATATGCACAAGTGAACTATTTGGTAAGACTTCATCAGAAGAAATCAACTTCTCCTTCAAGTCTTTGATCTTTGTCAAAAAATTGTCCATAGTATCTCCTTCATTCATATGCTCATTCTCCAACTGTTTTTGGAGGTAAGAAACATGAGCCTCATTTCTTGCTTGGTATTGTTTATAAAACCAAGGGAATATAAGTTCATGCACTCGGCTCTCGACACTTTGTGGATTCCTCAAAGACGACAACCAATGCATAGGCCTTGGCATACCTTGTCATCCAAGTCATAGAAGTCACCATTGGCCTCGTTGGATCCATGTGAGGAAGGACTTCAACGATCAAGAAATACAAAGTACTAGCACTTCCAAGGAGGTCACCCATTTCGATAGTGTTTCCCCAAGGACTGCTTAATAGTAGGTTTTCCTACCACTAAGGCCTGGTTTCTTGGTGATCCTAGAAGTGAAAATACTTAAGTTTAAAATTATTTTGGAGCTTTGAAAATATCTTCTTGGACTCTTTACATTGATTTTCTAAGAGTTTATTTTGCTACAAAATTGGGGAAATTTAGAAGTTGATTTTGCAATTTTGAGATAGTTTCGCCTACACATGTTGAAAGATTGGTCCAAAGATCAATTTTGGAGCTAGAGGCAAGTGAGGTTATGTGTCCTTGGTAGTGCACATTAAATTTTTGAGTTTTCTTACAGGTTTCTTGGAAGGTTTTTAGTTGTGGTGGGAGTGGTCACCACAAGTTACTCAGGTTTTTTGGGTCTAAAGAATGGATTTGATAGACACTTGTAGGTGCTATTTGGCTAGTGTTTGGGCTGTAAATTTAGTCTTTTGGTTCCATTTTACTACATATATTGATCACATACACATTATGTATGCTTCTATGCAGTTTTCTTAAGTAGCAGACAACGAGATGTTAGGGTCTCTTCGGTGATGTAGATGGAAGACTTACCCAACCTCACGATGGGAGATGTATGATAATTGTTCGTAGGTGCTCCTATAAGCCTGGTTGGATTCTTTTGATTAACTGGTTATATGTGGTGGATTCAGTGATTCACTATGTAGGTTTACATGTAAGTACTTATAGTTTATGAGTTTTCTACATTGGTGATGTGCTCATTTTTCATTATCTCTAGCAAAAATTTTCAAGATCTTAGATTTTCAACTATACAATAGTTGACATTACTCCTTGAGAAAATTATTGATCTGAGCACACACATTCTCACATAATCTCTTTTGTTGCTCATTGTTGCTCATTGATCCATTTTTCTGGAGAGACTGTCAAAATTTTTCCAAAATTTAGCACTTGTTCTTTTTTTATCCTTAGTGATGTTTAAACTATTCTAGTTCCATTATCATTCTACTTAGTTCTCTATCATTATGGTGCCAAGGATCTCAACCGTGTCTAGTGGATCAGGGTCTAGTGCCAATGTTCACAAAAGGAGGTATAATGTGCAAGAAAAAGACCATTTCGAGATTTAGAAACTTGATGGCACAAACTTTTCTCTATGGAAGAATGAGATTAAAGATGTGCCAATTCAAAGGAGGCAGTGGAAGCCGGTAAATAGAATCTCAAAGAAGTATATTGATATGGATGATGATGATTCGGATGAGTTGGATGAAATGGCTAGGTCTACCATTTGATTGCATATGGTAGATAATGTTTACGTTATAGGATTTGACTATGAAAGTGCAGAGGAGCTTTGAAAGAGGCTATGCAACACTTATGAAAAAGAAATGACATTAGATAAAGTGTATCTGATGAGCAAATTATATGACCTTTGCATCAAGGACATAGGTAGCCTTGTTGCTCATCTAAATGAGTTTGATGGTTTTCCAAAGGTTTGAAAGTGGCACAAGAATTATGGACATGGAAACCACTGTATTATGATGATCCTTGAGTTTTTTGGTCTAATGCATATGTTCCTATACCCAAATCTTAGAAAAAAGTTGGACTATAACTCGAGGAAATGCATTTTTCTTGAATATGGTCGAGATGGTCAATTTGGGTATTGCCTATGGGATTCTGAAGCATGGTCAATTATTAGAAGTAGTGATGTCATTTTCAATGAACCTAGGATACATAAACAACCCATTAAGGAGGTTAAAGTGAGAGAAGTAGTTTTTGAGGATATTAGTCCTCCATTTCACATGCATAAGAATCATCAACACATAGGGTGTTCATGAGAATATCCATTCAAATCAGTCTCCAAATGTTTTTGTTCAACAACCATTGAGACGTTCTGAACGTGTCTCACATCCACCTAATAGATTTTTCCAGGTTTGGATTTTGTTATGCTAATAGACGTTGGTGACCCTGCTTGCTACAAAGCCACTTCACATGTTCAATGTGCAAAGTGGCAAGGCATTGAGTACACCTTACCTACATATGTGAAATTTATCAAGGTTTATTTCCCCAAATCAAATGAGGAAAAGGAATTCATGACCAAAATTTGTTTTCATTTTGGTATTGGTAGAATCATTATGCTATGGTAGACATTCCATTGGTAGTGGGACTTGTTAGTAGATATATGTCTAATATTGGCAGAAGCATTGGGAAGCGGTCAAGATGATTTTGAGATATCTAATTTGAACTAAGGAAAATTTTCAATGTTTGGGTAGAGGAGCAACATCCATTACTAGTTACACAGATTTTGATTGTGTTGCTTGTATAGAGAATCTAAAGTCTATATCAAGGTACATTATTCACTTAATCGGAGTTACCTCCTAGAAATCTCCTCTTCAAGAATGTACAATTATTTCCACTATAGAAACAGAGTATGTTGCAACAAGTGAGGCATGTATGGAAGCATTGTGGATTTCTCATCTTGCTTGTGATATGGGTCTACCTTAGCATGTACCTTGTTTTCTTAGTTATATTTAGAGTGCCATTACTTTGGCTAAAAATCCACTCTATCATGCAAAGTCCAAGCACATTGAGGTGAGGTATCACTTCATTAGACATTGCTTAGCCACTAAGCACATTATCCTTGAGAAGGTTCATACTTGACATAATGTTGCGGATGCTTTGGTTAAAGCTATACCATATGATAGCTTTTGGCACTTGTGTCATTTGATGGGGGTTACTTGATTCATGATCTTGCACAATTACTTGTACACTATGTAAAAATCCCATCAGGTGTGAGGTATAATTTGTATACTTAGACTCAAGTATCATTTATCATTCTTTATTTTTTCCCCCATAGTTCACTTTGACCATATTGACCTTTGGTGGGAGATTGTTACCATTACTCTTCATGTGAAAGGCCAAATAAGGCATATTCGTGAAAAATGGGAATTACACAGGATTTTGAGACACTTCTTTGTATCCCAATGTTTTTGTTTTCGATTCATTCACACACTACATGTTATATCTCTTGATTGGAGCATATTAAATTCACACTTTAATATTAAGGATAATTTTATTATAAATGGGGTTTCAAGGTTGGACTTAAACTTAAGAAGTTAACATAGTAAGTAATATTAATGGGACTTGAATAATTCCCAAATTTCTTGAGGGGGCTTGGTCATATAGTGGCTTGGTCATCCACGGACTCAAATTTAGACTACATTTGTAAAACCTAGGAAATATGAGTTCGTGCTCTTGATCTACTATGTAGTTTCTATAGGTTTGTGGAAAGTATCGTGTGCATTGACTTCAAATCATTTTTCTACTATGAGGGCATCATTGTGAAGCTCTCGTAAAGGGGAATCCATCATGGTGCAATGCCATTGCACCACTTCATATATAATGTTTTAAGAGTAACACAAGCATCTTTTGTTGTCTTGAAAGAACGAATATTAGGAATAATGGCACATTTGATAGACAAGGCTATCAATGCATGTGCTTGTGCATCTTTGGCATCCCAACAAAGTTGTTCTGCAGTAGGTGCAATAGGATCCATGACAGGACTAAGAAATTGAATCATCATCATTAACACCATCTACATCACCTTGAATAACTATGTTTGGAGGTGTAGTAGGACATTTTCATCACTCAACACAATATTCCAAAACCCTTTTGCTACCAATACATGATACATCATATATCCCCACAATGGGTAATTAGTATCATCCAACTTATCCTCAACAACCAACATACGGAATACATCGTTGCTTTCAACCATGGAGAGCGACCAAATACCTTGATGGAGAAAATTAACTGCATCTCAAAAAGTTGAATTGGAACATCTTGTTGAGCTCTGCTAAACGTGTAGCAAACTTTTGAGGTGCTTGTACTACGAACCAAAACCTATAAATATGTGTGCCAAAAAAGGATGAAATTGCTTGTAGAGTCCCTAAAATAGTGCATTCAGAGGTTGAGACAAGCTCAAATCAAAATTTGATGCCACAAAGCGAAGCTGTTTGGAACTCCTAATCACCTCGAGTATGCTCGCCAATTTTCATAGGATTCTGAAACTATGATTGGAAGGGTGCCAATGATCCCCTAGATGAAGTGAAGCCCTTCTCTGATACCGATTCTTGGCGTTCCAGGTATGTGGAAGCGTACAAAACAACACAAGGAAGAAGAAAACGCTTGGAGAACAACACAATGTAGAAAATGTATTACCAATTGAATGTACAAAAATAACTGACATGTTCAAGTTATAGGCATATATACAAGTTGAGAAAAAAAACCCTTAAAGAGGGAAAAAATTTGTCGATATTGCTAAGTGTGTTCACACACATCACTACCAAAATAGTCAATATATTATACGTCCTACGGATTGAGGCTTTAATCGAGGAGTTAATTATAATAACAGTCACCTCCCTTTGGAAAAGGTGGGCCAAATTATCAAGGCTATGGGTGAGGTCGAAGGCCTTTCAACCAAAATTGGAAGGAAGGTGGAACTTACCTGAAGGATACACAATGTTTGTTCTATACGGAGTTTGAAGACATGTGATCAAATTATCCAAAAGCACAAGAATATGATCGATAGAAGTAAGAAGTTAATCTTAAGGCTCTAACGATCAATATGGTCACATTATCTTATGAGTAGCCATTGGCAAGCATTACTACTACATACAAAAAAAACAACATCAACTAGAAGATCAAAGATTGGGAGCAACATAATGTATACAACCAAGCATCGAGTTGGGCTACCCAAGGATCACCTCCTTTCTCCTTGCCAAAACAAATTCAATGATAGCTTTGGATAGCCCAAATTTGAGAAATTCAATTATTATGAGGAAAGTGCAAAAAATCAACAATAGGACCAATTTCGTGTAGGGGAAGGGAAATGGAGACTGCTCCAAATTTCTGGCAAGTGTTGTGTAACTCTAGTATTCAGTTACCTTTAGGTGATTTGTTAGCCTTAGTCCCTGCATTTAAGGAAGATCTCTTAGCTGAAGTTTGGGCTCTTATTCTAGATCTACAGTGAGGCAGAGTTCCATTCCAATCAATCAAGTAGAAATAGTAGTGGATAGATTGGTGGATTATGTTGTTCCTTTTTATTATAATTTGGTACGTATCCTGAACTATTTAGAGAGTTGATCAATGGAGGATTGGGAATTAATATTACTACATTACCAATCCATAGATAGATGGTGTGGATAAATATTAAACCCACTCATTTTTACATTCGAATGGCTGATCAATCTTGAGTTTAGCCCATTGGGTTGATAAAAAACATTTCCGCCAAGATATAGCATGTCACCTTTCATATTACACTTGTAATTAATGGATTGTTGGGAAAAGAGATGATTATAATTTACTTTTGGGCCATCCTTTGTTTAAGCATGCCAAAGTCTAGTAGTGGATTATTTAGAGACCAAAGTAGCAAAAGAAGCTTGTAAAGTGTAGCTAGGTTCTCTTGCCTTTCTAGATGTGGAATTCCAATATGCAATGGAGGCAATTGTAAGCTTAGGTCAAGCTAAGATTGAGTCATACATCCACCTTCGAAAGGGGACAATGACTTGTAATTTTGAACTTTTTCAGTTGATTATGTCCACCATGAATGCGAGTGTTAGTAGGCCACTAATACAAAAAGGTTTATTGCATTCTTGAATGGTGATTTACATGAAGAAGTATATGTATTTCAGCCCCATGTTTTTGTGTAGAAAGGGCATGAAAACATAGTGTGCAGGTTGGAAAAGGTATTATATGGTTTGAAGCAAGCACCATGTGCTTGGTATGAGAAGATACATGCCTACTTGCTAGTATATGAGTTTGAGAATATTGAAAATGAGATCACCTTACATGCTAATGATGCAAATCATGTACTTCTAATCATTGTTGTAAATGTTGATGACATGCTACTCATTGGTCCTAACGAGAAGCATATTGCTGAATTTAAGATTGATTTACATGCTTGCTTTGATAGGTCAGATTTGGGGCATTTGCATCATTATTTGGGCAGTTAATTTATGCAAGTTGATGGAGGAATAGCTTTGTGTCAAAAAAAATACATTGACACATTATTGCAACATTTTGGCCTTGAAGATTGCAAACCTATTGCCATTCCCATGGAAATAGGTTTACAATTGAGTCTTTGTGATGTCGGAGGTGCATTTGACATTGTTCTCTATCAATAGGCTATTGGATGCTTGATTTACTGATGCATAACTCGATGTGATATTCCATTTGCAGTCCCTCACATGAGTAGGTTTATGCATTGTCTAGGTGTAAAGCATTGGTAGGCAAATAAGCATATCTTTTGCCAATGCGTGGTACCCAGCTCGGATTGTTTCATCCTAAGGGGGGATCATTACCACCACAATTACATGATTTTTTTGACTCAAATTGGGATGGGTGTTATGACACTCATAAGTCCACCAATGGTCTTTGCTTCATGCGAGTAGCTCATGCATATCTTGGTTGATCAAGAAGTAGTACTATGGCCACCTCTAGTTGTGAGGTTGAGTATATGGTAGTTTTCTCAACAACTCATGAGTGTGTGTGGCTCAGACACCTTTTGGATTTGGGTGTTGGTCAATCTTCGGCCACCACTGTCTTCTTTGGCAGTTAGAGCACATTGCTAGTGGTGAGGAGCTATATGTTCCATGCTCGCATAAAGCATATTGCGCTGCAATGTCAAGGAGAGGTTCTCTACCCGAGATATCAGTTTGTCTTATGTGCCCACACAGGATTCTAATGAACTATACTATTAGGACCACCACGTGCTAGAGAGATGAGTCTTCTCCCAACCTTATGCCACTATATATGACTATTCAAACCAATCAGGACCACAAATGTAGCTGGAGTCCACAAGTGCATGTGGAATCTTCACCACTATTTTACTAGAGTCCACTAGTGGTAGGTGTACTCGCCACTCAAGTTAAGTCTCTCTTGACTCAAGTTACTCATGTTAACTTGAATTAGAAGGCTCGAGAGCTCTTTGGGCAAAACTCTCTCCTCATGCTTCCCATGGAGGCTGAACCCAATACTCATGCTTCTCAACCTTGAGACTATAACACTAGGCTAAGTGCTTGTTTTAGAGAGCACATGAATCTAGACTTAAGTCTAATTTTGAGATCTTTGTCCACACATACGAGAGACCAAACAGTGTCCAGTTTCATATTTGTCTGAACTGATCGAACACTCAAATCATAAACTTTAATTATAACATTCTTCCCCTTCGAAAGAATTTTATCCTAAAAGAAAATCTATATATAATAATTATAGGCATACCCATGAGCCTCGTGTTCTAACCTAGAAGAACATGTTTTAATTTTTGGGGTGGGATTCACCTTATACTCCAAAGAATAGAGGAGAATCTACTAGTTGATATGTTATGGTTCCACACCACAAAAAAGACTAGCAAGAATAATCTAACTACTCAAGAGCATCACCTCTAAACCCACAAGGGGTGAGAGATGCACATATGCACCCAACCAACTCCATCCATATATATACCACTGTGCTAAGGTGGAAAATGTGAGGAGATATTGCCAAGTGTCCCAACTCACATGGATGTTAATGCAAGGGCTTCTAGCCTTGGAAATCACAAGGAATCACACAACTCTCACATGGATTCTAAAAAGGTTTATCCCAAGATTTTATATACAAGTCTCAAGGCTTGAGAGGCCTTTGTAAGGGTTAAATATCATACCCTTAGGAAATATCGATCCTAAGGTTCGACACCCTTAAATTGGGAGTAAATAAATCCGAATAGTTCAAGGTCTCAAACCAAAGTCTTGAAGACACATTCCCAAGGGTTTCTCAATGAACTCCAAGGGTTCTCCAAGTGAGCTTGGACCCTCAAAAGCCATGACTTTAGACACTTGGACCCATATTTATACAGCATTCTTCCCCCCTTTAACATTTTCATCCTAAAAAATGTGTGTAGATATAATAGGTGGAGTATCCCCCCTGCCCCATGATCAATCCCATCGATCATGGTCTTCATCTCTCTGGTTTTCCTATTTATGAGAAGGGGCTCTATCCCTGACTGGATCAGAAAAGAGGGGAACCCGTGTGTGGGACATACACATGCATACACACATACAGACACATATACACACACATACACACACATACACACACATATATGCATACACACCTAGAGAGACATACACACATATACACATACATGCATACATAATGCATGTGCATATGCATACATACATACTCACATGCATACATAATGCACATGCATAGATACATACACACACACATAGACACATGCACACACATAAACACATACACACTCATAGATACACACACATACACATAGACACACACACACATACACACACATATACACACATACACAGATAGACACATACACACATAATGATGCATACACACATACAGACACATATACACACACATACACACACATATATGCATACACACACATAGAGAGACATACACACACATACACATACATGCATACATATGCATACATAATGCATATGCATACATACATACTTACATGCATACATAATGCACATGCTTACATACACATGCATAATGCATACACACACATATGATCAAAAAATGAAGTAGGAAGTTCTTTCTCCATCAACATAGTAGCTCTTTGCATTCACGTTTCGTTTGTGGGATCGAGTTTTTGTCAATCTCTTTGGATGTAATCCACCTATACATATCATAAAAACAATTATAAAGAAGTTAATTAAAAAATAAAAGATATCCAATATTCATACATATTAAATATAAAAGTATCATAATTACCTTATAAGTGATCCAAGACGATAGATCACATCTTGTACTCCTTTCGTTGTACATCCATCGATAACCAAAGGTAAAATATGTTTCAAAAAGTTATGCCAGTCATGGGTCTTTAACCCAGATAAGCTCTTATCATCCATAGTAAACATGTTTTTAAAAGATGCTCCAGATCCTGTAGGAGTCTTAATCAATTGAATTCTATTGTTGATAGTCTGTATCTCTTTTGTTGTTAGTACCCAAGGAGCAGGTGCATAAGTCGTTTCTTGTCGATGTCTATAAAAAACTAGCCATAACTTTGGTTTGGATTTTTTATCTTTCAAATCATAACTTGATGCTGTGGTATCTTTTAGTCCAAGAAGATGTTGCCATAGTGAATAACCAATATTTTTGAATATATGCATAGGATCAAGAAGATGACATACTTTTAACTCTTTCCAATACTCCAAAGAATACCATATTGATATGTTCTCTGCGAGTGCCAATTTTCCTTTACCTCTCTTCACATACTCATTATCTGAATCATCACTGAAGATTTCTGATTCTGGATCTATCAGAGGTCCATCTGTCCATTTTTTATACCAATCCATAGGCGTCATAGGTTTTGGACACTGACCTGTTTCAAGCTTTCCATTAAAATGTATCGCTTCTCTTTTAGATCTTAATGGATGATCACCAGGCAAGAATCGTCGATGTCGAAGATAAATATTTTTGTTGAGATTCTTACTATAGATTGATCTCAACCAATCACCACAATATGGACAAGCTTTATAACCCTTAGTAGATATTCCTGCATCATGAAAATGATAAAAATATAATTAGATTAAATCATATTTATTTACATGCATATTGAATAAAAAAATTACATCAATACCTGAACAAACACCATATCCTAGAAAATCGTGAATAGTCCAAGCCACAATACCACGAACCGTAATATGTCTTTCATTGATGATTTTCAATACATCAATGACATTAATACCTCTCCATAACTCTTGAAGATCATCAATGAGAGGAGCAAGATATATATTCATATCTTTGACTTGTCTTTTGCCTGGGATTAAAAGTGAAAGCATTAAATGTTCCTTTTTAATGCTAAGATATGGCGGAAGATTGTAGTTTATGACTACCACTGATCATGTTGACCATTTACTAGATTTCATGGAGAATGGATTAACCCCATCTAATGCAACTCCAAACTTTAGATTCTGTGTATTTTGTGCAAATTCAGGCCATGTAGAATCAATATGCTGAAAAGCAACACTATCATGAGGAATTCTGATTATTCCATCAGTACTTTTGTGATCATGTCCCCAAGTCAAAAGCTTTGATAATTCGGGTCTTTGAACAAGCTGTATAAAAGTGATCCTCTCAAGCCACCATGATTTCCACTTTGTATCCTAAAGTTCACATGCTCATCATTGACATGCAAGAGGTTTACTGCATACCCCAAGAATCCTGTTGGCACTAGTCCATTATAATCAGATTGCTCTATCTTGAGTAACCTCTGTGCATGCGATTCATCGAGGTCACCATTGTATGGCCTATAAACAGTGCCAAATTCTTTGAATAGCAATTATAAATCCGCTTCTCACACTTTCAAACTGAACATATGATAAAATCGACAAATCATTCAATGAAGGTACATACTTCATATCCTCCAAATCAAACAATCATATCCTGCCATCCAAACAATCAAATTTTTCGCGAATATTTTGAAAGATGCATTAATAGTTTTAAAAGATGCGCGGACAAAAAGTGTCCATTCAATTCAAGTTCTTGTTCTTACCTTATCTAAAGTAATAATAAAAACCTGCATTGAATGGACACTTTTTGTTCGCCCATCCTTTAAAATTATTTTTCCATCGTTCAAAATGTGTGTATATGTGTGTGTATGTTTATATATGCATATATATATATATATATATATATATATATATATATATATATATATATATATATATATATATATATATATATATATATATATATATATATATATATATATATATATATATATATATATATATATATAGAGAGAGAGAGAGAGAGAGAGAGAGAGAGAGAGATAGATAGAAATTTGAAAATTATACCTTAATAGTGTCAAAACAGATACATTACTCCATCCAAAACGATTTTGAAAATTGAGAATAAGTAAGCTCGCACTTAGTCGTGTCAAACAACTTCCTTCATATACATGCTTTAGACATTCCTCTCGAAGATATTTCTCATTTTTAGAAATATCAATGCTCTCACTGTCATTTTGATACCAATCCTCAATAAAATCTGCCATGCCATCATCTTCATCATTGTCACACAAATCTTGTACTTTATCGTCTTTTGAATATAGATCTTTCAACTTTGCATATTGCACAGGATTAGATTTGCGTAGCCTCCTCATGGAAGCTTCTGATAAATGACGTCTTACTGGTAATTGTGAATGTTGTGGAGGAATATCATCAACATCATACGTTGGAATCTACACATATAAATCAAATTCATTAGTATTCCATAAATGAATAAAAAGTACACTTTAAATATAAAATTAAGTATATAACTTATTAAATATGGATAGAAAATTTTTATTCTCTCTAGCTAAAAGGTGCTCTTGGAGGTCTATGCCATCCATAATTCACTAATAGTTCATCACCAGCATGTAATGTAGTAATAGCATTGACAACTATGTATCTTGATACATCTCTACTCATGTATGGTGATTCATGACTATTTTCACGCTCCTCAAATGTGCAATTAGTCCTTGAACTATTATGTAACCCTCGACTACTATTTATTAAACCTGCTATATTTCCATGTGTGTAAGGTCTTCCATTAATATATAATCTTTCATTTTCTGCATGTAAAATCCTTCTACTAGTAAGGGATGCTGCGTTCCAGCATATTCCGTAAGTACTCATGCTTTGAACATAACGTGAAAGTCGATGCCAATCTCCCCATCCATAGATAGGACCACAAAATGACATAAGAGTGACTTCAAAGTTCGGAGACACATACAAATCCTCTACAATAAAGAGACCACGACCAACATTAGTAATAGTGAATGGAGCAATCATATAGCGATTACCCCAAAAGATGAAAACCTCTCCATCTAAAGGAAGTGGTCCTCTATTCCAACCTCCATATCTTCTTCTATCATATGTTTGTACTAAGGAACGATCACGAGCTGGCAATGGATAATCTCCAGCCATTTCAGTCTCTAAACCAGGAGGTAGAGGATTTCTAGAAACCTCTGCTTGTAATTGATGAACAACAAGTCCATGACGTGTACGAGGTATATTAACACTATGAGAAAAATTATCATCATCATCATCATCAAGCAAGTATTCCTGTATATCAACAGTAATTTGATTTTGTATATGGTTTTTAAATAAAATAATGACATTAATATATATAGAAAATACATACCCAAGCATTATCACGTTGACCAGGTGATGGTGCATGCTCAAAAGTACCATACTCTGCCTCATGTTCAATACATTCCAATCGTGGTCTTCGATACGTGCCATAACAAGAGTTACACCAACATATAGTATGCTCTTCATAGTAAAATTAATCATAATTCCTATCGGAGGACACATGTGAAGTCGTTGCATGGGTAGGAGGTGGTGGAGTACCCTCTGATTGATCAGAATCTACACATAATAAGAAGCAAAAAAAAATATAAGTTATGTATCCATCAAATATATTTAAAATTAAATGTTTGATATACTTATAGTATAAAGTCGTTGCACAATGAGGAGACGGTGGTGGAGTTCCATCTGATTGATCAGAATCTACAAATAATCGTATTTGATATTAATAATCTGAGTATCTACATACACAAAAAATTCACATATACATATTTACACATACATACATATTCACGTATACACATTTACACATACACACATATTCACATATACACAACTACACATTATTGTGGGATAAATGCATGTATTTTATATGAATGAGTGTATATGCATGTTTGTGTACGTATATATGTGGATATGTATATGTGTGTTTATGTTATATGTATGTATATGTGTATATGTATACATATATGTATGCATATATGTTTGCATGTATATGTGTATGTGGGTATGTGTATGTGTATGTGTGTGTATATATGTGTATGTATTCTGATTTTTTTTTCTGTTTGAGATTAAATTAACAGGAGATATTGTATGGTGGAAAAAAATAAGAGGCGAGCTAACATAACACCTGAGATGTGGCAGTTTTTTCGTAGACAGCTACGTCTTCATAAGTCATTTCCTCAGTAGAAGGTACACAAATTAATAGTTTATATTTATAATTTTTATATATTTTAGTAATTTTTATATATTTTAGTAATTTTTACATTTAATTTATGTATTTTTTTTCTTAAATAAACATGCTGCTGCAAAGTAGAGAGTGGAGTCGGGCCACACATCGCACCTAGGCCAAATGGGCCATGATGGTTTTGTAGCTACATTTGTAAGTATTGTGTTATTGTGAGTATATTTTTTATTTTAGTTAAAATGCAAGCAACTAATCTTTTTTATTTGTTTCAATGGAGCGGAAGGATTATGGCCGATATCCTATGAAACATGAGATCGAGTATGCTACACATTTTGGATATCGGCATTTGAGTGAGTATATGCAAGATCATCCTGATGCCTTTGTGAGTATTATTAAATTTTATATAATTATTTTATTTTTATGAATGGTTTAATTGTTTTATTTATATATGTTTGTTATATGTAATACATGAGTATTATGGAGAGACAGATATGGATGAGGTGGAGAGACAGACACAGGAGGGACAATCTCGATCGTCACAGGGTGATCATGACGATGAGGATGAGGAAGATCAGAATGATCATGATACTGCTGATGATGATGATCATGATGATGATGATTAAAATTTTAGTTGATTATGAAATTGGATTATATGTATTTACATTGATATATATATATATATATATATATATATATATATATATATATATATATATATATATATATATATATATATATATATATATATATATATATATATATTTATTTATTTATTTATATTATCTATCTATTTTTCATTTCAGTTATGTTTTGAATTGTTTGTATGGTATTAAGTAATGAAGAGTTTTGTTCTATTGATTGTTATTATTGTTTATATTAAGCATGTGTTTTAATACTTTAATTATATAATTCATTCATATGTGTGTACCTAAGTGTACATGTATGTGTGTGTATATGTATGTATGTGCATGTGTATGTGTGTGTATATGTATGTGCATGTGCATGTGTAAGTGTATATGTGTGTATGAGTATGTGCATGTGCATGTGTATGTGTGTGTATATGTATGTGCATGTATATGTGTAACTCTATGTGTATATGTGTGTATGTGCATGTATATGTGTATATGTAGGTATGTGCATGTGTGTGTGCATGTGTATATGTGTTTTAATACTTTAATTATATAATTCATTCATATGTGTGTACCTAAGTGTATATGTATGTGTGTGTATATGTATGTATATGTATGTACCTAAGTGTATATGTATGTATGTGCATGTGTATGTGTGTGTATATGTATGTATGTGCATGTCCATGTGTAAGTGTATATATGTGTATGAGTATGTGCATGTGCATGTGTATGTGTGTGTATATGTATGTGCATGTATATGTGTAACTCTATGTGTATATGTGTGTATGTGCATGTATATGTGTATATGTAGGTATGTGCATGTGTGTGTGCATGTGTATATGTGTTTTAATACTTTAATTATATAATTCATTCATATGTGTGTACCTAAGTGTATATGTATGTGTGTATATATGTATGTATGTGCATGTGTATGTGTGTGTATATGTATGTATGTGCATGTGCATGTGTAAGTGTATATGTGTGTATGAGTATGTGGATGTGCATGTGTATATGTGTGTATATGTATGTGCATATATATGTGTAACTCTATGTGTATATGTGTGTATGTGCATGTATATGTGTATACGTAGGTATGTGCATGTGTGTGTGCATGTGTATATGTGTGTGTACGTATGTGTATAATGTATGTATATGCATGTGTATATGTATTCCACATGCATGTGTATGTGGATGCATTTCCATTTGCATCCATGTGCATGCATGTGGATGTGCATGCATGTGGATGTGCATATACATGTATTTGTGTATATGTTAATGTGTGTATGTGTATATATATATATGCAATAATGCATGCATGTAAGTCTTTTTATGTGGTTGTAGAAATGTTTGTGCATATGCATGTGTATATGTGTGTATGTCTAAGTTTATGTGCACATGTATCTGTGTGTATATATGTGTGTGTATGTGCATGTGTATATGTGTATATGTGTGAAAGTGCATCTTCATCATGTATAAGTGTATAAGTGCATATCAATAAGTGCGAGTATGCTATCTAATGAAAATAACACAATTCAAATGATATACAAAGAATATAAATTGTACTTACAATAGTTAGCCATACTTTTTGCTTGGTTAGCTTCTTGAATAACCTGCAATAAAGAGAGAAAGAAGAGAGAGAGAGAGAGAGAATTCAAAGAGAGAAAGATGTAGAAAGAGAGAAACAAAGATAGAGGGAGACAATAAGAGAGAGCTTAGGCAAAACAACAATTCTGCATATACTTGCTTCAGCTCGTAAGCGGAGCGCAATTGCGAACGTTGGAGAGCTCTTCGATTAGATGCATGAAAATGCCGATCGAAGAGCCTCCAACGTTTTAATTTTTTTCCGTCAACAGACAGTCGTGTAACCGATGCTATGCGTCGAGTTGGCATGGCATAAGCGACAAGTTTTGAGCGTCATATGCGATGCCAAAAAATGTCGCTTATGCAACACAACAAAGCGTCGCTTATGTGACCCTGTTTAAAACCGTCGTATTAGCGATGCGGTATGGGATCATCCCAGACCCCGTCACGCCAGCCACAAGTCGCAAAAAATGTCATTTGGTTCGTCGTTTAATCGACGGTCCGCACGCGACGCTCATTACGATGCATTTTGCAATTTTATAGCGACGAAATTTTGTCACCTTAACCGTCGCTATACGCCCATATTCTTGTAGTGTTTGCAGGACCCCAAACATCTGTATGTACTACTTCTAGTACATTCTCACTAACATGCTTGTCATGTGGAAATGATGCTCTTGACTGTTTACCAAATTGACATGCTCCACATACCTTTTGCATTTCTGCAACTTTGAAATTTGGTAGTCCATGGACAATCTCTTTTGACTACATCAATTTCTGCCTTTGCAAGTTTGCATGTCCAATCCGTTTGTGCCACATCTCTGTATCTGCAATAACTCCTGCACCTTTTGCAAACATGGCTACATTCATTTCAAGAATCTTCACATTTAAGGTGAAGTACTAAACCATTCCGCATGACTGTTCATGTGATTTGAAGCACCTGAATCAACATACCAGACATTATCATTTGATTTTGAAACACCAGTAGACATCGTATTCATCATGTGATGTTGAACCATGAACAACTTCTCAGAATCATCTGCACTTGTGGATGTATCGTTATTTTGTTGCCTTCTGTTATTTTAATTCTTCAACCTGCAATCACGTTCAAAGTGTCTAGGTTTAACACAATTCCAACATCCTTTACTTTCATTACTTGAATCATTTCTTTGGAAATTTCTGCCTCTTCCACTTCCAAAACCTCTACCTCTGCCTCTTCCTCTACCAGAGTAGAATACCTGCTCAGAACTAGATTTTCCTTGGGAGTTTGAATCCTCACCAAGGTTCTTTTCTTCAATAATCAACATAGATACCAGATCAGCAAAATTTGGAATATTTTCCCTGGTCTGTATAGAAGTTTTGAACTGCTTATATGCAGCTCCTAAACCACAAAGACACACTTCCACCTTATTATCATCATCATCATCATCTACATTCACGCCAATAGATGCAAGTGACTCACATATGCTTTTGATTTTCAAGGTGTAGTCACTTACCGACACCCTCTTCTTCTCCAATGTATGTAGATCGTTCTTGAGTTGCAATTTCTGTGCCTTTGTATTGGTCTCATACAATGTGACCAAACTGTTCCAAGCCTCTTTTGGAGTCTTGGCATCTTGTATGTGTCCAATCATGCTATCTTGTATGTTAACAGATAGTTAGTAAATTACCTTTCTTGCTTCTTGATTCCATTCCTCATATGCTCTTAACTGATCTATAGTTTGATTCCTTTCTGGTAACTGTGGAGCATTTTCATTCTCTCCTTCGATGTACTTCCAGTAGCCTTTTCCCATCTGAAAATTTTCCATTCTGAATCTCCAAGCATGGAATTTGTTCTTGTCTAGCTTATCGCTCATAAGCTGACTCATTCCATCTACGTTTGCCATTTCTGTAGCAATTCATAACACTGCAAAACACTACAAGCAGCACTTCTGCTTGAACCTATCGCACTATGACGTGACAGTTCGATCTCGGAAAAACACAATTTTCATGTACCAACAGTACACAGAATCACTTGAAATTCTGGATCTGGAATATATGAGTGTTGCCGAACACAATGCAAGTTACAATTTCTAAAATTGACCTAGTTTTTTTCTCGCTCCACCTTACAGGCTCAAAACAGAGGTCGAGATGGCTCCAAAACTTTGATCTGACAAAAACGAGTGACCCTAAAGGGATAACTCACAAAAATATTTTGAGGTCTTCTACCTTCACACCGATTTTCGTAGCAAACAGAGGTCGTTTGTGAATCGCATTTTCTCTATGCCTTGCCGTGTACTCTTCATTGTCGCCTTCTCTACGAGCTCTCTACAACCATGTTGGCTATGATACCATGTCACAAGGAAGGAGATAAGGAAGAGAGCTCACACACACACTCTCACTCTCAAGGAGAAGCACACACACAAATTGAGGCAGGGAAGAATGATCTTCTTCTTCTTCTTCTTCTTCTTCTTCTTCTTCTTCTATTACATAAAAAGGAATGTACAAGAATGACCTAAAAAACAAGAATACACCGTGCAATATATAAAGATCAGTACATAAGGAAAAACCTAATGTCCGCGAATGAGTGAGTTGGCAAGGAACAAATGTGCCATCACTCTTGGTAGATAAATCTAATAAAGCTCAATGAAGTATCCTTGACATATACTAGCGTGACCACTATACATGTTAGGGAAACGAAAAACTCTTACGTGTCATCCTGGATCATCACATGTTGAGCTTGATATCTCAACAGTTGACACTCCTCCGATCACAGTCTCAAAATTGTACGAAATTTGGCAATCTCAACTCGTTGGAATCTCCAAACGCACTATTGCAGCGCTTGTGCAAGCTATTTTATCTTTTCTGTGCCAAAGATATATACAAGTTTCAGTTTGCCAATACAATCATCTCAAAGTCTACTATAGATTCAATAGAGCTCGACAACGTAGTTATGTTCAAATTTTTGAGATATAGTCAATTTTTTGCATTATGGTATTTTGTCAGTGGCCATGGCTAAACGCAGTGATGTATTCCATATGTTGGTTGTTGAGGATAAGTTTGATGGTATGAATTACCCATTATGGGCTTATATGATGTGTCATGTATTGGTTGCAAAAGGACTGTGGAATATTGTGGAGGGTGTTGAAAACCATCCTATTACACTTGCAAATATAGGTATTGAAGCTGATGCAAATGGCATCGAAGATGGTGATATTTTATAGATTCTTGTTTGTGTTGTGGTTTATGTTGCACCTATTGCAGAGAACCTTTGTTGGGATTGTAGAGATGCTCAATCACATGCATTGATAGCCTTGTTTGTCAAACGTGTCATTATTCCTCACATTCGATCTTGTAGAATAGCTAAGGATGCTTGGGATACACATACCACTTTGTACCATGTAAGGAATGAGGCTCATGTTGCTTACCTCCGAAAACATTTGGAGGGTGAGCACATGAATGAAGGTGATTCCATGGATAATTTTTTGACAAAGATCAAAGATTTGAAAGAACATTTGATTCTGCTGATGAAGTCTTGCCTCATAGTTCACTTGTGAAGACTGTTCTGAATAGTCTTCCAAATTCATATTAGAGTTTTGCTTCTACTCTTTGTTTGATGATGAAAGGAAATCCAAATGCATTAACATTTGAGGAGTTAGTCTTTGTTCTGTTGTAGGAAGACCAGTCTAGGCAGAACATGTTGCAGATCAAGCTTTCCTAGCTAGTCACAAGGGCAAAGGTAAATGGAGCTCTTCTACTAGTAAGCAAAAATCTGCTAATTCTGCACAATCCAAGAAGTATGATGACAAAGATGATAACAAAACAGAAAAGCAGAAATTGATTTGCAAGTACTGTAAAGAAAATGATCATGTCATAAAGAATTGTCCAAAACTCGATGCAAAAGAGGCAAAGAAAAATGAGGCTAGAATGCTTGTTGCAGAGGCCTTTACAACGAAAATAGAGTGTGCTAATCTTGTGTAGAATGAAGAATGGGTGTTTACTATTGTTTGTAGTTTTGATCCATCTTTTCCAGAATAGTGTATGTCTGCAGTAGACTCAGATGTTTGTGTTGGAGTTAAACGTCTGCGGAAGCACACGAACAACACAAGGAAGAAGAAGAAGCTTGGAGCACAACACACAACACTGAATGAATTACTAGAGAATGTACAAAGATAAGTAGCCCATTAGGGCAATAGGCGTATATACAAGCCGGGGGAAAAAAACCTCCTAAAGAGGGAAAAAAGTGTCCCGACGCTCCTAGAGTGTTCACACACATCACTACCTAAATATATCAACAAATCCCCCCTCGGAGTGATGCAGTGAACAAGTAGCTGACACTCATGTATAAAGGAGTGCCAAGTTATGTGGAAATCACTCCACAAAAGGAAGTAAGCCCAAAGCTTTGCAAAAAGCTTCAAACTTCTCCCTAGGCAGAGCCTTCGTGAAAAGGTGTGCAATGTTCCCCTGCGTGGGCACATATGCCAAGCTGATCTCCCCAGCAGATAACCTCTCCCTAACATAATGATAATGCACCTCAATGTGCTTAGTGCGAGCATGGAACACAGGGTTCCTCGCAACTGCCAATGCGCTTTGACTGTCAATGAAGATGGTGGTGGTAGAAGACTGACAAACACCCAAATCAGCCATAAGGTGTCTGAGCCATAGACACTCACTAGTCACTGTGAAAGCCTCACAATTGGAAGTGGCCACAGTAGGCTGCTTCTTGCTCAACCAAGATATACATGAGCTACCAAGCATGAAGCAAAAGCCACTAGTGGACACACGAGCGTCATAGCAACCAGCCCAATCAGAGTCAGAAAAAGCATGCAAATATGGCGGTAGTGATCCCCCCTTGGGATAAAACAACCCAAGTAGCCCAGTACCACTCAAGTAGTGAAAGATATGCTTAACACTAGTTCTGTACTAGGACACTTGAGTGTCTTGGGACACTTAAGTGTCCTGCTTTTACACCGAATTAATTGATTTTTCTTGATGACACCCTTGAGGCTTTGATGGCATACTCACTTGGATTTGATAGCCCACATCATGTACTTTTAGAGAAAAATATAATCTTTGACATTTTACAACTTCGCATGGGTTATTAAATGAAGAAGAAAATGGGGATTTTTGAAAACTCAACTTTTAGCATAACTGAAAAAATAACACAATTCAAACACTTTGACAAATTGGATATGTTTTAGGAAATGGAAAGCTATTCATGGACTTTGGTAGTGTAAAGCAAGTTTCTAGGGATCTCTCGAGAAGGTTGAACACTTACATAAGTGATAAACATGGACTCAAAACTTGTCTTCTCTAGAGCACTATCATTTATCGCACCTTTTAAAGAATGGCTCATTATAACTTGTGTGTAAGTGAGATTGCAGAGAGTTGGCAAGTTATCAATGGATAACCTTCATACTTATTGAATGGATATTTTTATTCAAAGTTAGAAGGCCTCCGCTTTGAACTAGTAGCCATTGCATTTGGTGCTCACTTTCATGCTGAATTGGCAAAGCATATATTTCTATGTTCACAAAAAGAACATGGATCCAAAGGTGGAATAAAAAATTATGATGAAAAATAATAATTATTTAAATGCTATTCTAAGTATTAAACCTTCCAAAAAATGCTTTCATGCCATGTTTCATTCTTAATCTCATCAAATAATATGTGATCCCGCAATGGTGATTGTGATAAGAATGAAAATAATTGGCATATATATTTCATATGATAAAAAGAAGATGACATCCATGATGGAAATGATGAAATGTTTTCAAATGATCCTTATTATTTTATGATATCAAAGATTATATCAAAGAATTTCGAGTATGTGTCCACAAACTTTTCATGATTGTATCTATAGAATTTGGTTGATGCCCACACAACAAAAGATTCTTGGTTGTGTCCAAAGACGTGAAAATTTTGGTGGATTTCAATAAATTATTTAGCCTCATACATGTAAGCTTAGGTTTGTTATGTCACACATTTTCTACTTGGTAACTTGAATGTGTACACCTTGAATGATGTCCATAAATTCTTTTGAGTCATATATGTAGGCTTTAGTTGTCTATTTTTGGTGATTAGAGTCATATCAGTTGATTTTATGTGTATACCTTGGTTGTTGTCTTCATAAATTGTTTGATTGTTGGCACATTTGCACAATTCTATGGATTCCCATAAGTTTGTTTGAACCATAATTAGAACTAGTTGTTGTTTTTGGTGTACAAAGTCAAAATAATTGATTTTATTTGAATTGAAATGATTTTCTAAGTGAGTTTGAGGTTCATAATATGTGATCTATGTTTCAAGGAATGTGTATAATTTTTTCTTTCATATGATAATTTTTTTTCTTTTGATAAAAATACATTTGATCAAGAATTTTCATCGTGTTCACTACCATAGCATGTTGAGAGGCTATTTACATGAACAGAAAACATGATTTATTGTGTTTTATAATTTTGCATTAACCTTTGAATTATATTTAATATGTGTGTTAAAGGATTTTCTCAAATTCTCTTTGTAGAAGGTGTGTGATTTTTTGGAAAATTGTCAAAAAAGGACACTTAAGTGTCCTGTTTTGGTACCAAACTAGTGTTAACCGCTTGCCAATGCTTGACACCTGGGCAATGCATAAACTTGCTCATCTGTGAGACAACAAACTGAATATCTGGCCGAGTAATGCATAAGTAAATCAAGCATCCAACAACATGCTGATAGAGAACAACATCAAATGCATCTCCAGCATCATGAAGACTCAATCGTAAACCTATCTCCATAGGAGTGGCAATAGGCTTACAGTCTTCAAGGCCAAAACGCTGCAATAATGTGTCAATATATTTCGTTTGACACAAAGCCATTCCACCATCAACGTGCATAAAATAAATGCCCAAATAATGATGCAAATGGCCCAAATCAGACATCTCAAATGAGGCATGCAGATCAGCCTTAAAATCAGCAATATGCTTCTCAATAGGACTAGTGAGCAGCATGTCGTCAACATAGACAACAATGATCAGAAGCACATCATTAGCACGCTTAACATATAAGGTGCTTTCAGTTGGACTATTCTCAAAACCATGTGCAATCAGATAGGCATGTATCTTCTCATACCAAGCACGTGGTGCTTGCTTTAAACCATATAATGCCTTCTTTAACTTGCACACCTGGTTTTCATGCTCTTTATGCACAAAGCCACGGGGCTGAAAAACATACACTTCTTCATGCAAGTCACCATTCAGAAATGTTGTTTTAATGTCGAATTGATGTACATTCCAACCATGATGGGCTGCAAGTGCACACATGCTCCGAACAGTAGTCATACAGCATGTAGGTGCAAAGGTCTCATCAAAATCAATGCCTCTTTCTTGTGCATAACCCTTTGCAACAAGCTTAGCCTTATACCTGTCAACTATACCATCAGATTTATGCTTCAGCTTGTATACCCATTTAGTGCCAATGGCCTTCTTTCCAGGAGGCAAGTCACATAAAGAACAAGTACCATTCTTCATTATTGCATCCTATTCGGATTGCATAGCAGCCATCCAATTTTCTAAATTTTATGCTTCATCAAACGAAACAGGCTCAGTCTAATCACATAGAGTAGACACAGCCATGGCATAGCAATCTGATACAAAAGAGGCACTATGAGAGCCTGATCAAGTACGATATGACAGAGGTGCATCTAATATGCTATCACACAAGGTTTGCACCAGCCATTTTGGCATAGTTCTTGCCTGCTCAATATCAGCTCTCTCATCAATAAGTGCATCATGTAAATCTGCATTAGAAATGGAATGATCTGCATCATCACATGAAACCTGCAAAGGCTGAGAAGTTGCCTCATTAGGACCAGCACTAGACCGTCCACCTATACAAAGAGGAAACAAAGTATCATACATGTCTTTGGAGCTAACAGATGTCTCCTTAGTACATGAAAGCAATGGCTGAATAGCATCCTCTACAAAAACAACATCACGGCTAACCAGAATGTGTTTAGTTTGTGGATGATACAGACGATAGCCTTTACTTTCAAAACTGTACCCAACAAAAATACATTTTACTGCTTTATCATCCAATTTTCTGCGATGTTGTTCAGGCACTAATGCATATGCCAAACAACCAAAAACACGCAGATGAGCAACAGATGGCTTGCGGTCATGCCAAGCCTTATATGGAGTGATAGACTGCAGTGCTTTAGTGGGACACATGTTCAGTACATATGATGCGCACATGATAGCCTCAAGCCAAAAGCTATGTGGTAAAGCCTGACTCTTGACCATACACCTCGCCATCTCCATGAGTGACATGTTCTTTCCTTCAGCAACTCCATTCTATTGAGGTGTATAGGGCATTGTACACTAGCGTTTTATCCCACGTTCAACCAGAAATGCATTAAAATCAGAAGACATATCCCCCCCCCCCTCGATCTGAATGGAGGATGCCCATTTTACATGCTGACAGATTTTCAGCCAAAACCAAAAATTGTTTGAAGCACATGAACACTTCGGACTTTGCCTTCAATGGATATACCCATGCATGCCTGGAAAAATCATCGATGAAAGTCACGAAGTAAAGATAATTCCCAAAAGAAGGTGTCTACATAGGACCACAGACATCACTATGTACAAGCTGCAATTTCTGAGTAGCCCGAATTGAACCATCTTTTGGAAAGGACGAACGTTGCATTTTGCCCAAAATACAGCCTTCGCAAACATGTTTTCCAGGTGCCTCAAGTTTGGGCAAAGAGGACACCGTTTCAGATTTCTATAGGCATAGCAAACTAGCGAAATTCAGATGACCAAAGTGTGCACGCCAAAGCTTTGCATCTGACATAGCCTAAGAATCATTTATTGCACATGCCAAATCATTTACTGATCTTTCATAGTCTATGAGCTTATACAGCCCACGACATAAAATGTCAGAAGCAATAATCACATCGCCATTTGACAGATCATGAACTGTACACCTGTCATCAACAAATTTCACAACCAATCCAATCTTCGCTAATGCAGAAACTGATAACAAGTTCTTCTTGATCCCTGGCAAGTCTATCACTCCAAATGAAGATTGGCATGGTCGAAGCCATCTGTTGCTCACTTACGTGTTTTTGGTTGTCTGGCATATGCATTAGTGCTTGAACAACAATGAAGGAAAATGGATGATAAAGTGGTGAAATGTTTTTTTTTTTTGGTTACAGTTTTGAAAGCAAAGGCTGTCATCTGTATCATCCACAGAGTAAATGCATTTTGGTTAGCTGTGAGGTTGTTTTTGTGGAAGATGATATTCAGTTGTTACTTTCATGTACTAAGGAGACATATGGTAGCTCCAAAGACATGTATGATACTTTGCTGCCTCTTTTTACAATTGGATAGTCTAACGCTTGTCCTAATGAGGCATTTTCTCAGCCTTTGTAGGTTTCATGTGATGATGTAAATCATTCCGTTTTTTATGCATATTTACATGATGCACTTGTTGATGAGAGAGCTGATATTGAGGAGGCAAAAACTATGTCAAAATGGCTAGTAAAGACTTTGCGTGACAACAAATTAGATGTATCTCTATCCTATCATACTCGATCAGGCTCTCATAGTGCCTCTTTTGCGTTAGATTGCTATGCTATGGTTGCCTCTAATCTTTATGATGAGAATGAGCTTGTTTCGTTTGATGAAGCACAAAATTCTAAAAATTGGATGGCTATTATGCAATCAGAATATGATGCTATCATGAAAAATGGTCTTTATGTGACTTTCCTCCTGGCAAGAAGGCCATTGGAACTAAGTGGGTATACAAGGTGAAGCGTAAGCCTGATGGAACACTTGACAGGTATAAGGCTAGGCTTGTTGTAAAGGATTATGCACAGGAAAGGGGCATTGATTTTGATGAGACCTTTGCACCTACATGTCGAATGACTACTGTTCGTAGCATCTGTGCACTTACAGCTTATCATGGTTGGAATATACATCAGTTGGACATTAAAACTGCATTTCTGAATGGTGACTTGCATGAAGAAGTGTATGTTTTTCACCCTCATGGCTTTGTGTAGAAAGGGCATGAAAACCAAGTATGCATGTTGAAGAAGGCATTATATGGTTTAAAACAAGCACCACGTGCTTGGTATGAAAAGATACATGCCTATCTGATTGTACATGGTTTTGAGAATAGTCCAACTGAGAGCACCTTATATGTTAAGCGTGCAAATGATGTGCTTCTGATCATTGTTGTGTATGTTGATGACATGCTGCTCACAGGTCCTCATGAGAAGCATATTGCTGATTTTAAGGCTGATTTGCATGCCACATGTGAGATGTTTGATATGGGGTATTTGCATCATTATTTGGGCATTCAATTTATGCAAGTTGATGGTGGAATACCTTTGTGTCAAATGAAATATATTGAGACATTATTGTAACATTTTGTCCTTGAAGACTGCAAACCTATTGCCACTCTTATGGAAACAGGTTTACGATTGATTCTTCATGATGCTCAAGATGCATTTGATGTTGTTCTCTATTAGCAGGCTGTTGGATGCTTGATTTACTTATGCATTACTTGACCGGATATTTAGCTTGTTGTCTCACATATGAGCAGTTCTATACATTGCCCAGGTGTTAAGCATTGGCAAGCGGTTAAGCGCATCTTTTGCTACTTGAGTGGTACCCAGCTACTTGGATTGCTTTATCCCAAGGGGGATCACTACTGCCAGATTTACATGCTTTTTTTGACTCTGAATCGGCTAGCTGCTATGACATTTGTGTGTCCACTACTGGATTTCATGCTTGGTAGCTCATGTATATCTTGGTTGAGCAAGAAGGAGCCTACTATGGCCACTTCAAGTTGTGAGGCTAACTATAGGGCAACTTTCACAGCAATTATTGAGTGTGTTTGGCTCAAATGCCTTATGGCAGATTTGGGTGTTGATTAGTCTTCTTCCACCACCATCTTCACTAATAGTTAGAGCGCATTGGCAGTTGCGAGGAACCCTATGTTCCATGCTCGCACTAAGCACATTGAGGTGCATTATCATTATGTCAGGGAGAGGTTCTCAGCTCGAGAGATCAGCTTGACATATTTGCCCACACAGGAGAACATAGTAGACCTTTTCATGAAGGCTCTGCCTAGGGAGAAGTTTGAAGCTTTCCACAAAGCTTTGGGCTTATGTCACTCTAGCACAATGGTGAGTTCCAACGTGAGGAGGCACACCTCATAAATGTCAATCCGTGGAAACGTGAGGACTAGTATGAAGACCGTGAGCAAGTGGTGGCACAAGTGCATGAGTGAAAGCACACAAGCACGCACACACATACACACACACGCGCACAAGGTAAGAGCAAAGAGTGGAATAATGGAAGATCTTCGATTGCAAAAGGGCTCTCTTACAAAGCTGAAATCTACAACAAGCTAACCCCAAAAATGAGCTCTCCAGCCCTTTTTATAGTTTTTTTGAGTGGTTTTGGCCCTGTCTAGACGTAGTGTCCAGCCTAGTTAAAAAATAGGTTCTAGGGCTTATTTGGGGGCTCAAACGGAGTCTAAAAATTATGAAAATTGGTAGGATGGTAGTTCTAATACTCCTCAAGCTCGAGGACTCCTTAGCTTGAACAAAATGGAGTTACAAAAATGAAAAATGGTATTTACAATGGTTTTAGTGATGAAAATCAGTCTCACTATGCTCGGGTGATTTTGTGTAATAAGCTCATGGACTATCTTCATGGGTGTGGTTAGAGCTCTAAGCCTAATGGTCATTTTCTAAGACCAAAGGGGTCATCAACTTCAATGCTCTATTAGAATTCTCCTCTACCACTACATACTTAATTGGGATCTCATTCGCAGGAGGTGGCGGTTGGTTTCCTAGGACCAATTGTGCCCTATATGACGCGTAGTATTATTGCTGGCATTGAGCTTGATATGGTTGTTGTGGCCTATAATACAGTTGTTGGTATTGTGATACCTACCCTATTGGTAAGGTTGCTAATAAGTTTGTCTGATGGTTTGCCTATTGTACGAACAATCTTGAGTTGTATGGTTCATGTATTTTCTCTCAATAGTGTGATATGGAGCATTCAAATCTCTCACATTATGGTTTTGCATTGGGCATATGTTCGACATGTGGTCACCTCCGCAATTATAACATCACTTCACTGAGACCATTCTAGGCATATCCTTGCTTGCCACTCCTAACTTCTGAGCCACTTTCTCTACCAATTCTTCTATTGATGTAGATGGTTTAGAGCTGAAACTTGTAGCACTATTTGAGTCTTTACAGATCTTAGAAATCTCTAACTACTCAGCCTAGTTATCCTCTATGTCTATGCATATCCACATGCACTATTCTATGGATCTAGGCTCTTTCAAGTACACATATGATCTTAACTTGTTGGTTAGTAAGCCATCTAAAAACAAGGTCACTTGTTTGGTCGGTGTGGGTAGTTCTGGGATAGGACATCTTTCTAGGTATTGTCTAAATCTTCTCCCTGCTACTCTAACCATTTCCTGGGGTGTCTGCTTGAAGCTGTGTATCAACGATGAAGTGTTGTGTCTGATGCCACTCTTGGAAAATTCTACGATGAATGCTTCTAGTAGTTGACTTGTACTTTGGTAATTGCAACTCTTTAGGGGCTGAAACCAAGCTAAGGTAGTACCCTCGAGGGTCAAACCAAATGCCTTGAACTAGGAGAACAAGTCCTCAACCTATTTATCTCTTAACACTTATTTAAACTTGACCACATGATCATAAGGATCTCTTGACCCATCAAAGAAGTTTTTCATTGTCTTGACCACTTGAGAGGGTCTAAGGCTTCTTGCATACTCTCGGGGTCTAGGCAATGGAAAATCATGTTCATCTCTTTGATGCCTATGTGCTCTATGTCTCTGACTTTTGGGTATATCACTTTCAAGTCCCGATCTGTCTTTTTCCACTGTGTGAAGGTCTCTCTCTAGTTTGTTCTCATTGTGCTTCTAGAACATGGGATGATCATGCACCTCCCTAATCTTGATAGGCAGTGGATGTATGTAAGGGAAACATTGGTTTACCCTTCCATGTGTAAACAAGCCTATTTTGATATGTCAGTGCGAATACTCTCTCTGAGGTGTTATCCAGATAGGTTACCTTTCTAGGGATCTATAGGTTCTTGAATTCATAAATATAGACTCTTGTTAAATCTTTGCATTTTTCTGATCTAACTCTCCAAAAAACTTCATCAATTTCTTGGTTAACGAAGAGTTCTATGGTTGAGTTATCATGAGATACCCATTTTTGTGTGAGTATTCTGGACATGATAGACTTTCCTTGAGGATTTCTAGGTTCTTGTTCTTATTTTCCTAGATTAGGTTCTCCTATATCAGACTATGGCATGATCAATCCAAAATCATCTATCCTATCTGGTAAGCTCGTGACCAAGTACATCATTCCTTGCTGATCAATATAAGAACCATGTTCAAACTTGACCACTCGGTGTTCAAGTGTGAAGGGTTGATTTGAGTTTTTAAGTTGGACGATTGATCTTCGTAGCACATCCTCATAGATGCGAGCATCCAATCGGTTGGTCTAGATATATTCCAAATGCATTTTATAGGGACCTTCTAGTGTCTGTAAATAGTAGTGCTTGAGCTACCTGCATGTCTCTCCATGCTAAAAGACAATTTTGAATCACTTGTTTCTGATCTTAGTGCATAGGGATAATCACTAAGTTGTTGTATCCATGACCTAGTTGTGTGATTGATAGTGGCTTCAAACGATCTGATGCTTTTTCTATCCTGGTCTAGATGTCTACCTGATCTAAGGTTCATAAGCTTTGTCTACCAGTGCCAATTTTCCAACTAAAATTGTGTTGCAATGTTCTTTTGAATCAATTACTTGTTCTTTTATAGATTCCTCCGATTTAGTCTTGTTTGACAAATATCATCATGACGAATACTTGAGTTTTATCACGCTTCAAGATGTGATCGATCCACTTATGTTCTTTTCTCTTAGGGTTTTTCACAGCAATATTTTAGCTATGCTTGAACTTGAGAAATTAGGGTTTTCTTGGACTTGATGTGTACCTATTGTAGCCCTAATTAATAAATATCACTACTCGTATTTAGTCTAAGCTAAGAATTAACTAAGGGGGTTAAGAATGCTTCCAACCTCAAGTCGCTTATCCCTTAATCACACTTGAATGCTCATGATGTGAGTTCCAAAGCTTGCAATGCACTTGGCACCTTGACTTGACACCTTGACTTGACACCCTTGATTGGCTCTCAATGGACTTGTAAAAGTCCCAAGTTTAGATCAAGCTTTAACTCTAATTTATTTGATAGATAGTTTGATTCAAGCATTTTTAAAGACCCATTTTCCCCTTTGTATTGCTCAAAATCCTTTGGAGGCCCCTTGGCTTCCTAATCCCACTCGAAGTTCAACTTCAAATTACCCTATCTAAGAAAGTTATATCATTCCAGGTTTTTGGAGGTCAAGCAAACAAACAAAACATGTCAGAGAATCATGATTTTTTGAGAGTCGGAGAACCAGAAAGTCACAATCTTGTGAAAGCCAAAAGCTAAAAAGTCGCGATGTTATGAAAACCAAAAAACCAAAAAGTCGTGGTTTTCTGAGAGTGAGAAAACCAAAAAAAATGTGATTTTTTTGAGAGTGAGACAACCAAAAAATCGTGATTTTTTGACAATCCTTTTTAGCTTTTGGCTTTCACAAGATTGCGACTTTCTAGTTCTCTAACATCGTGATTTTTTTACAATCCTTTTTAGCTACAAATAGAGAACTAGAAAATCCTTTTTTTTTTGACAATTCGAGAACCAAAAAATCGCATTGTTATGTGACCCGTAGAGAACCACAATTTTTTTGAGACCAGCAAAAACTCAATTTTTACCCAAGACACCTTGCAAAAAGTCACGATATTTTGCCCAAAAATTATCCAAAAAGTCATAATTTTTATCTTTTCAATGTTCATTAGTCGATTCTTAGCCAAAAACTATCCAAAAAATTGTGAATTTTCTCTATTTTCTTCATTCAAAAAGTCACAATTTTCTCAAAAATTGGATTTCAAAAAGTCGTAATTTTTTCAAAAGTTGCCTTCCATAAAAGTCGTGATTATTACACAATCAAAGTAAACTCAAAAAGTCATGATTTTTTTTTTTAACTTCTGTTGATACCAAGTTTTTGCTAATGTTTTCAATGCCTATAGAGGCAGCTTTTCCCCCTTTATGCTCTTCTTCACTCAAAAAAAAATTAAAAAAAATTTTAAACACAAAGAAGTTGAAAACAGAGAATCGTGATGATGTGTGACCACTAGAAAGTTGTGATTTTATCTGACAATCAGAAAGTCGTGATTATGTGACAATCAAAAAGTCGTGATTTTGTGAGAGTTAGAGAATCAGCAAGAGACAACACACTCTACCTAAATTTTTTTTTGCAGATATGGTCATCAATATGCGTGTCGGTACTCCTAGCACGATCACCAGTATATGCGATGGTATTCCCAGCATGGTCACTTATATCGGCATCGGTATGAGCATCGATAATACCGATGCATATAGCGATGCGTATACCGATGCCTATATCGGAGGTTTCTTACTGACGCATATGCCGACCCTAACACCGATGTCGGGGCAAATCGCACCCGTGCATTTGCCCCAGTACAAGCCTCAGTATATGCTTCATATGTTGTAGGGATCAATAGAAGACCCAACCTACATGCCTCGAATATTTCCTGATGAAGCATTTGAACCTCATGGCTGGATGGAAACATTAGCAACCCTAGATGTTTGTGTAAATGAAGAAGTGTTTACCATGATCAAGTATGTAGTGTTGGAGTTTGAGGTCTACAACAACACACAAACAACACAAGGAGGAAGAAGAAGCTTGTAGCAAAGCACACAATACTGAATGCATTACCAAGTGAATGTACAATGATAAGTGACCCGTTAGGGTCATCTGTGTATATACAAACCCGGGGGAAAAACCTTTTAAAGAGGGAAGAAAGTGTCATGACAATCCTAAGTGCATTCACACACATCACTACCGAAATATATCAACAAATCCCCCTTGGGAGTGATGCACTAAACAAGGAGCTGGCACTCATGTATAAGGAAGTGCCAAGCTATGTGGAAAGAGATCAATCCACCAAAAGGACGTAAGTCCAAAGCTTTGCGGAAAGATCCAAACTTCTCCCTAGGCAGAGCCTTTGTGAAAAGGTATGAAATGTTTTCTTGTGTGGGCACATCTGCCAAACTGATCGCTTTAACAAAGAGCCTCTCCCTGACATAATGATGGTGCACCTCAATGTGCTTTGTGCAAGCATGGAACATAGGGTTCCTTGCAATTGCTAATCCACTCTGAGCATTAATGAAGATGGTGGTGGCAAAAGATTAACCAACACCCAAAACACCCAAAAGGTGTCTCAGCCACACACACCCAATAGTCACTGTGAAAGCTACCCTATACTCAACCTCACGACTAGAAGTGGCCATAATAGGTTGCTTCTTTGTCAAACAAGATGTGCATGATCTACCAAGCATGAAGCAAAAACCACTAGTGGACATACAAGTGTCATAGAAATCAACCTAGGCGGAGTCATAAAAATCATGTAAATTTTGCAGTAGCGGTCCCCCCTTGGGATAGAACAATCAAAGTAGTCGAGTACCAGTCAAGTAGCAAAAGATGCACTTAATCAGCTACCAATAGTTGACACTTGGGCAATGCATAAGCCTGGTCATTTGAGAGATAGCAATTTTAATATCGATCTGAGGTATGCATAAGTAAATCAAGCATCCAACAACTTGCTAATAGAGAAAAACATCAAATGCATCTCCAACATCATGAAGACTCAACTATAAACTTGTTTCCATAAGAGTGGCAATAGGATTGCAATCTTCAAGGCCAACATGTTGCAATAATGTGTCAATATATTTGGTTTGGCACAAAGCTTTTCCCCCATCAACTTGCATAAATTGAATGCCCAAATAATGATGCAAATGCCCCAAATCTAAAATCTCAAAAGAGGCATGCAAATCAGCCTTAAATTCATCAATGTGCTTCTCGTTAGGATCAATGAGTAGCATGTCATCAGCTTACCAACAATGATCAAAAGTACATCATCTACATGCTTAACATACAAGGTTCTCTCGATTGGACTATTCTCAAAACAGGTGCAATCAAGTAGGCATGTATCTTTTCATACCAAGTGCACGGTTCTTGTCTCAAACCATATAATGCCTTCTTCAACCTATACACTTTATTTTAATGGCCTTTTTGCACAACACCATGGGGCTAAAATTCATACACTTCATGTAAGTTACCATTCAGAAATGGAGTTTTAATGTCGAATTGATAAACATTCCAACCATGGTGAGCTACAAGTGCAGAGATGCTATGAATAGTGGCCATTTTTTGACAAGTGGGTGCAAAGGTCTCCTCAAAATCAATGCCTCTCTCTTGAGCATAACCTTTTGCAGCTAGCCTTATACCTATCAATTATTTTATCAGGCTTACGATTCAGCTTGTACACCCATTTAGTGCAAATGGCCTTTTCTAGCTTGGAGGCAAATCACATGAAGACTAGGTACCATTCTTCATAATAACATGATATTCTGATTGCATAGGAGCCATCCAATTTTTTCAATTTTGTGCTTCATCAAAAAATCAGGTTCATTCTCATCACAAAGACTAGTGGCAGCCATAGAATAGCAATCTGATGTAAAGCGAGCACTATGAGAGCATGAACGAGTACAATATGATAGAGGTGCATCTAATTTGTTATCGCCCAAAGTTTGCACTAGCCATTTATGCATAGTTTTTGCCTCCTCTATATGAGCCCTATCCTCAACAAGTGCATCATGCAAGTCTACATAAAAAATGGAATGATATGCATCATCATGTGGAACCTGTAAAGACTGAGAAATTGCCTCATTTGGACCAGTACTTGACTATCCACCTATAAAAAGAGGCAACAAAGTGTCATACACATTGGAGTGGAAAAATTTCAATACTACCTAATAGACAGTAAATTCAAGTTCTTTATTGATCATCAAGCTTTGTTGTACTTGGTGAATGAACCTTACGATATAGCTAGTTATTTGGTTTTTGTTGTTGATGGAATTTGACTTTGAAGTACTAGTCAAGAAGGGAAATACACATGTTAGAGTCGATCATTTGTCTAGAATGACCCATGGATAACCCCCCCACATGATTAGCTGGTGAACTTCCAAATTCTTATGTGTTTATCTTAGAAGGATATCCAACATTGGCCAAAAAGTTGGTGCCTATGCTTAGAAGTGGACCACATGATAGAATCAATCCTACAAAGAACAACGAACTTTGGAAAATAAGAAACCTTCAAATAGTGGTGAGTAACTTATACTTCAAAGATTCTAATGCAGTACTTCTAAGATGTGTAGAAGATGAGGAAAGAACAAACTTGATTCAGCTCATGTAAATCAATCAAAAGTTCATAAGGGAATAATGGAACAACTCAAGACCTAAGAGGGTTAGGATTCTATTGGATAGACATGCAAAAGGAAGTACACGATTATATGTCTAAGTGCAACTTACGTCAAGTCTCCTCACCAGAAGGACATTCATCACTGAGCTATTCTATGATAACACCTGAATGGAGTGGACCAATTGTAGAGTTCTTGAATTCACAAATGTATCGAAGGAGCAAGATTAGCAAGAAGAAGAGCCCTAGAAGAGCAAAGTAAAGATTATGTTATGATAGGGAAACAACTTTTCAAACAGGGCAAAGATAATCAACTACAAATGTGTGTTCATGAAGCAGCGTATCTTCTTATATTGGAAATGGTTCATGCAGGTGCTGTTGGAGGCCATTAAGTTGCAGTCGTCCAAAGAACCAAATACCCAATCAGAAGAGTGACATGGCTTAAGACCAATGGGTATGTGCTAGAGATTTCTTGAGATGGGGAATTGATTTTATTGGACCAATTAGTCCCCCAATAAGAGGCTCTTATATGGAGTATATAATAGTAGATACTGACTACTTAACTAATTGGGTAGAAGCTAAGGCTATGAAGAAAAGTGATGCTCAAACTACTGCAAAATTCTTATTTGAAAACATATTCACTAGGTTTGGACCACCTATCGAGATAATTAGTGATAGAAGTACACACTTCATTAATGGTCATCGAATCCCTCATGAATGAGTTCGTGGTGATTCATGAAAGGTCTACACCCTATCATCCACAAGCCAATGGACAAGAGAAAAGTTCAAATAAGGTATTATGCACTATTTTCACTAAGATTGTCAATAGTGGTAGATCAGATTAGGACAAACAATTGCATCATGCAATTTAGACTTTCAAGGTGGCACACAAGACATCCGTTAGAACCACACCATTTAACATACTATATAGAGAGGTTGCATGAAACTAGGTTACAAGAAATCATAGGAACCTATGCTACCAAGAGAAGGCAAAAAGAATACTACGATGCCCATGTAAAAGATAAAGGTCTTTGTGTTGGAAATTTAGTATTGGTATACATTTTAAAGCAACATTCAAAGAAACTCCAACAAAGATGTTATGCCCTTCGATCATTAATCATATTTCCTCAGGTGGAGCTATTAACTTAACAACACTGAATGGAGATATTCTACCAAAACTATAAGAAGATATCAAGTGAAGAGATATATTGAGCCTATTACAAAACAAATGCTAGCTTGACTTTTAAGAGCTCAAACCCGTAAAAAGGAGGAAGAGAGAATTAGAGAGGAAGCTAGACAAGAATCTCTAGAGAGGATAAGGAAACAAAAGGAATGGATTCAAGAGTGAGAAGATAGATACTTAAAGGGTGAAGAACCAATTCCCATAGCTAATTATCACACAACAAATGCAAGAAATTGAGCAACATGCCAAGACAAATCTATTTGAACTTAGGGATTGGAAATGAAGAATATCATTTGGTGGATTCTTTAATTGACACGGGAGTAGCACTAAGCAGTGTTTGTGCTTCCGTAGTTGAAAAGCTAAAGGTGTCAACCACTCTAACAAAAGCATACATGATTGGAATTGGAGGCAACCATATCAAATGCTTATGCAAAGCAACAACAAATATTAGCTTTGGAGATGTGTTTATGCAGGTTTTTGAGCCTAAAGAACATAGTTGACAGGCACTTTGAGGCATTGTTGGCTAGTTTTTGGGTAGAGAATTCTTCATTTTCGTGCCATTTTACTGTCTATATTGAACACATACACACTATGCACGCTTCTGAGGATATTGCTTATGTACGTCCATGTGTCCATTAATATAGTGGCTACATTTTTGCATAAATCTTTTGATGTTGATAAAGAGGGTCATGGTGAGGTTTTCTTAACTGGGAGACATGCATATGTTAGGGCCTCTTCGATGATGCAGGTGGACGACTTACCCAACTCGCCATAGGAGATGTATGCTAGTTGTTCATAGGTGCTAGACAAGCCTAGTTGGCTTCTTTTGGTTAATTGATTATATGCAATAAATTCAATAATTCTCCCTGCACATTTACATGTCAGTACTTGCAATTTTATGATTCTTTCACACTCATCATATACTCATTTTGGAGAGGAGACTCTAGCAAATTTTTTCCAATTTTTGTTTTGTCAACTATACAGTGGTTGATTTATTCCTTGATACAATTATTGGCGGGGGATGTGAAACATTTTCTTGGCATGCACATTACTCATGATAAAAGTAAAAAATCCATATACTTGTCTCAAAGGCATTGAGTACACCTTTACCCACATATGTGAAATTGAGCAAGGATGATTGCCCCAAATCACATGAGGAAAAGGAATTCATGACTGAAATTCCTTATCAGTCATGTACAACTGTTTCTGTTAGATATGCTCAATGCCTCACCCTTATGTAGCACCACCATTGTTCCATAACACTCTATTTGTAAGGCCCCCATTATGAGCAGAAGCCATGTGAGAGTGGTGGACATTGGTAGGTTCCTGACTTTGAGGTTAGATGAGGTCTAGAGTAGACCATAGACGGATAGCTAGGAAGGTTATTTCTAAGCCATTGGATTTGGGTTTGATCCTATGTGAGGATCAACCTAAATCGAGGGCTAGAAACAAAAGTAGCTTTCTTAACTTGGGGAAGGGTCTATTTGATTTGGGCCATTGGATCTAGACTTGCTCCTAAGTGTGGATTAAGCAAGATCAAGGGTTACAAACAAATGGTTGTTGATCCTACTTTCTACCATTGGATTTACCCCATAGATCAATGGTGGAGACTATCTTGGGCATGGATCAAACTACCACGACCCTAGAACATGGGTAGGCCGACTTAGGCTTGAGGGACCTTATAAGGATGGTCGCCTTCCCATGTAGGATCATCTTTTGTGGTGTTTGGAACCATTAGGGTATGCATCTTAGTACCCATTGTGTTGGCCTATAGCCCTTCACCTAGCTTCTATCTAGATCACCATCTAAGATCTATATAGGGAGTGCATGGGTGGATAGAACCATCTATATATTGTGTAGTCTTTTGGTTCCGTTGTATTAGAGTTATGAGTTTGAGTTGAATTGAGTTGAGTTCATCTTCTACTCATCTTAAGTCCACTTTCCATTACAACCAAATCTCTTGTGTGATTCCCATGAGTAGTAATATCTCTCTTTGTATCTAACCTTGATCCTATATATGTGTTGTGGTAACTCCTACATGGTATTATAGTTACACCACTAGCCTACCACTCAGTCATTATTCATTCATTTTCCTTTTTCTTACATGGTATCAGAGCATAGGAAGGAATATAAGATTATAGAGGTCGTGGAGGCCAAGGAATCAACTCTAGAATTTGTGGAAGGAATGCTTCAACATTCAAGCTTTTGGAGGTAAATGTTTCACTCCAAAGTTTGTGGTAGGTAAAGGCTTCAACATTGGAGTTCTTGGGAGGCAAATACTTCAACGCTATAGCTTGGGAAGGGAAACACTTCAATGCTAGAGTTCTCAAGAGCTAATGGATTCAATGCTAGAGTTCTTGGGAGGCAAAGGCTTCAAGGCTTCAAGCTCATGGGACACAAAGGCTTAAACACTATGGAGGTGTTAGCATCTAGAAGTGGAAGTGGAAATGAAGTTGGTGCAATGGATTTGGAGATGCAAACAGTATGGGTGCATCCACCAACCTTTAGTGAAGGCAAGTTAGATGGTACAAATTATTTTCTTTTGAAGTTCAAGATTACAGTTATCCTTGATTCTTATGATCTTTTGGCGATGGTTATGGGAAGTGAGCAAGAGCCACAACCTACCTTTGACCCATTGGATTCGAGTACGGCGATTCTCCTAGATGCAAAGCTTCTACAAGCTTGGAAGATAAGGAATGCGAATGCACTATATTATATAGCTAACAATTGTATTGAATTTATTCTACATCTTATTCAGCATACATCCAAGGCAAGTGAGGAATGGAGTATATTGAGGGGTCACTATGAGGTAAGAAACCAAACATGCATTCAAAATTTAGAAAATCAATTAGAAGTAGAGCCATTTGCAGAAGGAGAGAACGTTAAGGCATCCATTACTCATATCAAGAAGCCATGTGATGGAATGGCTTGTAAAGGGATAGAGAAGACTAGCACGGGACTAGCTCAAAGGTTTTTGAAAAATACTCCACCAAAGTATGATGGAAGGGTAACTACTCTCAACACTCAGGTGAGACTTCAAGCTTTGATAATTGAGGAGTTTTATTCGATACCAATGGAAGATGATTTGCAGCTTAAAGCCCAAGTAAGAAGTAGTCAGGGAGATGCTACATTCTCCACCAATGCATCAGGTAAAGGTGGTTCCTCAACCAAAGGTAAGAATGCAAAGAGGAGGAGTAGTAAGAAGAAGTTTCAAGGACAATGCTTCCATTGCAAAGGGAAGGGACATGCAATTGTAGATTGTCATGTCAAGGCAATAGATGAAGTGAAGGAGGAGACAATACATGGAGCCAAAGCAAAGGTGGTATGCTCCTCAACAGAAGAAGAATCAATTATGGATTCATGGGTACTAGCCACCGGTGCCTCTCGTCAAATGACCAATGATATGGGTCAATCTAGCTCTATGAAGCCTCAGCAAGAACCCATCATGGTGACATGGATAGTATGGAAGGAGGTGCAAAAGCAAGGTATTGTTATTCATCACTTACCTACAGTGAATGGAATGAAGGAACCTTGTAGAGCTTGTGTGATGGGCAAGTCACACAGAGAGATATTCCCACAAGAAATCAAGAGTAGGTCAAAGGATCCTATAGTGTTGGTATGTGCTAACTTGTGTGGTCAGATGTCTATATAGGCCTTGGGAGGATCCTCCTACATTGTGATCGTCGATGACTATAGGAGGAAGATGTGGATGTACTTTCTTCGTGATAAGGCTCAAGATTTTTGTAAGATTAAAGAGCAACCACAACTTGTTGAAAATAAACTAGGGAAAAGTGTGAAGAATCTTGGAAGAGTGGTGGTGAGCTCAACTCAAAGGAGTTGGAAGGCTTTTGCAAGTGCAAAGGGATACAGTGTCAATCAGTCACAAAATAGAGGAGTGCAAGTGGGCTTCTACTCGCATAGTCATTATAGCCATGATGGTTGTGATTATGAAGGAAGCAATGAAGCCAATAATTGAAGATGAAGCACTTGTAGATCCAACATGGAAGGAGGTTATGCAAGCCAATTTACATAGCTTAATGAAGAATGAAGCATGGGAGGTCACTCGCACCAAGTGGGTCAGGCAGGTGAAGCACATGATACAAGGGATCTTGGAATGCTATCAATACGCATTGATATCACAAGGACTTTCACTAATGAAGGGCTTTAGTTTTCAATACTCTTTTGCTCTAATGACCAATATTTGCATCATATTGATGTTAGCAGCTCAGATGAAGTGGCAAGTTTCTATGTTAGATGTCAAATCAAAACTTTTGAATGTTGACCTCAACAAAGAGGTGGTACATGTACCAATGGATACACATTGGGAGCTACATAAAGGTCTTTGGTAGTGTTACAAAGTATCAGCTTTGTAGTCAAAGTTTTGAGAAGGGTTTGGAATAGACTTCACAAAGGACATTCAAGAGTTGGAAAGCACATACAATTGAGAAGGATGGTGGAACTAGCATGCTATCCAATCAAGAAGAATGCAGTAGGTACCCTCACCAAACTGCTTACAAAGGATCTACTTCAAATACATCTTTGAAGACTTGGCATTGGGCCACAAAGGTAGTTCACCTTTGGGTGGACATTGGAGGGGGGTGTTAGACATGGTCAATGCTCCAGCCTCATGGAAGACTTGGCATCATGCCAAGAAGGAAGTTCACCATTGGGTGGACATTGAGGGGGTGTTAAATATGCTCAATGCCTCACCCTTATGTAGCACCACCATTGTTCCATAACACTCTATTTGTAAGGCCCCCACTATGAAGAGAAGCCATGTGATAATGTTGGAAATTGGTAGGTTCCTGACTTTGAGGTCAGATGAGGTCTAGAGTAGACCATAGATGGATAGTTAGGAAGGTTATTTCTAAGCCATTGGATTTGGGCTTGATCCTATGTGAGGATCAACCTAAATCGAGGGCTAGAAACAAAAGTAGCTTTCTTAACTTGGGGAAGGGTCTATTTGATGTGGGCCATTGTATCTAGAATTGATCCTAAGTTTGGATTAAGCAAGATCAAGGGTTACAAACAAATGGTTGTTGATCCTACCTTTCTACCATTGGATTTACCCCATAGATCAATGGTGGAGATTATTTTGGGCATGGATCAAGCTACCACGACCCTGGAACATGGGTAGGCCAACTTAGGCTTGAAGGACCTTATAAGGATGGTCCCCTTCCCATGTAGGATCATCTTTTGTGGTGTTTGGAACCATTCGGGTATGCATCTTAGTACCCATTGCATTGGCCTATAGCCCTTCACCTAGCTTCTATCTAGATCACCATCTAAGCTCCATATAGGGAGTGCATGGGTGGATAGAACAATCTATATATTGTGCAGACTTTTGGTTCCATTGTATTAGAGTTATGAGTTTGAGTTGAATTGAGTTGAGTTCATCTTCTACTCATCTTAAGTCCACTTTCCATTATAACCAAAGCTCTTGTGTTATTCCCATGAGTAGCAATATCTCTCTTTCTATCTAACCTTGATCCTATATATGTGTTGTGGTAACTCCTACATGGTATTATAGTTACACCACTAGCCTACCACTCAGTCATTATTCATTCATTTTCCTTTTTCTTACAGTTTCCACCACACAAACAAAGTATATTGCAACAAGTGAGGCATGTAAAGAAGCATCATGGCTTTCTCGTCTTGCTTATGATATGGGTCTCCCTCAGCATGTACCTCGATTGCTCAGTGATAATCAATGTGCCATTGCTTTGGCTAAGAATCCAGTTTATCATGCAAAGACCAAGCCCATTGAGGTGATTTATCACTTCATTAGAGATTTCTTAGCCATTGAGCGCATTAGTCTTGAGAAGGTTCGTACTCGAGATAATGTTGCATATGCTTTGACTAAAGCTCTGCCACAAGATAGCTTTTAGCACTATTGTCGCTTGATGGGGGTTACTTGATTCATCATCTTACACAATTTCTTGCATACTATGTAACATGCCCATGAGGTTGGAGGTATAGTTTGTATAATTACACTTAGGTATTCTTTATCATTCTTCATTTTTCTCCCATAGTCACTTTGGCCATATTGGCTTTTACTGGGAGATCGTTACCATTAGTGTCCATGTGAAAGGCCAAATGACCGGAAGACATTTTTGTATATGCTCTTTAATAAAACATATAGTGGCCAAGTGAGCCATGAAATATAAGTTTAACCACATTTGTAACACCTAAGAAATCTGTGTTAATGCTCTTTGTGTATTGTGTGTTTTCTTTGTATTGTGCAGCCCTGTGCGGAGTAATGTGTGCGACATCTAGATCTTGATTTTCTATTGCGAGAGTATCATTGTGGAGCTCTCGGGATGAAGGGTCCACTGTGGTGAATCACCATTGCACCATTTCACACATAGTACATATGCCCATGACTCAAGAAACATGACAGAAAGTAGGCATATATGCATATCTAAGTTTGCCTATCTATAAGTCGGATCTTGAAAAATGCACACATGTGATGAATACATTACATCCCACTACAAATAAGACATCGGTACTCAAAGCAAATGTGAAAAATTTGCAGGGAAGGTTAAGAACTATTAAGTTCACTCATGAACTCATAAATGATGCTTTTGAATGGATGAAAAATGGCATGGTGGTTTTGAAGGATGAGGATCATGATGCTAAGAAAAAAACTTTTGTGGACATTAACAAGATTGATATTGAGGAAGAAGTATGCCAAAGAGCTAGGGAATATGTTGGAGCAGCAACTACATCATTTGCAAAAAGAGCTCATCAATTGCCAACTTCCACTCTAGTTGAGCCACCACCTATTATTCAAGAAGAATTAGAGGAATCATTACAAGCTACCCATGCATTTACTGAGGGACAAGTCAATCTAAATATCCAAGGTCATCATTATCGACAAGAAAGTGAAGCAAAAAGAAACCAAAGAGCCGATAAAAGACTTTCAAGAATGTCTCATTAACTCAAGCTCATATTCAAGTTCACAAGATGAGGATGATCAATCCATATTGAATGCTAATTTGCAACATGATGCTAATGAGGATGTCAATTGGGAAGAACTCAATCAAATGATCAATGAACAAGAGACACTTAGTTAGCAGAAACGGAAGATGTTAAAGAAGATGAAGATATACTATGCACTCCAAGGTCGTGTATGGATTTCACTATTTGTATCAACCTGCTACCATTGTTCAATGAGGAAAATGCCTTCAGACACTACTCACACTCCAAAGTAGAAAAGCATGAAAAACTCATCATACGGATTAGGATTTTTGTTGATGAATCAAGTATAGTCACAAGCACAACAAGAAGTAGCTCAAAAGTAGAACAAACAAAGCAAGCAAAGCAAGAAAGGTGAAATCTCCATATTAAATAGCAATGTAATGAAACAATCCATATGGGTTAAGGCAAACATGTGAATACTGAAGAGCCACTCATCATTCCAAAGATGTGGTTGAATGTCGATGTAGCATCAATAAAGCCTATGGTAAAACACATGATTCAAAGTGCCATGGATTCTCAATAGAGCTTCATGGAAGCAAATAAATAATAAGAATGAGCTAACATTGAGAAAAATAGATTCAAAGTGCTTAGTGATATATGCATGTGCCGTGTATTTGGTCCTTTCACACAAATGATTGACACTTTGTTAGAAAGTCATAAAGTAACTACTATTGTACAAGGATTTTGCTACAATCTTGAGGGGATATGCATCTAGAGGACTCCTCTAGTGGATTTACAAGGCTTCCATAAGTTCAACAATATGATATATAAAAAAGTAAAATGGAAATTTATATAAAAAGATTGGTGCAACTTGCTCTTTTTCCCTTCTTCTCTTCACTTCTTTCCTTCTCTACCTTTGAGTCTCTCCAACACTCTCCTACTCTTAATCTCTATCGTGCCTGTCAAGCTTCAGTCTGGTTTGCTTGGCATGCCACAAGTATTTAGAGATGTGATAAGTTTTGTATTTGAAGGAGTTTGAAAACCTTGTTGACAAAGATCTTTTTTCACCATTCCGCTTTCCAACTTCTGGTCCTCCTTGTTGGTGCTTCAGTGTTCACCATTTCTTACTTCTGATCTTTGCTATTGAGGTTTACTTCATTTACTTTGGCCTATTACCTTTTCTTCCCATGACTTTCTTTAACTTGATGTGTGCCCCTACAAGGCTTTGGATAGAGGCTGATATTGCTCTCTAAGCATGATGGGTTGGGGATTTATTTTTGGATCTTCTATGTCTCTTTCTCATACTTGATTCTCCCTCTTTCTGAACTCTGTTGTCCTTAATAAGCCTGTGATGGCGACGTGCATAGGTCTCATATACTTTATGTTCATTGATGTTGAACATGTTGGCTTCTCTTATCATAAATTTTTGCCATTGTTCATTATAATTTAAGTCCATTATGGGGAATTTGTCTATGATCCACATAGAAATGTAACTCACAGGCCAATAATCTTGCATTGAGGTTCAATGATATCTTCAAAAATAACTATGAGTTGAATTCAAAAAAATCAAGTGGAGAATGCTTCTTCAAATGTATGTAAATATGGACTTGGCAAAAACATTCATCATGAATAATAATCCATTATTATGGCTCTACTAGGTGTCACCAATAGATCGAACAAAAGTGAGCCTATACCCTGATTGATACCAATAACTTTCAAAAAGTTGTACTTTGCAAACTTGAATACTTTCAATACTATGAGAATCATATTGAGGATTTTATTCGTGAGCTTGATGGATAGATCCCAAATAGTAGCATGTTTCGAGAGCCAAAATTGGATTGTACACACAATATAATGTTTTTTAGGTAGATACCCATGTGGTGGGTTTGGTAATAATGGAAAATTAAGCCATTGTTTATTGATATTTCCTTTCCTTTATACTTCCTAGAAAACTCGCCATTGGCATCGCCTTCTTACAGGATAAAAAGAAGGGTATACCTATAATAGATATGGTGCTTTTTGCCAATGTACACGAAGGTTTAGATTTTTTTTTCAAAAATATTTTTTGCCATATAGGATCGATCTTATTAATTACCCTTGTGCATAATTATTCAAATCTATATTCGGATCCTTCAAGGTAGTTCTTCCAATATATCATCGAGTGTGTTCCTCACTATGCCATATGATAAGTTAAATGGCTTCATAATTTTATCAACATCTTTGCTTCTCATTTTGGCTTCTTTTGTTACTCATACCACAAAATCTTCAAACTCTTGGGTCATGGGAGACACCAGTAGTGCTTGTTCCCTTTGATCTAGCTCCTTTGTATAAGGCCTTACTATTTCATGAGGTTCTTCAAGTTGGTCCTCGTGAATGGGTGATTGAACAATGGGGGGAGAAAGAGGATGTACCTCAGTCTTTGCAATAACCATTTTAGGGTTAGGCAATATTGGTGGTCCCATTTTCTTGCTTTGAGTCCCCTCCTTTGTTTGTGATTGAGCAATTTGTGCCTCTAATTGCATAATGAGTTGATAATTTTCTTGGACTTGGTTCTACTACTTGGCTAGTTCATCATGATATTTGTAATAAAGTAAGTGTATGATCTAAGGGTCTGACTAATTCAGACATATCTGAAATCGAACAATGTTTGGTCACTCATGTGTATGGCCAAAGGTCTCGAGACCAGAATTATGCATAAGTTCATGTGCTCTCTGAAACAAGTAATCCACTTAGCCTAGTGGTTAAGTCTGAAGGTTGTCAAGGGTCAGGTCTTGGATTCAACCCCCTTGGAAGCATGGGGAGAGTGTTTTTCCCAAGGAGCTCTAGAGCCTTCTAACTTAATTTAATGTGAGTTGACTTGAAGTCTATTGAGACTTAACTCGAGTAGCGAGTACACCAGACACTATTGGACTCTAGTGGAAGGTATTAAAGGAGTGGTCGAGGTCATTTTAACCACTTGTAGACTCTAGTGGAAGATATTAAATGAGTGGAGGAGATTGCACATGCACTTGTGGACTCTAGTTACATTTGTGGTCCTCATTGATTCGAGCAGCCATATATATAGGCATAAGGTTGGGAGGAGAGTCATCTTTCTAGCACGTGGTGGTCAAAATCCTCAATCTCTTGCATTGGTATCAGAGCAGTCTCCATGGAGAACTTGGCAATTATTTTTTCCATGGGGATATTTTCTTCTTATTTTCACCATGCAGGTCGTCTTATCGCTCTATTTGACTTTTGGCAACAAATAAGAAATTATTGAGCTGATCATCTTCATGTGTCATCTTATCGCTCTCTTCCACTTTTGGCAATAAATCGCCAAAATTTGTTTACTTATTCACAAGCTGATCCGAGTTGTTGGCAGTAGGTTATCAAACACATAACCTCTACTTTTTGGGGGATTCATTGTATCCACGACAACCTCGTGCTCTATTAGTGTGGAATTACTAAGAATATAATATTATCCTATTTGCGACGCTATCTCCTCATGGCGGAGCTTTTGATCGAGCAGATAAAAAATAAAAATAGGTGCAGAGTTGTTGATTTCAATTGCTGATTACAGGTATCAACCCCCATTCCTCTTGCATCGTGAGTGAGCATGTTGACCAACTATGCTATGCTTTAGGACTTATACCAAGATAAGCAAGTATTCTCACAGTAGGTCTTTATCTTCCATAGCCACATTGTCGCATTTGCTCGTCGAATACTACACAACAAAATTATGTTCAAATGGTTTTCTAAAAGGGATGTACGAGGCATTGGCGGGGATATCAAGTCTGAATTCATCTAAAGGATTAAAAACATCAATTTTATCTTTTTGTTATTGCATACGATCACAACTCGAAAATGTACATTTGGTTTCAATACTTGTTTTTTGCTCTTGTCTTTCATGTAGAGTGCATTTTATTATCATTGAAGCATGGTAGCCATCTTCATATTTGATAATATTGATACGAAATGATGAAAGCTATATGGGAGACCATAGATGTATTGAAACATCTATCAAACAAAGGCATGCATCTATGAATCATTGCATGGAAATGAAAGAATGTTGGTGCATTTCTCCTTTGCATGTACTCAAATGCATTTGCATGCAAGCACATGCATTTGCATGCAAGCACATGCATTTGCATATGTAAAGGCCTGTTTTTTTGATAAGTAGATGAATGAGTAATTTCCTAATAGTATCTTACTTTTAAACGCTCAAGATAGACATTAGGAAAGAAGGAAAACTAGTTAGTTGCAATAGTATGCTAGATATCTTGCAACTCGAGTAACTGGTCCATTCCTTTCCTAGGTGACACCTGAGTGACATTATGTATACTCGATGTCTAGCTTATTAAAAGTAGGTACATTGAAAGTCAAGCATTGAATTTTCTTGCCATCTTGATGAGCAAGAAAACATGGCTACTTGAAAACTTATCCACTTTATAATGACTCTAAGTCTAGGTGATACTTAGAGAATCCTAAATGCAAACTTAAAATGAGATTTCACACTTGTTTATGTACATTCTCATGCATCCAAGTAGGAGCATAACTTGAGAAAATTTTCCTTCGATCCTTGAACACTTTCTAAGGTGTTACTTGATTCTATCCCAAGATATGATAGAAATCAATTACTTCCATCCAAAAGAATAGTGGAAATCAAAGAAGTGATTAGCATCAATCAAACTTTGACATTCAATAGATGGATGTTGGGTTCCACAATTGCTTCTTGGGTAGCGATGCAACTTGCTAAGCTAATTTACCTCTTCCTTTCAAAAGGATTAGAGAGTTACTTTTTGGTTTCATTTAAGCTAATTGTAGCTTCAAGCGGAACCTAAGCAAGTAATCCTTAGGAAATGAGATAAGTTCCTAAAGATACCAATCCCACTATGAACTTTTCTTTTAGGCATACAAAGTTCCAAGAAATGGATCTAAGTTCCTAAAGACACGAATCCCATTATGAACTTTTCTTTTAGGAATAAAAAGTTCCAAAAAATGGATCTCCAATCCATGAACTTTTCCTAAAGAAACTATAAAGCTCGAAGATTATGTTAAGAAAAGTATATGAATATGTGTTCATCATAACATTACTGTTCATTGATTCAATCATTAAGATGCTTGTACTTTAAACAATGCAATCACAATGGATTGTTGAAATATTTTTAAAGTACTCTAATAACATCTAAAGACTGACCGATAATAATATATTTTGTTTCAAATTTAAGAACAAGAATCAATAACACATATATGAAAGTTCAAGTCAAACTTTCATAGTGGAATGGGAAACCATATCCTAAAGGTGATATTCATCCTCTAGTTTGATACTCAAGAAATGAACACAACTGAATCAGTAAAGCTTTTGAATATTGTTTGAAAGTCTAAGAATTCCTTTCAAATATCATTCTGACATTGCAAAAGATTGCAATATGAATCCTTTGCTCCAATTATTTGATTCCCTAGAATGAATCTCAAGTCCTTGAATAATAACATTTTCCCTAGTAATGAGAATGAAAATCTTCAAACTCATTAGACAATAAGTAGTTCCCTAGAAGTCCCAAACCACGAGAAATGGTACTTAAAGTCCAATGGTTGATATCACTTGGAGGTGTATCAATTTTGATGAGATTCTTAACTTTAGAATCTGAAAAACATTAGCATATGTTTGGACATGAGTTCAGGGAGAGATCTCTAAAATCCCATGGATCAGCAAAGAAGCTTTCGATAGTTCAAGAGATCTTAAAGTCAAAAGATTTAGTCTTTATTCTTGTCACAAGATCAACGAAATTTGATCAAGTTTGGCAAGGTTTCTCCAAAAAATTGTGATTGGAACTACAACGAATTTTGACCAAATATTGTAATCAAATTCCTTTTGGGAATTTTCACTCAAGATCCATTTATCCAATGGAAAAGTGTGAAAAAATTAAGTTGTTCCAAGTTTGAAAAGAGTATAAAATTTCAACTATGTAGTATGTAACCGTGTTGATGTTAATTAAGTCTATGGAAGGTACAATGTAAAGTTCACCTATCCTTAGAGGGATTTCTTAAAGGCGAAATCCAAATGCATGAGCATATGCTTAGACTTAAGTAGTAGAGAGATTCCTATAAAGTCCCCGAGGTAGCAACTTAAAGCTTTAGTAAGAAAGGAATCTAAAGACAAGAAGTGAAAAGCTCTTATCACTACAAATCGGGTGAGTACAACCAATAGAACTTGAACTAAATAAATTCAAGAACTTGGAATTCTAAATGGTTTTCTTTTGAAAACCCTAGAAAAGAAGGATAGATTTTTTTATCCAAAGTTTTGAAGTTTCCAAGGTAAAAGCACTAGATCGTGAAATGATAATGTGAAGGAATCAAAACGTAGAATATGAAGTTAGAGATAATGCTTGAAATTTCAAAAAAGTATGATCTCAAGATATTTCAAGATCAATTTAGTAAGAAGATATGAAGTAAGTAACTTCCAAGATTTTATCTTTCAAATAGGAAAAACGTTTATTCTAATTTATGGAACACTTCAAGATAAAGTGTTGTTGATTCAGAAATATTTTATAAATTTTTGAAGAAGTTAGAGTTTGACATTGAAATGATCCTTTCAACTAAGGAATAGATTGACTAAGTCAAGCACCAAGTTCCTAGTGTAACTCGGTAAATTGAGTCTTTTGACTCTAAGTAATACACAAGAATTGCATTTCAAGTAAGCATTCATAAAGATTGAAGATGGCATGAACTTAGTCTCAAGTGAAGAATTATTTGGGTAAAAACTCATCAAGAGAACCTTAGTGGGTTGACACAATGATGTTGGACACTATTATCTTGTGGTTGGATGATGTTTTAGATTTACCCTGAATCTTTTTGAGAATCCAATTTATTTCTCTTAAAGATATGAAAAATGCTTGAACGCCTTGTTCAAACAAATCTTGGATAGTTAGAAGTCTTGAGTCATCTAGAATTTGAGTCACAAAAAATATCTTAGAAGTTTGAACTGGTTATACATAGTTTGGTTCTTTCTTTCCACTTTCCAAATATTTTTTATTTGACTCGGATATGGTATCTGATTCTTTTCACAAAAGTTGAGGGTTAGCCGGTTAGAATCAGGTAACTACATTAAACATCCCGGATAGATGTTATGTACAAGAACCTCTTTCAATCTTCAAAAGATGATAAGTCTAATTTGACTTATTCATTTGAGTTTGCTTCAAGTTACGCATTTATGACTTTCTAAAGTCCAGTATGCTCTAGAATAGAGAAGTTAGGAATTGCTCATAAGATTGACAATTCCCAAGAACTTAAAGATAAAGTCTTTGAGAGTCCTATGTTGAATGATTTTCATTTTGGATTTGACTTGTTCAAGTTATAGTACGATTGACCCAAAGGAAATGGTAAACTTTCTCTTGCAATTTACATAGGAGTTTCAAGCCCATTAGGACAAAGTAGTACGTAACTATTGGTTGGGAGTAAACCATTGTACAAACATCCAACTTAGATGTTTGGGCCAACCAAAATTCAAGTTTTCCAAATTGAATTCATGTGAATCAAGAGTTCTCAAAGTCTTGAGAGGGATAAGAATCCCACCTTAGTTACTAAGTCCATGCAAGAGGTGAAGAATGTAATCAAGTAAGTCTATGATCTAAGGATATGGTCGGTTTAGATAGATCTGAAATCAGACACCGTTTTGTCACTCATATGTATGGCCAAAGATATCGAGACTAGACTTACATATAAGTCCATGTACTTTCTTAAACAAGTAATCCACTTAGCATAGTGGTCCTCATTGATTTGAGCAACTATATATACAAGCATAAGGTTGGGAAGAGAGTCATCTCTCTAGCACATGGTAGTCATAATCCACAGTCTCTTGCAATATTACTCAATCCCATATTCATGATATCAAGATATTACCTATATCGTGATATTAGGGGTATCATTGGTGGAAAACGATACTTGGAATCAAGAAAATTTAGGGTTTAAAAATATGGTGGAGCTATATGCTAAAGAGAGATTGGGTCTTTCGAGACATAATCTTAAGAGAAAGTAATCAAGAAATCAAAACAAGATTGGGACCTAGGATAGTGAATGAACCTATGATTAGGGAGGGTCCTAGGTGGCAACCAAAAGTCTAATCTCATAAGTGGAGAGTGACACAAATGAGAGCCTAAGGCCAATTGATTTGGAATCATCTAGTGATTTGGACAATGAAAGTATCACCACCTTGGAAGATATGTGAGCTCCCAGCTTAAATATGAAAAACCATTGAGAGAGAATACATGACCTCCCTACAATATGTATGCACTAACTTGTTAGGTGTATGAGTGTATTTGGATGGACTTAACAGATTAGTGGTAAAGTTGAAAGACTTAAGACCAACTAAAACTATCCATAGACCAGCTATTAAACTTGAGGCAAGTCTATACATGGACAAAAAGGGAAGTTTGTATATGGTTATAGATCAACTAGAGAGAACCAATGATATTGGAATCATTGAGGATAACTGACAAACAACAAACCCCAGTGGAGGAGAAATAGTAATAACACCTAGAGGGAAGTTCATGGTAACCAATATCTTGAGAGGAGATTGTATGTCTCATGATGACGACCTGGTAGACAAATATTTGGTAGAGGGAACCGATTGGGTAATGCATCTTGGATAGATCAAACGAGGGGAAGTCATGGACATAAATAAGACACTAATTTGGGAAAGTTCAATTGGAACAACGTCTAGTATAGAGCTCAAGTGTTCCAACCTCAATGGCCATGCCTGATCTAGACCTAGAAGGAGGAGCATTGTACAAACCTCCATATCCCCCAAGACCTCAAGGAGACAAAGGCCAAGTCACTTGCCCTGATATTCAATTGGTCCTGTGACCTCCTAACATAGGTAGTAGATTGAGACCCTCACAAGTGGAAAAGTGCATGAACAACCACTATGATGGGCTACGTGATCCCTATGATCACATGGATTAATTCAAATAGGTCCTAAGGGTATAACAAGTGGATGAACTCTTTGTTCAATTCAAAGCCTTTGGGTTGATCTTGGTAGGAACTGTCTTGGTTTGGTTCAAGCCATTGAACAAGGATGGATTCACCACCATATATCAACTATTGCATGAATTCAGAGGTGAACTTTCAAGGAGAGGAGTTAGCCACAAAAATTCATCTCTTATCCATAGCTTTGAATAGTTGAGCCACGAGTTGGTGAGACTTGCAATGAGGAGGTTCAAGTGATACATGGATAGTGTCAAAATCTGAACGACCTACTCAACAAAAAATGAATTCATTATTTTTGGATGGATTAATGAGTGGAAGATTGGGAATGTTGGTATATGTCAAAAGACTAGAGTTTCTCAATTCTTGTTTGAAAGAATATAATAACATCGAGGATAACTTGGCGAATGATTTGAAGATTCCTCAGCTACCGGCTAGGTCAGAAGATTTCTCTATTACATCTTCTCACACTCCAACAATGGAAGAGTTAGCGGAGCTAGTAGCAAAGAAATTTGGAGTCCAAAATCAATAAGCTCCAAAGCATTATCTACAACAACAAATGAGAATCCCTATGCTACGAAGATGTTAGCAATGTGGACCATCTAACTGTGTTAGGGGAGGACCTCCCCCTAATCAACAATAACCCTTTGGTAGGGCACAAATGCAAGGACCACCATATTACTGTCACAAAAGGCAGAAACACACCAACCATATAACAGAAAAATATCCTTATAATAGAAAACAAGTGAGACAAGATCAAACGTACCCATATAGAGTTTACACCTATCATCCAAGAGACCATGCAAGAGAAGAATTTAGATATCCTTAATAGCAAGGGCTTCCACTAGTTCAGAGGCCACATGAGTTGCCATACTATCCACAACCGCAACCAGTACTAGGACAACCACCACCACATCCTCATAATGTGGCCCCTATAAAATATGCTCAATCTAAAGATAACCTTGAGAGAGCAATAGAACATGTAAGTCCTTCCAATAGTATCGAGTCCACTAGTGAGGGCTATGATTAATCTTATTTTGAGTACTATTACTATGATAAGATTCCTATAGACCTAGAGAATACCTATGACCAGTAGTACTATGATTATGCCTACTATTTGGATCCTTATAGTTTTGAATATGCAAATGTGATGTATGCAACACCCATAGCTACAACTAAAATCCGAACTACAACTAAAATCCGAACAACTCTGAGACCCTCTATGCCTTGAGGACCATGTTATGAGTGTGGGGGAGGCCACTTCATTTGAGAATGCACACTACCTAACCCATCTCCTCCTAAAACTTGGGAAGGATATTGTCTTCATTGTGGTAAAGAGCATCACTTCTGAGACTACCCTAAGGATCCCTCCAAGGGATCGTCTACCATGCAAATCAATCTAATTGAGGTAATCAATCAATGGGGAAGTGATAGAGAATGCATAGTCCCTATCAAAGTTCTCATTGGAGACCATACTAGAACATTGAAAAAAGAGGAAAAGCATCAAGAAATCAAGTCCTTAAACACCAAAAGCAAAGAAAAGGTAAATTAAATCCCTATTGTTACTGAAGATTATGTGGAGTTGTTAGAGTTTGCCAAGTGGAAAACTCAAAGTGGAGATACACACAAGAAAAAATTAAGACCAAGTGGGAAAAAAAATGCAAGAAGAGGAGAGAAATGATCATGGGAAAGAGGAACCCTCTCCTCCTGATAAACAAAATAAGGAGAGAAAAAATGAAAGTACATTAACAACTAAACCCATGCACAATCAGGTAGGTTCTATTCTAGCTGATCTCATGCATGAAGACCTTGAGATGTTACTAAAGGCCTATATATCATGGTTAATTGTTGGGTCTAACATTGAACAACATGGTAACTACTACCTGAAAGGAGACCCTAAGAAAGAAAGATTAGAGATGTGCAAAAAAATTACTGAAGTGTCCCAAGCGGTGTTAGAATACAAACCAAACCTCATCCCAAACACCAGGATTCTTGATGAACAATTATAGGAACTTGCAAGAACCAACCCCTAAAGGGATACACTAGGGGAAGTGGGAGATTGCTAACATATATAACTACTCATCGAAGGTTCTTCTTCACCACCATCTCATATTCTAAAAGTTTCCAACCTTGATACTTCAAGAATTTCTTTATTACTTCTTGGATTGACAGCTAGAAGCGTGGTACTTGTGCCCTTGTGGGGCTTTGAGTTTAGGAATCATTCTTTACGTATATTTCCTTGTTCTTTAATTATTTGTGGCAAGTCTTTTCTTCTTGTGTCTTTGTATCCTCTTTCGTTTACTACACCTTTAGTATCCTCTTTCGTTTACTACACCTTTAGTTGTAGGTTGAATGGCTTCTTGCACATGTCCCTCCACCGAAGCTCTTTCATTGTTGATAGTGCATGTTTGGTGATGGATATATGCATTATAAATACTATGTTTCTTATGATTGATGGTTGTTGCATTTTTATCAAAAAATCATTGCCATTGTGCTAATATGATTCCATCATCAGGTACTTGTCGATTGTGTATAAAAAAGGTTAAGTCATAAGCCTCCAGTTGTGTAATAATATTGGAGGTGAACTTCAAAAAGATTTTGGAATCCATTTCAAAAGATCTTGTAAAGAAGAATTCTTTGAATGTTTGTAAGTATCGACTAGGTAAGAAAATTAATCTAGGCTAATAGACCATGATGGTTGCCTCACTCATTGCCATCGAGAGATAAAGAGTATTGGTTCCCCCCTTGATTTATTTTGATCAAGTTGCTTTTTACATTTACAAGCTCTTGTTTAATGTTATTTGCTTCTTCATCTGAGTTACCATGAACTAGAAGTGGTTTGTTTAGAAAGAGGGATGTCATTAATTCTTTATTTCTCTTTCTTAAGGATTTTATTTCTTCCATATATCATGTGACTTGTTGTTCAATTAATTTTGATATTGCCACTATGTGTATCTTATCAGCTTCCTATGCATTGCACTTATTTTTAGCTCCTCGTGTTTCGAAACCAACCTCATGTTTAGTTTGTTTATTTTCCACCCATAAAGTTGAAGTTTGGGACTTTAAATCATCCACCATGAACAATGTTGCATCCATTTCCTTTTCTAATTTCCTTTGTTGGTATTTTAATTGTATTAGTTCCTTGGACAACTCTACATTCGTGGACATATGTAGTGTGGGTGGTGCGCTTATCCCTGCTTGGTTTCCTTTCATTGTGTGAATTGTCTTGTTGAATGGTTACCTAAATTTTAGTAACATCCTTGGTGGTGATATAGGTGTGACACTCACATGTGGTAGTAATTGTACATACTTGCTTTATTTTTCCATGTGCTTTAGACACTATTGTTGATTCCTTTGTAGATATATTTTCAGTAGTAGATTTCTTTGATGATGTCTTCATATCCCACTCCATCGAGACAACATTATCTTCGGTATGCCATTGAGTTTCTACAAACATTTTTTCTCTATGGAAAGGGGGTTGATTCGAATAGTGAAATCCATACATGGTTGCAAGGAATTTACTAAAGAATCTTCCATAGATTCTTATTGATTTGTTTTGGGTGGAGGGGCATTTCTTTTGAATCTTTTGGCATAATTTATACTTGATTCAATTTTGTCCACATGTCATCATCATTCGGATCTTATTGAAGTTCAATGCTCAACCGTGAATTTTCTTTCTCCTTACCATCACTTCTTGAATAAGAGCTCAAATCATCATCTAGTCCTAACTCCTCATAGCATACCGATCTCCTCACTTTTTTAGCCACATGTTGTCATACTCCCACTTCACTTGTTTGACAATAATGATGCCCTTGTACGATAAGATTTACTTGCCCTTCTTGATAGACGTGTGTATCCTTTAGTGAAGCCTCCAATTCTTCTTGAGTTATTGGTGGTGGTTGAGCTCAAATCATCATCTAGTCTTGAGTTATCCTTTAGTGCAGCCTCCAATTTTTCTTGAGTTATTGGTGGTGGTTGAGCTCACTTCTTGAATAAGAGCTCAATTCATCATCTAGTCCTAACTCCTCATAGCATACCGATCTCCTCACTTTTTTAGCCACATGTTGTCATACTCCCACTTCACTTGTTTGACAATAATGATGCCCTTGTACGATAAGATTTACTTGCCCTTCTTGATAGAGGTGTGTATCCTTTAGTGCAGCCTCCAATTCTTCTTGAGTTATTGGTGGTGGTTGAGCTAATGTAGAAGTGGGTGATTCATGGTTGTATTTCAAAGTGTTTGTTTGGATCTTTTCATCTAACTCTCTCACTCTTTTTTCTCCTATCATCTTCGAAGTTATGCTAGTTTCCACAGTGTATGTGCTTTCCTTTTTCTTTTACTTTGATCTAGAGATTCCCTCAATGTATTGTGCCATTTCATTTGTGCCTAGCATTAATAGCAATCTTTGTCGAGCATTGAGTGCATGATAAATCAATATAGGTAATGTTGCTCCTTCATTCAAGAATTTATTGGTTTCCCATTGTTTTTTTGCCTTGAACAACCTCTCTTGTACATAAGGCATCAGATTTATTTGATTGCCCACAATTGTACTACCACCTTTTATGGGGAGCATTTAGTCAAAGAGGATTCATGTGGGCATGTGCAATCAATGATAGGAGGATTTTTATTCCAAAAGTAAATCTAACTAGGGTCTCTCCCTTGATGCTCATATATTGAGAATGTTGGGGCTTCATCCTTGTATTGGGTTAGGGGTCTCTCCTCCAAAAGATTGTGTACCTCACATCCTTCTGTCCTAGTGGATACAAATCCTTGTGAAATCTTAAGGGAAACTTGGTTTTCGTAAATACAATCCTGTCCTAAAATGAGTTCTTCCATAAGGTCCTCATATTCACAAGCTAATAGGGTATGTTGCATAGACACATTGCCTATGTGAAACAACATCGGTCACTTCCCGAGTACATTTAATGTGGTTGCCTCCTATTCCTATCATATATGCCTAATTTGGTAGGATTTCCAACTTTAAGTTTTGTAATAAGGAAGCTATGATACTATTTAGGATCGCGTCTGAATCAATTAGAGAATCTATAATCAAGTATTGTTTCTCATTGACTCCCAACTTAATATATGGTCTCCTATTCACAAAATTTCTTTTGGATACCATTGAGATTTGATAGTGCTTCTTGCTTATCTTCTTCACACATACACTCCTCCTCTTGTTTACAATTTTGTACTCCTAATAGTCTCACTAACATGCGTTGCATAAGGGGTTCAATATACCTCTATAGCCACTTATATATGTCGAGAGAATATCTCCATCTAGCATTGCCAATTTGACCACACCACTAGATGAGATTTTATTTGTAAGAAGAGCCCTGTAGACTTTCTTCTAAAGCTTCTTGCCATGTTGGTTAAGAGTATATACGAGCACCCAATCCCCAACTCCCAACCCTTTGTCTTTGATATGAGCATCATAATATGCTTTTTGCCTTCATTTAGCAACATAAATGCCTATTACCGCTTTGGTTCTAGTTTCTTGTAGTTTTTCAATATGTTCTAACTGTTGGGATAATTCACGGTCATTCCACTCATGGCTCTTGGCCACACAAAGAGTTGGTACCAAGAAATCAATTGGTAGGATCATGTTTTGACCATATACTAGATTGAATGATGTACTCCCTAAAGTAGTTTTAAAAACCATTCTGAAGGCCCAAACAACATGATGCATCTATTAAGATATTTTCTCCTTGACCAATTTTGTTAAAACAATACATAGTACCTTATATGGAGTTTTCAACCTGCCCATTGTCTTGAGGGTGATAGGGTGCATATTTTTTATGAATCACCAAGAACTCATTCATGAGTGATTCGATCACTTCATTAATAAAGTGCATGCCTCTATCACTTACAATCTCAATGGGAAGTCCAAAACTTGCAGAAAATTGTTCAAATAAAAACTTGACTATAGTTTGGGCATCACTTTTTTTCTTCGTTCTAGCTTCAATCCATCTAGTGAGATAACCTATGGCTACAATGATATATTCTGCATGGGGACCTCTTGCTAGTGGATTAATAGGTCCAACAAAATCTATACCCCACGTTGAAAAGGCTTTAGCACTTACAAGTGGTGTTAATTCATGTCAACCCTTTGCAAAGGATATTAATTTCTTTGACATATATTGCACGTTAACGTATGCATCATCATCATCTATGTCCAAGGTAGGCCAAAAAGTCTTGCAAATAGGATCATTTTCATAGTTTGTTTCATTGAGAAATGACCTATGGATGCCCCTCAGTGAGCCATCTCCAAAATTCATAAATATTCTCCTTCATGTATAGACAATTGTAATTGATTGTCCCTTCCTCTTTTAAAGAGTTTATTGTATCTGATTGATGAGAACAATTCACTATGGAAATGCCACAAAAATTCTTTTCTTGATAAACTTTTCAAAAAAATCCATGTCAATGATAACATAGTTTTTACTCTTGGATTGAGTCTCAAATAAATTGACAACTCAAAACACTTCCTCAATCATTCCCCCCATCCAATCGACATTAGCCCCTATTCCACCACCTATCCACCCTAACCATTTCGACTTTTGTAGCCCCACAACATTGACAACACTCCTTTTTTCATCTATGAATCCATCCACCATAGCCCCACTACCCAACTTCTTCGAACCCTTCTCATAACTTTCTCTACTCCCTCGAATCGACCTCTATTCTCCTCAATTACACTACCCACTACTACACCACTCATGAATGCATGCACTACACAACACATGCCAGCACCAATACCACTTTTCGTAATCACCACGACACACACATCCATGTTTGAACCTATGGAATATCACCTCCAATCACTGCACCACCATGTACAATACCACCATCCCCGATCCCCCCTAGCAACATCACCACCACTCATGAATGTTTTCATTTTTGCATCCACTCTCCCCATCCCATCCCCTTCCCCCCTGCATCCATTTTCAATCAAATTGCACCCATGCACATCAACCTTGTGTATACCTCATCGCTTCTAGACTTTGCTCTGAGTCAAATGTTCCAATGTATGAATCAATTTAGGGATGAATACACTAAATTAGGATAATGATACAATCATTTGGAAGAACAATCAGGTAGGTTGCAATCACAAGTATAATTCCTTGACGATAGAGAATGCCTCTCTTAAACCCAAGTACACTCAATTAAAGGAAGCTAACAATGCATTGTATTTTACAATCGGAAGCACAAAACAAACAAGTAATACAGGAAATCAAAGAACAACTATGGGTGCAAATGGATTGCAACACTAGATTAACTAGAAACATGGGCCTTGTAAGAAGACACTTAACCATGGCCAAGGAAGAAAATCAATTGTTGTAGGTTGAAATCTCGAAGAATTTTGAAGCATCACTAGACATGCTAGGTGCTCCTATAATTCCATCACGTTTTGAGGCTGTGGCAACCGAGAGTATCAATATCATTCCCAAAGACCACATGAACCTCCTCGACACACACGACAAATTACCTGAGGAGTTTTAGAAATTTCAATCAACATGTCCAAGCATATTTGTTGATGCACCCACCATTTCCAGCATCCCTGAACACATGCTTGTAGAGCTAGAAGAGCTTCAAAGAAAAGTAGCTTAGATGAAATATGAATTGAATCCTGATGGTCACTGGAGAGACTCCCATCACCACTGATATCCCTGCACACGGAGGAACTTGTACACATTCTTGTTGAACAATATTTTGAAGAAGAATACGACCCGCAATCGGCCATTTGTGGTGGAGTTACCTATGAAGGTTAGGACACTTTTGAGTTACAAAGACCTGCGTGGATGAAGCCAATGGAGGAATTAAGAATTAAGTGGTGAGAAGCTATGACTCATTAAAAACAAAAAGCATAGCAAAACTAGATGCATTGAACAAGTTTGGTGTCTTGGTTTTGATGAAGTCTTCAAATCAATGTCGATGCGGGTTCGATTCTTGAGTGGTGCACATCTGAGATAGATGTGTCCTTTTGTCTCCTTGAGCTCCTCGTGAGAGGTTCCTACGCGAACAACTGCCTCACTCAAGTTCGAGCCTGGTAGTAGATGCCTTGAAATGGTCAATGATTCAACAACCTTTTGGTGGAAGGTGTTGCTTTGTTGCTCACTTTGGTCAGCCAAAATTATGAATATAGTAAATTTAATTTGAAACTCTAATGAACATGCAAGTGAATCAATATGTTGCATAGCTAAAATCCCTTCGAAAAAAATGGTGAAGGTTCAAATCTTGATGTCAAGCTGTGTGTAGCTTACACTCTATTTTTGCTTCACCACTGAACACACTTGGGGAAGAGAGTGAAACGAGAAAGAAATTTGCACGCATGTGGTGATGAACATAATGAACTTGAATAAAGAAAATAAAGCTATAATCCTCACGATAAAAAGGAAGACGATGAGCTATATGATCTTGAAGAGGATGATGATGAAGGCTCTCAAGGTCCCTATGAGAGCTTGCTTATAGCTCTCATACCAATGCAAGAGACTGAAAAATTATGACCGCCACATGCTAGAGAGATAATTCTCCTCCCAACTATATGCCTTTGTATATAGCTCTCTCCAAGGGACTGCCTTCTTGGGTAGACGGATTCTAACCATCCATGTGTTGGCCATGTAATTGTATGTGTGCCGTGTCTCAATTAACTCCAGTTGAGTTCGAGTGGATGCTTGCTTTTTACATTTAATGTTCTCCTAATTGCTTATAGTTAGAGCATACTTATTCCTGTTGGAATTTGAGGACTATGGAAGCACATGACCAACACAAGGAAGAAGAAGAAGGAGCTTGGAGAACAACACAACACTGATTGTAATACCAAGTGAATGTACAAAGATAAGTGATTCTTTAAGGTTATATGCATATATATATAGGCTAAGAAAAATTCTTCTAAAAAGGGAAAAAAGTGCCTTAGTAGTTCTAAGTGTGTTCACACACATCGCTATTGAAATATATCAAGAAATCCCCCTTGGGAGTCATACAATGAACAAGGAGCTGGCACTCACGTATAAGAAAGTGAAGAGCTATGTGAAATGAGATCAATCCACAAAAGGAAGTAAGTCCAAAGATTTGAGAAAAACTTTAAAATTCTCCCTAAGGAGAGCCTTTGTGAAAATTTCTACAACATTATCCTCACAATCTCCATTTTCACATCCCATGCTAACTAATGCATTACTAGTTTCTTCTATCTCTACTGCATGCAAACTCAAATGAATCATTGCCAAATGGCATCACTCATTCACATTGCACGGGGCTAGCACCGTTGTGCATTGCTAACTAGGTGGAATAATTTTTAGAATTTTGTTCCAACCTCCCCCCTCCACCCCAAGTTATGTTCTATGTCTGCATGACATGTTTTGAAATAAGATCACAACCCTCATCTGCTTGCTTCAAGGAATTATATGCTTCCAATTCATATCTTTATTGCATATTTGTTTGCTGTGTTCCGTTGAATTGTGTGAATACAAGGCCTAGAGGGCTTTTTCATCATTCATCATTCCAGATGGAGCAACCTGATTGATTTTTGGTTGGTTATGGAGCCCCAATCTAAATGCACCCTTAAAATATTAATTGCCAATGTAAACTTTGTTATGAAATGATCATTCTGAGAGATATGTTTAAATAATAGATGGTCTATATTTTGTTGGATATAATCTTTTCCATTTTCGTTCCAATGTTTCTTTTTGTTTAGGGTCACAATTAGAAGAATGAATTTGAGGATTTCATTATGTTCACATTGAAGGAAGTCTAGACTTGAGTTGACTAGGTGGTCACAATTTTTCTCATTGATAAGAAGTTTTTCCTTATCTATTTGAGCTTCAAATGCTACCCAAACTGTCTCCCTTCTCGCATCCCATGCTAACTAACGCATTACTAGTTTGTTCCGGAGTTTGAAACGAAATGAATCTCAAAATATGAAGCGCCAACGTAAAACTCAAGAGGTAGGGTTTGTGAGCTTGCGTGAGTTATAAATATCATTCTTCCCACTTGATGGTATTATTGTTGTTGTAGCTCTGCGGAGGGGTGCGATGATTGTAGCATATATTCCTCGTTCCGGAAGGTACGACAGTGCCGTTTGTGGACGATCTTTATACACCCATAGAATATGAGCACTCCTCAAACAGGCTCTTCCAGTAGCTGTGCAGTAAAATTTCGGTTTCCATAATCTGGCTTGTTTTCGCCCCTTCTGACTCCCTCGAGTCTGTCACTGATTACCACTCGTTCTGAAATATTCTGTTCTCATGGTTCTTAAAAGATGTATTACTCAATTATGTATTCGGATAATTGAAAACGGAGATTCATTGTTGATTTTTGTGCTCGGCCCACTTGGATTGTCGTTGCTGGGGTGTTACTCCGGCCGATGACCTGTGCGGATTGCGTATGAACAAAGAATCAGCTTGAGTGATGCATGCGAACGCTCGGGGATATTGGATTGCGTTTGACCTTTCTTTGGGGATAGTGTGGCGTAACGCTCTGACGGATGGAGCAGACTACCGGAATGTTATGCCTACGAGTACTCCGATTCAGCTATCGTTATAAAAGTCTGATTTGTAGAACTCCAAGTCCAAATGCCCAAGAATGTGCGATTGAGTTTGTACGTTATTTATAGTGCTATATGGGGCTTCTGTACTGTATTCTTTCGTTAATCCCTTGTGATATGTATGGGATTGTTTACTCATAAGCTATCTGTCTTTGTGCTGGCGATTTTCTATGGCCGTGATGGGTCTGTGGTATTTATTTGTTTATTATTATCAGATAGCTGTATTGACTCAACGTACATAATTTGATGCCAATTGTTGTAATCTTAAATGTTTTATGGATAGGTGGTGATACTTGATGGAATGAATGTATTTTTGTGCTGACTTAACGATTACTGTTGAATCTAACTTGTTTGGGGTCTATAGAAGCAATACGTCTAATGAAATGGTAGGTCCGACTTTTTTTTTTAAATTATTTCTTTGCGGGTCATAGGAGAGGTATGGCTGACCACCAGGTGTTCTACTTCTATTGAGACCTTTGGGATGGTCGTATTTAATTAGACACTCTTAAAATGTGGTTGATATCTCTTCATTGAGACCTTTGGGTGTTGTTATTTTATTACGTGCCGATCTTAATGAATTCTGGAATCAAAAGCAAGGCCAGATACTTAGAACACATTCTCAATGAATCGTTATGAAGGCCATATACTTGAACACGTTCTTAATGAATCGTTATGAAGGCCATATACTTGAACACGTTCTCTGTATTCTCTGTCTATACTTGATTCTGTAAACCGAGTAAACATCTTGTACCAGAAATGCGCATTACAGCCGTAACGTTTCCTCGAAAAGTCCAATAAGTTGACATGGGTGTTGCTCTTTCAAGGAGAAACAACCATCATGTGAGATGGGCATCTTTTATCGTATGAAAATGCACACCGTCAGTTGCGCTTCTCTTTCTTGTTAGTATTCTCAATATCATTGGTATGGGTTTGTTGACTTATTTACATGTTTAACAAGAACTCATCACAAGTTTCACGGAAGGTCAAGAGGTCACGTTATCATGGTTACGATAATCGAACACGTACTGCTTCATCATTAACAATTCTTCATTATTTACTAAGTATACCTCTTGGGCTATGCATACCTTCACGGCCTTGAACTTTCTTTGAAAAGTAACAAGCTGACATTGAGATATTGCGCTTGAATTAAAGGAAAGTCTCATCCCCTGTCCATGTATAGCGTCAGAATGGCAATATCACCAGGCATACACCAATCTTGTCTACTGTCGCTTGAGAAGCAACATCCAATGAGTGGTTAGCGTACATTTTTTGATAATCAACGTGGGGTGTTCACCCACAAAGCGACTAATCTTTCATAATTATCAGAACACTTGGTTTCTCAATACGCCCTTTTCAATATATGTAATGGGTGGGGACGGTTTTTCAATATGCCCTTGACAAAATATGTAATGGGTGGTGACACTTAGTCGAACTTGAGCTGAGTATTAGCGCAAAACCAAATCTTTACCCTAGAATTGGTGCCTAAGGAGTGTTGATGATGTAGTCTGGAAAGCGTCTTATATTGATTAGCTAACAAGTATCGTTTTTTATTATTCTTGTTTGTAGTCCATTCATGAAGATGGTAGTACTAAATAATATATGGGAGCACTTAAGAGAGAATTAAGTTTAGAGGTTATTTTCTGGGAAGCCATACCATAAAGTTTGTAATGTGGAAATCCACGAAAATCATATGAAATTCTGAGCTGAATTCCGCCTATCAATTCTAATGGAAGTCGTAGTCGATCTGGTTGAAGAGGTAATGCAAGCGCAATCAAGTATTTGCCCTACGTAAGTTTGGTATCGCTAACTTCTATTTGTTAAATTGTTACCAAGATGATGTCGAATGTAAACAAATGTTTCAAGCCTGTAGCTTGATCATAGTGGTAGCAGTCAAGAACCCAGACTTCCAATGGACAAGTACGTCCATGAATTTAGGAGTGAAAAATGATTCATTAACATGAAGTTAGTCTAAGGAAGCCAATAGTGAATTAAAATAGGGTAAGCTAGACGATAGACACTTGATATTATTTTCATTTATTGTTTTCATTGGGCTAAAAAATGATCAAAATAGGTTCGTAGTCCACATTTGTAGGTTAACCACTGCTATGAGTCCATAATGTGCACATAGATTTAGTAGATAACCCGCCCTGAACGCAAATTTCATAATCAGATGTGCTGCCGTTTATGTTGCATGAATTTAGTCTAAGAGATAATAGATTTAGTTGTGGACAAGTTGTAAATGCAACAAGGGAAAGAGGAAATGTAGGTATGGTGCAGAAAGAGCAGAGGCTCTCAGATATAAAAAAAATAATGGCCAAGATGCGAATTGTTGGTACAATGAACAGTTCAATAAGCTAAAGATGTGCAATCTTTTGATGGAATAATGCTATCCTAAAATCATGGCAATGTACCCTCTTCGAGACGTATATAGAGACTGAAATCTCATTACAATATGTTGACAATGATCAAGGAAATAATAAGTAAGTATTCTAGGCCACAAATTCAGAAAAACAGATCCCATTCTCATACGTTGAAGAAAAGAGCCATAGTGTTAATGAAACTTGTAATGGTCGATATAAATAAAGGCCATAAAAAATTGAACGTTAACATGGAATGGAACATTTAAATGAGAGGTATAGTGAAGAAAATGGTATGAAGATGAAATGTTAGCCTACCAATACAAATGAGTGCCGGGACATGGTTTTGATGTGATCATTTCTTGTGAGATTGTTTAAACATTTAAGACTTTTATTTGGGAATATGATGGTTCTGATGTGATCATTTCTTGTGAGATTGTTTAAACCATCTAAGACTTTTATTTGGTAATATGAAGGGCATTTAAGACTTTTATTTGGGAATATGATGGTTTTGATGTGATCATTTCTTGTGAGATTGTTTAAACCATCTAAGACTTTTATTTGGTAATATGAAGGGCACTGTGAGGATTCTTAAAAGCAGAATCTGATCTAACGTTGCTTATTAATCGCTTCTGAATGTGATACATGCTATTCAAAATGGTTTTTTTTTAAATATCAAGGAAGTTCGGCATTAGCCTACTCTCCTGGACTTGAAAGATAAAGAAAAGTACAAGAGAAGGGGACTAGTGCCCATGGGACCCCCTCAAATCCCACAAAGTAGGGGGAGCTTTTATAGAGCTTAGATGGCATTACAATGAAGGGCACTGTGAGGATTCTTAAAAGTAGAATCTGATCAAACGTTGCTTATTAATCGCTTCTGAATGTAATACATGCTATTCAAAATGTTTTTTTTTTTAAATATAACGGAAGTTCGGCATTAGCCTACTCTCTTGGACTTGAAAGATAAAGAAAAGTACAAGAGAAGGGGACTAGTGCCCATGGGACCCCTTCAAATCCCACAAAGTAGGGGGAGCTTTTATAGAGCTTAGATGGCATTACAAAGAAGGTTAGTCACTCTATCATCACCCTCATGTGGGGCCTGCATGGGCTTAAGCTTGTTATTGATCAAAAGGAGTATTTGATCAATAACAAGCTATTCAAAATGGTTGGAAACATTTGGTAGTCGTGACGTGACATTCATGACGGGACCTTAAAATTGTTTACGAAGGCGCAAATTGAAAGCTTGGAGAATCAAAAGTGAATGAGGACGATCTTATATGCACAATTTTCATTTACCTCCCTGAATAACCTTCCCTCTCTCTCTCTCTCTCTTGTGAGTATCTTCAATTGAAGCTCACACATTTCTTTCTTTACACTAAAACAAAAGGGTTCTCAATTCCCAAATTATTCATGTATGTTTTCCTTAGCTCACTTCCCTCTCACTGAACTTGAAGGTACTAATATATGCAAGGGGTGATTGATGTTTATTAATTTCAAATATCCCATGTGACTAATCTCGACATGTTCCTTTTTTTCTCAAGCATGATGTAGAGGTGAAGCAAAAATGGTTTGACGCACACATAGAGACTTACAAACGCCCTTGAAGAAAGGACCGCGCAATTGCACAAAGCTTGTCTCGTCGATGTCATACTCTTCATTTGTGTCTACGCACCTTTCAAAGAGGAAACTTGCAACAAGACTTTTAGAGCGCATAAAAGCCAAGAAAACGATTCTTAACATTGAAATAATTAACTCAGCTACTATGGGTCTCCATTACAGCTTGAAATTAAATTCTGGATCTAAGTAGAAGGTGAAAATTAGAGTAAAGATAAAGGTAAAAATGGTTATGGGAATGTTGAGACACTCTAGATGAGTTGACATCTCAATATATACATTACCATCTTCCAAGAAACAATGTTTGGATCAGTCCTTGGAAGTGGAACGAAAAAATTGTTTGGATCAGTCCTCGACATGCATACGTATTGGGTTCCTTAATAGATTACTTATCTTTTTGTGTCCACTTGGCAATACAGTCAATATTGTGTTGTTTTTCAATCTTCTCTCTCATTGTGTTGTGTGTGTTTTGCCATAGACCTTGAACTCCAACAATTAGTACTAGAGTAGGTAGTCACTTTCTCTTGGGAGTCATCAACACCCCTTTACAAGTATTGTAAGGCAAAATAAACATGTCGTTAAGAGTTGTCATATAGTGAATGCAAAAGATGCAAAGAAGAGATTATTGTCAAAATGAAGAATGGGCATTTACTATTGATTGTAGCTATGAGTCGTGAGTAGTGTATTTACATATTTATGGATGTTTGGTATTTTGATAGTGCTTTAACCAAACATATTATCTTGCTCCTATATGGAATATTATCACATGGGCTAAACACTTCTCTTATCTTGTAATGGATGTTATCATTTTAAGCACTAGCTAGGAAGCTTGTTGGTTAACTTTGTTGATGACAGATGTATAATTCATGACTTCTCGAATGGTGATGTTATTATCATTTCTCAAATTCATGTCATGGGTTATATAAGCTCATAGCTTAAGCAAAATTTGTGGATGATTGAACATATGTAATTCATGATTCTCATGTTGTTTGAGATGTAGAACTTTGGCATTAGTGCTTTGGTTATTTGAATTTTGTAAATTTGCTTCATCTCGAGAAATTTGAAACAATATCTTTTCACTAAACTTAAGGCATCGTCTAAACTTGTATGTGAAGGTTGCACTATGGGAAGATGTAGCGTCCTCCCTTCCCAAAAGATAATATTGAGGTGTTTGATTATGTTTATATTCTTCAAATAGTTCTTGATTATGCTTCGTTTTGATGGTGTCTTTTGATTATAATGCATTTTTACCTAATTTAGGATAAAACATCAATTTAAAATGTCGGACATACCTCAAGAATAATCGAGTTGTTGAAAGAAAGAAAAATTCGAGTGAGGTTTTACCATATACCTTTTCATTTGAGACGATTATGTATGGAAAAAAGTTCTTAACACTTGTCCCACAAAAGCATTGCATTCTATCGCTTTATGAGTCTTGGCATGGTTGCAAGCCATCTCTTGCTCATTTGTGTCTTTTATTGTCTTGCATATGAATTAGTGCCCAAATAACAAACACAATGAGTTGGATGAGACTAGTGATGTACTTTTGTTGGAAGCAATTCCAAAATCAAAGGCTATCACCTATATCATCCATAGACTTGACACATTCTCCTTACCCATGATGTTTTTGTGGAAGATGCAATTCAGTCCTTTCATATTTGTAACCTCAAAAGATATGTATGTCAATTTTGTGTATCTTTTTGTAGGTGGACATTGAAGTGTTATTGTAGAATGACAACAAATTAGATGCATTGTTGTCCTATCATACAGTTCATGCTCTCATAATGCTTACTTTGCATCAAATTGTTATGCAATGGCTATCTCTAATCTTTGTGTTGAGAACTAGCACGTCTGTTTTCATGATGCATAGAATTCAAAAAATTAGACGGCTACTATTCAACCAAAATATGATGCTATTACAAAGAGTGGTACTCAGTCCTTATGTGATTTGCCTCCATGCAAAAAATCCATTGGCACTAAATAGGTGTACAAGATGAAATGCAAGGCTGATGAGGTTAGTCTTGTTGCCAAAGGCTATGCTCAAGAGAAAGGCATTGTTTTGGATAAGTCTTTTGCTCCCACCTTCTGAATGACCATTCTTTGTAGCATGTGTGCACTTGTTATTCATCATGGTTGGGATGTATATTAGTTGGACATCGAAATTGGATTTTTTGATGATGATCTACATGAAGTGTATGCATTTGAGTCTCGTGATTTTGTGCAGAAAGGGCATGAAAAGAAAGTAAGTAGGTTGAAAAAGGCAACGTATGGATAGAAGCATGGTTACTTTTTAGAAGATGGTCTTGAGAACAATATAACTAAGAGCACCTTATATGTTAATTGTGCAAATGATGCACTTTTGATCATTGTTGTATATGTTGATGATATATTGCTCACTAGTTCTAATGATATATTGCCTCTTTTGGAATGTCATGTTTGGGTTATTATCAATCTCATTTGGGCATTCAATTGATTGATGTAAGTTAATAGGGGAATAGATTTGTGTCAAACAAAATATATTCACACATTATTGCAATGTTTTTGCCTTGACGATTGCAAACATATTGCCAATCTCATGGAAACAAGTTCATAATTGACTCTTCACAATTGGAGAAGCATATTGTTAAATTTAAGGTTGATTTTCATGCCTCTTTTGAAATGTTATGTTTGGGGCATTTTCATTATTATTTGGGCATTCAATTGATGTAAGTTGATAGGGGGATATATTTGTGTCAAACAATATATTCACACATTATTGCAATGTTTTTGCCTTGACGATTGCAAACCTATTGCCATTCTCATGGAAACAAGCTCACAATTCAGTCTTCATGATGTTGGAGATGCATTCGATGTGGTTCTCTATCAACAAGCTGTTGGATGCTTGATTTACTTGTGCGTAAGGTGGCTTGATAGTCAGTTTTATATATCTCAAATGAGTAGGTTTATGTGTTGCTAGATGTCAAGCATTGACATGTTAAGGGGCATCTTTCATTGTGTGATTGGTACTTGGCTACTTGGATTGTTTTATCCCAAGGGGAAATCATCAACATTAGATTTACATGCTTTTCTAACACAAAGTGGGTTAGTTTTTATGACACTCGTGTCCACCAATGGTTTTTGCTTCATGCTTGGTAGCTCATGAACATCTTGGTTGAGTAGGAAGAAGCCTACATTGGCAAGTTCTAGTTGTGAGGTTGAGTATAGGACAATTTTTGTTGATACTATTGAGTGTGTATGGTGTAGTCATCTTTTAGTTGATTTGGGTGTTGGTTAGTCTTCTACATCACCATCTTTACTAAAAGTCATAGGGCATTGGCAAGTTGCACGAAACCATGTGTTACATGCGTCAACACAAAGCATACTGAGGTGCATTATCATTATGTATAGGAGATTCTCTCTGGATAGGTCATTTTGGCTTATGTGCCTACATAGGATAAGCTTGCAGACCTCTTCACAAAGGTTCTCCTTAGTGAGAAATTGAAGCTTTCCATAAAGCTTTGGGTTTAATTCATTTTGTGGATTGATTTCTTTCCATATAGCTTGGCACTTCCTTATGCATTAATGCTTGCTCCCTATTCACTACATCACTCCCAGGGAATATTTGTTGATAGATTTTGGTAGTGATCCGTGTGGAAGCACTTATGAGGAAGGGGTCTACCAATTTTTCCAAATCAAATCCCTTTATAGAATATTTTTTTTTTCCTTTTTTAACCAAAATAGTTGTAAAAATGCCTATTTTTGGCATAAAATCTTGATTTTCTCATAAACTAGGCCAACATTGTAAAAGTTGAGTAGTATTTGAGGTTCATCGGCATAACCAATATCTTGCATCACTTTTATATTTTTCTGACTTGTTTCAACCTCCAATTATCCTCTTTGCACTAATTTTTGCCTTACGTCGGGCAAAAAGGTTGGGCAGTACAATGTGGACAGAGCTCTTTTAGAATCTATAAAAGCAAAAGAGCTCTCATTTTTTAGTGTTAATTCTTGGAGGTTAGCTTGTTAGAGTTTGATTTATCATGAGCTTGTGATCACATCTTGAGCAATAGAGAGCTTCTTGGAGCATATTGCCTCTTATCTGTGTTAGTGTGTGTGCATGCATGTGTGTGTTGGTGATTACATGCATGCTTACTCTCTCTCTTGTCGTGGATGCATGCACTTCCATCTTGTAGCATGTGGTCTTCATACCATTGATTGGCCACTTTATCAACTACAATATTTCTCTATCACGTGAAGATAGTCCTGTTTGACATTAATATGTTGATTGTGTGTGTGTATATGACTGATATAAAGCATCTCGAGTCCTTTGTGAGACAATTAGCCATCATGGGTGCTATAGATTTTTATTGAGATTCTTTGGATAACCCCTAAGCTTGGAACCTTTATTTCACCCTATCCCCATACACACAAACTATGGCCCACTACCACTAGGTCTCTTTTGTCCAACATTCTCTCCCCCTTTCTAAAGATCAAATTGCTCAATTATCAACAACAATAGATTCTTTGTAGGATCCTAAGTGTTCTAGAGGGAACCAAAGTTGCATGCGACTATTCCTATTTAGAAATCTCTCTCTACAAACTAAAAATAGTTCATTTCTACATTATATATATATATATATATATATTCTAGTTTTTAGTATATTTTCTATTTTATTGGTTCTCTCTCCCCCTCTCTCTCTCTCTTATACACACACACACATACATACATACATACATACATACACACACACACACACACACACATATATATATATATATATATATATATATATATATATATATATATATATATATATATATATATATATATATATATATATATGTACCTGTGTGTGTGTATAAGAGAGAGAGAGGGGGAGAGAGAACCAAGAAAATAGAAAATATACTAAAAACTAGAACTTGTTAATCTAAAGATTCCTACTTGAATATCCTTGGTTATTTATCTAAATTCATTTATACACATTGTATATGTCTAGCATGTGCATTTTGAAGATATTAGTGACGCTTACATTATCTTCTACATCTATAAATGGTGGTCCTCTTAAGGTTATTAGATGCATAGGTTATTAAATGGTGGCCTTTGACCTCCAATATTTCATCATTTTTAGATAATGATATATAGTCTTCTTTTCATATTATCTTCTTGAGAAACTCAATAATTGCACGAATCTCATTCTTGGAGATCTAGGTCTCAATGTCTCAATAACTATCTACCCTTATGCTTGAATTAGAGCACTTGCAATTTATAGATTTTAATTTCCTTTTTCTCTATACTATCAAAAAATTAGATTACATGGTTACCTAACCATTTTTATTTTCTATGTAATTTCATTCTTGGGAAACAACTAACAAAATTTATAGAACTCGAATATCTCCATAGCATTTTTGTGGCATTAGAAGTAGTGGGATTCATATGCATCAAAACATATGCTAAAAACTAAAATACAACCGATAATATAAAAGGAATATATACATGCAGGGGGAAACTCATAAAGAGGAGCATGGGTGTTAAATTGTAGGTGTTAGATGTTGGATGTGGGTATTGTAGTACAATATTCAAGACCTAGATAAACTTCTAAACAAGTGGATTGCAATTTCTTGACTAATTTTGCATTTTTGAATATTTTTTATGTGTATCCTTGAGAGAAAAATAAATAATGTGCTAAAAGTAAAATAAAATGTTTCTCAATTGAGAGTGTGCATGAGTGATATGTAAGCCCCCGAAAAAGAAATAAAAGATGGAATGATAGATCAAGATTGGAGGCTTAAATGTGTTGTGAGATTTGTAAGAAATAACACTACTTCCATCGCTTAAAAGAGAAGAATTATTAGAGAGGAATATGTGGAAGTAGCCATAGGGGGGCTACTTACTGTAGTGCATGGGTTGTCAAGAAACTAGTGCTTGATGCATGGCCTTGTAGAGTGGTCCTATCAATGCAACTTGTAGATGCACTTAACAATGACCTTTATCAAGTAAAACATGTTCTCCACACCCCTAGAATGTACATTAAGAAGATAACACCATGAGTCTAATGATGCCACTTAAAACATTTCTTAATTTTTTGTTGTTTCAATATCCTCTTCTTGCTTGTTTTGACAATCCATTTGTTCAGTGAATTCATATCTCACAAAAATAGACCTGAAAATTGTTGGAAAGCTTCAATAAAGTACCGCTTTGAAGAATTTGTAGTGACATGGTTAGAAAAAGGACAACTAGTTGGCCCTTACTTCTACCTATCAAAGCAATGAATCAAGAAAAATCTTCCCAAGTGAGATAACTTTGGGTAGCATCCTTCTAGCCAAGTTGTGTCTGAGTTGTCTGAATGTTCAATTTGATGGAGATGATTGACTATGGCCAATGGGTTGGCCTCATGCCTTCCTATAATCATCATGTACTTGCAAAACTAGACAATCACCATTTGCATGGAGAATACCTATGCAAAATAAGAGCAGCAGGACACTATTCTTGTACTTATTAAAGCATATGTGATGGTCATCAAAAAGAAAAATGTGAGGAGAAAAACAAAATACACACGTGAAATATCCTCACATACAAGGCTTTGCTCTTGTGCATAGGAAATATCCTTACCGGTTGTGGCCCTCTATTTGATGCATACTTGAAGTGAATCTAGTATGATGCATAACTAACGGTTGTGCTTGAAGCACATGGTTGTTGTGCAAAGAGATTCATCTTTGTCATGAAAAATCAATTTTGTATGCCTGATTTCTTGTTATCATTGAACTTGAATTTTTGAATTGGGGTGCTAGATTTGAATATGGAAAAGAAAAGAACATTTATGTACATATATACAAGTGTATGTGTGCTGACAAAAAATATGCATGCATTATTAGAGCACGAGGCTCACATTTATCATGAAGATATGAAAAGTATATCGTAAATGCTGTGCATGCTCTCTAATGGTGAATGATTACTTAGGATCAATGATATGTGAAGAGGTGACTATGGGAATGGAAAAGGAGTGGAACATCTATTCAACATCCCATAGCACATATGTGCTTCAATTTTTGTTGACTTCTTGGGTACCCATTTTTGAATGAGTCTAGGCTTTGGTTGTGGTGGTTGCATTTTCTTTGATATGTTAGTCATGCATTGTTTCTATGACCTTGAGCCATAGGGCTATGTGATGATTGATATATATTGAGTTTGAAAGATGGATTTTGGAAGCCATACTTGATTGTATTAATTCTATGTTACTCTAATGGTCCTAGGTATCTAGATCTATGCAACTATATATGATGGTTCACTAAGTTGTGGTCTTGCTACTCAAAGTGGTTTGATGAGGACCTAGGAATACAAGAAGAATCCTCATAGTATGTTATCAATTTCTAGGGAAGCCAAATAGGTTTGTATGAGGCTTGTGCTCCCGCTAGAGACTTGGATAGCAAACATTCTTTAGCCACTTGAGACTTGTGTCTTGGAGTCGTTGTACTAGTCTAGATTTCTATTTAATTTTATTTGGATTGAGGTCATTTTTCAATGTAATTTTGCTTCAAATGAAGACTAAAAAATATGTGGAGTTTGGTTTGGTACCAAGCCATGAACTAAGGAAGAAATTAAAAGAGGTACGAGTACATCTTCCCCCAACTTGAGGATCAATTTGCCCTTGGCTAGGTTTAGACCTACGAAACTATCAAAGAGACAATCTTCTCCAAGTGTGATTGGTTCGATTAGATCATCATGTGCTTAGATAAAATAGAAATATGTATTTTGGTCTTGCAAGATGCATAGAAAGCGCAACTTCCCTACTGGTTGGGGTTTGTGCTCATCCTAAGCTAGTCAAGTAGGCTTTGACTGTTGTGATTTTGGCCTTCAATGCGTGTATAAGAGATAGCCTTGTCACACTAGCTCTAACATCTATGCCAATAAAAAGATTTCACCATACGTTTAGGAGAATGACTTAACTTAGTAGCTATGAGTGGCTTTCTATCCATAATGGGCTTTGCATTAAAATGCACATGGCGCATAGCCATGGCAATGGCTTATGGTTCAATGAATGACTCCATTCGAATTTGTATATGTGCGATAGAGTGCATATTTTGATCTACTTGCTTCAACAACAAACTTTTCTTATGGATATGATCTAATTCTTCTTGAGAAGCCTATGCTATGATGCATTGTTATTCTTGTTCTCTATTTGTAACCATTTTTAATAATTGTAAGCTGTCTAAAGTGAGGGGTTCTTAGTAGAGTTTGAATCGACAACCACTGATATAATTGGGAAAAACATCACCTTCTAGTGCGGCTTATTGGATGGCTCCATTAGGTGAGATATAATGTATCACATAGAGTCCATGTCCTCATTTTTGTAGCGTCTTTGTGTATTGTTTCAACATATATACAAGTGTAGTACAAGGTCACCTTCCTATAACGGTTTACTTTATATGGGTAAACATGAGATTTATGTCTCTTATTATGTGTATAGATGACCATTGCAGCCCTAAGGCACATTTCTTGTAAAACATCAAGTTTATCTACCAATCTAGATAGCTCATGACCATTCCATTCATAATCTCTAGCTACTTTGAGATCCAGTACAAGGAAGTCAATAGGCAAGACTGCATGTTCTTTCTCTACTAAATTAAAAGGACTAGCTTCGAGTGCAAGGAAGTCAATAGGCAAGACTGCATGTTCTTTCTCTACTAAATTAAAAGGACTAGCTTCGAGTGCAAGGAAGTCAATAGGCAAGACTGCATGTTCTTTCTCTACTAAATTAAAAAGGACTAGCTCCGAGTGCAGTCTTGTATGTTACTTGATAAGCTCAAATTGCATGTGCACACTCTTATCCCAAGGTGAACATCCCGAATTAACTACTTTTGTCAAAAGTGTGCATAGTGCTTTGTTGGAACTCTCAATTTCAAAGTTTTCTTGAGGATGATATGGAGATGGCTTTTTTGTGGACAACCAAAATTTCTTTTAGTGAGACCTCTACGAATTAATTGACAAAATGAGTACCTCAATTACTGAATATCTCAAAGGGGTCGCTAAATCTTATCAATGTTTGCTTAAATAAAAACGTTGTACTTGTTTTAGTGTCCACTTTTGTTGTTGTACATGCCTCTACCCACTTACTAAGATAATCTATCACTACTATAATGTAATCTACACGAGATCCTTTGGTAGGTGGGCTACTAGGAACAATAAAGCCTATCCTCGATTTTGCAAACGTGCATCGTAGCATCATTGACCTAAGCGACATCTAACCTCAATTGAATGGATACTTTGATCTATGGCATGAATCACACCTACTCATGAATGTTTGGGCATCTGTGCATAAGATGGTCCACAACAAACAAGAAAATAGATTATTTGAATATTCTGGTCTACACAAAAAAAATCCTTCTACAAAATCTATGTGTGTGGCTTCGAATAATGACAAATATTTGTCTTCATGAATATGGAGGCATAGGAAGTTATCATTGCCTTGTGTGTATAACATATTTCCAATATGGGCATAGTTTTTAATCTCTTCTTGTAAATTTCTTTGTTTTGGTATGCCCATATCTGTAGGATAAAGGCCAAATTTAAAAAATTCTACTATGTTCTTACTCCATGAGGGACATGCATATACATAATACAAAGTTGCATGCTCAGCTATGGAAATGAGTTGGCAAGTGGAATAGATAACTTACATAGGCATGTACTATAGGTCCCACGTGTGGCCAATAAATGTCATTTCTTTGCATATTCTACAAAGTCCTTGATTTTGAGAGATGCCTACCAAAAGCATCCACATAGCCCTCAACTATTAACGTTAGATGCTCATCTTCTAGCATGCAATAGGAAAGGATTCGAAGTGGTGTCATGGCAATGCAAGAAGGTGGAATTTACTTTACAAGAGCTCCACAATGATGCCCTCATGATAGAAAACGGAGCTCTTGATGTCTAGCACGATGCTCTGCATAAACATGCAGAATATGTAGGCCTACACAATACATAGAGATCATGGATGCTAACGATAACAAGATTCCATTAGCATCTCTATGGTATAAGCAACCAACATTGATGTGCAAGTTCTTTGCATTCATCATCTCCTATTTGATGAATTGCACATAAGGATGGAATGACCCAAAGTATAAAATAGGCACTGTTTGCTCAACCAAGTTTGGTACCATTTTGACATTGAACATGTAAGTGTCTAGTAAGTCATCATTTATTGCTTCATTAGAATCATAAACTTTTATCTTTATTAAACGCTCTGCTATGATATGAGTACTACCCTTCTTGACTACCACTTCAAAGTCATATTCCATAGGCATAAGGAACCACTTAATAACATATCTGTAGCACAAGGTTTATTGAGAAAATCCCAATCAAAGGTAGAGGTAAAGTCCATATCATCAACCATAAAGGAGAATGCAAAGCTTTATCCATTTTGCTCTTTGTAGCTAACCTTTGCATGAATCTCCTCCTAGTAAAAGCGATCACTGATCATCACAAGCAATTCTTGTTGGACAACACCTCAATCAAGGTGATTGATCATACAACTCAAGATATTATAACTCGACATAGAAGACAAAGGCTCATACTACATCGCAAAATGGGGTGGTAGAAAGGAAGATATGCAATGTTATGAAGCAACTACTTCAGAGTATTTGGAAGTGATGCATTTGTCCATGTGCCTAAGAAATAATGGCAAAAGCTATCATCTAAGGCCAAGAAACATATCCTCATTGTGTACAGTGAACAATCTAAAGCATGTAATTGTGTGATATGGAAAACTGCATCACTATCTCCAAAGATGTAGCCTTTGATAAGCCTTCTAAGCACTAAACCAAAATTATAGGCTTAAGTTCTAGTTCACCCGTCTATACTTCAAAGGGAGAGACAATCATCTCCAAGCACAATTTAGAAGCAACTAATTCCCAATATCCTATGTCTCAAAGACTTATTGAGAAGCAACAAAGAGAATAAAGCCCATGACACAAAGGAAACCATCCTGAACCATAGTTTCATATGACTTCATATGTCTCATGATTGGTTTAGAATTTGGAGAAACTAGTGCTACCAAAATTTTTGAAATTTGCCAAAACCTTGAGATCAACTATCTATTTGCTTGATTATGACATCCGAATGTCTTGTTTTGAATTGTTTACATCATTGGTGATATTTGATGACTCAGATGGATGTGGTGCAGTAGAACAAAGAACATCAACATGATATGCATACAGACAGAGGTCGATTCCAAGGAATTATAAGCTAGAGAGACATTGTGAGTATTTCTCTCTAAGCATGCACATGGATGGAGAAAAGAATTGTGCCTTTGGATCTCACTAACAATAGATGTCTTTTTATACAAAAATAGAGAGGCATTTGGCCAATCAAAAGAAGATAAGGATTTAGCAAGGATTACCCTCTTATTTGGAGAGGGTTCACACACAAAAATTAAAGCTCATAGCTAACAATCGCCCCTTGAGCTTTCTTATACAAGTAGCTCTTTGGAAACTATCCTTTCCTCACAACTAGGCTAGGGTGGTACAATATTTGTTTCCTTCCCATGTACAAAGAAGGTGGTACATTGTTTATATCCTTCCTTCAACCAACTCATGTTTTAAAATGCATCATCATGGATGAAATTGACTTGAGCTTCTTCTTCTTCATTTGTCTCATTCGCTACATTGACATTGCTAGGCCTTTTGTTTAAAGCTCCTTTGTTGTTGTTGTTGTTGTTGTTGTTGTTGATGTTGTTGTTGATGCATAGACAACAATGTTTTGTAGCATGCACATATTTGAAAGGGTTAACTCGAAAGCAATCCTTTGAAACATGATTTGTGCGATTAGAATGAATACATTTTGTAGCTCTTACAATTAGGGCATTTGTAGTAAATTTCTCATGTGTTTTGAGCTTATTTTCATGTTTTTGTAGAGAATTAATGACATCCTCTAGCCTAGGGATAGGGTCCTTTTCTTGAACAAAAGTTACAATTTGTTCAAATTTATCATCGAGAATGGCTTTGAGTAGGATGGCTACTTGATCTTGATTTTCAATAGGGCATTGTATATAAGATGATTGGGTACATATACTTTTTAGCTTGTTTACAAGAGTAGGTATATTTTCTCCTTGAGGCATGGTAAGAGAACAATGTTGCATTTTGAGTGCTATTTTGAAGTTTCTAGAAATAGCTCCAAAGTTTTGCTATACGGTAATCCATGCTTGAATTGCGATAGTGCAATCATCCAAGAAATGTACATAGTTATCCTCTAGAGAGGTGAGTAGCATACCAAGTGCTTGTTCATCCTTTTTAGTGAAATGTGGTAACCCTTTTCTATGCTGAAGTGTTTCATTTGGTGCTAATGGTTTTGTGACAAACTATAATTGTTTATTCATTAGATGATGCTGGACATGCGAACTCTGAGCTATGACAGTCGAGACGATAGGAGAGTTGTGAGGCAACTACTCACACCATATAGAGAAGATAAGATACTGAGAGTTGTGAGGAGAGTCGAGACGATAGGAGAGTTGTGAGGCAACTACTCCTCACACCATATAGAGAAGATAAGATACTGAGAGAGACAGTCCTCGTATGCACAGATACGTAAATGAAAATGTGCCTTATCATTTAGTGACCCAATGGGCCTTTTTTATACAAAAATAGAAGGCCTTTTGGCCAATCAAACAAGAGATAAGGAGAGGATAAGATTACTCTCTTACATGGAGAGGGTTCACACACAAACTACAATAAGCTCATAGCCAACATATGAACCTTGATCTTTGTTTGCCATGTGTGGAAACCTTGGCCATTGAACTTGTCTAGAGATTTTTCACTCATTTTGGAGAGGTCTTACCAAAGTGACTCACTCTGGCAGTGTCTAACTCCTTACAATCTTTAATAGAAGGCCTTACCACTCAAGGATGAGGGCATTTTACAAATCATCGATAGATGATCATTTGGAAATGATGAAGACGTCTAATCCCCCTCATGTGACATGTTTCTGAGATACAAAAAGTTAACTAAAATAGATGAAGGAATACACTTGCACTTGCACATCTACATGGCACATCTGTAATGTTTGATAAGGACATTTGCAAACTTTCCAATCTTAATTCAGATGGGCAAACATCTACACAGAAAATATATTTGTCCTTTGTCCTTATTGAGCACTTGTTGCAAACACAACCTTTGTCTTTTTGTAAGCTTTGAGTTGGCTTCAAAGGTCAAAGCTTCCCATGGTTATCACAAACACTAAGAATTTCAGCTAATGTAGAATGGAACCATTGAAAAAGCATGCCATACTATTAAGCAAAGTTGAAATGAATGTGCATGATGAAGCCTTCTTGTCCTTTTCCAATGAAATCAATGTATGATGGTTGTGTGTCACAATGGTGCTTACTTTCTCAAAGTCATCAGCTAGAGAAATCGCAGCAAAGACATACTAGAATGAGTGTTGGTGCATCTCCATGATTCCATATTCTGTAACCTATTGAGTCAGTGGATCATCATTGCTCTTCAAGTAGTGCCTTCGAGAGCTGGACTAGACCATAGGCAAGTCGATACTTTGAGTGACACTCTCATATGAGTGATGAGTGGGATGGATGTGGCACAATAAAACAGAGAACATCAACATGATATGTGTACAAACAAAGGTCGAATCCGAGGAATGATAAGCTAGAGAGAGATTGGGAGTAGTTCTCTCTAAGCATTCACATAGATAGAGAAAAGAACTGTGCCCTTCCATTTTGCTAACAGTAGATATTTTTTTATACAAAAATAGAGAGCCATTTGGCCAATCAAAAGCAGATAAGGCTTTAGATAGGACTACCCTCTTATTTGGAGAGGGTTTACACACAAAAAATAAAGCTCATAGCTAACAATATCATCAGTTTTGAACTACCCTTGAACACCTATAAAAGGAGGGCTTGACCACATACATCCTCAATCTTGTCAATGCAAATCTTAGGAGCCCAAGGAGTCCCAATCTCCAAGTAAGTACTTTCCAAGCTTGAGTTCAAGTTCTAGTCTTGTTCCTTGTTGTAGTCATGTTAAGTCTATTATTCTAGACATCCCATCTTATCCTCTTATAATCCCATAGTATCAGATCCTTTCCAGCTATTTCTTGCACTACTTTAGCTCATTTAGAAAAGCTAACAACTTCAGGTTGTGGGAACTCCTATATCTTCTTTGTTCTAGTTATCCTTACCTATCCGTCTCAGGTTTTGAGACTTCTTGTAACAATTCTATATTCTTGTATTATTTCCTGTGCATGGGTGATCTTGTAATCAGAAGCATATTTGCAAAATCTTTTTGAAACCTAGTTAGAGGACATAATCTAGTGCTTTCCTAACATTTGGAAAGATTGCCTTCATCAAAACTAGGCACTATCAGATGGTTTAGTGTATTGATAGTAGTGGTCTGTGGTTTGTTGCTAGGGGATGACCACCACTACCGCTAGGTTCTCTGCATCTCCTAGATGATCTGATATCATGCTGAGGTAAGGTCAATTCATGGTACAACATAGTATATAAGTTGAGATCCTCTAGAGGAATACCTAGAATATCTCTCACTTTCTTTGTATCTACTTGGAGATTATTCATGAAGAAATCTTTTCTAGTACTTAAAATTTATTCAAGAATGTCCAAGAGATTTGAAAAAACCAAGAAAGGATTTAATACCAAAATATTCAAGATGTAATTGCATAACTTCAAAGGCTAATCCAAGAGCTGCAGACCATAGTAAATCAATCTTGTTCAGATACCCCCATGGCAATTAATATGAAGAATAGTCCAAAAGTGAGCATGCTTGAGAAATTTGATAGGATAAGATTAAAGTTCAAAGGATTTCTTCAATAGTTAAGCTCTTCATAAGAATGCAACCCAACAAGTACCTTGATGATGCTTCTCAAGTAGGACTCATGGGAACTCTATTATGTGGTCCTTCACTTTCATGGTTTGCACCTATCCTAGAGAAGGACATGGACATTCTTTATGATTTTTAGGCCTTTGTTTGAGAGTTCATATATTCTTTTGGAGATACCCATTGTTTGTGTGTCATCAAAGAAAAGCTAAGGAAGCTACATCAAGGACATATGCCTACCTTTAAATATGCATCAGAATTTAAAAAAATCATTTGTGATCTCACATGGCATGAGTATTATTTTATCAACCAATTTCAATGGGGCTTACATGAAGATATCAAGGACCTGATGCTAACCATGTCCAAGTTAAACACTTTGAATGAATTCATGAATCATGCAATTGTGTATGATAATAGGTTGTTTGCGAGAAAGAAAGATAAGACATTTTCTATAAGAGAGTGAGAATACAAGTTTAGCTCTCTTCCAAAACAACATATATTGGAAGAAACTCAATCAGAACCCATGCAATTGGATAACATCAGAGTCAGACGACTCCAACCAAAAGAAGGGAAACATTAAAAAGAATAGTGGAGATCATGTTTATGGCATTGCAATGTCCTAACAAAAATAAGTAGGTTGGATTCAAGACTTCCACAATCACCATCCCTTTTCAAAAGAATCATTAGGGTCAAAAGATGAATGCATCCCATCATGAGAATAATGCACTTCATTTTGCACCTACATATACTGCAAATCCTTATCAATTTCAGCATGGATATCCATCATCATTGTGTTTAGGTACCACATACCAAGAACTCTACAAAGACTAAGAGCTATGAATAATTGAGTCTAGTTATATCTTAAGATCAGATTGCTCCTCATGGAACTCATTGCTTGAGCAGGAGGTGATTTCATGGATATAAATTAAACCATCCTGAACCTTAGATTTTGTTTGACTTTCTCTATCTCATGATTGGTTCAAATGTGGAGAAACTAATGCTACCATCATTTCTAGAATGTGCAAAACCCTAAGGTATGCTATCTATTTGCTTGATTTCAACATGGATGAGTTCCTATTTTGAATTGTTGACATAAAGGATGACATCATGAATTTGTAACCTTCTTCAAATGCCTATATAAGGAGGGCTTGACCACGTACATCCTCTATCTTGCCAATGCCAATCTTTGGAGCTCAACAAGTTGTGATCTCCAAGTAGGTATTTTCCAAGTTCAAGTTCTAGTTCTAGTCTTGGTCCTTGTTCTAGTCCTATTTAGTCTAGTATTATAAACATCCCATGTTGTCCCCTTATAATCTCATAGTACACGATCTTGTGTAGCTATTCTTGGACCTAGTTCAGCTCCCTTGAGGGAGTTCTTGTAACTCAAATCTTGTTTTGTACTATGAATCCAGATTATCGGGTCCCTTGTATCTTCTTTGGTCCAACTGCCCATACCTTTCATATGGAGTTGTGGGACTTCTTGTAGCAATTCTATATTCTTGTATTATTTTGTGTATGGGCGATCTTGTAATCACAAGCATATTTTCAAAATCTTGTTCAAATCTAGTAAGAGGGCACAATCTAGTGCTCATTTGGCAGTATGCACTTATGCACTAGATCCAAAAAAATCCAAAGCCTTCTAAATTTAAAGAAGCTCAAGGCCAACCAGAATTAGAAGAAACAATGAAGATTGAGATGGATGCAGTTCACTAGAAGAATATTTGGACACTTTCATCCAAGCCATCCAATCATTAAGTCATAGGAGTCAAGTAGCTTTATAAAATCAAGTACAAACCTTATGGAACTTTCGACAAGTACAAAGCATGACTAGTTGCAAGAGGATAGAAGCAAAAGCACGACATCGAATTTGAGGGAACCTTTGCCCCTATTGCAAGGTTCACAACCATTGGAGAAATACTTGCCCTAACTACCCATTTTAGATGGACCATCTACCAACTTGATGTAAAAAGTGCTTTCCTCAATGGTTATCTTCAAGAAGAAATATATGCAGAACAACATGAAAGTTTCCAAATCAAAGTAAAAGAAGATCATGTTTATAAACTACACAAAGCATTATATGGACTCGAGCAATCTCCACGTGCCTCATATGAGAAACCACACAATTTTTTCGAAGACAAACAATTCCATCAAAGACTACTAATGTAAACCTCTACATCTATCAGAAAGATTCCTTAGTATCCATCATAGTTCTCTATGTACATGACTTGATCTTGACAGATTGAGATGGTGATTGCATCCAATTCATCATCAAGTAGCTTCACCTTTAGTATTCGATGACATATCTTATCTTGCTTCACTACTTCCTAAGTATGGAAGTTTGGCAATGAAAATAATGCATCTCTATATCTTAGAAGAAATACTACTTTTGATCTACTTTCTAGATATAACATGGATCAGTGTTGCTTAGTCTCCACATTTCTTGATCCCAACATCAATTTCACACTAGAGAATGGACATGCATGACTATCGATATCTAGTTGGCTCTTTGCTATTCCTATCCAACACTAAACCTGACATTGCATATGCAGTTGTTGTTCCTAGCCCATTCATGCATCAATCTCATCACACACATTGGTGAGGTTCACAAAGGTTACTTTGTTACCAAGCCCTCACACGACATCATGGTCTTTGGTACACATGGGATATTGATCTCTCAAGATATTTTGATTTAGATTGGATTGGTGATCGTGATTCTCGATGGTCTACTTCTCGGCATATAGTCTTGTTTGGTTCAAGACCTATCACTTGAGCAAGTAAAAAGCAGCCTACATTTTCTCTTTCATCCATAGAGGATGAGTATCAAGCATCTTGTTTTGGAACATGTGAGGCCATATGGCTTTGTCATTTATTATCTAACATTGGCTTTTTTCAAAATGCTCCTACATGCATCTGCAATGACAACCACTCGACCTTCACCATCACAAAGAATCTATTCTTTCATGCTCAGACCGAGCACATCAAGATCTGGTACCACTTGATCCGTGAGAACATCGTATCTCAAGAGATTACTCTAGAGTAGTGTACCTATCTGTAGAACTTGGCGGACATGTTCACATAGACTTTACCTCCAGTTTCATTCCAATGCTTGGTGGAGTTCTGTAACATTCACCTGCTCCAAAATGGAGATGTAGAGGGCATGTCGACAACATGATTTCATCTATTCCATTTCCTATTATATCCGTATGAGTGCATCTCCATTTTATTTAGTTGCATCTAATTGTATTTGGGCTTATTATTTGCTTCTACCTTGTATCCATTCTCCTTCTATGGGAATTATACCACATATGATGTACATTGGAGAGCCTAAGGAGGGCTTCTCCCCACTTTGTGTTGGGTTAGATGATTGGAGATCCTCTTCATGCTCTCTGAAATCTCACTCTAATTCATTGAAGTTTTCCCATTTCATGGTCTACTCACTTTGAGTCTCACACTCTTTTCATTTTATGAGTACATTCTTCATTTCATTTTGCATCTGCATGTGTACTATCTCTCTCTCTCTCTACACACACACACACAAAAGACTCAAGTGATGCAAGAAAGAAGTCAATAATTATAGAGGCAAATAATTGATGACCCTTGATGAGCCTAAGAGATAAAACAGTACCTAAGAGAATATTCAATGAAAAAGTAGTGAATGGAAATTGTAAGAATAAATTCATTTTCAGCTCATTGGGATCAAATATCTATCCAACTTTGATTTATTAGCCTTTGGGCCCTTGAAATTAATTTTCCTCCCACATGTTATAGATGAATTTGTACCTTGCTTCAGAAATTCTTCACAAATTTTTTTTTTTTAAGATAAAGGAATGAACTTTTAGCCTTTTGTCGAGTTTTCGATGAAGCACTATGTGGTTTTCATCTTGCTGCAGTGTGTATCTCCCTTGTTTTCATATATTATTTAATGGTGCAACAGACGATTAACTTTGATAGAGTCGCTCTTTATGATATCAACTCCAATTGAAGCCATGCTAATTAAAACAACAACCTCACATTGCATCATGGGCACTTCTCATCATACATATCATCAACTTTTGATTTGACTACCATCTCTTTGGCTATCAATCCTCCATCTATGCAAAGAGAAACTTCCGATAATAGCTGGATCGCTCTCTATCTCTACCTCCCTCTCACACATAAGCATTCATATTTGCGAATGCAGAAGATTATAAATACATGTGCAATTCATACATGCATACATAAAACTCACACAAATAGATACAAATGCACATTTACACATGCAAATAGATAGAATTATTTTGATAATTAAGTGAAGGCAATCTGAGCTTCTCAAAAAATCTTCCCAAGGATTCATTGAATTATTGCTATAGAGAAGAACAAAGTTAAATCTATAGACAGGTAATAATTATGGTGAATCCTTTTTGCATCGTTAAGCGTGCAGCCACACCTTACTTATACTCATACATGATTTTGTACCTACACGGGAACAAAACACAGACAGTCTTCTTTTGGGATTTTAAACAGATGAGAAGTGAAAACTTTTAAAGAGGGTTCAATATTAATATCGGGATGCACTTTAATGCGAGCAACGAAGTTTTTATCGAGATTCAAAGGGTCATTTGAATCGATATTGATCTCGGTCATAGTTAACTATATAATTTGGCTCTCACACCTTTCAGCTATATTGGGTTAGTACATAGCTTCACTCCATTATACGTAGTCATTCTATAGTCTGATGTGAATGCTGAATTCCCTGCAATCGGGAAAAAACCCAAGCGATATCACTTGTCTTTTAATGCATAATCAAGAGATATGTAATGAGCCTTTCTTAGCCTTTTTATCCATGATCGCTAAAGCAAAATATGAATAAACTTATCTTTGGTAATAAATTTATGCCCGACAGCAAGTACATCAAGGAAACATGATTTGTTAATCAAAGACGTGAACTATCAAACTATCAACAAAAGTATAACAACTCTATTCGGGAGAAAAACATAGAAAAATCAACACCTCCCAACTTCAAAGAGATGTCAAATGTTCTTTAACGTCGATTTTTGTTTAAAGAGGAAGTTCGACTTGAGCCTTATCTCCGTTAGAGGTTGAATTAGATTGAAAAATCAATTGTACATGTGAAGGGCATAGTACCCATGCTAACCCTCATATCCCACAAAGCAAGGGTTAAGACTTTCGAAGGCATCACTGGAAAAGAATCGCAAAGGCATCTGATTTAAATGTGCCCAAAAGCAACACAATAGCCTAGGGCCCACAACTATCCAACAGTCATAGGGAGAGGTTGAACCCTGACCCTTGCCTCAAGAGGTGAAGCACGAGCCATACAGCCTAACGTGCGTGCACACTCGAGTTGATATCATCTAAGTCGATTCCTAAGAGTTGATAACATCTAAGTCACTCGAGTAATCATTCAATGCAAATGAGAAAGAGGGCCCTCACCTTGTACTCCACAATAAATCTGCACTCACATTGATTGAGCTTCCAACTTGGTTGTAGGCTTGGTATTGGCGACTGACCACATCCACCCCCTCTAGACTTGTGCATCCTCCAGGTGCACCATCCTGCATGCAAAGAAAATATAACAAGTGAAAAATACTCAAACATGGATGCAAATATCTAAAAGGAAAGTAAGAACATGCTAATGCAATGCACACATATTGAATTTTATACCAACTTAGAGAGTGCAGTAAATTCAAGCAAATATCTAAAAGGAAAGTAAGAACATGCTAATGCAATGCACACATATTGAATTTTATACCAACTTAGAGAGTGTAGTAAATTCAAGCATCATACTTAGTCTATCATGTCACAATCAACACAATGAGACTGAGAAGTCATATTAAATTATTTGCAAGTTTTATAGTTCATTCATTTGTTTAACCCATTCAGATCTAACAACAAATCTCAAACACTCATACATCAGTCCCTACTAAATTGGTTTGTTGAACTTCAATTCTTCCTATTGGTCTCTCCCCGTCCAATGATAGAACATATTAAATTAGGATTCTTTGTCGTTAGGATCGTCATTGATGCTACTTGCAGTCCACTCCAGTGGTAGCTTTGGTGAATGTCATAGGTTATGCAATCAAAAAATATCTATTACTAACAAAAGTTGAAAATACAAAGAGTCCTTTTGCAAAGTGAGGGTAGCATAAATGATTTGGAAACATGTAATCCTTGAACTATTGAGCAATTGCAGGCTCTTAAGATATACGATGAACCAAACCTATGCGAAACTAGTTAAGAATGAGATCAATTGACTTTCAAAAGTGGGATTTTTAGTTGCAACAGAGATTCAAGAATGGGTTTCTTCAATCATGATCGTATCAAAGAAGAACAACTAGTTGTGCATCTATGAAGAATACAAAAAAGTGGATGATGTCAACTCTTCATTTTTGTTTTATTTTACCTTTCTTTTTGCACTTCATCACAGTTAAGCTTATTTATTTATCTATTTTATTTATTCATTCTTTTTATTACACAATTCGATCTACATTGAAGTATGATGCAACTCATGGACCTATCCAAATGACAAACTTTACTTAACTTGTCTACCAAACCAACATATCACACGGCACATAGTGCCAACCCTATGCAAAATAAATGTGAGTTCATGGCTCTGACCACCTGGTGAGAGAGACTGCACCCCCTATCAATCGACATAGGCATGTAGCAACATACGAATCCAGTCATACAATAAAACTAGCATTGACTCGTGGACTTGATCACTCGACAAGGGTGGTTCTACCCACTTATTAGCCCATCACAATGCACTGACCACCCATGCATATACATAAACATAGTTGGGTGATATGTGAAGAGTAGTACTATATCATGATGAGATCAGGAGGTAGTATCTAACCTAACGGCATCCTTAGTTGGATAGGGAATACTTGAGGCAGTATCTAATATGAAGGCACCCTTAATTGGATACGAAATATTTTAACTAATATTCTCTTTATTATAGAGAAAATATGGGCTTCTCATTGTTGTTTGGATCCCACAATAAAGAATCTCTTATCTCCCTTTCCTTGTGATGTATGTGAGTCATCTACAAGGCATAAAGTCCAATCTGATCTTAATCAAACATTTATGGTTGTATTCCCACCAAGAGGGTAATGCATGGATTGGGTTCTCCTCATAATGGGGTCTTGCAAATGTGCAATATAGTATACAATCATGAGGGATAGACTTTGTTCATATACAAATACTTCCATCTATCCATCTACAGATCCATCCATCCATCTATATGTGTGTCCATCTATATGTGTGTGTGTGTGTATATATGTCTATGTATGTATGTATGTATGTATGTATGTATGTATGTATGTATGTATGTATGTATGTATGTATGTATGTATGTATGTATGTATGTATGTATGTATGTATGTATGTATGTTTCTATTTGTTTGTTTGTATGTATGTCTATTTGTTTCTCTACATGTCAACTTTTCTTTCTTATATATATATATATATATATATATATATATATATATATATATATATATATATATATATATATATATATATATATATATATATATATATATATATATATATATATATATATATATATATATATATATATATATATATATATATAATCTATCCAGCTATCTATCTGATTGTTTATGTGTCGATTTATCTTTAGGTTTTTTTTTTGTGTCTATCTATCAATCAATCTATCTGCCTCTCTCTATATCTATCTATCTATCTATCTGCCTCTCTCTCTATATATACCTATCTGTCCTCCATCCATTCCTTTACCCATGCACTTATCTATCCATCTATTTATCTATCTAACAAACTATATGTATATCTATATATGTATGTATGTATGTATGTATGTATGTATCTATCTATCTATCTATCTATCTATCTATCTATGTATATATGTCTATCCACATGTTTGTTTGTTTGCCTATCTATCTATCTATCTATCTATCTATCTTAGGTTACCTAGATATCAATGCATCCATCCGTTTGTTTGTCTATCTACCTATCCATGAATCTATCTATCTATCTCTTTATCACACAACACACTCTCTATCTATTTATCTATAATCTATCTATCTATCTATCTATCTACATATGTATCTATCTATCTAACACATCCATATGTTTGTTTTCATGTCTATATATTTGTTAGTTTGCTTGCTTGTTTTTCTACTTCTTTGTTTTTTTACCTATCAAGTTATCTTTTTCATTGTCTATGTATATATATGTCTTTCTATTCCTTATCTATCTAAATATGTAAGAATGTATGTTTGATTTTCTACCAATGTATCCTTCCTTTTGTTATGTTCTTAATTTCTATTATAGATTAGAGGCAAGCATGCACATGTCAAAACACGATTTAGTAACATTTTGATATATGCATCAACATACACATTGATGTAATCACTTCCATGTTGGTCTATGTCTTCCACATTTGAAATGGATTTTATGTGACATGGGCATCGTTTTGTTCATACAAACATATTTTAGAACTACCCTCCTCAATCATATAAGTTTTTTTATTTTTATTTACGTGTGAAAACGAACATGGATAGGCATGTTATGCAAATACTTTTTTAGCACTTTGGGGAGCTGCATTTTGAAGCAGATGTGCATGAGTAGTAAGTCATAGCTATGATATGAACCCCCATATCCTAGAGTGCAAGAGACTTGAAACTTTTGGACAGGCTTGAAAGCAATCAGTTCACAGTGAGTACAATGCATGCATTACGGTGTTGGAATTCAAACGTTGTGGTGCCTTGATACTATGTCAATTATGGAATTCAAAGATTTCTAGCCCTTCCACTTGTATATGTGTGATGATGTTTATAGGGTGACTCGATGAAAAATGGAATATTGTGGTGCGTGAATTTTGATAATGGGATTTGAATGTTTCTAACGCTTAATTCTTCATGCGTTGATAGTTGGAGGGTTATGCAATCTTGCACTGAAATGTGTGTTCTCGTATATATCCTGCAACTACTGCACTATATTAATTTGTAAAATAATCACGGAATCAAATACGTGAAGAAGATATACAGCAGGTTTGCGTCTTTCCATTAATATCCCTCTACACATCCAAATTAAGAATATCCACATCCAAATTAAGCATATCCACAATGAAACCGATTGGATTATTCATCCAATTCTGCACCAGCATGCTTATGTCACCTCTGGTGTGTGAGATGATCTACTAAAGTTTTGCTTATTTACAGCAAATATTCTTGGGTTCTACAACGTCTATCAAATGCTGGAAATATCCAGATGCATAATATCTATTGTCATTCTGTCCAAACTTAAGTAGAGTGTTTTGACTACCGTTGCAAGAGTTGCAAGAGAAAACAAGTAACGCACAATTCATACAAGGTAAATATGTTGATATGAAGTTTAGATTCATTCTGTATTATGAGTGGCATTTGATTATATTGTCGCCCAAAAATAGTAAATAAATTTCCTGGTCACTGCTTTAAATCATAATAGCAAGTTTTGTATCGTTCATATCACATTATTAGATTTCATTTAAAATTATAAGAAATTGGTAATTGCTTTTCCATTGACCACAAGGATTGTAATTTCCCAATGATGGCCATGTTTGGATGCACAGAAACATCAAGTCAAAATGGGCAATCCTCCTTGATTGTAAGAACAAAGTGAACAAAACTGAAATTCATCATGTTGCTACATGTCAAATAATCATATATGATGCCCAATAATATTACCTGAGCTATCGATTGTAGTTCAAAATTTCGACACAATTTCATACAACCTTTTGCATTGAGAATCTGTGCAGCTTGGTCATCTTCACGACCTTCCATTCTGCATTCATAAACATGTCGGAACCTGTACCCTGACTTTATAGCTGACTTGGCATGCTAGGTTTTTTTTTTTAATGCAGGTTCTTGTGGTTGAATAGTTAAAACAATTTACATAATAGACTCATTATTCAAAACGTGTTTCTTCTAGGATTCCAAAAAGACACTCATTTTTAAGCATTTGCATTAGATCATTGTATCATGCATTTGCGTGTACCAAATTTCCAGAATAGAGCTTGATCATGGAGGGCTCCAGGTCATAAGCCTTAATAATGGCATGATAAGTCTCCACAAAAAGCTTAAGAGAAAAACATTCCAATCTTCAGGAGTAACACTACCCTCAATTATAGGAAGCACTGATTAGAATGATAAATTAGGAGCATGTTGAACGACTTATATTCTAATCATTATGATATATACAGCTCATTCTCATCTAAGCAACAGATTTTAAAAACTGCCCTGGTCAGGTTTTACCATAGTACAAGGGTGGTCGTTAATACTGCTTGTCTAGGTTAGTACCCTAAAGGCTGCGGGCCTCACTTTGATCCACCATATAACAGTCTACCTTCACATTTATAACCTTCTTGCCACATGCTCCCTACATACTTTAATTATGATAATAGCCACGTGTAAATTAAACTAAAGGAAACCCTCTCCAAATTATGAGTGTTTTCAGATACAAAGAAGGAAAAATCCCATGTTACCACTTAAGAAGAGTAATAACGAAAAATCTCATGTTACCACTCAAAAAGAGTAAGAAGGAAAAATCCCACGTTACCACTTAAAAAGAGTATTTGTTCATCCTTCAATGTTAAACACGGACACAATGTTAAGATTGTCCTCCTAAATGTATAAATTTGTTGATCCTATACAGTGAGAGCGGAGTGATTACATAGAAAACATCAAAGCAATCAAGATTTAGAGAATCAAATGCAGACTATACACACTCAATCAATGTGTTATATTTGTCGTACCTAACTTGGACAATTAGCTTGACAATTCACACGCCAATGTCTGCACCTGGACCTGATTCTGGTGAATACGTCTTAAAAATCTACGAATCTAATGAAACTTGCAGACTGGGCAACACAAATGAGCCTTTTTCTCTGTAAAGATAGACAAACTTAACGCTGACATAGTACTTGCAAGATGAGAGATGAAGAACGAGAAAATCATCGAAAATCTTAGAACATGGAGGCTAACTATAGTCGCCACCCAGATCATAGATCTATGCCAGAGAAACATGGAAAAACTGTCAAGAAATAAGCAGTACATTGTCATCTTATATATTGCTAAGCAAAATAGTGGGCCGAACTGTGAAAGGTCAGAAATTTAAATAGATCTTTTTTCTGTATGAATAGAATCTAGGAAAGTGTTCATTCTGGAAATAGAGCTTGAGTGTAGAGACCATAGAGACAATACCTTTGACACATCTTAATTATTAACACTCATACGAAAAAGATAAATTGAATGATGAATACATTGCATATCAATACAAGATAATCTGCAAAACTTAACATGATCCAGGTAGACATATTTTATCACACCAGCCTATGTGCAGCACAGCAACCTCAGACCAGGAGTCCACACCATTAACATGTTTGTCAAGCTTAGCCATGTGCTTTCTCCACTTGATAATGTGGCATCTGAGGCTCTAATTCTAAGTAACAATGTCCACAAGCCTTAGAACCTGCCAATTGAAATCTGGAAACCAAAAATACAGCCCGAAATGTCTGACTATGACTGAGAATCACAATACAAAGGACTCCCAATGTCCTTAGGACACGTAGCAAGGATGCGTCATTCTAGAGTCCGAGAGAAGTGACAATAAACAGGCATGCTCATTCACAGAACCTTTTAGAACTCTTCGATAACAACACACACACTCCAAATTGCTGTTTGCTGGACATGAAAAAGACAAGCTTCTAATCTCATACTGACGAGCCCAGAAAAGCTGAGTAGCACACACAAAAACAAACTCAGATACCTCAAGCATACGGTATTCCTTCTTGCCTTTAATTCCCATTGACTGTCAAAGAAAATACACACCCACAGAAAAAACAGATTCTAGAATGTATAAACAAACACAGATTCCCTACAATGTGGTGAAGGTAGACAGTGCGGATTCCTCTTTAGGTAAAACTATGCTGGCCCTCTCTTCAGATCATGGATTCCGGGAACATCCAATAGAAGCTTCTTCACTCTGCAATAACAGGGATAATGAAGACTACAGGGTTCATAACGGAGGTGCAGATGTCTATCACATTCCATGTATATCATCTTGTGCTCCAGGCTTATTATTTCCCCATTGATGCCTGCACATCTTTGTGGACGTCTTGCCACAGATACACCTTTCTGCAAAATTTAATATGCATAGCAGGCAAGTAGCTATCAACATCCATGAACAACATAGCATCCAGCAAGAAAGTGCACACTCATAAACATATGCAGCCACGATGTGCCTTGGGAAAAGATTCTCAATTTTCGATTCAGATCTCTTCAACAGCGGATAAAAGAACAAGGTAAATAAGAGCAATACCTGAACCAACTTCTTGGCTAGAAAACTCTCTAGAGGAATGGAACAAGAAATCTGTGCTACCAATGTGGAAACCTGGAAATCTAACAAATTAAAGAGAAAACAGTTGCTTCAGCACTTTATGCCCAGAAAAAGAGCATAAGCCACAAAGCTGAGTCCACCATTAGGTGAAATGCAACTGAAAATTGCATATGTGAATTCTAAAACTTTCCATATAAAAATTAATGAATTTGTGCACGAATAGAAATCCCCCTAAGCAGGACTGCATGAACAAGCTCCAATTCTAGTGCCACAACTTGTTATGAAATCCATTCGGCATCATGTGATGCCGCTTCATCGAAATAATGTCAGAAAAGGTATCCACTAACTGTCCGGCTAAGCTTGATGGATTGTCTTGTAGTGTGTCAATGAATACGCTGACAACCCGTTTCTCATGTTCAGATGCCTTCAAACTGAACCAGGTTAGAAATTTCATCCTAAAGTCTTCCTTCAAATACCCTTCACATTCTAACCAGCGAATTATTTTCACACAAAATTCATAGTTGCGTGCAGCACAAAGAGGAGCACTGATACTTCCACCTCCACATCCATTAACAAGCCCATAACCCTCGCCCCTTCCAAAACTCTCTGATGTCCTTTTCCTCATGACTGTTGCATGTGTGTCCATCTCAATATTTGTCCCTGCTGTTCTCCTTACTTGGACAGCCCAGCTTTCACCATGTCTCCCATTCGATTCAATATCCACGATCCTTCGTCTATCTTCCGATGCATCCTGAACTCCATTTGCAGCATTTGTCTGCATTACGTCAGAAACTACTTGTGAAAGAGCCTCTGTTTCTTCTCTTTGTGAAGTATGAGAGTTTCCTGGATCACTTGCATTATCCAGGTCTGTTATCTCAGTGTGTGCCATCCTGCCTTTGGGATCACTATCTGGCACCAAGGCACTAGAGTCTCTTCTTGAAAGAGTTCGAATAGGTGGATTAGGCAAGTCCACTTCCAAAGTCACTCTACTCTCTTCAGCATTCAAGTCACTGCTAGGTGCTTTGTCAGGGCTCGATTTACTTGTACCACAGTCCACATGTGATACATTCACTCCTCTGCTTGACATCACATTCAAACTTGGACTCCTGCACTCACTCTTTTTTTCCTCATCATTCTTTCGGTCAATAAGGCTTTTCATACCATCTTTTCTATGGAAAATGCCTTTATGCATATGAGTTGACTGGTATTCTTCAGCCCAGGCTGAATGCAATACCTTACCAAGTTCACGAACTTTGAAATTTGATTCAAGATTTTCAGCGACAGGAAGGTCTGTCTCAGTGGTAGAAGCATTCAGGTCAACATTCAAGGGTGCTGTCTCACATGCCCCATTAGATACTTTAAACTCAGAATCTTTGGTGGTACATCGAACCTCCACTGGATCTCCATATCCTTTCTCAAAGGACGGAACCACATAAAATACATATTCTGTGTGTGCATCTAGACCTGAAATTTGAGCTTGACCAGGGTTGGCAGCTATAATGCATGTTGGATCCTTGGCAAAGCTTAGATCACATGCTTTGCGATGCCACAGCCGATAACCAGTCATATGCTCACCACCTTGCACGGTCATTGAAACAGATCCTGATGATATATCATTGAACTCGATGATGCAGAGGTCATCTATATCTCTCTCTGTAAGAAAACCAACAAAAAAGGTGTTAAAGGACGAACATTTTATGTTATTTCCTTAAATGTCAGATGTTTTGAATATGTAATGAAACCAGATCCCTGAAGGCTTAGTGAAATATGTAAAAGTTCTTTATCTCGCAGATAATCACACTTTCGATTTTGCTGTTGTACTGAATGTGGAACTCACTACCACCACAAAATTGAAGGACACCAACCAATTCTATTGAAGTATTATAGAACGTTAAAATTGAAGAGACCCAACCATTCATCTGTTTGGCTCAGAGGTCAGATAAACTCCGCTAACCACTCACAGCTTTCTGAATGACAAAAAGTTAACCAGATATCCAGCCCCTTGACACAAATAAAAAAACTATCCATCCCTCATCCTGTATCCAATTATTAAAAAATTAAAATCAACTTTAAAAGTTACTACTACCACATTTGATTTTAGATTTATCTCTATTGCTTCGTTTGTAATATCACACCTTCAGAAGCTGCTGCCTCCACTGTTGTGGGATGCGCTGCCAACTCCCCATCCAATGCCTCTACTTTCTCTAGGGCTAGATGTACTAATTCAAGTACCTTACTATTTGAAGAAAGCCTGTTCACAAGCCCACGAGCGAACTTGGCAGAACCTTCAGTGATGACACCCACATCGATCTCCAGCCTTTGGATTGCCTGATCTACAAGCTCATGAAGTAACTTATACTTGCAAGTACCTTCTAACAACCTGTAGCTCAAGTATAGACGCTGGCAAAGGGTGTCCACCCTTCTAGCATCCTTAGCAATCAAAAGCTGCTTTTTCCAACATCTGCAGAGCAAATACAATCAAAGGCCATAAAAACTCATCGCTAGTGCAGAAAAAACGTGATGGGTATAAGCAATCAACACTCCTTGTGGTAGACGCAAGCAAGAAATGGAGAAAAACCAATTCATAGCTTTCAAATCAGTTGAGAGATTTCAAAGAGCTCCAATTGGATACAGCGACGTGCTGAGTTTGCTTCTATCAGAGCAAAAAAAGCTAATGCAATGATACAGAGGTCTCTGTCATTAAAATAGCAGACCGTTTCCTGTAATTACCCTCCCACAATAGCAAAGGCCCCTCAGGAAGGGGTATGCTACATTGTTGTGATATGCTACAATGTTGTGGTATGTGTGAAGAACGAACTTTCATTGTTCAATAACAGAATCTTGTTCAGCAAAAATCATTTTCCCCTACTCAGATACCAAGGCAAACATGAATGCCATTTGTAGCAAGTCGAAACCTATGGAAGTCTATGAGTTAAAATTCATGGAGGTATGTATAGAATTAAAAAAAGAATGATAACTTGAAAATAATGTTTCACTCACCTTATCAAACTGCTAATTTTTCCACAAGGGCACTGATAACTTCCATCAAGCACAATATTTAGCCCTTCCATCACAACCCCAGCCATTCTGTTTGTGAGAGCACACTCTATATGGCAAGACAGTCTGCAGTCCATCTCTTTATTAAGTGGATCAGGTGTGCAGACTATCCAAAGACTAGGATCTTTATTATCATCAAATTTCTTGCAAATGCAGCAGGAACAACGTTGGCAAAAACTTGTCCCTTGTGGAAGCTGCGCTTTACATGCTGTATTTTTACATACCCAAGCAGCAACTGACTTCTGTGTATTAGTTATACCCGTAGGAGTCTGAACTGCTAGCGAAACTCGAGCAGGACGACCTGCCTTTCGCTGTCTCTTTGATGAGCTTTGAGATAGTGTTGATTGGAGCGTGGGAACTTTGACAGGAGATTCCACCCCTTCTGTTAATCCCTTCGTAGAAACCAGCTTCAAAAGATGTTCAACCATTTTGCTCTTAGAAACACCCGTGTATTTGCGCTCTTTCCCCATTTCAAGGCATATGAGTTCCAGCAGATCCTTTCTTGTCCAGGATTCTAGCGTTTGTCTGCCTCCCTCAAACCCTTTAGCAGTTTTGTAAAGGAACTCTCGTCGCTCAGGTAGACTTAAGCTTCCAACCATTGAGCTGTATGCTTCTGAAAAGAATATCCCTACAGTCAAAGCCTATATTAGTTTCTTTCACATGAAAAAGAGAAGTCACACAAGACTCTACAAGTACAAATTTGGCACAGATTTTTGAGAGTACACATCACTCATATATCCATGTACATTGGTATGTCCCCATGGGCATGAGTTTGCATACGTGAATGGCACATGCACACATGGCACATTTTAATGTTAGCATCAACACTATTCGCAAAGTTTGGCATAGATCTTAGGAAACATTGTGTAGATTGTGGAAACGTTCATCTACATTGATGTGTGCATATAGGCATAGGTTTATAATGTGCATGACACAAGCACACATGAGCATACACTTCAAACTGCTTTCTAGAAGTACCTGATCTCTGTACATATTAGTCTGTCCAACAACAAAAAACAATGTGGATACAGGCTGAAAGATATATCGGTATAAACACAAACGAAGATGCACTAGGGGATTCTTTTCATTAACAGAATCCTCTCCATGAGATGAAGGTGTGCATTCCATACATTAGCACCTACCTTAAGCACTACATTGGTTGAAATATGGGCCTTTCTTCTAAAAATGGGGTACTTGGGTGTGCTGAGCATGAGAATAGTAGGGACAGTCGCAGTCATCCTTTTTTGAAGCATGTACTAGGTGAATAATAGCAGACTTGTGTTATGTGCAACCCTTTATATCATTGATGGCCTCATTTGCAATACCTTCACAATTATGCAGCAACAAATGGTTCATTAGCTTGTATGACTCCGTGAGATCCAAGCTACCAATATCATCCTCATGAGATGCAGATGTGCACTCCATGCATCAACCGCTCCCAAAATGCATAATCTCAGTCAAAGTCCCCCACAAAATAAAAAGAGTCTGAGTTCACGACACTGATGTAAATAAGGTCAGAGACTTCACAAAAGCACCTACCATAAACACTACATCAGTTCAAAGATGGCCCTTTCTTATACAAATTAGGGTGCTTTGGTGCACTGAGTCTGACAGTAGAGATAGCCACAATCATCCTTTGTTTGTTGCCTATGAACTAGGCCGATAAATTTAATAGCAGGTTTTGGTTATGTGCACATACAATCAAACAGAAAACGTCGACACTGAGATGTGAATATCCTAACCCCTATATCCATCCATAGTAAGAATTCAAAGTACCAAACACTACTTAAAGAAACAACTACATGCAAAAAAATAGCCTAGAACATTGATTTACCATTACAATAACCCCATCATTTGATCGATAGGCTCATTTGCAAAGCCTTCACAAAAATGCAGCAAAGAATGACTCACTAGCTTGCATGACTCTGTGACGTCCAAGCTACCAATATCCTCTCTATGAGATGTGGGTGTGCATTCCATGCATCAGCACTACCAAAATGCATAACCTCAGTCAAAGCCCCCCACAAGATATAAAGAGTATGAATTCACAACGATATTGTAAATAAGGCCCGGGCCTTCACCATATCACCTACCATAAACACTGCATCACTTGAAAGATGGCCTTTTCTTCTAAAAATTGGGATGTGTTAGTGTCAGACATTGATCCACAGGGATCATTCCATGTGTGTGTGGGACAAGGGCCAGTCATAGCCAAGGTCGGGGATATCCTAAGGTATTCAGTAGTAATGGGGATGAGTGTTGCATGATGGCGACATGGCGGCACTAGACCATTCCAGATCATTGCTATTTTTAGAATACAAGAGGGTACATGTGGATGGGAGGAGAATTACACACACATCATTCAAGTTTTATTTTTGAGAAGAGCTTTCTCACAGTTAGTGTGCTAAGTCTGACAGTAGAGGTAGCCACAATCATCCTTCTTTTGCCCATGCACTAGGTCAATGATAGCAGACTTCTGTTATATGCACATTTCAATCAAACAGAGAGCAACACTGAGATGGGAGAGAATGGAATATCCTAACCCCCTATGTCCATCCATAGTGGACACTAAAAACACCAAACAATCCTCAAAGAAACAAATAAATGCAAAAAGATGGCCCCAAACATTGATTTATTGCAACCCTGTCATATCATCGATAGCCTCTATTAAAAAACCTTCACAAAAATGCAGCAAAGAATGATTCATTAGCTTGCATGACTCGGCGAGGTCCAAGCTATCAATTCATATCTATTCCTCCTTCCCCTAGGCGGGAGCCATAAGAGTTTTTTTTACACAGGCGACACGTCTTCTGCAGAGATGTGGCAAGCTTTTTAGCCCTAAATAAAAACCTTATGGATATATCCCCCTTTTTTTACTTTCGATCGGGTTCTGTGTTTATGACAAGCGTTCCTGGATAGCATGCTAACAAATAACTCTATTTTGAAAATGTTAACGCAAGTAAGTATCTAATATAAACGATCCAATTTCGGGATAATATTCTCGTTACTGACTATGGTGTTATTTTCTGCTTACTATCTAATTGTATGCTTTGTGACAGATATTTGTCGACTTGCCACCTGAAGCTGAAATTCAAATTAACCAGTTTCGTTAACTTTATTATTCCGTATCTTCTGAGGGAAATTACAATCAGATACCTATTTTCTAAATGGATAAAATTCTCTTTTTCTCCGAAAAATCTCAAAAAGGATTTTAATGTGAGAATAAAAATTGAGACTGTAAGAAACACAGTGTTGAAGGCGAAGAAGTCAACCGTGAAGTCTGTCAGTGATCGGACGCTTACTAGCATGTGACTGGACCCTCGCATACAAATGAACACCACTCCCATAAAGATCGAATGATGACGAGACCGGAAAGGACCAATTTCGAATCTGACGCCTTTGTGGAAATAGTTGAAAACAATAACGCATGAGGACACTTTTGTTCTAGAAAAGTAAATGGTTCCTTAAGAGCCATATCACACATAGAACGTCCGCATGTAGTTTGTGATGCATGCACCTACTTAAAGAGCCTCTATGCAAGGCTTTTTCGCCGGAACGGGAGCCTCTATGCAAGGCTTTGTTTGCTAGAATGGTGTTAAGTTTCCAGGCCCATAGCCCGTTTCCTTGAGAATGCTCCAATTATGAGGATACAGCAGAATAATTGTTTGCGTACCTGCATCAGGCTCAAATTGGTCAGCTTTAGTGGATGTCATGCTTGCTGTCCAGCAAATCTAACGAGACTCTTTGTATGCTTTCTGTGGGAATGTCTGCTTGCCCTGAACCATTCAAGGATTCTCTCTCTCTCTCTCTCTCTCTCTCTCTCTCTCTCTCTCTCTCTCTCTCTCTCTCTCTCTCTCTCTCTCTCTCTCTCTCTCTCTCTCTCTCTCTCTCTCTCTCTCTCTCTCTCATTATCGTACACCTGGGCACCCGTCAGAAAGGGCATCTCGAAGCAGAGAGGTTGAGAGCAGGTCTCCCCTGGATCCTGAACCATCTGTTCTTCGCGGGAAGCGGCATGGGATTCCTCAGATCTACAGATGAAATTCCCGAATATCTCTGCAGCTTCCGATTCACGAGGATAGAAATCACATCCATTCTACTGTACGAGCTACTTCCTGAATCAGCTCCAAGTTGGCTATATTAAAAGTTGAGTTGGCAGTGCTCCATATCATAACAAAAAATCGTAATTGACTTATTAAAAACGCAAGTCAAAACATGCTTCGTTGGCTTCTTCTTGAACGAACCATATCATCAACTCATCTCTAAATATCATGATGCCTAGGAAAATTATGATGCTTAGAGTAGATTGACCCTCTTTTTTATCACATAATGTAAGCTTCTTTTTGTAAAGGTTAGAGAAGGGAAGACTTCCTTTATTTCGAGGGAATGATCTACTTCTACATATAGATTGAGGAGGAAACTCTCTAGAAGCTAGACGAATACCAACTCTTCAATAATGCATTGTCCATGGTCATTTCCGAAGATGGTAGAGAATCTAGAAGACACATGGAAAATGTAAGGAACGTAAATCTAGAAGACGCATGGAAAATGTAAGGAACGTCTTTTTATCATGGATAGTAAGGAAACCACCCCGAATTCGCCATTGATTTCATGGGGATTCTCCATATCTCATAATTGGTGAAGAATCTTGAGAATCTTATATCACCATTATGAAACATGCCAAAACGCTAAGAACGATTATCTATGTGCCTTGCTTAGATATTCAATAACCCTCTTTTGGCTCACTCACATCATTCATGACATCACCTTGTCGATCTCCGAACAGTTAGCCTCCAACACCTATGTAAAATCGACTTTATCTCCTTACAAGAGATTAAAATCGACGCAAAGGACCTACAGTAACGACTTAAATGCATTTCTTCAAACCACCTTTGGTTCTCCACTTCGCACCCTAGGGGGCCGAGGGGCGTTGCGATTGGTATTAATCACTTCTAGTCTGGCAAATTGACCTCGACTTGTGAAGATCGGAATCATCGTTGGATTGTTGCCTCTATCGGGTTCCCTAATCAGTTCATTGTGGTCTCAGTTTATGCAAAACACCATCCTCCAGTGGGCTATTCCTTCGATTTCACAACACACGGACCTGACTATCTCGAACCACTACCTGATTACTCTTTCTTTCAAACTGATTCCCATGCTCCAAAAAGCTCCTTGGTTTCATGCTTGTCAGACGTCGTTTTCCCTCCCCTCTGTCCACCAAGAAATTTCCACAGTGTGGGCGGAGGCCTTTGCCTCCCCTCTGTCCATCAAGAAATTTCCACAGTGTGGGCGGAGGCCTTTGCCTTTTCCCTCCCCTCTATCCACCAAGAAATTTCCACAGTGTGGGAGGAGGCCTTTGTTAAGTGCTGGAGAAGCGCGGTGGAAAGGACTCAACAAATTTTGATCAGGACTCATAAGGCTATAAGAGATATCCGAAAAAAAAGAAGAGAAACGATGTACTGGAGGCTCTCACAGCTTGAAGAAGAAGTGAACAAAGGCAACTTGCAGTGCCAACAAGGGCTTCTGAAAATCAGGGGAAGACTAAGACTCGAGGAAGAGGTTCAAAGGAAAAATTTGCTAACAGTCTTCAAAGATTGGTGGGCGGGGAAGGCTGACAAACCATCAAAAGAGATGCGTAACATCCTCAAAAGAAAACAAGCTAGGGAAGCCATCCCCTTCTTGGTCGATAACAATGGGATCGAATGTAGCATGGAGGTTGAGAACAGATCTATCATCGTCGATCACTTTACCCATCTTCTCGGGGTCTCAATTCCTCTTTCCCCGCACAGGCGTGACTGCATGGCAACCATCTCAAGGGTTGCTCAATCTAGAATCCCACAGAACATGAATTCTCTGTTGGATATTAACATTTCAAGAATGAAATTATCAACGTTATTGATGCTCTTCCCAATGGAAAAAGTCTGGGTCTTGATGGCCTCACTAATGAGTTGTTCAAGTCCTTCAAGCACGTGGTGGCCACCCCGCTACGTCTGGTGTGGCAAGAGGCTCTCTTCTTCGGTGCCCTCCCTGAGTGTCTGAATAATGTTGTCATCAAGCTAATTCACAAAAGGGGATTGAAAACTGGTGGTCGATTACCATGCTCCAAACTCGATACAAGATAATTGCCAAAGTTGTCGCCAACAGAATCTCTTGTCATTTAAACTCATGACTTTGTGAGGACCAGAAAGGTTTTATCAAAGGTAGATCTATACTAGAAGCAATTGTTGATATTTGGGAAGGCCTTGCGCTTGTTGAGGAGTCTGCACAAGATCCGGTATTCATTAAGATTGACTTCGACAAAGCGTATGATAGATTGGAATGGGACTTAACTCATCAATCACTGAAAGACCTTGGATGCAGCCAAAAGTTCACGAAGATGGTTTCCACTCTACTCGAAAACGCTTCAACGAGAATAAATATCAACGGTAAGCTCTCTAATCCCATATGTTTAAAAGGATCTATCAGGCAAGGCTTCCCACTTCCCACTGGCTCCATTACTCTTCGCTATTGCCTCGGATGGCCTCAGTCACCTATTAAAGCATCACATGGACGCTGGCAATCTCAAGGGTCTTTCCATGCCTCTAGATCATAGCCAAATGATTGCGAGACTCTTTGCCGATGACATGAATGCCTTTGTACATAATGATATGAACAACATTGAGGTGTTCTGGAGTTGCCTCAACACCTTTTGTGTGGCATCAGGTTCAAAAATCAACCATGCTAAAACTGCTTTCAGAGCAATCCTTGGACCTCCACCCCAACTATTGTTAGATCAGGGGTGTCAAGTTATCCCTAGAGGTCAAGTCTTTCGTCTCCTCGGTATTCCGATGGGCTTTGACATCTCAGTGGACCAACGGTGGAACTAGGTGCTATCCAAAGTGGATAGCAAACTAAACCATAAGAAAGGTATGCAATTTTACTTGGCACGGCATGCTATGGTTGTTAACGCATTTATGCTTTCTACGACTATTTACTTTATCTCGTGTTGGAGACCTAAGGAGAAAGAGTTGGCCAAAGTGGAAAGAATCTGCAGGAACTTCCTATGGACTAGGGACCTCAATAGGAGGGGGATCCCCAAAATCAAATGGGAAACTTGCATTAGCTCGAAAGAATCGGGGGGCTTAGGTATTTTGGATATCACTTGACTGGCTGACAAGTTGGCGGCAAAGTGGTTTATCAAGGCTTGGAGCAATAGTGACTCCTCTTGGGCTAAATTGATCTTTAGAAACATGAAAGACCTGACCTTAGTTGGCCATCCTGGTTGGAAGGACATAGGGATCCTCACGCTTTTGTTCTCCCCCCACCCGGTGTCCCCTAAAGGCTCTAGCCTCGTGTGTTCCTTATGAAAGAGTTGGAACAAGGCCAAACAATTCATCAGAATCAATGATGAGTGGAAGTGGGCAGCTAGAATAAGACAAAATGACTCTATCTCGTTCCCCATCATCGGCATTAGGGGGGTAGAGTCTTGGAACCTCCAAACTACTAAGCAGTTATGGAACAAGGGGTTCAAACAGTGGAAACAGCTCTGGAAACAAGAGACCGGCCAATGGATCAAGCTTGAAGAATTAGACTCGAGACATAGAGTTACCCTCGAGGAATGGACTCTGCTTCAAGGCAGGTGTTTAGCGTGGGACTGCTCAACTACCCGTCTTCTCTGCGGTCAGGATCTTCCTTGCCTGGAGGGCCTCAAATGGAGAAATGGTAAGAAACTATCCAAAATCACCAACTTCAAAGAGAACTTAGATTTTCATCGCACCCTTAACAAGATGTGGTGCCTTTGTTGGACCAAACTTTGATGGGAACTAAAGTTCAAGTCTATTTGGCACCCCCTAATTGAGATCAAAAGTATGTTCTTATGTGACAGATCTTGCATAAGGTTAGTCCACCTTTTCTTCGATTGCCCCAAGTCCCGTGTTATCTGGCATCACGTGACATGGGTATTGAGACTCACGAACCAAATCAGTTGGCAACATGTGATGTTGGGTGAGGCGGTTGGCTACTCATCAAGGCTGTGGAATGCCATCAGGGGTGAAACTCTTTAGAAGATTTGGAGGGAGCGATGTGCTGTCAATTTTGGCCAAACTCCTAAGGAATAGTCGATTGAGAAATCCTTGTTTCTTCTAGGCAAAAGGATCTCCCAAGAGAAGAGATCTCCACCGTTTAGACATCACCGTATTTATCTCCTCAAAAATAACATGTTGAAACCCAAATGGGTCCCACATGAGGGAGATGATAGATTCGTTTGCCTCATTTGTAATGCCCTCTAGCTTATCAAACTTGTCCCCTGCATTATGGAATTTGGGGGGTCCCATGGGCACTAGTCCCATTCACTTGTAACTTTTCTCCTTTATTTTAATTAAAGTCCGACAGAATAGGCCAAGGCCGAACTTCCTTTATTAAATAAAACCACCTATGTAAAGAGGGCCTAGTCATAGAGATCCTCAATCTTGCCACTAACATTTTTGGGAGCTCAAGGAGTCATAGACTCCGAGTAAGTACCTTTCAAGTTCTAGTTCTTACTCTTGCATAGTCCCTTGTTTTAGTCTAGTTCCTAGATATCTTGTCTTCTCACCTTGTAATATTGTAGTACAAGATTTTGACTACTTCTCTATTGTATCTAGCACTTCTATCAAGAGAGATCTCGTAATTTTGATATAGTATTTCATACCTATGGTTGGTCCTAGATTGTGGGATCTCATGTATCTTGTCTTGTCCAATTATTCATACCTCTTCTTAGTTTGCGGGACTTCCTGTCTCAATTGTATATTCTTTTACCATGTTTCACTAAGTGGGTGATCTTGTAATCAGAAACATATTTAAGTAATCTTGCCAACTTTACTTAGAGGGCACAATCCAGTCCTCCCCTAGCTTAGCTTTGTACATTCACTTGGTAATACATTCAATATTGTGTTGTGCCCTAAACTTCTTCTTCTTCCTTGTACTATTTGTGTGCATCTACAAACCTCAAGCTTCAACAATTGGTATTCGAGGAGCTCGTTTTCATCTAGGGTGTCATCAACACCCCTCCTTTCACAGTCTTAGAATTGTATTAAAATTGGTGGGCATAATTGAGGTGATTAAGAGTACAAAACAACTTCGCTTTGTGGTGTTGGAATTTTGATCTGAGCTCATTTTGGCCTTCGGGCACTATCTCAACAACTATGCAGTCATTTTTTTTTCTTTTGTGCCAAACATATATACCGGTTTTGGTTCGCCAATATAAGTACCTCAAAGTCTACTACAAGTCTAGTAGAGCTTAACATGGTACTTTTGTTCAGATTTTTGAGATACAATCAATTTTCTACATCACGGTATTTAGCCACTGGCCATGGCTAAAAGCAATGATGTATTTTGTATGTTGGTTATTAAGGATAATTTGGATGGTACTAATTACCCATTGTGGGGATATATGATGCATCTTGTATTGATAGCAAAAGGGTTGTGGAATATTGTGTAGGGTGTTGGAAAATGTCCTACTAGAGCTATAAATATAGTTATTGAAGGTGATACAGATGGTGTTGAAGATGATGATCTTCCATTTCTTGGTCATGCTACTACTTCTTGTTCACTGCATCACTCCCAAGGGGGTTTTATTGATATATCTTGGTAGTGATGTGTGAGCATGCTTAGGATGTTGGAAATATAGTTATTGAAGGTGATACAGATGGTGTTGAAGATGATGATCTTCAATTTCTTGGTCATGCTACTGCTTCTTGTTCACTGCATCACTCCCAAGGGGGATTTATTCATATATTTTGGTAGTGATGTGTGTGAACATGCTTAGGACGTTGGGGCACTTTTTGCCCTCTTTAGGATGTTTTTCTCCCTCGACTTTTATATATGTGTATAAACCTAATGGGCCACTTATCTTTGTACATTAACTTGGTAATACATTTAGTATTGTGTTGTGTTCCTAGCCTCCTCTTCTTCCTTGTGTTGTTCATGTGCTTCCACAAACCTCGAACTCCAACAATTCATACCTATTAGTCTTGAGTTATGAGACTTCTTTTCCTAATTGTATGTGCTTGTACCATGTTCCCCTATATAAATTATCTTATAATCAAAAACATATTTTAGTAATCTTATATAATCTATCTAGAGGACACAATCTAGTGCTTCTTTAACATTTACTACATTAGAAAAGTTGGGATCTAATGAAGTTTGATCTAGAGAAATTATTTCACTCACTTTAGTCACATGAAATATGTGGAGCTAGTATAAAGTGATGGGTTAAACCCCAAGAAACTTCAATCTTGGTTTATGGTTTAACCCTTGGTTAAGGGTCAATTCTACCTGATGATGATATTGGAGTTGTTATTAAAGTTGAATCTTGTGCAAATCACTCACACACACACAAAAACAGCAAGCACATAAATGCTCTCTCTCTCTCTCTCTCTCTCTCTCTCTCTCTCTCTCTCTCTCTCTCTCTCTCTCTCTCTCTCTCTCTCTCTCTCTCTCTCTCTCTCTCTCTCTCTCTCTCTCTCTCTCTTTGTGTGTGTGTGTGTGCGTGTGTGTGTGTGTTACCATCACGTGCTCATCCTCGAATCGCACTCCCTGACAATGGTTCCAAATTTGGTGTCACTATAGCACAATGGAAGTACCACACTGGTGAAGATCCACCTTATAAATGTCAATCCGTGGAGACATGAGGATGGTATGGTGAACATGAGTGATAGGAGCGCACAAGTGAGTGAGTGAGAAGCACAAGGTCTTGCACACGCATACACGCACACATGCACACAAGGTAAGACAAAGGATGGAACAATGGAATCTTTTGTTGAATAGCTCAAGAAAAGTATACAATGCTCAAATGATAGCTCAATCTCAAATGTGTAGCCCCAAAAATGAGTTCTTCAGCTCTTTTTTTAGTTTTTGACTAACTTTGGCCTATTTTAGACCTAGTTTCTAGCATATTGGAATTGTGCTTTATCCCACATATAGACTTTTATAGTTGTGCAAACCTCATGTGCCCCTATGTCACATGGATCTATGTGGCAACAATACAAAATAATGTTTTACAATTGATAACAATATGCATCAGCATGTGTGACTATCATTGTGGTTAGATTAGAGATTCCTTTTTTGGAAAGTCATGGGTTTGAGTCTTATCTACATGCATACAAAGTCATAGAATTGGATGACCATGGCATCACAATTCTCAATGCATATGACTCTCTTTATTTGTAGTAGAGAACTCCTAGGCTCGAGAAATGCATGCTTAAGCATGGTTAGGCTCATTGAATACTTGACAAAGTTCAATAAGTACATGATGAGGATATCGATGAAGAAGATGACCTAGGGAATTAAAGGGAGAAAGTTCTCAATGTCTAAAGAATGAGGAACTTTCCCAGGCTTTGATACACTGTTATCATAACACCATAGATTTGACACAGGTGAGAAATGAAACCATAGATTTGACATAGGTGAGAAGAGAGAATGATGCTTCTCCCAATCGACCCTCTCTTGAGAAATCTCAAAGAATGATGCTTCTCCAATTGATCCTCTCTTGAGATAGCTCACTAATTGGTGGTCCTCTCTAGAAAAGTGAAAATATGTGTGCCATTTTTCCTAGTTCTCTCAAGTCAACTAGTGGTAATTCTTCTATGTGTGACAATCTCTATGAGTTAACTCGGATTTAATCGAGTTGGATGATGCGATAAAGCTCTAGAGAGTCTTTCTTAAGGGTACGCAAAACTTCTTTCTTCCTATTCATTAGGTGGCCTACCCTTCATATGGATGCACATACCTATGTGAAGAGGTGCGACACATGCTAGAGAACACAATATCCTATTCGTAAAGATGAGATGGGACTGAGACCCATGATGGAAGGACATGCATTCTCTAAGTGGGGCATAGACTTTGCAGGTCTTGTCAACCCCCCAACTAGAAGATCCCATGCATAGTATATAATCATAGCCACAGATTATCTTACCAAATGGGTAGAATTGAAAGCCACCAAGAAAACTGATGCACAAATGATGGCTAAATTCTTGTTCAAAAATGATCCGCCCTCAAGGTTGCACAAGAGTATCAATAGACAAGACATGAGCTATCATCCAGGATCATGGACATAGAACATTTAGGATAAACATGATTGAGAGTGGCAACAAGAATATATGCTGTAAAAACGAGGTAGAAAGCCTATTTTGATGTACATGTCAAAGATAAAGCTTGAAAATCAAATATCTAATATTGATTTACATGTTGAACAACTAAAGAAACATGGCTATGGGCCTATGATCATTGACATTGCCCAATTGCATAAGTGGTTTCTGAGTCAAGCTTTATCAAGAACCCTTGATGAAAGAAATGCTTGAATGCATCAATGAAGCTAGGAAGTGTAAAGGAGGAAGAAAAGAGAATATGGGAAGAGGCTCAAGTTGAAGCCATAGAACATACCAAACATATGAATCTAAGAAGATAGGGCTTAATCCAATTTAGGATCGATGATGTCCTTCCTCAACCTGATGCCCAAAGATATCATATGGCAATGTGCCAGACAAAGAGGAACACCTCTCCTAGCATAGTTGATCTATGAACATTCATATCTGTTGAGCTAGGTCAAGCCACTACAATTAAGACAATTAGAGCATTTGTGGTACCCTCTTTCATGTCTAACCAAGAGGAAAAGATTCAAGTTATCACATAAATTGGTAACTGAGGAGAGAGATATATTGAAGATCAATCAAATGTCGACAATCACACCAAGTTTATCAGTACCTCTCAAGATTTGCATGCAAACAATTTGCCTTTCTTGGACAGGATCGATTAACTCAACTGCATAAGAAGATTTGGTTCAGCCTCTAGCTTGCAGATTCAGTCGAAATCAAAATCAATCATCGATAAAATTAAATGCATCTAATGCACAATGGCAGTGAAAACCAATGTTTAATGGATGTTGTGCAATCATACGAGTTATTTAGAGATGTTTGGCATACGATGTCCCAACAAAGTGGGGGCTGACTAAAACATCATTATAAATGTTCAAGCAAATGAAGGCTTCAATCCCACAACCAAAATGGATGAGATATACCATCCCTTGCATGCAACTGAGAGGCGTGGTCATGACACTTGAAGTATCACCAACTGGAGAACGAACCATCCCTCCATTCATGATTCATCTTCCAAGACTTATAGAAGCTCAGGCAACAACTACCATAGGAGAAGCAACTACAAACCAAGTAACAGCCCCACCCATTTCATCAAAGTTTGCCTTCCCAGTAACCAAAAGGCTTGAGGACTTAGCCACCTTTGATAGCCATTGAAGTAAGGATAGCCATTGACCCTGTAAATGCACAACTTTTCTCATCCCATGACAACCCATTGCATCATGCTAGTGCCTCCACAACCACAAGTTTCCTATCAAAGCCAGTAATCGGCCATCTTCCCACCACCACACTGTTCCCTCCTCTCTAACCATCCTCCACTCTCCCACACAGAGAATGCTATTCCTTGCCACTCCAATTTACCTCTACTTTTTCTTCCACATTCCAACCATAGCCCACATGACCTTCATGGTGGGACTCATTTGAGTCGGCACACATTCAACAAAGTCCTTTTTATTTATCACTCAACATACAACCTGCTACCACATCATCACAATTTTTGTTTAGTACCATGAGCACGCCACTATGCACTGTCACCACCATCTCATTGTTCACTATTGAAGCCACTCACGCTAGCACATCCAACCCCATGGACATTTCACCTCTACTCACTACACTTCCCCCACCCCCCATAGTTCCAAAATCCCCAATCCCTCCTCCATCAACATCACCTCCACCCATAGTAACATTTTCCACTACATCCACTCTTCCCATTCCCATTCCCAATTCCCCCTACATTATACCCTCTCATCACTCCATCCATGATGCATGCATCTACAATTGACAATGTCATTGCAACGATGATCAATTGTTCCAACCATCTATGACAAGAGTATAATTTTTTGGCACAATGGAATATTAGAGTGCAAGCTCATTGAACTCATCTATAGGAAATAATTTCAAGTATGGTGGTAGCTAACACTTTATTACAACACAACAAGTTAGTGACACAGATACATGAAATGGATAAGCAAGCGGCCAAGGACTTGGAAGACCACTTACACACACAAATGGAATGGAATCCAAGATCAATCATAGTATGGCATTACTAAGATGGCGTTTGGCAGCAGTGAAAGAGGAGAACCAAAGGATTAAAAAAAAATCAAGAGAATCTAAAGGCCACCATTGAAAACATGCCATGCACTCCTATTAGTCCCTCCAAATTTCAATCAATTCCTCCAAAAAAACATCTAAATCATTCTGGAAGACTATGCCAACATTTTAGAAGCACAATGAAAACTCGATTGAAGAGGTCAACCACTTCAAGCACCAAACACCTGTCGGATTGCCTGCACCACCCACAACAGTCCTTGAACCTCCTGCATCTACCTCAACAACACCTGAACTTATTGATTTACAAAACCAAATCATTGAGCTTCACACCAGACTTCAACAGTACGAATGGCTTCCATCACCACTTGAAGTAGATGAAACTATTTAGATTCCGATTGATTAGACCTTTGAAGATGAATACAAGCTTCAGTCAACACTAGGTGGTAGGGTCACAAAAGAAGGACATGATACATTCAAACTACAAGCCACCATGGTTGAAGCAAGTAGAAGAAATTAGTAAATCTCAAGAGGAATGAGTGGAATATAGATCCTCGCAATGAAAGCCATTGAAGAAGAAGTACTAAAGTCAAAATATTTTCAATATCTAGCACACCAAAGGCTCATAACCACCTCTGAACAACAGTACCAAACTTACTTTGAAATCCTCACAGACTACAATGTAGAAGTGAAATGGATTATTTGCGAAGCACCCACCTTCGCAATGCAATTCGAACTAGAGGATCTACTAGAGATCGCTTGGAAAGGCACCCTTTTTCAGCTTGAGTGGAGGGCAAAGTTATTACAAAAATACTTGGAGATCTTACGTATGTACTCTCATGCTCCACTCCATATTTTATATAATACATGCTATGGATCCGTCCCAAGAGACACCCATGGAAGGCATTTATGATCAAAGTCAAGAATAATCCATGCTACATAGATTGGGTAACTATGCATATCTTGCACCTTCACAGGGACCTCCTACAATAGCTTATATGATTGCAGCCATTCATCATTGGATGTCTTGCTTGAAGCCCATGCCTAACGTCGCGACTTATATGTCCATCAAAATATTTGATTTCATGCTTGTGGTATTCAAGAATTTTTGGAATATATGCACTCTTCATGTATCTATACCGAGATCCAAACATGGAAATCTAGACCTGGTTTATGACCTACACACAACACCTTCCCTCAGGACTATATATGCATGGCACTACAGAGTCAAGTACCTCCTTGCCTATTATAGACAAACATTTGAAGACATGTTCACAATGGGATTTTGGGAGTACCACTTTGAAGTGTTTATCTCAAAACCCACTCATTTGCTATAGGTCTTTGCATGTTAAAAGGTAGTTTTCTCCATGCACTATAGATTTCACATCCAGATGTCCTAGGCATAGTTGACTGGAAATGTATCAAATTAGATCTTGCAAGGGGACTTTGTAGAAGAGAAAAAGAGTTGGCCATTGATATTATCCAGTATCACATTGATCGCCCTGCACCATAAGGGTCTGTCAGTGATGACAGACTGGAGAGGGGAGGAGTGTCAGTGGAAACCTACTACTTCGGTTTCAAAGCCTAGTAAGCAAGTGAATCTCATACAAACTTTCAATCATGGAAAGAGAAAATGTATATCTTCCATAGTTGATAGAGCTTTTTAGTGTTCTAGTTTGACACAATAGTAGAAGGAAAAGGTTCATTGTGAGTGTGTTCATTATGGATGCCTAGGGTTTCATGCATATCAATTGTGTCCTAAGAAGAAAAAGATTCCAATAGTTTTGGTGGTGGATGGACACCAATCTTCATTGTCTACTCCATCATCCCCTTCTGATTTCGATATCTTGGCTATAGATACAGAGATGGATCCTCCATCTAAGAATAAGAAACCCATTTTAAATATTATGGTTACCAAGATGGCAACTAGCATGCTAGATGTGGTGTTACCTCCCGTTGCACTGAAAGGTTATCAACTCCTTGACACCGTGCTAATTTTTTTTTATTTTTAACATAAAGAATTGTTATCTTTATAGATTCAAACTATTTTGAAAACTCAACTAACTTATAAAATGAGAATTTAATTTCTAATAATTTTTTATTTCATAACCTTCTACATGCCTTCCACCTCGTAGAAATATGAAGCATAGGATCGATCTTATACTAGGAGCGCATCCACTGACCATACAATATATCACATGAGTTTGCAAGAGGAGGTAGAAGTATGTTGTGTAATGTCTTGAGAGCCTCCCAAGATTCTTCTTTGTCTACAACAAACCTCAATGAAGCCATCTAGGTCTGGGTAAAAAGAATTGGGTTTCCCTGACCATCTCCTTCTTTGTATCAAAAGCAATTTTTTTTGAATTGTGTTCACACACCGTTGGGTTCTCTACCACAATTAGTTGAGTCATCACTATATTTCCACGTTCTTTGTCCTTCAAATTTTGATGCCTCAAGGGGATTCTTTAATCCTATGTCCTTGCACTCTGCAATGAAAACAAGCATTAGAGAAATCAATGAATATGACCTCTTTCTCCAACATGTTTGCATCACCTATGTCAATGATGATTTTGGAGGCATCTCTTTCTTAAGATTAGCCTTGACACAAATAATCATGTATCAAATTGCATTAAAGGAGTAGGTTGTGCACCCATAAATATTTCCACCAACATCTTCCTTGGAAACTAGTGGCCACTCAACCAGGGCCACAATTGTTTGAGTTTGAGGTCTACGGAAGCACGCAAACAGCACAAGGAAGAAGAAGAAGCTTGGAGCACAACACACAATACTGAAGATGTATAACCACTAGAATGTACAAACATATATGATCGCTAGGGCAATAGGTGTATATACAAGCCAGGGGAAAAAACCTCCTAAAGAGGGAAAAAATGCCCTAGTGGTCCTCGTGTGTTCACACACATCACTACATAAATATATCAACAAATCCCCCCTGTGAGTGATGCAGTGAACAAGGAGCTCACACTCATGTATAAGGAAGTGCCAAGCTATGTGGAATCAATCCACAAAAGAAAGTAAGACCAAAGCTTTGCAGAAAGCTTCAAACTTCTCCCTAGGCAGACCCTTCATGAAAAGGTTTGCAATGTTCTCATGCATGGGCACATATGCCAAGTTGATCTCTCCAATGGATAACCTTTCCTTGACATAATGATAATGCACCTCAATGTGCTAACATAAGGTGCTCTGACTGTCACTGAGATGGTTGTGGCAGAAGACTGACCAACACCCAAATCATCCATAAGGCATCTAAGCCACACACACTCAACAATCGTTGTGAAAGCTACCCTATACTCAACCTGACAACTAAAGTGGCCATAGTAGGTTGCTTCTTGCTCAACCAAGATATACATGAGCTACCAAGCATGAAGCAAAAGCCACTAGTGGACACATGAGTGTCATAGCAACCAACCCAATCAGAGTCAGAAAAAGCATGTAAATGTGGCGGTAGTGATCCCCCCTTGGGATAAAAGAATCCAAGTAGCCAGGTACCGCTCAAGTAGCAAAAGATGTGCTTAACCACCTACCAATGCTTGAAACTTGGGCAATGCATAGATTTGCTCATTTGTGAGACAACAAACTGAATATCTGGTTGAGTAATGCATAAGTAAATTTAGCATCAAATAGCCTGCTGATAGAGAACAACATCAAATGCATCTCCAACATCATGAAGACTCAATCATAAACATGTCTCCATAGGAGTGGCAATACGTTTACAGTCTTCAAAGCCAAAACGCTTCAATAATGAGTCAATATATTTCGTTTGACACAAATCTATTCCACCATCAACTTGCATAAATTGAATGCCCAATTAATGATGCAAATGCTCCAAATCAGACATCTCAAATGAGGCATGCATATCAGCCTTAAAATCAACAATATGCTTCTCATGAGGACCAGTGAGCAGCATCTCATGAACATACACAAGAATGATCAGAAGCACATCTTTAGAACGCTTAACATATAAGGTGCTCTCAGTTGGATTGTTCTCAAAACCATGTCCAATCAGATAGGCATGTATCTTTTCATACCAAGCAGGTGGTGCTTGCTTCAAACAATATAATGCCTTTTCAATCTGAACACTTGGTTTTCATGCCCTTTCTGCACAAAGCCACGGGGTTGAAAAACGTACACTTCTTCATGTAAGTCACCATTCAGAAATACAGTTTCCAACTAAGGTACATTCCAACCATGATGAGCTGCAAGTCCACATATGCTACAAACAGTAGTCTTTCGGCATGTAGGTGCAAAGGTCTCATCAAAGTCAATGCCCCTTTCTTGCGCATAACCCTTTGTAACAAGCCTAGCCTTAGTGGCAACCAATCTAGCTTTGTGGCGATCAATGCTACCATCAGATTTTCTCTTAATCTTGTAAACCCACTTTGCACCAATGGCATTCTTTCCTTTTGGCAATTCACATAACTCCCAAGTACCATTCCTATGTATGGAATCCATTTCTGATTGCATAGCACTCATTCATTGTGATCGTCACATGCATCTTCAAAAGAATGTGGTTCTTCATTACATGCTATAGCAATAAGAGAATAATCCACAAAATTACTTGATGCATGGTGAGAGCTTGATCTTGTTCTACCAAGTAAAGGTGCACTCAATTTGCTATCCTGCAAAGTTTGTTTCAACCACTTTGGCATAGATTGTGCACTCTTGATTGACATGCGTTCATTATGTAAAACATCTTCAATATGTACATCATGCGTGGGCTGAATTTCATGCTCATTTTCAACCATATTTTGACGCAAATGTTCAGTCGTGTGTGGCTGGAAATTTCCAGCAATTTGGACATTTTTTGACTCAAATTTTTCAGCCATGTTTGGCTGGAAATTCTCTACATTTTCAGCCCTATTTTGCTGGAATTTTTCAGCTCGTTGAGCCTCAGTTGGCTGGTCTACATGGCCATAGTCAAGCGCTTTTTTGGAACAAAGGCATGAATGTATCGAACACATCTTGTGAGCTAACTGTTGGTAGTTTTTTGCATTCAAGTAGAGGGAAAACTGAATTTTCAGCAAATACCACATCTCGACTCACAATAATTGTGTTTGTCAATGGATGGTACAACCGATATCCCTTACTTTCAGCACTATAACCAACAAATATACATTTCTTTGCCTTGTCATCAAGTTTGTGACGTTGTTGTGATGGCATAAGAGCATATGCCAAACAACCAAACACACACATATGACTAACCATAGGCGTATGACCATTCCAAGCCTCATAAGGAGTGATGACTCTCAATGCTTTTGTAGGGCAGCAATTCAACACATAATTTGCACACATGACCGCTTCCATCCAAAACTTATCAGGAAGATGCTTTCCTTTAACCATACATCGTGCTATTTCAAGTAGAGTTCTATTTATACGCTTGACAACACCATTTTGTTGAGGTGTATATGGCACTGTACATTGGTGTGAAATACCTCTTTCACAAAGAAAAGCATTAAACTCATGTGACATGTATTCGCCACCACAATCCGTGCGTAGAGTCAAAAGCTTTTGTGAAGAAAAATTTCAGCCATAGCTAAAAATGCTTTGAAGCAAGAAAATACCTCATTCTTTGCTTTCATAGGATACACCCATGTATGGCGAGTAGCATCATCAATGAAGGTAACAAAATATACATGCTTCCCAAAAGATGGAGTCTTGACATGACCACATACATCACTATGAACAAGCTGCAATTTTCTTGTAGTGTGTGTATGACCATCTTTTGGAAAAGAAGCACGATGCATTTTTCCAAGAATGCAACCTCACATGCATGCTTTTCAATGGACGCAAGTGTAGGCAAGCCAATAACCATGTCCTTCTTTTGCAAGTAGAGCAAACTATTGAAGTTCAAGTGACCAAAACGAGCATGCCAAAGCTCCATTTCAGCCATGGAAGAAGTATGAGCAACTAAGGCATTCGAGGGAGCCCTCTTGTATGTATCCATGCGATACAAACCATTACATAATGTACCGGACATCACGATAACATCGCGATTGCTGAAATCATGAACCATACACTTATCATCAACAAAGTGTACATGAAGTCCAGCTTTGGAAATCAACGTAACTGAAATTAAGTTCTTCTTGATACCGGGCACATACAATGCATTTTTCAAGAGAATCACACGTCCATTTGCAGCCGTAAGCTCAATTTCTCCTACTCCAATGATAGGATAAGAGGCATTGTTTGGACACACCACATGTCCTCCTTTAGGTGCATCTTTCAAAGAGGCAAAAAATCTTTTGCATGATGTTATGTGCTTTGAAGCACCACTATCAAAGAACCAATCCGAATCAGCCTCACTCACAACCATACATTTAAAATGTAAAGAAGCATCATAATGACATGTAACAACACATGCCCAAAAATCTTGAGCCATGTTAGCTTCATCATTCTTTGCATTTGTTGAATTTTCAGCAATAGACATGCCAGATTCCTTCTTCTTTTCATTGCGTTTAGCAAGCCTTCTACACCCATCAATAGTATGACCAACCTTTCGACAATATTTGCATCTCTTCGTCTTTGCAAATCACCATCATTAGAGGAATGAGTGGAAGAGGAAGCTTGAGGCTTTGGTTTTGATGAACCCAAAGCTGAACCATACTTTCTTTTCCCCTTTTGTGAGATAGCAAGTGCTTGCGTTCCCTCAATAAAACCACTCCTATTCACTCTAGATTGCTCTTCTTGCAAAAGAAGAGACACAACCTCATCAAATGCATACATATTAGGATTTCCTTTTGCAACCAAACGGAGTGTAGTAGCAAAGCTTTGAAAAGATTCCGGTAATCCTTTCAACAATGTAGAAATGAGTGATGCATCCGAAATGATCTCATCTATGTTTGCCAATTGCTCTTTCAAGTCCTTGATGCGTGTTACATACACATCCATTGACTCATTTTCAGCCATACATACATCCTCAAGTTGCTTCCTCAAGTTGCTTCCTCAAGTATGCAACACGTGCTTCATTACGCACGGCATACAAAGAAGCAAGAGTGTCCCATGCCTGTCGTGATGTAGAACATGACCGAATGTGTGGAACTATATGATGCTTCACTAAAAGCGCAATCAAAGCATGAGCTTGAGTATCTTTTCCATCCCATCTAAGCTGCTCCTGTGTAGGTGGAGAAGGAGAAACCACTGTACTCGAAGAAGAAGCTCCATCTATGATAGTAGATTGTGAAGTAGAAGCACTTGCCGGTCTTCGATCTACATCAGCCACTATGTTCCAAAGTTGTTTAGCAACAAGAACATGCTTCATCATGTAAGACCACATCGGATAGTTGGTCCCACAGGTTATCTTCAGCTTGAAGCATGCCAAACAAGTCATTACTGCCCATCATTTCACAAAGGAACAAGAATGTGACAAAATCTTTACTTCGACGAAAACTGAAATGAGTGCTGAAATTTCAGCTCACAAACCATCACTCTGATGGCGATTCTGACTGCACGAATGGCTTCGTAATGGGGGTGAAATCCCAACGCACCTGGTGGAAATGTTTCTTGGCTGCTGAAATTCACAATTCTATGCTCCGAAGTCGATTTGCACTGTTGGAAGTGCACGTGCACCGCGACGCAAATAACCAAAACTTGAGAAGGAGCTGAACCTGCTCTGATACCACCGTTGGGTGTGTGTAGAAGTGCAAGAGACACATGAGAAGCACACACAAAGGTGACAAACGCAGCAAGACACACAAAGAAGATGATGGCTGGAATAGCTCAGTCTATTGACGATGAACTGAACTGAAGTAAGAGCTGAATAATATCCCTAAGTACAAAGTACCACCACATATGAGAGTATCAAGTATGTGGTAACATGGGGAAAAAACCTCTAGCCAGCACTAGAGTAAAAAGTGCCCATGTATAGGGAAAAGGTTCACATCAAAGCTACTCGAGGAACACATAAGTGTAACAATATCATGGTAACCAACAAGTCATACACCTAATGATATTTATGTGCAGTTTTCTTTTTCTCATGGTTCCTATAGCCCGCCCGATGTGTACTTGTAGTCTTCTTTTTATCACGATTCCTACATGCTTGTTTACCATCTCTACATGAATAGCGATGGAGGAAGATGGATAGATAGGCAAAGGCTTGCATGAGATGAAAGGAATGACATCATGTAGGTAAAGAGAGAAACTCCCAGGCTTTTGATGAAGGTATAAGCTTCAAAAAATTCACTTGAGCTTTCTTATGATACATGAAATTTTACTAAAGTCGACTAATACATATAATTTGGATGTTGCTAATATGGCCCATGTCTAATCAACATCCATTGACCTCTTTTTTGACTAGAGTACTACTATGTCCAACCCGGGCTTTAAGATCCATGTAAATTGTAGGAAAGAAATGCTCCATCATTTTCATCAACCCAACTTCAAGTGGAGCAAATAAATTCTAAATAAATTTCATGATTGTCCAACTTATGGCACTCACGGGCTTGAACTTAATCTTTGAACTTGAACTTGAGCTTGGGCATCCATCACTTAAAGTATGGTGTCCCATACCATTGTAGCCACTTTGATTTTGACACAAAATTTAATGTTATGGACCATCAAGCCCACATCCACACCATCATGTAGTGACTTCTACTTTAACTCAACTTTCTTAAATTCAAAAAATTGTACTAGAAACTAATCATTGTGCCCTTTTTTAATAACTTTAAGCCTTGTATAACTCAACACCTTGCTCCTGTTGGAGTTAGACATTTGCAGAAGCACACGAACAGCACAAGGAAGAAGAAGAAGCTTAGAGCACGAACACACAATATTGAATGTATTACTACATAATGTACAAAGATAAGTAGCCCATTAGGGCAATAGGCGTATATACAAGCCGGGGGAAAAAAACCTCCTAAGAAGGGAAAAAAGTGCCCCGGTGGTCCTAGTGTGTTCACACACATCACTACCTAAATATATCAACAAATCCCCCCTGGGAGTGATGCGGTGAACAAGGAGCTGGCACTCATGTATAAGGAAGTGCCAAGCTATGTGGAAATCACTCCACAAAAGGAAGTAAGCCCAAAGCTTTGTGGAAAGCTTTAAACTTCTCCCTAGGCAGAGCCTTCGTGAAAAGGTCTGCAATGTTCTCCTGCATGGGCACATATGCCAAGCTGATCTCCCCAGTAGAGAACCTCTCCCTGACATAGTGATAATGCACCTCAATGTGCTTAGTGCGAGCATGGAACACAGGGTTCCTCGCAACTGCCAATGCGCTCTGACTGTCAGTGAAGATGGTGGTGGCAGAAGACTGGCCAACACCCAAATCAGCCATACGGCGTTTGAGCCACACACACTCAACAGTCACTGTGAAAGTTGCCCTATACTCAGCCTCACAACTGGAAGTGGCCACAGTAGGCTACTTTTTGCTCAACCAAGATATACATGAGCTACCAAGCATGAAGCAAAAATCACTGGTGGACACACGAGTGTCATAGCAACCAGCCCAATCTGAGTCAGAAAAAGCATGCAAATCTGGCGGTAGTGATCCCCCCTTGGGATAAAACGACCCAAGTAGCCGAGTACCACTCAAGTAGTGAAAGATGTGCTTAACCGCCTTCCAATGCGTGACTCCTGGGCAATGCATAAACCTGCTCATCTGTGAGACAACAAACTGAATATATGGCCAAGTAATGCATAAGTAAATCAAGCATCCAACAGCTTGCTGACAGAGAACAGCATCAAAATGCATCTCCAGCATCATGAAGACTCAATCGTAAACCTGTCTCCATAGGAATGGCAATAGGCTTACAGTCTTCAAGGCCAAAACGCTCCAATAATGTGTCAATATATTTTGTTTGACACAAAGCCATTCCACCATCAACTTGCATAAACTGAATGCCCAAATAGTGATGCAAATGCCCCAAATCAGACATCTCAAATGAGGCATGCAAATTAGCCTTGAAATCAGCAATATGCTTCTAGATAGGACCAGTGAGTAGCATGCCATCAACATAGATAACAATGATCAGAAGCACATCATTAGCACGCTTAACATATAAGGTGCTTTCAGTTGGATTGTTCACAAAACCATGTGCAACCAGATAGGCATGTATCTTCTCATACCAAGCACATGGTGCTTGCTTTAAACCATATAATGCCTCTTTAACCTGCACACCTGGTTTTCATGCCCTTTCTGCACAAAGCCATGGGGCTGAAAAACATACACTTCTTCATGCAAGTCACCATTCAGAAATGCTATTTTAATGTCCAACTGATGTACAATCCAACCATGATGGGCTGCAAGTGCACAAATGCTCCGAACTATAGTCATACGGCATGTAGGTGCAAAGGTCTCATCAAAATCAATGCCTCTTTCCTGCGCATAACCCTTTGCAACAAGCCTAGCCTTATACCTGTCAACTGTACCATCAAGTTTATGCTTCAGCTTGTATACCCACTTAGTGCCAATGGCCTTCTTGCCAGGAGGCAAGTCACATAAAGACCATGTACCATTCTTCATTATAGCATCATATTCATATTGCATGGCAGCCATCCAATTTTCTGAATTCTGTGCTTCATCAAAAGAAACAGGCTCATTCTCATCACAGAGACTAGACGCAACCATAGCATAGCAATCTGATGCAAAGGAGGCACTATGAGAGCCTGAACGAGTACGATATGACAAAGGTGCATCTAATTTGCTGTCACACGAAGTCTGCACCAGCCATTTTGGCATAGTTTTTGCCTGCTCAATATCAGCTCTCTCATCAACAAGTGCATCATGTAAATCTGCATCAGAAATAGAATGATCTGCATCATCATATGAAACCTGCAAAGGTTGAGAAGTTGTCTCATTAGGACCAGCACTAGACTGTCCACCTATAAAAAGAGGCATCAACGTATCATACATGTCTTTGGAGCTAACATATGTCTCCTTAGTACATGAAAGCAATGGCATCTTCCACAAAGACAACATCACGGCTAACCAGAATGCGTTTAGTCTGTGGATGATACAGACGATAGCCTTTACTTTCAGAACTGTACCCAACAAAAATACATTTTACTGCCTTATCATCCAATTTTCTGCGATGTTGTTCAGGCACTAATGTATAGGCCAAACAACCAAAAACACGCAGATGAGCAACAGATGGCTTGCGGTCATGCCAAGCCTCATATGGAGTGATAGACTGCAGCGCTTTAGTGGGACACTTGTTCAATACATATGCTGCACACATGACAACCTCAAGCAAGAAACTATGTGGTAAAGCCTGACTCTTGACCATGCACCTCGCCATCTCCATGAGTGACATGTTCTTTCGTTCAGCAACTCCATTCTATTGAGGTGTATACGGCACTATACACTGGTGTTTTATCCCATGTTCAGCCAGAAATGCGTTAAAATCAGAAGACATATATTCCCCCCCTCGATCAGAACGGAGGGTGCCCATTTTACATGCTGACAGATTTTCAGCCAAAACCAAAAACTGTTTAAAGCACATGAACACTTCGGACTTTGATTTGAGTGGATATACCCATGCATGCCTGGAAAAATCATCAATGAAAGTCACGAAGTAAAAGTAATTCCCAAAAGAGGGTGTCTGCATAGGACTACAGACATCACTATGTACAAGCTACAATTTCTACGTAGCCCGAACTGAACCATCTTTTGGAAAGGAGGAACGCTGCATTTTGCCCAAAATACAACTTCACATACATGTTTTCCAGGTGCGTCAAGCTTGGGCAAAGAAGACACCATATCAGATTTCTGCAGGCGTAGCAAACTAGCAAAATTCAGATGACCAGAGCGTGCATGCCAAAGCTTTGCATCTGACATAGCCTGAGAATCATGAACTGCACATGCCGAATCATTCACAGATCTTTCATAGTCTATGAGCTTCTACAGCCAAGGACATAAAATGCCAGAAGCAATAATCAAATGGCCATTTGATAGATCATGAACTGTACACCTGTCATCAACGAATTTCACAACCAAGCCAATCTTGGCTAATGCAAAAACTGATAACAGATGCTTCTTGATCCCTGGCACAAATAAAGCATCTGACAACGTGAAAGAACTACCATCAACAGTAGTCAGAATGATCTTACCAACTCCCATAACAGGATAAGAGGAGTTGTTGGCGCATGTGACAGTATTCCCTGTAGGGGCAGGCTCGAGTGAAGAGAAGAAACTGCGCTGCAAGGTAATATGTTTGGTCGCCCCACTGTCAAAGTACCAAACATCTGAGTCCACTGCAGACATGCACTGCTCATGAGAAGATGGGTCAAAACTACAAACAATAGTAAACGCCCATTGTTCTTCTTGCACAAGATTAGCTGACTCTGTTTTTGGTGTAGAGGCTTCTGCAACAACCATTCTAGCCTCCTTTTTCTTTGCCTCATTTGCAACCAGTTTTCGACAGTTCTTTATGATATGATCATTCCCTTTACAGTACTTGCAAAACAATTTCTGCTTTTTTGATTTCTTCTCATCTTTATCCTGGTTCTTCGAATGTGTAACATTTGCAGATTTAGAAGAGCTCCATTTTCCTTTGCCCTTCTGACTAGCCAGGAAAGCTTGATCTGCAACACGCATAATGGACCTGTTCTGCCTGGATTGATCTTCCTGCAACAGAACAGAGACTAACTCCTCAAATGATAAGGCATTTGGATTGCCTTTCATCATCAACCGAAGAGTAGAAGCAAAACCCTGATATGAATAAGGAAGACCATTCAAAACGGTTTGCATAAGTGAGCTATCTGGTATAACCTCATCAGCAAAAATCAAATGTTCCTTCAATTCTTTGATCTTCGTTAGGAAACTGTCCATAGAATCACCTTCATTCATGTGCTCACTCTCCAACTGTTTTCGGAGGTAAGCAACACGAGCCTCATTCCTAGCTTGGTACAATGTGCTAAGTGTATCCCAAGCATCCCTAGCTGTTCTGCAAGAGTGAATATGAGGAATAATGGCATGTTTGACAGACAAAGCTATCAATGCATGTGCCTGGGCATCTCTGCCATCCCAACGAATTTGCTCTGTAGTAGGTGCAATAGAAACAGCAGCACGAATAGGAATCTGCGGAATATCATCTTCGACACCATCTTCATCAGCTCCAACACCTGTATTTGCAGTACCTGTCGTTACAGGTGTAACAAGATGTCTTTCAACACCCTGCACAATGTTCCACATTCCTTTTGCAACCAAAACATGTCGCATCATATAAGCCCATAATGGGTAGTTGGTACCATCCAACTTATCCTCAACAGCCAACATACGGAATACATCACTGCTTTCAGCCATGGCCGGTGACTAAAATACCTTGATGCAGAAAAGTGAATGTATCTCAAAAAGTTGAACAGAACTGCCCAGACGAGTTCTGCTAGACCTGTAGCAGACTTCGAGACGCTTGAACTGGCGAACAGAAACTGGTATATACCTTTGGCACAAAAAGACGAAATAGCCTACACAAGCGCTGCGATAGTGCGTTCGGAGGCCAAAGCGAGTTCAGATCGCGATTTCGGCACCACACATTGAAGCTGTTTTGATCTCGGAAACATGCTGAGTATGCTCACCAAAATTCATGCGATTCTGAGACTGCAAACGAAGGAGTGTCAACGGTGCCCTAGATGAAGCGACGACCTGCTCTGATACCAATTGTTGGAGTTAGACGTCTGCAAAAGCATGCGAACAGCACAAGGAAGAAGAAGAAGCTTGGAGCAAAAACACACAATACTGAATGTATTACTAGAGAATGTACAAAAATAAGTAGCCCATTAGGGCAATAGGCGTATATACAAGCTGGGGGAAAAAAACCTCCTAAAGAGGGAAAGAAGTGCCCCGACGGTCCTAGTGTGTTCACACACATCACTACCTAAATATATCAACAGCTCCATGGTTTGAACTTTTCCTTTTCATGCTTTGACTTAAAGCATACAAGACCGCTTCTTTGATCTTCAAACTTAAGATCCTTTGAGCAAAAATTAGAACTCAACTTAAATCTTAAGCCATTGGGTATAATTAACCCCTTTCACCTCTAGGGTATATCTAGACCCGTTTATCTCTTAATTATGACATCATGAAGAACTCTTTCAACATCCAATCCAATCCCACTTAGGATGCTTTTACTTAAAACTAAATACTTTGTCATTTCATGAGTCATTCATGAAGTTATTGCCAGAACTTAAGAAGTAAATATTTTTTCATTTCGTATCATTCATTAATTCCTATTGATTAGGCAAAAGTGATAAGTGTTGAAATAGAGAGAAACTACTAGTAATCTACTATTAATCATACATTAATAAAACTAAGGAGGAAGAAACAAAAGATAAGAAAACATGATGAATGAATTAAAATGAGAAATTTAAATGATTTACATAAGATGCTCCATGAGCATGAGGACTCCATGAGGAGAGTGAGGGCACTCTTGCCAAGAGCTAGAGTGAATGAGTTTGAGAGGAGTGAAGGGCCTTGCTTATATGGAGTTTGGGAGAATTCCCTTGCATGTGGGATATATGTGCTTGCATGAGAATGATTATGGCTTTGGACAAAAGGGTGGAGCATGGAACTCTCAACACCCCCCCTCCATGTGATGACCCTTTTGTTTTTAATGTGGGGGACTAGCGACATATGGGATCACTTAGTCCATTTGGTTTTTAGGATCTAAGGACATATGGGATCCTTAGACATAACTTGGACATATGGCATCCCTAGGATCTTGAGACATATGTGATCCCAAGACATATACTTGGACATTTGGGATCCAAGTGGTTTTTGTGGGGATCTAGGGACATATGGAATCCCTAGACATTTAAGGTTTACATCATGGGGCAGTTAGTGCTTATGGAACCATTTGCCACTTTTTTTAGCATTGTCGTGTTGTGGTAGTCTTTATGAGATCCATTGATATGATCTTTGGTAGGGTACTTTTCCTTCTTGTGGGATTTGAGTAGCATGTGTTCAAACCATAGGGAAGGTCTTACCACTTTGTTGTGGCAGTGTCTAATCCCTTTACATGGGGCTTGAAATGAGTTAGAGCACAGTAATACTCAATATCTTTGAAGAGATAGAAAGATTACTCATATGATGGCCTTGGGAAGGTCCTACCTTGAGTACTACTCAAGGTGGTGTCTAATCCCTTACAAGTTTCATATGTGTGTCATCACAAAAAGATGTGTGTTACAACATGAGGCTTCAACCTTTTGAGTGAGCCTGCATATAGTAGGCTAGTTCTAATTTTCATTACTAAGTATAACTTCTGTACAAAACGATGCAAGCCATCCCATAATATTCTCACGTGACATAAGAGAAAAACGTTGTTAGTCCAAATGAGGTTCACTGAACCTTGCTAAGTAAAGTATGAATTCATGTGTCATGATGTGGGCATGTGCCATGTCCACATTTTGCAATTTCATCACTTGTCAGGGGACGGTGTAATGTATGAGGAGATACATGTCATAAGCGATGACATAAACTGATATTATTGCAACGAATGCGTTTTGCTTCAGTCAACCCGCAAAATTTGCTGACATCCGACTGTAGCGCAACTTTCTTCGTCTGCTACCCATTCTTTCTGTGCATAGTGGAGCCAGCACAGGTACAGCCAGTGGAGCTCTTTTTCCACCATGTGGGCTATCGTGAGATTCGAGAATATGAGTGGAGACTCGAGAGTGACCTTTTAATCTACCTTCTTAGCCCGCAGTGAGCACGTTCCCAGAATTGGTGTCTTTGGAGTGAGCACGTTCCCATAACTGGTGTCTTCGGAGTCTGCATATACATAAAGACCAATCTCTTGAAGCTCTACAACTATGGTTGAATGATGCGACCATCTATATCCATTCTGCAGACGCAAATCAATCTGACTGTTCTAATGGCGACTGTCCCATGGTTGACAATAAAAGAGCTGGTGCAGGATCGATCTCTCTTGGCCTGAGCATAAACATCTATCTGCGCCATCACTCTGTATAGAGTGAAGCTTCCGTGGAAGCTTGGCCATGTCATCCTTGTCATATCAGAGAGTTTGATACCTGTAGTAGTCTCTGCTATCATGCTTTGTGAGGGAGTCGATTTTGGTGCAGGTCATTCCTCTTCCATGTCTGACTTGCACTAAAGATTCATTATGCCTACTCAATTGTTCAAATATTCAGCTAACGTGCTCCATAGGAGCTTCATTGTGACAGTCTTTCAATGAAATTCTTGCGCATAAAACCGAAAGTTGTAGCCTATTTTATTGCTTTTTAGGCACGACTTCAGCCATGCCACTCTAGCTCGTTGCACACAGGTCAAAAGTAGAGCCATCTTCTTTGTGTAAGATTTGCTACTCTCCCTCCCATGATGCCCTTCTTCAATCTCCGCCCTTTCTACTTTCTTTGGCATTGGGTAGAGTCAGATCCTTTGCAGCAAGACATCTTGATCCAAAGCAGCTCTTCATTGTTTGGGCAAGAGTACATAGCGTATTCTCCATTATTAGACCCTTCCAGTTTGAACTGTAGTGCTGCTAGCTTTTTTGTTCCTGTTCGGATCTTTTCATGTGCAGAGTATGGCCATTCATGAGCTGATAGCAAATTTTATCCTTCCTCTTGATAAGAATAGGTCACTTGAGTCGTGTTGACTTCAAACCAACTATGGACTTCAAACCAACTATGAACGTACACAGCATAACTTGAAGGAATCCGCTATGGTTGCTCTTTCATCTAAGTTTCTCTTTGAATAGAATGCTTTAGAAGCCAATGATAGCAAGAAATGTGCTCTCAAAAAGCATATGAGTAATTCACCAAGGACTCGAGTGCTTATAAGCACTATTATTGCATATTGTAGTGCTTAAAAGCACTTGATTTTCAAACTGAAACAGAATCTAAAGTACTAGAAGTTAAAGCAATGCACAAATGAAAAACATAACGGGGGCATTAAAAAATAAATTCAAGAAGCATACGGGATGGGAGGGAGGGAAGGAAAAAAAAAAAGGCATAACCCTATATAATAAGAGGCAAATAGAAAACTGAAATGAAAGCATGAACTATAACAAAAATAACCTATGCTCTGATACCATGTTGAAATAGAGAGAAACTACTCCTAATCTACTATTAATCATACATTAATCAAACTAAGGAGGAAGGAACAAAAGATAAGAAAACATGATGAATGAATTAAAATGAGAAATGGAAATGACTTACATAAGATGCTCTATGAGCATGAGGACTCCATGAGGAGAGTGAAGGCACTCTTGCCAAGAGCTAGAGTGAATGAGCTTGAGAGGAGTGAAGGGAGGCGTTGCTTATATGGAGTTTGTGAGCATTCCTTTGCATGTGGGATATATCTGCTTGCATGAGAATGATTCTAACTTTGGAAAAAAGGGTGGAGCATGGAACTCTCAACAATAAGACCTATTCTTCATCTTAAGGTCTCTTTCTTTATCTCCCAAGCTCAACAGCTTACTGAAGGATTTTATAGAGATCTCCCCCTCCACTCAAGTCTAAGAATCTACTAATGCTTTTCATATACCTAATTTAAGCAACCAGTAGTGTTTTTTGAATTCCAAATCTTAGGAAAACTCTTCAATATTGATACATCTTTGGCGATACTAATCATATGACTTAGTACATAGTCTTTGGTTTAGGGATTGCTTAGGAACTACTTAACTTAACTCTCCTACTTTACTCTTAATTTGCTTTTCACACCTGGCTGCAAATTAGGTTTCACTTTGATGCACTACTTATCAAATTCCCTATCATTATTTATCACCCGTTATCTCTTGAGGAACACTATCAGAATATATAATAATAAGCCTTGACCATATTTTTACTATTTTTTAGAAATGGGATCATTTTCTAACATTTCTAAAACCAAAATTGATTAACTTGTAGGTGGGATCCCTACTAGAAGTTTGCCCGAAAGGCATATTTTCTGACAAGATTGAGTTTTAATTTTAAATTATTGATTCTTTATTTCCGATTCCAATAAACAAATAAGATTCAAAAACTTAATGCAAAAATGCCTCATGTCTAGAAGTGTGATTCCTACCTCAAGATTACGTTTCCAAGAATAAAATAATATGCAGATCATAATGCTTATCAAAGCTCCAATTTCATGATGAGCAAAGATGTGGCAGTGCTTTGTGAAATTGAGCATTCCCACAGACATATCGCATTTCCACTCTTTGACCACACTTTTTGTTTTAATGGGGGTTTGGCCAAAGCCTACTCCCCCGGGTTTTGATTTTGAAAGAACAACGGTACAAGGTGAATGTATGACTGCTCTCCATAATTAAAAGTGGGGGTGTTGCATGAATGAAGTGGAAGGAGGAGGTGCTAAAGATGGTGCTGACAAGGGTGTAATCCCCACAATAGACAAGACAGTGTGGGCCTAAGGCAAGTGTAAAACCATGATATTTTCATTGAAACCAACTCTCTCTTGTGTCACTTTTAGGTAATCTAACCCTGCTTTGTAAAATATGGGGGGTCTCATGGGTACTATGCCCGTTCACTTGTACAATTGTAATTTCAAAGTTAAAGTTTGAGAGTAAGCTTCGGCTGAACTTTCATTTGAAAAAAAAAAGATGGTGCTGATGACAAATCTGAGGAAGGGAGTGCTTTAGATAGTTTTCAGGAAGGGAGCGCTTTAGATCGTTTTGAGGCAAGTGGAGCGCACGAGTACGTTGTAGACTGCTCGGTCGTTGACTAATCAGTTGACACGACTCTTGGCTGGCTGTTTTGTTGAGAACGTCATCATCGTCGTGCATCTCAAGTGTAGACTAGCTATTGTTTTTGACGTCAACGCCCTCAGCGATAGCGATTCGCGATCTCCCGCAGTCGCGATTTCCTTCTTTCTTGTCTTCCCCAGTCTGGTGGATTTTTCCATTGTGCTTCTCCTCGAGATGAGCAGGAGGGCTACCGTGCGAGGTCTCTCTGCCATTGGCCTTCTCTCTCTCCCTTTTCTCTTCCTCTCTCTATCTCTTTCTCTCCCTCTCTCTATCTCTCTCCCCCTCCCTCCCTCCCTCCCTCTCAGTGTTGTATTTTGACGGTCTACCATGCCCTTCAAAATTGAAAGTTATGTACAGATAATACCTGTTTTTTCCATTTTTAATGTAATTTTTGAAGGTCAGATAATATATATGACTTTATTTTACGGTCCAAAATGCCCAAAACAGGCAATACGACCGTCAAAAATCAACACTGCTCCCTCTATTTCCCCCTCTCTCTCTCCTACCCCATCTCTTTCTACACTTCTTCCTTTGATTCATAGTGTTAGGTGTGTTCTTTCGTTAGAGGGCTTGTTGTCTTGCATTCATGCTTGGCATGGCTGGTCCCTCCCTCGTGACGAGTAATTTTGATCCCTATGACCTTGGGGTTAAATCATCCGTCATCTCGCTTCAAAAGGCGGATTAGGAGGAGCTAGCCTCATCGGCGAGCTTTTTGGCCCTTGCCCATCATTGAATTCATTGAGGGAGTCACTTTGTAGGGAACAATTTCCTCATGGCCTCATCATCCGCAAGTGCCAAATCTTACTAGAAAATCATCTCTTCCTTGTGATTGAGAATCAAGAGATTGCCTTTTAGTCCCTTCAAGTCAGACGTGGCATATCTTTTGCACTACTCTATGTCCATTTAAGTGGGTCATTCACTTTATCCCCAACAAATCTAAAACTTTGAAGTATCCTTTGTGAGTGGAACTCCCTAACCTCCCCTTTTTTTTTATGGATTTATTAGGGATATTGTTGTTGATATATTTAGGTAGTGATGTGTGTGAACACACTAGGACTGCTAGGGCACTTTTTTCCCTCTTTAGAAGGTTTTTTTCCCCTGGCTTGTATATACGCCTATTGCCCTAACAGGTCATATATCTTTGTACATTCTAGTGGTAATACATTTTCAATATTGTGTGTTGTGCTCCAAGCTTCTTCTTCTTCCTTGTGATGTTCGCATGCTTCCGCAGACTGCAAACTCCAACGATTGGTATTAGAGCAGGTCGCCGCTTCATCTAGGGCGTTGTCATCACCCCTCTAGTCACAATCTCACAATCGCATGAATTTTGGTGAGCATACTCAGGGTGTTTAAGTGATCAAAACAGATTTGTTGTATGGTGTCGAAAACATGATTTGCGCTCGTTTCGGCCTCCGAACGCACTATCACAGTGCTTGTGTAGGTTGTTTCATCTTTTTGTGCCAAAGATCTATACAGATTTTGGTTCGCCAGTATAAGTGTCTCGAAGCCTGCTACAGGTTTAGCAAAACTCATCAAGGTAGTTATGTTAAACTTTTTTATAGTCATTTTTTGCATCTAGGTATTTTAGTTAGTGGCCATGGTTGAAAGCAGTGATGTATTTCACATGTTGGCTATTGAGGATAAGTTGGATGGTACTAATTACCCATTGTGGAGTTATATGATGTGTCATGTATTGGTTGCAAAAGGACTATGGAATATTGTGTGGGGTGTTGAAAAACATCCTATTATACTGCACATACAGGTATTGAAGGTGATGCAGATGGCGTCAAAGATGGTGATATCACTACAACATATCGAGGGTTTTATCGAGGAAATTGAATGGGCACATTTTTTCCCTGATGTCAGTGTAGCAGTCGGTATAGGCATCAGAACTAAGGCGTCGGTATAGATGCCGGTATATAGGTTGGTATGAGTATCGGTATGGACATCAGAAACAACAACTAAAAATATGAAACCAAGCTATAAGTTTACCTCGTCATAGATTCTCCCATGAAATGAGCGCACCTCATCCCTCTAAGTCCTGCAACAGTGCAGCCAATCCATGCCGATATCCATAAGCTTCTTCGGTTCGCATCGGAGGACGACCCACTGCCAACTCCTATAATAAATATGCAAAATGTTAGATGAACATTCATGATGTGCTTAACACAAACAAATTCAATAATTAAAATGATACTTACAAATTGGTAGCGCATACTGTCATATCCGCCACTACCCAAATACGACGTTCCAACCGTATCTAAACATGTGGCCATCGCATCTCGCTGCTCACGATATCAATTAGGAGTATGTTGTTGCTCATCCTGAATCAATTCCCACTCTTCAACATCTAACCATACAGGCTTCGATAAGCCTACTTTGAAAGCATCACGAGCCTCGGACCGTCGATGAGACATCACTTTGCGCGTCGTATGCTGAATCCATTTTGAGCTCACAATAGGATGCCCAGGTGTTGGCAAGTACTCTTCATATATCGACTGTGTGATATAATTTTTGGAATCTTTATCCTGTTCGCTCCATTTTAACATGACAGAATGTCCAAACTGTATGGAGCAAAACTATCGAATGCATTGATGCATGGACTTTCCGGCTGCATCCATGACTGGAGCTCCATCACGTATGCGATATATCTTGGAGTTGTTATGGTCATGTGCTCCCCAATGTGGAGATGTTAGGATATATATATATATATATATATATATATATATATATATATATATATATATATATATATATATATATATATATATATATATATATATATATAAACCCTAAAAAATCTATAGATCTATTTTTTAGATATTTTCACATATATTTCATTGTATAAATTAATTCAATTTTTGTGTATAAACTCAAAAATCCTATTTTTAGTATATTTAATTAATTAATTATATATATATATATGTATAAATCCTAAAAATTTATATATTTAGATTTTTCTCTAAGATTTCATAAAAATGTATGTATGTGTGTGTGTGTAAAAACTCAAAAATCCTATTTTTGGTGTATATATATATATATATACTAAAAATTTAAAGATCTATTTTTTAGATATTTAATTTTTTATATTTTATATATTTAGATTTTTCTCTAATATTTCATAAAAATGTATGTATGTATGTGTGTATAAAAACTCAAAAATCCTATTTTCAATATATATATATATATATATATATATATATATATATATATATATATATATATATATATATATATATATATATATATATATATATATATATATCCTAAAAATTTAAAGATCTATTTTTTAGATATTTAATTATTTATATTTTATATATTTAGATTTTTCTTTAATATTTCATAAAAATGTACGTATGTATGTGTGTGTAAAAACTCAAAAATCCTATTTTTGGTATATTTAATTAATTACTTATATATATATATATATATATATATATATATATATATATATATATATATATATATATATATATATATATATATATATATATATATATATATATATATATATATATATAAACCCTAAAAATTTAAAGATTTATTTTTTAGATATTTAATTATTTATATTTTATATATTTAGATTTTTCTCTAATATTTCATAAAAATGTATGTATGTATTTGTGTATGTTTGTATGTATGTGCGAGTGTGTCTCTGTTAGGCTATCAACCTCCCGTTTTGTCTCAACAAATACAACAATCAATATCTTTGTAAAGTATTTCGATGGCGATGCACCATAACCTCGGATGTAGAAAAATGAGCTCCTGAGGCCACACACGGTACTCCACACAGAGACTGTAGAACACGCAGAATAACACAGTACAGAGGGAGCACCATCTGCAACATTATATCTGCTCACAACTCCCACTACAAATGCAATGTCTGGTCTCGTAGCTACCATAGCATACACGAGACTACCAACAGTAGACTGATAGGGAATTTTGGTCATTAATTCCTTTTCCTCATCTGATTTGGGGCAATCATCCTTGCTCAATTTCACATATGTGGGTAAAGGTGTACTCAATGCCTTTCCACCCTTATTGAGCCTATGAAGTACTTTGGATATGTACTCACTTTGAGATAAGTATATGCATCTTTTGCTCCTATCACGAGTAATGCACATGCCAAGAATATGTTTTGCATCTTCCAAATCCTTCATATCAAATGTCTAACTCAACTTCTTTTTGAGAATTGACAAATCATAAGAGGACTTCCCAACAATCAGCATATCATCGACATAAAGTATCAAGCATATCAAGCTACCATCTGAGCATCTCTTTGTGTAGAGACAATGATCGACTAACAAAAAAGGCTGAATTCATGTGAGGTATACTCACCCCCATTATCTGAACGTAAAGCCTTAAGCTTAATTCCTTTTCAGTCTCGATTGAAGCAAGCCATTTTTTGAAAGTAGGGAATACCTCATCCTTCAATTTGATAGGATATACCCAAACTTTTCTAGTAGCATCATCTATGAAAGTGACTAAGTAAAGAGAACCACCTAAGGACCTAGTCGGCATAGGACCACACACATTTGTATGAACGAGATCTAATGGCTGAATTGAAGAGTCAATGTGCGTTCTATGCACATTTCTAGTTTGCTTTCCACATTGACAATGCTCACAAAATGAAAAATCGAAGAAAGATAAAACAGGTAAGTAGCCAGAACGAGAAAGATTTTCCATTCCACTACGAGATATATGGCCCAAACGACCATGCCAAATACAATCCATAGGCTGTTCAGTAACAGCTAACAAGTGTTCTTTCTGTGATACAAATAAAGGATAAAGTGAGCCAACTTTTCTCCTTTTACAATAACCATATTGCCCTTTGATATGTGAAACTACTCAGCATAGAAGACCACCTTGTAACCAAGGTCATCAAGTTGACCAACTGACATCAAACTGCATGATAACTGAGGTACATGGCATACATTATGCATAGTAAATTTTGAACCATCAATGAACTACACAACCACATCTCCAATGCTCACAAAATGAAAAGTCGAAGAAAGATAACACAGGTAAGTAGCTAGAACGAGAAAGATTTTCCATTCCACTATGAGATATATGGCCCAAACGACCATGCCAAATACAAGCCATAGGTTGTTCAGTAACAACTAACAAGTGTTCTTTATGTGATACAAATAAAGGATAAAGTGAGCCAACTTTTCTTCCTTTTGCAATAACCATATTGCCCTTTGATATGCGAAACTACTCAGCATAGAAGACCACCTTGTAACCAAGGTCATCAAGTTGACCAACTGACATCAAACTGCATGATAACTGAGGTACATGGCATACATTATGCATAGTAAATTTTGAACCATAAATGAACTACACAACCACATCTCCAATCCCCACAATATGAAAAATCGAAGAAAGATAACACAGGTAAGTAGCCAGATTTTCCATTCCACTACGAGATATATGGCCCAAACGACCATGCCAAATACAAGCCATAGGCTGTTCAGTAACAACTAACAAGTGTTCTTTCTGTGATACAAATAAAGGATAAAGTGAGCCAACTTTTCTTCCTTTTGCAATAACCATATTGCCCTTTGATATGCGAAACTACTCAACATAGAAGACCACCTTGTAACCAAGGTCATCAAGTTGACCAACTGACATCAAACTGCATGATAATTGAGGTACATGGCATACATTATGCATAGTAAATTTGAACCATCAATGAACTACACAACCACATCTCCAATACACTGGTAAGAATCACCAAGTCTCACGGTACGAGACTTTGCTGCATAATTAGAGAACCATTCTCTATGTGGTGTCACATGGAAAGAAGCACCAGAATCTAGCAACCGGGTGTGGGAAAGAGAATCAGCCATAAGAACCTCAATTGGCATAGTACTATCAAGTATCAACACATCAACATCATCAAAAATAGAATTAATTTCTTCAATCTTCACAGTTGAAGTAGATGGTTCAGGTAACTGTTTAACATGCCCATCAACATTTTGTCCTTTACCTTTAGCATTCTTTAATGCATAACAGTCTTTCTTCATGTGTCCTTTCTTATGAGAATAATGGCATTCGATATCCCTCTTCCTTGATTTACTTCTACTCTTATTCCATTGACCATTCTTTTCCTTGTTCTTTCTCCTGCCACGTTGTTGATCCTTTCCTTGGTAAGAATCACAGACATTATATGCATCTCCACTCTTAGTGCCAACCATAGATTTTCTACGAATCTCCTCACTCAAGAGTGCTCCGCATATGTCATCATAGACAAGTTTACCACCAGGTGCACTATTGCTAATAGCTGTGCAAAATGTATCCCATGATGAAGGCGAGGTGCATAACAACAATACTGCTTTCATTTCATTATCCATATCCATTTTCTGAGCCTATAACTGAGAGAATATAGCATCAAACTCATTTAGATGAGCAACAACACTATTTGTGTCCTTCATATGAAGTTCATATAATTTTCTCATCACATAGACTTTATTTGATGCCGTCTCTTTTTCATATGTATTGCATAACTTCTTCCAAAGCTCCTCTGCACTTTCACAGTCTAATATTGTAAAGTGAACATTATCTGCCAGGTGCAAGTGAATGGTAGACCTGGCCATTTCATCTAACTCATCCCAATCATCTTCATCCATGTCATCATGCTTCTTTGAAATTCCATTCACTGGCTTCCACTGCCTCCTTTGAATCAGCACATCTTTAAGCTGATTCTTCCATAGAGCAAAGTTTGTGCCATCAAATTTTCGGATCTCAAAATGGTCTTTGCCTTGCAAGTTATAGCTCCTCCTCGGAACACTAGCACTAGACCTTGATCCACCGGATGTGCCTGAGACCTCTGATGCATGATGGTAGAGAACTGAATGGAATGATAATGGAATAGTTGACAAAACCAAAAATCTGGAAAAATTTTGCTAGAGTATCCTTTGCAAAATGAGCATATGACTAGTGTCAAAATATCATGAAACTGCAAGTATTGACATGTTTGCCTGCATAGTGAATCACTGACTCCACTGCATATAATCAGTTACCCAATAGAAGCCAACTAGGCTTATCGAGCACCTATGAACAACTATCATATATCGCCTATGGCGAGGCTGGGTAAGTCTTCCACCTACATCACTGAAGAGACCCCGACATCTGGGTGTCTCCCAGTTAAGAAAACCTCACCAAAACCCTTTTTATCAAACGTAAAAGGCTATATGCAAAGAACGTAACCGCTATATCAATGACCACATGGACATACATAAGCGGTATCCACAGAATCTTACATAATGTGTATGTGCTTAATATGTGCAGTAAAATGACACTAAAAGGTTGAATGCACAACCCAAAAACTAACCAATAACACCTACAAGTGTCTGCAAAGTGTGATGTTTTTGACTAAAAAAACCTGCATAAATTTGCAACGGTTGCTCCCACCAAAACTGAAATCTTTCAAGAAACCTATAATTTTGTGAGTGTAGCTGAAAACCCAGCCCCAAAGGTTGATATTTAATGTTGGAGAAGTACAAAGAACACTCTTGTTGATGTTCTTGGACCTGTGCGAAGAGAACTATGTGTGGAAGTACTCCAAAATGACTTAGTCTTTCCCCTTCTTCAGGCACCACAAGAGTGTAGCTTAGTGGCAAGAGATTACCATGGTTGGTACTCCGCATAGAGATTGCAGAACACGCAGAAAAACACAGTACACAGGGAGCATGAAGACAGACTTCTTAGGTCTTACAAATGCGGCTGAACTTAGAGTCTATGACTGAACAGGCCACTATATGTTTTGTTAAAGAACATATACAAAGAAGTGTCCAGTGGCCATTTGGCCTTTCACATGGACACTAACGATAACCATATCTATGAAAAAAGATAAGATTGTTCGAACGTTGTTTTAAAACTTTCAAAGATTAAAAGCTTGTGTGTATGTATATGCATGTGTGTATGTATGCATGTGTGTATATGCATGTGTATATCCATATGCATGTGTGTATGTATGCATGTGTATGCATATGCATGTGTGTATGTGTGTATGTATATGCATGTGTGTATGCATATGCATGTGTGTATGCATATGCATGTGTGTATATGCATGTGTATATGCATATGCATGTGTGTATGTATGCATGTGTATGCATATGCATGTGTGTATGCATATGCATGTGTATGTGTGTATGCACATATGTGTGTATGTATATGCATGTGTGTATGCATATGCATGTGTGTATGTATGTATGTATATGCATATGCATGTGTGTATGTATGTATGTATATGCATGTGTGTATGTATATGCAATTTGTGTGTATATATATGTATGCATATGCATGTGTGTATGTGTGCATGCATATGCATGTGTATGTGTGTATCCACATATGTGTGTATGTATATGCATGTGTGTATGCATATGCGTGTGTATGTGTGTATGGATATGCATGTGTATGTGTGTATGCACGTATGTGTGTATGTATATGCATGTGTGTATGTATGCATGTGTATGTGTGTATGCACATATGTGTGTATGTATATGCATGTGTGTATGCATATGCATGTGTATGTGTGTATTCACATATGTGTGTATGTAGGAAGCTTGTGTATATGCACATATGTGTTTATGTATATGCATGTGCGTATGCATATGCATGTGTATGCATATGCATGTGTATGCATATGCATGCGTATGCATATGCATGGGTATGCATATGCATGGGTATGCATATGCATGTGTATGCATATGCATGTGTATGCATATGCATGTGTATGCATATGCATGTGTATGCATATGCATGTGTATGCATATGCATGTGTATGCATATGCATGTGTATGCATATGCATGTGTATGCATATGCATGTGTATGCATATGCATGTGTATGCATATGCATGTGTATGCATATGCATGTGTATGCATATGCATGTGTATGCATATGCATGTGTATGCATATGCATGTGTATGCATATGCATGTGTATGCATATGCATGTGTATGCATATGCATGTGTATGCATATGCATGTGTAGGCATATGCATGTGTGTATGTGTGTATGTATGCATGTGTATGTGTGTATGCACATGTGTGTGTATGTATATTCATGTGTGTATGCATTATGTGTATGTGTGTATGTATATTCATGTGTGTATGCATATGCATGTGTGTATGCATATGCATGTGTGTATGTATGTATGTATGTATGTATGTATGTATGTATGTATGTATGTATGTATATGCATGTGTGTATGTATATGCAATTTGTGTGTGTATGTATGTATGCATATGCATGTGTGTATGTGTGTATGCATATGCATGTGTATGTTTGTATGCACATATGTGTGTATGTATATGCATGTGTGTATGCATATGTATGTGTGTATGCATATGCATGTGTGTATGCATATGCACATATGTGTGTATGTATATGCATATGTGTGTGTATGTATGTATGCACATATGTGTGTGTATACATATGTGAGTGTGTATGTATATGTATATGTATATGTATATGTCTCTCTCTTTGATACGTCCCTGAGTAGTCTGATTTTGGAATTGCATGCATCCAATCGCTCTCGACAAGCTTCGAGACCTCTGCACCTTCCTCCTCAGGTCCTAAAATACACTTTGAAGTGTCCGAAAATATCGGAGCACTCCTCAAAACATAAAGTATGGTCAGGTGATTACAAAAATAATGCAAATTTAGCTCAAAAATGCATTAGTAATCCTTCTTTAGACCTGCAAAAACCACTTTAGGACCTGAAAATTTTCATAAACTAAAATATAAAGCATGTGCAAATAGGTCTAAGTGAAATTACTCAAATCGCCTTCCCGGTTTGAAAAATATGGCTCCCGGAAGGTAGTCGCCAAAAACTATTCAGATTTTGCAGAGATGTTCAGACCTGCAAAAATACTTATTTTCCAAAATTTCTTTTCATAAACTAAAAGTAGACCTTGTGCTCTTCGAAATGAGCCATAGCACGTCCTATTTGGAATTTTCTAGCCCAAGATATGGCCATTCCAAGTGGGACATGTCAAACTAGTGGACTGCTGGAGGGGCTGGAAAAAGTGTAAAAATGTGATTTTTGGGATGCCCAAAAGCATTCTTCCATCAAGAAAATACTAAATTTTTCTCGATAACCTCAGAGAGAAATATATGAAGATGCTTAGGCCTATTTTCACTTTTCCAAATCCTCCCTTCGTGCCTGCTAAATCGCTCCCCAAAAGAGGCCTAAATCAAGATTTTTACTTTCATGTAAAACTTAGATGGGAGCTTTTAGCAAGCTTCTAATCCACTCTAAATGTGGATTTCTCTTGGATTATGCACAATAATCCATGGGAAGCCTCTAAATGATCTTTTTCTTACTCCAAGAAGTGGAGTTTGGCAAAAGATTAATTTCTGAAATTTTTCAAAAAGTGCGGGAAGGGGGTCTTTGAGGAAGTAAAATTCCTCCTTCACTTATCATTTTGATGAATCTAATGATTTGCGTAAGAAGTTCATACACCATATTCTCAGTATATATACTTTTTCCCATCCATCCATAGCTATCGCACCTATTTTTCCCTCTTCCAAAATGGGATTTTCTCAAATTTAGGTGCTGAAACTTTTTGTCAAACTGTGATGGAAGGGGGTTTTGTGGAGCTTCAAACTCCCATCATACTGAGATATATTTTGAATTTCTTGATTGTATATGGAAGTCAATACACTAGACTATAAGTGTACATGGTTTTTTCCATAAATCTATGAAAAATACCTTCTCTTTTCCCCTTCCCGAAATGGCTATTTATAAAAAATAACCCCTGAAATTTATGTGTGAATCATGAAAGTAAGCTATTTTGGAGATACTCTAAACTTGGCCTTCTTGTATTTTTGGGGTAATCCTTGACCCCAAATGAGAGAATATACCTCATACTCTCCATACATGTGAGTTCCCTCCAAAATCTTGGCCCCCTAATGCTTCATCATCATTTTCAAAAATGAAAATTCTTACAGGAATTAAAAAATACTTAAACCTGGAAGTCGAAGCCATAACTCCTTTTTGCTAAATGACGTAGGATATCATAGAGGAGAGCATCATCTTCTCTTGTTACTTCTCCTTGCTTTGATGATCATCATGCATCTCGCACATCCAATAGATAATGGGCCCCTAATCTCTAGCAAACAGGGAAGAGAAACTTCCCTTCTTCTCTTTTCTCCGAAATGAAAATCAAAAACTGAATCTCTGAAGGCTACGTTCAGCAAAATCGGTTTATGTATGTGCATCATCTAAGTATGATAGGACAAATGTGGCGTTCCTTCTCTCTGTTCATCGTCTTCCATTTAAGAAGTTGGAAATATGTTTCTGCAGATCGCACCCATATTCATCAAATAGGCGATGGCACCTTGGATAGAGTGGATGCCTCCCATGCCCTTGGCGAGGGTTCAAATCCCATTCCCTACACGCACGGAAGCATGGTGGCGTGGATAGTTGATGGGCCTCCCTTCTTGATGGTGAGGGTTCGAATCCTGTGCTCTGCAGCTCACGATTGCGTTCCCAAAATCATGCTCTGATACCAGTGTCATAATGTTCTTTTGCTCCTCTGCTGCCTCGATCTGCATCCGCGAGCACACACACACAGAGAGCTTTCTTCGGTTCGCCTCCTAGCCACGCCCGAGCTTCTACTTGTGTTCTCTTGAGAGATAGTGAGAGAGCCCTCAAAACCACTAAGTGTAATACTAATAATCTCTCTACTCAAAGAGATTGCTCTCTCCCCCTTCTACCAAATGGGCATAATGCCCTTAGTGATGCCATGTGGGCATTCTTGCCACCTCACTCAAGAGTGTGCATCCGTAATATGACACCCCCTAATACCTTCTGATTCACCCTCGATGAAGGGCTTGAACTACTTTACTTTCAGGTGCCCACCATTCTTGCTCACGGTTACTATGTTGAGGTAAGCCTTGCTCTTTATGGGGTAAGCTCTGATCCCACTTCATTCTCTGTGATGTGACATCCGAATTAGCAATCTAGCTACCCTCGATTTTATTCATTTGAATGCTGAAGATTCTGCGTATGCTTACAAGTCTGGCGCCTAAGGTTGTCGTGACCAACATTTCTATCCCTTACTCTTCTTGCAAAATGTTACTTTTTGTTGATATAGATCTTATTATGTTCATTTGCTACCATGGGAGAAGGACTTTTCTTGTAAGTGTGACATTGAATTTTTGTGTTGGCGCCCAGGTAATAACTATCTCTAAAGAGGATTTATTATGAATCATCCTTAATACTTCACGCTTGGATGATCGTTTGCTTTGCAAGAAACTTGCAGGAAGTGATAGCTCGTTGTATAAGAATCCAAGGCATCCATCAACATAGATGCTATAATCTTGTGATGCCATGATGTTCGGTCTGCGGTGACGTTCGGTGTGCGGAAGACATGCTTTTTGACTTTCTATTCAAGCCTGTCTTCATCATTTCATTTCAAAAACAATTGGGAAATCATAGCGGGTGGGTTGTTGCCAACGTAGACTCGGAAAGGCTCTGTTTTGCACAACGTTATTAGCAAGAAGTCAACGCTCATGTTGACCGAGTCTGTGATTGCCTTGCTTAAAGAACATACTTCAATTTGAGCTTGGTAGGTGCAAAATGCTTCCTTAGGTTGGGAGAGCTCACGACACTTATAGTTGCAGGGACACATTGGAATGCTGGGAGCATTGTTTTTTATCTTATCATTTGACTAAAGTTGACATTCCTTTTGGGTGATACATGTCACACATGAAAACATTGAAATATTTTGATGAATGTGGATGCAGTAGGTTGTGGATGCATTTGGCTTGTCTTTGCTTTCCTCCCACATGAAATGAATGTCTTCATTCTAATTGCTCATCATGAATCAACCTTCTTGTAATTTTGATTATGAATTTTTGTGTTGGTGCCCATCTAATAAGCTATTTTTGAAGAGGATGTTTTCATTTCCAAATGCTTGACACCTTGAGGTCCCTTTTGATAGAAAAAGCTTGCAAGAAACGGTTACTTCTTTTATGTTTGGTTTATAACTACCATCGGACACGATTCTAAGTAATAATGCATTATATGCCATATTACCAGGAGGTTCGGGTATTAAAATTCGGAAGATATCTTTCATGTCCAGCATAGATGATAAGGTTAATGATAGTGGGCCAATGCCTATGATTGGCGGACTTTTGTGACTGACCCATAAGGGTTGGTTTCCAAAACTCTACTTAGAATTTGCAATAAGGCTATTATGAAGTTGGAGAATTGTTTGTGTTTCTTGTATGATATAGGTGATATGTTTACTTTGCACCATTTCCATGCACAGTCGTTATGTTGTGTACTTCACTTTCATAAATGAGAATGATTTGTGGACATTGTGTTGGCTCACTTGGCAAAGAATCTGAAGAATTTCATGAAGTTTGTTCACTTACAAGCTGCTAATTGTAGGAAAATGTTTCATGGATTTAGACCTGTTTGCTGCGCAAAGATGTAGGTTTGAAAGTCACAAGGGTCATGGTGCATCCACAACAATTGGTTGATTCTCTTTTGCATTATTGATTCTTGCAATGTTCATAATTTGTAAGTTGGTAAGACCATGGTGCAAAGGTTAATGTGTTTCCTTACTTCCATGCTAATCTTATAACAGGTCTCCCAAAAGATCTATTGCAGGCTCTGTGGAGGTTAGGAATTGTTTCATTTTTCACCTCCATTTGCATTGCAAGAATCGGGTATTACAAACCTTGGCATTATGAGGTGGAAGTATGTGACTACATTACTCAGGGATTGTGTCCAAACTTCCTGCCAAAGGGAATTGCAGTATCTGTTTCATTCCAATTATTGTTGTCGGCAATAGGTTGAGCTATAGGATCTCTTGGTCTTGCAATAGTTCCAATTTAAATGATTATAAACTTTGAGTTCATGACCTTGGTTTTCGGAATGATGTGTTGTATGATTGTTCTTTTGCACTGCAATGCATTTCTCCAAGCTTGCATTATTTAAATTGTTATACACCTCCTCTCAACAAGAACCTTACCAATTGAAGTTAGAGAATATGCGCATATGCATCCACTTCCTTTTTTTATTATCATCCCCAAATGCTTGTTTCAGAGGGAGTACATTTCATTTATGAGAGTTCTATCAGGAAGATATTCAGAAATCGCAGAGGGGTGTCTTTGGTTTATAGTTCACTTACCTTGACTCTGGTTGGCCTTTTTGGTGTTGATTCCTCCTAAGTTGGGCCACATATTATTGTATGTTTGTATGCTCAGGCCTTGATCAAAGGGTTATGTTTCTACTATCTTATGCTGATGACTCTGGTTGATCTTGTTACTCCTGTATTCTCATGATCACATGAACATGTGCAGGTCAATCATCAAATACATTACAAGAGCAATGCTTATCTCATATTTTTGTTATTTCTGAGCTAACACAGTTAGGATTGTTAGCATGATAAAGAATCCCAAGAATGTTTGGAGGACAAGGAATGAGCACTTGTTTTTTGCCAGGGAAGAAATTCTCTGGTTTTACAATGATCTCATAATGCATCGCAGACTTACAGGGAATTCTGGCATTGATTCTTTCATGGTTCCTATAAAATAATCTTAACACTTTGAGCTTTATTTTGTGAAATTGCAGGAAAAGGCCAGCCCTTCATGAGAATATTATCATGAATGATTCGATGCTCTCTTGAAGTGGAAACTAAATTTGAAGTGAATGTTTATCTCATTATTAGATGCGGCCTACTTGCTTTTTGCATGTTATTTTAGGTTTGGGAGTTGTTGGAGAAGGCATGTCCAGCTGTACAAAGGACTGCACAAGGGGATGCATGTTGGGCTGACTGCCCCCCAAGGGGATTGTGTCGCTCAGCTCTAAAGATTGAAGATTTGCAGCTTGAAGTAAAGACTGAAGACTTGCAGCTTGAAGCCTTGCAGACTGAAGAATTGCAGATTTTGAAGACTTGAAGATTTTCATACTTGAAAGACTCTACCTTGGGTCGGTTCAGCTATGTATGATCTTCTCTTAGCTTTGTCGAGGACGACAAAGTCTAGGAGGGGGAGGAGTGTTGCTCTAAGGGTTGCCCATAATTTTTCTCATGCTATGGCATCCTTTAGCCCTCATGAAAGTACCTTCTTTTTGTAAATTAGGAGATGTCCATATGAACACTCTCCTAAACCCCTTTTTGATATTTCTTTTAGTCTATGGTATTGAAGCCTTTTCCATGAAGTAGCTTTTTGGCACAAATTCAAAATCCCCACGTAGGAAATCTCACGCGCTCATTTCTTTAAGAGTGGGTTGTTAGGAAGAATCTAGAGAGATATGACCATGTGCTACTTTTTGACTTTTCCAAATGAGCACATGGGGAATTATGCAGAGCCTATAAATAGAGGCTCACTTCTTGTAAAAGAGGCCCCTTGGCCATGGCCTTGGCCTCCATTTTGTTAATGGAAGAAGGTGTCATTTGTTACTCTCTTGCCTCCTTGTGTGCAATGGCGTTGGTCTTGGTGTATGGATTTGCATGTGTGTGTGCATGGTTGGGAGGATGTTCCCCTTTGCTCCTTGTGACGTTGGCCATTGTTGCCATTGCTCCATGAGCGTGGGTGAACCTCTCCTCTCATTCTTTGCCCCAACTTGGAGAAACTTCTCACTTCCATGTGAGGCGGTTAGGGTCTGTTGTTCCCCTTTTCTCAACAGATGCTATCATGAAAAATGGTACCTGTTCTTTATGTGACTTGCCTCCTTGCAAGAGGGCCATTGGCACTAAGTGGGTATACAAGCTAAAGTTTAAAGTTGATGGACAATTGATAGGTATAAGGCTAGGCTTGTTGCAAAGGGTTATGTGCAGGAAAGAGGCATTGAGTTTCATGCATGCATGGAAAAATCATCAATGAAAGTCACAAAGTAAATATAGTTTCCAAAAGAGGGTGTTTGCATAGGACCATAGACATCATTGTGAATAAGCTTCAATTTGTGAGTAGCTCAAACTGAACCATCTTTTGGAAAGGAGGAATGCTACATTTTGCCCAAAATATAGCGTTCACAAACATGTTTATCGGGTGCCTCAAGTTTGGGCAGAGAGGACACCATTTCAGATTTCTGCAGGCATAACAAACTAGCAAAATTTAGATGACCAAACAATGCATACCAAAGCTTTGCATCTCACATAGCCTGAGAATCATGTATTGCACATGCTGAATCATTCACAAAATTTTCATATTCTATGAGCTTATAGAACCCACAACATAAAATGCCAAAAGCAATAATCACATCGCCATTTGATAGATCATGAATTGTACATCTGTCATCAACAAATTTCATAACCAAGCCAATCATGGCTAAAGCTAAAACTGATAACAGATTATTTTTTATCTCTGGCACAAATAAAGCATCTGACAATATAAAAGAACTACCATCAACAATAGTCAGAATGATCTTACCAACTCCCATGATAGGATAAGAGGAGTTGTTGGTGCATGTGAAAGTATTCCCTATAGGGGCAAGCTCGAGTGAAGTGAAGAAATTGTGCTGTGAGGTAATATGTTTGGTTGACCCACTATCAAAGTACTAAACATCTGATTCTATGTAGACATACATTGTTTAGGAGAAGATGGGTCAAAACTGCAAACAATAGTAAATGCCCATTCTTCATTCTGCACTAGATTAGCAAACTCTGTTTTCAATGTAGAGGCCTCTGCAACAGCCATTCAAGCCTCTTTTTTCTTTGCCTCTTTTGCAACTAGTTTTGGAGAATTTTTTATGACATGATCATTTGCTTTATAGTACTTGAAAAACAATTTCTGCTTTTCTATTTTCTTGTCGTCTCTGTCATCTTTCTTTGATTATACAAAATTAGCATATTTCTACTTACTAGTAGAAGAGCTCCATTTACCTTTGCCCTTCGACTAGCCAGGAAAGCTTGATCTGCAACATGCATAATGGGCCTATTTTGCCTAGATTGATCTTCCTGTAATTGAACAAAGACCAACTCCTCAAATGTTAAGTCATTTGGATTGCCTTATCATCATCAAACAAAGAGTAGAAGCAAAACTCTGGCATGAATTGGGAAGACCATTCAGGACAGTCTGCACAAGTGAACTATCAGGCAACACTTCATGAGGAGAAATTAATTTTTCCTTCAAATCTTTGATCTTTGTTAGAAAATTGTCCATAGAATCACCTTCATTCATATGCTCACTCTCCAATTGTTTTCAGAGGTAAGCAACACGAGCCTCATTCCTAGCCTGGTACAATGTGGTAAGTGTATCCCAAGCATCCTTGGTTGTTCTGCAAGAGCAAATGTGTGGAATAATGGCATGTTTGACAGACAAGGCTATCAATGCATGTGCCTGAGCATCTCTTGCATCCCAACGAATTTGCTCTACAGTAGGTGTAGCAAAAACTGCAGCACGAAAAGGAATCCGGAGAATACACTACAACATATCAGAATCATACCGACGGTCACGCATCAGCATTGGTATGACTATTGAAAACCCTTGAAAAACCACAGAGGCAATATATGCATCAGAAACAATGTGTCGTAATGAGCGTCGGTATGCGCATCGATAAGTTACTGGAACTATCGATGCACATACCGACGCTCATACTAACGTAGTGTTTTAATCAGACCCGAGAGCAAAAATTTGACATTCATCGCATTTTCAAACAAAACCTGCTACTGTCGAGTTTGCGCGCACGAGCTACATACTTTTTTCTCACTCTTTCTCTCTCTCTCTACACACACCTCTCCATTTCTCTAGATCTAAAGTTTTGGTAGTGTTAAAAGCACTTCGGTTAAGTCGCTTTTAATCTCTTTTCGGATTCTTGGGGATGGTAGGGGTCTGATAGTGCAGAGGCCCTTATGTAATTTTCCCAAATTAACCTTCCACTAAACAGTATTATACTTCCAAGTAATAATGTTCACTACACAGTATTACTGTTCGTATTACGGTTATTCCTTACACAGTGCTTAATGCGCGAGTTAGCAATCATAGTCACACACACTTATTAATGAGAATATAACATTACTGTGTTAATGGTTAATACTGCAATTCAATAAACAACATATAGTACTCAGTAATTCAGCAATATTGACACACGAACTTCTCCGCACGGTCGCCCAGACAGACACTCTGGCAAACCCGTCTCCTCTATCAGAGAACACCGTAATGCCCTTTCATTAATGGATAAAAAATTACATCTCTTCGTCACGCCCTTTCGGTGCATGCGACTATGGAAATTAAAATTACATTATTCCCATCCGGCGGCCTAACACTGCCACGCACGGTGGACTCGAACCCGCAAAGAAAATAAAATTAAGGCTCATCAACTATGCCTTGTATATACATGGTTCGGGCTAATTTGAAAGTCCTAGTGATCTTCTGCTTTAAGGAATCCAGCATAAGCTTTAAAGTCTCTGGCTCCACCAATTGTGCGTCAGTTCGTACTGAACTAGCCGCAATAACTTGACTCATCAATGCATCAGTCTGCGTCTGCAAAAATGCTTCTTGTAGATAGAAGTCATTAGCTATCGCAGCATCTCTGCTGACCTTCATATCAGCAATTTGACCATAAACTCTGGATAATCTCTCTGCTTGAGCGCCTAACTGCTTTTCTTTGCATTCCAGCTCTTGAGATTGATATTGAATTGTTTTATAATATGCATTCCTTTCTTTCATGATTCCATCCATCTCCTTCTTTAACCGTAGATACTTAGCGATTTCCTCCGTAAACTCTTGATCTCTCTGAAACAATCTTTCAGTGACATTATGTAACTCGGCTTCTGCTTTAAGCACATTGGCCGCAAGTGATTGTGAAGCTTCTTCTAACACACTGATAATATCTCGGGTACGACCTGTCAATGAGATCCTGCTTCAGAGTAGTGATTTTTGTATCCCTTTGAGCAATCAAAGCGTCCCTCTCTGCTAATTGATCTTGAAGTTCCTGAACCTGAAGTTGTAGGGCATGATTCTCTGCTTTAATTGCATTAGCTTCTTCCTATAATGGAGCAATATCTACCTCTAACAAATCAACTTTGCCTTGCAGATCCTGTCGGATATTGTCAGTTGCCAGCTTCATTTGAAGAGGTAACTGCTGAGAGAATTGAATCAAGAGACGACCCATAGATTCCAATTCATGGAACATCATAGTCATAGGAGGAAGAACAGGAAGTGGATGGGATGAAGAGGCTCTGAACAGGAGGATGGTGGAGAGTAGTTGGGGGAAGAGAATGGAGGAGTGGGTGCGTTGGAAGGTACATTGTCAATGGCACTAGTAGGGATTGCAACGGGCTCAATCGGGTTAGTTGGTGGAGGAAAGGGAAGAAGAGGATTCGGCATCAAGATGATGTCAGTTGGATTCTTAGTTGTTGCCTCAGCTTGTGCGATCATTACTTCGACGTTGGTAATTACTTCAATGAGGAGTTCAACGATGATCTCCTTCACATTGTCCGCACTCTGTTGATGAGAGTCTACCCGAGAAGAGACCTCTTTGGATTCTTCCCTGCATGCGCCTTGTTCGTGCTGGTTGATTAGAGAAGTGGGAACGGATGATTCGATGTGCAGAGACGTGGCAGTGTCGTGAAAAGTTTTATTTTCATGTCCTGCTGTGGATCCTTGCACTTGGCTTTCAGAGGGGCTAACGCATCTGTGTTTTCGGCGAAGAAGTTGAAGCAGATCTTCATCGTCATCTTCCTCATCCTCCAGCATTTGAGTAGATTCTTCATGTAACAAGAAGGGGGCGGTTGGAGGTGGTTGCACAGCTTGTAGCACCGGAAAGAGGAAAGTAAGGATGTGGGGTAAACGGGAACGAGGAAGGTCACCCTTAGTGAGTTGTTTGATAACCGAGACACATTCACAGTGAATGCGCCAGAAATAGAAGGATGCGAAATTGACAGACTCACGAGAAGCGGTATCTATCATCGAATAGAATGGGCAAGCAATACCATATGTGCGTTTCTGTAAATTTAGGGTGGCTACCAAAAATTGCAGAGCTGTACGCTCTGGTTCAGGTCTACACAAAATGGCATACTCATTAGATGAGTGCTAGGGAAACAATTCTTGCATGATGGCCACGGAAAGAAGGGGACCATTCTCCAATCCTTCTCGAGGAAGTCGAAAGGCTTCAACAAATGTAGCTAAAGTAATAACGACACGAGATTGGAAACAAGTAATAGGCCAACACGGCTTTGTAGCAGGTGTGGCGGTGATGGCAGAAATGATCTGCGCATGGAATGGTTGACACTCCACTGAATGCCAAGGCAATTCAACGAAGGCCAACAGACCACGGGTGTGCAAATACTCACTCACTTCTAGAGTGAGGCCTGCATGGAAGGTGGCGAAATTTTTGAGAGCTTCCATGGCGCACAAGTAAACACGAGAATACAAAATACACAGAGCACACAATCACACAGACACAATAGCGATTATCAGTGGAAAAAATAAGATTAAGTAAGAGCACGAGAAGCATCAGGAGGCAAAAACCCAATCATAGCAGTGTATTGGAGAGATATCCGTCATAATTATGGCATATATGCATGAACAAAAATAGTAAAACAAGGTGGCTATTAATCATAGTTAGATACTAAAACGAGGAGATTACGGTCAGTGGTCAACCGAAATACGGGGATAAAAAGAAAACAAGTGAGACTCGAAAAAGAGTAAGGACACGTCAGAGGTTATCAGACGACTGGTGATATGGACGCAACTTAGAACCATTAATCACTTTTGGCAGGAGAACACCTGTTAAGGTTGCCAATCCAAAAGTTGTTGGGCCCACTCGTTCAACAATCTAGTATGGACCGAACCACCGTAATTTAAATTCCTAGCATATCTGTTTGCTTTAGCATTATAGAATAACACAAGTTGATCAACCGTAAAAACAAGGGTCTTTAGGAAGCGATCATGAGTACGGGCTTGACGAAGCTGAACTTCTTGGAGAGTCATAAAGCTTGCCCAGTGGTGTTCATCCAATGCTCTGAGGGCATCCAACCAAAATGGCAAAGATTCTTTCGGCATCAATTTCTGAGCTAAGGCAACACGCAGACTCGGTATCACTACTTTCATGGGCGCAATAGCTTCTATACCGTAAGCAAGTTTAAACGGAGTTGTTCAGGTAGCCACTTTGTACGTGGTCCAGTAAGCCCACAAAACTACAAGTAAGAGCTGGTCCCAATGTTCCGGACACTCCAAGCTCAATTTGCGATGCAACAGAGTCTTATTGGTACTCTCAGCCAGACCATTATCATGTGGATAGTACGGTGAGCTAAATTTATGCATAAGTTGAAAAGTTTGAGTCAACACTTGCATTAAGTTGTTAGCAAAATGTGTTCCTTGGTCCGTCACTAGTTCCAAAGCTAATCCATAACATGGGAAGACATCCTTCATCAAACATTTTGCCACCGAAACAGCTGTGGCAGACCGTAAAGCCCAAGCTTCCGCCCACCTAGTGGCATAATTTGTACAAGTCAATATGTAGCGATTGTTGGTGAAGGTCGTGGGTGGTGTTATTAGACCAATAAAATCTAGACCCCACTTCTGAAAGGGTTCCAAAGGGAGAACTGGTCGAAGGGGAAAGAAGTGTCGCTGCAAGGCCTGTCCAGTCCGTTGACAGACATCACACTGCTGCACAAATTTAACCACATCTCTGTACATTGTAGGCCACCATAGCCCACTTTGCAGAATTTTTCAGTGCATAAGATCAGCTGCGAAGTGTCCTCCCGAGGGTAATGAATGAGCCATAACAATAACCGATTCCGCTTCATGGGGAGGGATACATCTAAGTAAAACACCAGTATGATCTATGTAATACAGTTGACCCACGATCAACTGGAATTGTCGACTGTAAACTGCAAGTTTCCGGTGCAGAGCAGTGGGAGTATTAGGAGGGAGACAACCGTCAGTAACGAAAGTCAGTAGCGTATCATAGTATGTAGTAGCAACAGGAGGTTCTGTAGAGTCTTCAGAAGTTGTCTCCACAACGTAAATGGCCAGTGTAGTGTCATCAACCCCTACCGGAGACTCACCGAAATCCAGGTGAGATAAAAAATCTACCAAGGCATGTGATGTGCCGGGTCGATGAATAACTTCATAATCGAACTCCTGTAAAAGCAAAACCCATCTAGCCAATCGACCACCTAAATGTTGCTGCCGAACCAAGTACACCAGTGAAGCATGGTCCACATGGAAAGTAAATTTACGGCCCAACAAGTAATGCCAAAATTTCTTAACAGAGTACACCAATCCAAGACATTCACGTTCGGTCACAGAGTAATTTTTCTCCACAGGAGCTAATCGACGACTCGCATAATACACATGCCGAAACCATTTGTCAATTCATTGCATTAGTACACTACCAATGGCTATATCCGAGGCATCCACAAAGACATGGAACTGACATTCCCAATCAGGTGGTTGCAGGATAGGAGCCTGTGTCAATAAGACCTTCAACCGATCAAATGCACTTTGGCACTCTGGAGTCCATTCATACCTCCTCGGAGTGCTGGTCATAAGCCGATTAAGTTGTGTCGCTAAATGAGCTAACCACCGTAAGTGTCTTCCATGCCACCGGATTTGGCCAAGAAAGCGCATAACTTCTTTTGGTGTCGTTGGGACTGGTGCCTCCAACACGGCTGCTACTTTATCCGAATCGACCTGTATTCCTTGTTGAGAGATAATATGACCGAGTAGTTTGCCATAGGAGACTACAAAAACAGATTTGGTCAGATTCAAGCATAATCGGTACTCTCGACATTTTTCAAAGCAGCACCGTAAATGATACAGGTGCGCTGAAGTCTTGCCACATAAGGAAAAATCATCCAAATATACTTGCATAAACGTGGTCAAGTAGGGTGAAAAGACTTCCTGCATACATCTTTGGAATGTACTCGGGGCATTCCGTAAACCGAACCACATTACGGTGCAAGCATAGACACCCCACTTCGTGATAAAAGCTATCTTTGGTATATCTTGTTCCGCCATCCTCACTTGATTATAGCCAATGTAGCCATCCAGAAAAGAATACATTCCATGCCCTGCTACCCTGTCGAGCATTGTGTCCAGAAAGGGGAGAGGGAACGGATCCGGTAAAGTGGCGGCATTGAGTTTTCAGTAGTTGACACAGATACGCAACTGTTTATTTTTCTTCGGAACGATCACTATTGGAGAGATCCACTCAGCATGCTCAATTGGTACAATAAATCCCACCTTCAATAAACGATCAAGCTGAGCCTTCACCTGTGCAGCATAATTAGGGTTTATTCTGTAACTAGATTGTTTGATTGGCCTCACGTCCGGTTTGAGCACTACCTGATGTTGATAAATCCATGGATCAAGACCTTTCATGTCTCTATAATCCCAAGCGAAAACATCTGAGAATTCACGCAGGAGTTCTACCAAATCATCTTGGAATGTCTCTGCTAAACCTACCTTAATCTTAACTGGTCGCGGGTTGACCGTGTCTCCCAGATTATATGTTACTAATTGATCTTCCGGTACATAAGATTGACGAGGTTTTACCAAATCATCAACTGGCTGCAATAGTTGATGTAAAATTGCTTCATCCATAGCTACGTTGTCATCTACTTCTGCATTTCCGGTCACTGGGACGACCGTACAAGCTGCCGGACTCCAACTGTCTGCTACCAACTGTAAGTCTACAATACCTAATGAGATCAGATCCTTATTGATCTTGAGGAAAGCCTCTTCCTCATCATCAGATAACCCCTCCAACATATGGACCGGCTCTACTACATATGGTCGTGCATGAAGATCACACGGTTGCATAACATCCAATTTAACTACATATTTCCGGTGATTATCTTTGAAAATGAACTCTTGAGCTGACCAATCCTGTACAACTTTGGCTTGCTTTAGCCATGGCCTGCCGAAGAGTAAGTTGTAGTAGAGGCTGGATTCTAGTAAGTTTAAGACTACAAAAGTCATTTTAAATGTGGTCCCCTGTAAGGTAATATGAATGATTCTAATGATGATTCTAATGTGGTTGGGACAAAATTCTGTTCATTCAATCTTGCGTGTGGTAGAGGGACCTGTGTTACCAAAATGGGATTAGGAAACACAGTTGGCTCCTTAGCTTCCCATTGACTAGCCCTTGCAAACATTCGTTGTTGCTCATGAATACCAGGCTCGAAAACGTCAGCTATTGGTTGCAACTGTTTACCTGATCGTGTCTGAACTACAGCTGCTTGTGACTCGACTTGTGAAATATAAACCATGTTGGTCATCGGATGTTGTCATTCCTTCTTCCTTTTGTCATACTCTGTTGCTTCCTTGGATAATCGTCGGATGTGGCCAACCTCGCCACAAAAATGACATGGAGGGGGTGGAAGAGAGGTACCTTCCACCGATGTACCCGCCTGCCATCGATTTGAATTGAAATTGGTGTTCCACTGACCACGGTAATTCCTATATTCTTTGCGGTTGATTGGTTCGCAATTGTGGCGGCACATAATGGGTTGCTAGCTAACCTGGTTCCTATATTATGGCGTTTGTAGCTTCTCTACTCTGCAGCTTTGCATTATATGCGCAGGTTTCCATTGAGTGTCCTGTTGTGTTACAGATGGCACAGTACATCTGGTTGAGGGCACATGTAGAACTAGTGTGACCTGAATTTTTGCACTTGGTATAATACACCTGTTTGGATGGATCATAAGATACATTCTTACTTGCTTTCAGCCTATCCAAGTCCTCTATAAAACCTCCAACTTTGTGCTCCAATTGTAAGGCCATCGCAATTACTGCGTCCAATGTCATTCCGCACACACAGCAATGATCATGATTTGTCTTAACTGTGGATTCAATCTGTTAATGAACCATTGGGTTATGACAGCAATGATCATGATTTGTCTTAACTGTGGATTCAATCTGTTAATGAACCATTGGGTTATGACATCGTCTGGTAGATTAACATGTGCCGGAGGCAGCTGCCTTAAGTGAGTTCTAGACAATGTTGTGTATTCCTGCACACTCTGATGCGGTTTCTACCGATTGTTCTACAAATAGTCAAAGATTTTGGCAGGATTCTTCTTCAAACGGAACCTCTGTAAAAGCGCATCTCTCACATCATCATAGTTAGTGAAATGATTAATATCATATTCAATCAACCACCTTGCTGCTTCATTAACCAATGTGGCCTGAAATACAATGGCATTGTATGTCGGATCGGGTGGATGATTCAACACTGCATAACTGATCTCGAATGTGTGGACATGTGTGTCGGGATCATCCCCCGAAAATCCACCGAATTTGGTATATGTCACCCCAGTCGGAACCGGTCAAAGTGGGATGATTGGCTGTGGTTGATGCTGTTGCTTCTGCTGAAATTACGGTTGCGGCTGTGGGGGCGTCTGCTGCTGTGACTGTGAACCACTCATGGTGCTATTGTGAGTAGTGTTTTTGTTATCTATATGTTGAGGAGGTGTCTCTTGTTTGTTAGAATCTGTATTATCAGCCTGCTCACCTTCTGGTTCAAAAATGGCGTTGAATCTCTTACTTATCTCCAAATCAAATAGCATGTCCTCAGCTTTGGTATCGAAACTAGGTAAGCTTGCCTCGAAGAGTGGTGAACGTAATACGGATCCACCAAGTAGTATCGCACTATCATCGAAAAATTTCAAAGTTCCACCAAAGGGTACCGAACTTCCACCGAAACTTATCGAACTTTCACCGCACTAGGTTACCTTTTCATCGGAAACAATCTCACTCAGTAACACCACTTTATCACCAAAAATGGTTGAATTCTGGCCCGATAGTGTCGGACTAAGTGTGCACTACATCTTTGTATGCCCAGAAGTCATTGTACCTTCTTCAGAAAGTATCGGATTCCCATCAGAATTCATCGGAATCTCATCATGTGTCATCGAACTGGCACCGGAATCGTTGCTAAATGACTCTGATCCTTCTACAACTGGGCTTAATTGGCCTATACTTCTACCATCTGGGGGTGTCCCTAATAGATTTGGAACTGCCCAAGGATGTTGATCTCTCCTATACTTTGGATAGGACTCGCCGGAATGAGTAACTGGCATATATCACTTCTGCACCGCTTGCCTTACGTACTGCTCTTCCCTTACTGCTTATTCCCAATCTATTTCCATCTTTCCACAGACAGCGCCAGTGTTACAAGCACTTCGGTTAAGTCGCTTTTAATCTCTTTTCGGGTTCTTGGGGATGGTAGGGGTCTGATAGTGCAGAGGCCCTTAATGTAATTTTCCCAAATTAACCTTCCACTAAACAGTACTATACTTCCAAGTAATAACGTTCACTACACAGTATTACTGTTCGTATTACGGTTATTCCTTACACAGTGCTTAACACGCGAGTTAGCAATCACAGTCGCACAAACTTATTAATGAGAATATAACATTACTGTGTTAATGGTTAATACTGCAATTCAACAAACAACATACAATACTCAGTAATTCAACAATATCGGCACACGATCTTCTCCACACGGTCGCGCAGACAGACAGTCTGGTGAACCCATCTCCTCTGCCGAAGAACACCGTAATGCCCTTTCATTAATGGATCAAAAATTACATCTCTTCGTCACGCCCTTTCGGTGCATGCGACTATGGAAATTAAAATTACATTATTCCCATCCGGCAGCCTAACAGTAGGTATTGCACATACTGTAGCACTCTTTTCTCTTTCTTTATGTTTTCCGTTTTCTAATTTCTCTTCTCTTTAGTTTTGTAAAAAATTTTGGCATCAGATCTTTGGAATTCGACAAAGGACAACATTAAGTGGACTTTGACGACAACGATCCAAACAATTACATCCATGTAAGTTACTTTTTTGTTTTCGATTGACATATATAGAGAGAGCGAAAAAGAGAGAGAGAGAGAGAGAGAGAGAGAGAGAGAGAGAGATCTAGAGAAACATAAAGAGAGAGAGGCACGAGCTCTATCTTATAGAGCATAGATCCCTTAGTAAGGAATAATTGGGGTACCCAATACATATATATGTATATCGGGATCTACAGAGAGGTACCTAGACTTAGTCTTTGTACCTAGGAACAAGTTGGTTTGGAACAAAAGGGGATATCCATTGTCACATTGTTGACTAGAGCCAAACTAACTAGTTCAAGGACATGGGACTCATTTGAGTCCACTGATATGATTTTAGTATATGGGATTCATTGGAGTCCACCTACATATTCCATTATATGGAATAGATATTTGGTTTAGTGTAGGTATGACACCGTGAATTGGAAGAAGTTTTCACTGGTATGGGACGGTGGAAACGACTTCCCTTTGAGCACTCTTCTTCTATGGCCAGGAAGAAAAGGACTCATCATTCATGGCGTCATGTCTCACTAGATCAGAGGAGAGATCTTAGTAGACATCTCCTTAGGATTGGGAGTTATCCTTCATAGTAGGGAAGATTTATTCTTCCAGTAGAGAATGTGATAGGTGATTTTATCACCATTGGTATCACATACTCATTTTTCAGTCTTTCAGGAAGGATAATTCCATCAGTTTGATTGGATCGTATAGATCCATGCACAGAGTATGGTTGGCAAAGATAGTTCTTTATTATGGATACACTTGTGTTTATGGTATCAATCATATCATTGCTAACCATTTTAGCAGAGGGCTTTGACCCTTTTTAGGAATTTATTTTCTCCACTCTTCACTGTATACACTTTCATTACTCAGGGGAGATTTATTCTCCATTTTCAGAGGAAGAGAGGACAATTCATGAGTTTCTCTTTTAAGGAAAGGAGAAAGTGGGGGTCAGCTCAGAGATCCATGAGAGATCTTACTTTAGTTCAGTACTCACACTTTAGCTCCTATTCTTTGAGAGAGAAAGAAGGAAAGGAAAATATGATTTCTTCATAGGAGAAGAAAAGAGCATATTTTCCTTTAGACAGAAGAGGTGTTTAGAAAACATCTCTTAGTTTATATTTCAGAAGGAATTTGTTTACTCTACTTGTCAATATAAGTTCCTTCATGTGGGAGTATGATTCTCCACTATTTTGGAAGGAAAAACATGGAGAACTTATGTGCATGTTCTCAGTCATGGATGAGTAGAGCTAACCGATTCAACAGAATCTCTTTCAAAGGGAAAGGGAAAGTGGAATAGGTTCCACTGCTAGAGCTCTTTTCCTTAGAAGAGATTGAATAAAGAGAGAGACATGGAGAGAGTTTCACTTTCTCACTTTTAGGTTGTCTAGATAGGAGTGGCACTCTTCTATCAAAGGCAAGAGGGAGATCAGTTAATCATGATGGTTAGATTGAGTCTCACATGGAGACTCTAGAGAGGAGCCATTATGTTACTCCAGTGATGGTCTTTGACTAGATGAGATGATCTAGTTATTGACATTAGTTAGACTGGGAGTAGATTGATGATACTTCTCTTTTGAGTTTCCAGGAGATAGGGATATATCTAACCTATTATGGTACCAAACTCTTAGTTGGTGTTACATCATGAGTATGATGAGTAAACATCAGTTAGGAGGATGGGTACTTAGGGATTATCTGAATCTCAAAGGGAATGCTTTTTGCATTCATATGGCAAACTATAGGGAAGAGAAATATTAGAGTTTGCACAAGTGCCAATAGATGCTCTTCCAATAGAACTTAGTCCACAGGTAATGGATGGAAAACCACAGATTTCTTGGTTGGTGAAATGTAGAGATTGCACTTTACCACCGTGAGTTAGATGATGGATTTACATAGTTCACAAGGTAGTTTAGACAAAACTACTACTTGTAATTACACTCAAGGTTAGCAAGACCTGGGGTGTTATGAGGGAAATCTATCATTTAGTCTTAGATATGGTTGGAGCCACTTGTTATAGGACTTTGTTCTATATTTTAGAGGATTATATGGTTTATTATCTCCATTGTCATACGTTCAAGCTTATAAGTTTGACACTCTTACACTTGCTTTACATGCTATTACTCCATAGAGTATACATCATATAGACTTAGGTCATTTGGATGTTGTTGTATGTCATGGGAGTGATAGTTTGGAAAGTGAAGTGTATATGGGAGATAGTAGGCACCACTCAGACGGTTTCCCACCTTTGAGATGATCTCACATGAGGCTTCTTAAGGGGAAGGATACAGGGAAACAACACACAGAGATGACCATGTACATAGAGTGCATGGGGTTCAGGGGAGTCCGAGTATTTGCTTCTACCATCATGGACATTTCATCTACATTTTCGAGGACGAAAATGCTTTCAAGGGGAAGGAAATGTCATATTACGGATGCACACTCTTGAGTGAGGTGGCAAGAATGCCCACATGGCATCACTAAGGGCATTATGCCCATTTGGTAGAAGGGGGAGAGAGCAATCTCTTTGAGTAGAGAGATTATTAGTATTACACTTAGTGGTTTTGAGGGCTCTCTCACTATCTCTCAAGAGAACACAAGTAGAAGCTCGGGCGTGGCTGGGAGGCGAACCGAAGAAAGCTCTCTGTGTGTGTGTGCTCGCGGATGCAGATCGAGGCAGCAGAGGAGCAAAAGAACATTATGACACTGGAGGTTAGCGCCTCATTCGTGGGCACTTGGAAAAAGCACTTATCTGTGGTGAGTGTGAAACTAGCCTTGGATGAAGGCGCATGGGCATTTGGGCACCCACGGAGGGTGGGATAGGTCCGAATTTGGTCCATGTGCTGGAGTTTGAGGTTGGTGGAAGCGCTCATGCATGGAAAGTGGGTCCAAGAGTTAGAAGGGTCCACAAATGAGCATTGAGGACAATGCTCAATCTAAGGGGGGAGGAATGTCACATAATCCTAGTAGGAGATGGTTGAACCATGCCTTAAGAGAGAGGATTAGGAAGTAATCCTCAACCATGGCTTTTGGGGCAAGTGGTTAGCCCATCGCACTCCTAACCGAGAGGTCGTGAGTTCAATTCCCAACATTGGTATCAGAGCCTAGTTGAGAAATTGGGCGAGACGAAGGTTAGCGCCTCATTCGTGGGCACTTGGAAAAAGCACTTATCTGTGGTGAGTGTGAAACTAGCCTTGGATGAAGGCGCATGGGCATTTGGGCACCCACGGAGGGTGGGATAGGTCCGAATTTGGTCCATGTGCTGGAGTTTGAGGTTGGTGGAAGCGCTCATGCATGGAAAGTGGGTCCAAGAGTTAGAAGGGTCCACAAATGAGCATTGAGGACAATGCTCAATCTAAGGGGGGAGGAATGTCACATAATCCTAGTAGGAGATGGTTGAACCATGCCTTAAGAGAGAGGATTAGGAAGTAATCCTCAACCATGGCTTTTGGGGCAAGTGGTTAGCCCATCGCACTCCTAACCGAGAGGTCGTGAGTTCAATTCCCAACAGGGGGCATGTGGATAAAATAAGGGGAAGGAAAGCTCAATTCCTATAGAATTACACATGAGCATGAACGCATTGAAACAAACCCCAAATTTATATTACCACGAGATGCCACGACAAAAATCAGAGACAACACTCTCGAAAGTACGTAAGTTTAATCATTCATATTTTAGATGGTATGGTAAACATAACGAGTCCATCATGTGCTCAACCCCGACGAACATACACAGAGCGGGGGGAGCCAATAGTGCACAACACCACAAGTATGAAGTCGCAATAGTCCGAAGACTGACGATGCCTCCTGAGCGGGGAGATCACAAAGGAAGCTCACCCTAGAAATCTGGAAGAGATGGAAAGAGGAGGAAAGGGAACTCCTTCCGCTTCTTACATTCACGCAACGGAATTTTCTCAGCCACAGAGAAGGCTGCAATAAAGAGGATACGGACACACACCTCAACACCCCCCCTCCTCACCTAAGAGTTATGGAGGAGAGTGCGAAGAGATGCCCCATTACTATGTTTATGTGGAAGTGGACCTCCAGCACCATGGTTTCAATAATATCCGTAAGAGACAGTCACGCGACGATTTGAGAAACTTAAAAAGCAAAACCGAAGAAAAATCTTTTTGGGATTTCTTGAACAGAAACTTGAGAAGAAGGAGGGATCAAGAAGAGAAAATCTTCCTCTCCTCCAACCCAAAACCAAAACAAACACCCACAACAAGAAATGACAGAGATGGGGGGGTGCCACAATGAGTGTATGGGAGTGTGGGTATGTGTATGAGAGTGAGAGGTAAGGGGGTTAAGGGAGGTTTTTTGTGCAACAACAGAAATAAAGATCTAAACTACTCAAAAATTGAAAGAGAGGTACCCTAGGCCAACCAAAGGCCACACATATTCATCCTCCTCCAAGTGTCAAGGTGCATCTCACGAAGTATGGACACGCAAACTTCGAAAAACCAATGGCTAAAGGCCGACGTCCCTGGCAACGGTGCCAAATTGTTGAGAAAAGGGGAACAACAGACCCTAACTGCCTCACATGGAAGTGAGAAGTTTCTCCAAGTTGGGGCAAAGAATGAGAGGAGAGGTTCACCCACGCTCATGGAGCAATGGCAACAATGGCCAACGTCACAAGGAGCAAAGGGGAACATCCTCCCAACCATGCACACACACATGCAAATCCATACACCAAGACCAACGCCATTGCACACAAGGAGGCAAGAGAGTAACAAATGACACCTTCTTCCATTAACAAAATGGAGGCCAAGGCCATGGCCAAAGGGCCTCTTTTACAAGAAGTGAGCCTCTATTTATAGGCTCTGCATAATTCCGCATGTGCTCATTTGGAAAAGTCAAAAAGTAGCACATGGTCATATCTCTCTAGATTCTTCCTAACAACCCACTCTTAAAGAAATGAGCGCGTGAGATTTCCTACGTGGGGATTTTGAATTTGTGCCAAAAAGCTACTTCATGGAAAAGGCTTCAATACCATAGACTAAAAGAAATATCAAAAAGGGATTTAGGAGAGTATTCATATGGACATCTCCTAATTTACAAAAAGAAGGTACTTTCATGAGGGCTAAAGGATGCCATAGCATGAGAAAAATTATGGGCAACCCTTAGAGCAACAGCATCATATTCAGATTGCATTGCAGCCATCCAATGTTTAGAATTTTGTGCTTCAACAAATGAAACAGGTGAAGTCTCATCATAGAGACTAGAGGAAGCCATAGCATAGCAATCTGATGCAAAAGAGGCACTATGAGAGCCTGATTGAGTATAATATGATAGAGGTGCATATAATTTGATGTCACACAAAGTCTGCACCAACCATTTTGGCATAGTTTTTGCCTGTTGCATATCAACTGTCTCATCAACAAGTGCATCATGTGAATCTGCATCAGAAATGGAATGGTCTACATCATCACATGAAACCTACAAAGGCTGAGAAGTTGCCTCATTAGGACGAGCACTAGATTTTCCACATGTAAAAAGAGTCAGCAAAGTATCATACATGTCTTTGGAGCTAACAAATGTCTCCTTAGTACATGAAAGCAATGGTTGAATAACATCTTCCACATAAACAACATCACGGCTAACCAAAATGCGTTTAGTCCGTGGATGATACAAACGATAGCCTTTGCTTTCAGAACTGTACCCAACAAAAATACATTTTATTGCTTTATCATCCAACTTTTTGCAATGTTGTTCATGCACTAATGCATATGCCAAACAACCAAAAACATGCAGATGAGCAACAGATGGCTTGCGACCATGCCAAGCCTCGTATAGAGTAGTAGACTGCAACGCTTTAGTGGGATACATGTTAAGCACATATGCTGCACACATAACAACCTCAAGATAGAAACTATGTGGTAAAGCCTGACTCTTGACCATACACCTCACCATCTCCATGAGTGATGTGTTCTTCCGTTCAGTAACTCCATTCTATTTAGGTGTATATGGCATTGTACACTGATGTGTTATCCCACGTTCAACCATAAATGCATTAAAGTTAAAAGACATATATTCCCCCCCTTGATTAGAATGGAGGGTGCCTATTTTACATGCTAACAATTTTTCAGCCAAAACCAGAAAGTGTTTGAAGCACATAAACACTTTGGACTTTGCTTTCAATGGATATACCCATGCATGCCTAGAAAAATCATCAATGAAAGTCATGAAGTAAAGATAATTTCCAAAAGAGGGAGTCTGCATAGGACCACAAACATCACTGTGAACAAGATGCAATTTTTGTGTAGCTCAAACTGAACCATCTTTTGGAAATGAGAAACACTATATTTTTCCCAAAATACAACCTTCACATACATGTTTATCGGGTGCCTCAAGTTTGGGCAAAGAGAAGACCATTTGAGATTTTTGTAGGCATAGCAAACTAGTAAAATTCAGATGACCAAAGTGTGCATGCCAAAGCTTTGCATCTGACATAGCCTGAGAATCATGTACTACACATGCTAAATCATTCACATATTTTTCATAATCTATGAGCTTATACAGCCGATGAGATAAAATGCCAGAAGCAATAATCACATCGCCATTTGACAAATCATGAAATGTACATCTGTCATCAACAAATTTCACAACGAAGCCAATCTTGGCTAAAGCCAAAATTGATAACAGATTCTTCTTGATCCTTGGCACAAATAAAGCATTTGAGAAAGTGAAAGAACTACCATCAGCAGTAGTCAAAATGATCTTACCAACTCCCATGATATTATAAGAGGAGTTGTTGGTGCACATGATAGTATTCCCTGTACGGGCAGGCTCCAGTGAAGAGAAGAAATTGTGGTGCGAGGTAATATGTTTGGTGGCCCCACTATCAAAGTACCAAACATCTGAGTCTACTGCAAACATGCACTGCTCATGAGAAGATGGGTCAAAGCTGCAAACAATAGTAAATGACCATTCTTCATTCTGCACAAGATTAGCAAACTCTGTTTTCGGTGTAGAGGCCTCTGCAACAACCATTCGGGCCTCTTTCTTCTTTGCCTCTTTAGCAGCCAGTTTTGGACAGTTCTTAATGACATGATCATTTGCTTTGTAGTATTTGCAAAACAATTTCTGCTTTTTTGATTTCTTCTCATCTTTGTCTTCCTTCTTCGATTGTCACAGCAGAATTAGCAAACTTTTGCTTACTAATTGAAGAGCTCCATTTTCCTTTGCCCTTCTGACTAGCCAGAAAGTCTTGATCTGCAACACACATAATAGACCTGTTCTGCCTAGACTGATCTTCCTGCAACAGAACAAAATCTAACTCTTCAAATGTTAAGGTATTTGTATTGCCTTTTGTCATCAACCGAAGAGTAGAAACAAAACTCTGATATGAGTCAGGAAGACCATTCTGAACAGTCTATACTAGTGAACTATCAGGAAGGACTTCATCAATAGAAATCAATTGTTCCTTCAAATCCTTGATCTTTGTCAAAAAACTATCCATAGAATCACCTTCATTCATGTGTTCAATCTCCAACTGTTTTTGGAGGTAAGCAACACGAGCCTCATTCCTAGCGTGGTACAATGTGGTAACTGTATCCCAAGCATCCTTAGCTATTCTGCAAGAGCGAATGTGAGGAATATGGCACATTTGACAGACAAAGCTATCAATGCATGTGCCTGGGCACATTTGCTCTGTAGTAGATGCAGCAAAAACCGCATCACAAATAGGAATCTACAGAATATCACCATCTTCGACACCTTTGCATCAGCTTCAGTACCTATAGTTGTAACAATTGTGAGTGTGATAGGATGTTTTTCAACACCCTGCACAATGTTCCACAGTCCTTTTGCAACCAATACATGTCGCATCATATAAGCCCATTATTGGTAGTTGGTACCATCCAACTTATCCTCAACAGCCAACATACGGAATACGTCACTGCTTTCAGCCATGGTCGGTGACTAAATACCTTGATGCACATAATTGATTGTATCTAAAAAAGTTGAATAGAACTGCCCAGACAAATTCTGCTAAACATGTAGCAGACTTCGAGATGCTTATACTTGCGAACCAAAACTGGTATATACCTTTGGCACTAAAAGATGAAATAGCCTGTATAAGTGCAGTGATAGTGCATTCAGAGGCCGAAATGAACTCAGATCACGATTTCGGCACCAAATAACAAAGCTGTTTTGATCTTTGAGACACCTTGAGTATGCTCACCAAAATTCATGTGATTCTGAGACTGCACCCAGAGAGGTGTTGACGACACCTTGGATGAAGTGGCGACCTGCTCTAATACCAATTGTTGGAGTTAGACATCTTCTGAAGCTCGCGAACAACACAAGGAAGAAGAAGAATCTTGGAGCACAACACACAATACTGAATGTATTTCCACTAGAATGTACAAAGATAAGTAGCCCGTTAGGGCAATAGGCTTATATACAAGCTAGGTGGAAAAAACCTACTAAAGAGAGGAGAAGTGCCCTGGTGGTCCTAGAGTGTTCACACACATCACTGCCTAAATATATCAACAATTCAACCACTACTTTCATATACTAAGGAGACATAAGTTAGCTCCAAAGACATGTATGATACTTTGCTGCCTCTTTTTATAGGTGGACAATCTAGTGCTAGTGCTAATGAGGCAATTTCTCAGCCTTTACAAGTTTCATGTGATGATACAGATCATTCTATTTCTAGTGCAGATTTACATGATGGAGTTGTTGATGAGAGAGTTGATATTGAGGAGGCAAAAACTATGCCAAAACGGCTAGTGCAAACTTTGTGTGACAACAAATTAGATGCACCTCTTTCATATCGTACTTGTTCATGCTCTCATAGTGCCGGACATAAAAACAGCCTTCTTGAATGGTGATTTGCAAGAGGAGGTTTATGTGAAGCAACCCCCTGGATTTGCTATGAAAGGGAAAGAGCATATGGTTTGTCACTTGCATAAAGCCTTGTATGGTCTCAAGCAAGCTCCACGTGCATGGTATGACAAAATACATAAGCACTTGATTGCTCTTGGCTTCACATGTAGTCTGATTGAAAGCACACTCTGTGTACGCAAAAATGGGGTTGATCTTGTAGTGCTTGTTCTTTATGTCGATGACATACTCTTGAATGGGTCATGTGATGCAAAACTTGACATTCTTATGGTTGATTTGTAGTTATCTTGGTCTTTTGAGCTAGTATCTTGGCATCTAGTTTGTATCCGTTGAGGGGGGAATTGTTATGCATCAAGCAAAATATGTTGAAAAACTACTTCAGCGTTTTGACTTTGAGGATTGCAAGCCAGTTTCCACACCAGTTGAGACAAGGTTCAGGTTCTCAGTTGAGGATTCCAATGATGCATTTGACACTTCTCTTTATCAATAAGCTGTGGGATGTCTTATATATGCATCCAACACAAGGCTAGATATACAGTATGCAGTTTCCCAATTGAGTCGATTCATGCATAGCCCTGGCACTAAACATTGGCAAGCGGTGAAATGTGTGTTTAGATATCTTCGAGGCACTTTGAGCTTAGGTCTCTTTTTTTGCAGAGATATTTAGCCATGTTTGCATGCTTTTACAAATAGTGATTGGGCTTGTTGTTATGATACTCACGTGTCCACTAGTGGTAATTGCTTTTTCGTTGGAGACTCATGCATATCTTGGTTGAGTAAGAAGCAACCTACAGTGGAGACATCGAGTTGTGAAGCTGAGTACAGGGCAGTTTTCACAGCTACAGTGGAGTGTATATGGCTGAGACGCCTATTGATGGATCTTTGCATGGAGATTGATGCTGCTACGCATATTCTCACTGATAGTCAGAGTGCTTTGGCTATTGCACGAAACCCAATGTTTCATGCACGGACCAAACATATTGAGGTGCATTATCACTATGTGAGAGAGCGCCTTCATGCAGGAGATATTGATTTGGTATATGTGCCTACAGAAGATAATGTGGCAGACATATTCACCAAAGCTCTTCCACGGGAAAAGTTTGAAGCTTTTCGCAAAGCTTTAAGCTTATTACCTTGTGGGGGCTGATCTGTCACTCCCTGTACGTGTTCACGTCATTCGCTCTAGGGGGGTTTGTTGTGTTCCTCGAGTAGCTTTGATGTGAACCTTTTCCCTATACATGGGCACTTTTTACTCTAGTGCTGGCTAGAGGTTTTTTCCCCATGTTACCACATACTTGATACTCTCATATGTGGTGGTACTTTGTACTTAGGGATATTATTCAGCTCTTACTTTAGTTCAGTTCATCGTCAATAGAGTGAGCTATTCCAGCCATCATCTTCTCCGTGTATCTTGCTGCGTTTGTCCTCTTTGTGTGTGTTTCTCGTGTGTCTCTCGCACTTCTACACACACCCAACTGATATGTTGGAAAACATCAAGTCATTGGTTCAATTTGTAAGACTTTTGCTTAGTGCTCTTTCCCTTTTGCCGAAGCTTCTCTTTGGGTGGGAGAGAGTTATGAGAGAGAGAGACAGAGAGAGAGAGAGAGATAAATGTGCACATGAAAAGATATTTGCAACATAGATATAAGTAGGGGAAAGAGACATAAGTTGAGGTGTGAACTTTGTGAAGATAATGATGCACTCTATTCACGGAGTAGATCCCATAAGGAAGAGAAGATAAATCCATGAGCGCTCCAAGGTGGGAGAGATCCATGTATGTATGTGTGTGGGAGAGAGAGAGAGGGGAGAGAGAGAGAGAGAGAGAGAGAGATAGAGATAGATGGATAGATGGATAGATAGATAGATAGTTAGATAGATAGGTAGGTAGGTAGGTAGGTAGATAGATAGATAGATAGATAGGTAGATAGATAGATAGATAGACAAATATATATAGAGAGAGAGACAGGGAGAGAGATGTGCACACACAAAGCTATTTAGAACTAAGATATACATAGGAGAAAGAGAGATCAGTTGAGGAGGGTGAACTTTGTGAAGATAATGACGCGCACCATTCATGGAGCAAACCTCATAAGGAAGATAAGATAAATCCATGAAAGCTCCGAGAAGATGATGAGCCACCAAGGTCACCATGGAAGCTATAGCTCTCATACCAAAATGAGAAACCTAGAACCTAGCCTCCATGCATGCAAGAGAATGACCTATGATTTTTCACCCAACCTACCATTATATAGATCTTGGGGACCATCAGACTATTTGGAGTCCACATATGCATGTGCAATCTCCACCACTGCTTTAACACCTTCCACTAGAGTCCACTAATGGTAGGTGTACTCAGTTTTTGAGTTAACTCTTTCTAAACTCAAGTTAACCCACATTAACTTGAGTGGATGCTTCTAGAAGGCTTTAGAGAGACTTTGAACTAAATTCTCTCCCCAAATGGACTCATGGGGATTAAACCCACCTTCCTATCCAATAGACTTAACCACTAGGCTAAGAAATCAACTTGCTTAATAGTATGATGGAATTCCCTAATGTTATTCTTAAGTTAGAGCCTTGTCCAAGCTTCTTTATAACATAGTCCCAAGAAAATACAAATTCATAGTAATAAAATAGAGACTTTAACGGGCTAACATTGACCATTGAATATTTTAAATGGGCCAAAGAGGAAATGTTGTACTTGAGGTGTTTGTCTCCTAACCATGCATAATGGAACTACCCAATGCACACGGGAGAAGACAAAATGTCAAGACCAACACTAGTACGACCATAAATAAGGTCAAGAAACTGGTCCACCTAATGTAGACACTTCTTATTCATGGTGGCACTAGTTACAAGGTAGTGAAGTGATGCATCAAGATATATTACTTACATGTTGACCCAATCTTTGTGTTCTACACCATTTGGACCGTATGATTTGGTTAAATTGCATGATCATGTACACAAGACCTTAATACAGTCATAGTTGATGACTCTACTACTCACAATCTCATAAACTATGCTATGGTCAAAAGATTCAAGATTCCCCAACAACTCAATGCACATAAATACATTGGATCGATGATGCACGATGAGGATATGAAAATAGGGAGCATGATATTTTTCAATCTAGAAGTTAGAGTTACAGGAGTTCATGGATCATAAAGGCTTTGAGATTATGAAAATGAATAAGAAGAACTTATAGAGAATGGATTTGGGGTTTAGGAGACTCACTTAAAAGAAGTTACCAAAACAATACTATTGAATTTTTAAAAAATGGAAGTGTTTTTTGTGTTCAAGCTGAGAGGGATGTACCCAAAAAACCTCTCATTTCATGCATTCAGTTAGAGACTTTGTTTGATTATCATGATGTACAAGATGTTTACGCATTATATATCTTAGATATTGATTTGTATTCGTATACTCATGACGCTTCATATGTATATTTTCATGATCATAATGTAATTATGGATAGACTTTTTATTGTTCCTTTTTGCAAGATTATGTAGTTAAACAATTAATCAATTAATGTTTGTGAATAGAAATGTTTTTTTTTGCTAATTTACCTAGAGGTACCACCTACACTAGGAGATATTGAACATGCCATAAATTTGGTGTCTAATACCAAACCTATTTGTAAACCACCGTATAGGCTAGCTGCATCCCAACATTAGAAAACACAAACACAAATCCAAGAATACCTACATAAAGGTCTCATTAGGCCAAGTAATTCCCATTGGGAATTACAATGCTTCTAGTAAAAAAGGAAGATGGATCTATGTGATTATGCATAGAGCATTGAATAAGGGAACGATAAAGAATAGGTTTCCACATCCTAGGTTGGCCTATTTGATAAGTTGCATCAAGTTTACTTTTGATTATTAAGCTTGCGTTGAGTTCATGATATCATTAGATTAGGATAAAGGCAGAGGATGTTCCCAAGGCTACCTTTAGGACTATGTATGGGAATGACAAGCTTTTGGTGATGCCATTCAGTCTCAATAATCCTCTTGCCACATTCATGACTAGTGTGTTATGACCCTAATTAGGAAATTTTGTTGTGGATTTTTTTTATGATATTGTCATCCATAGTAGATCAAAAGAGGAAATATGAGAAAAATCACTCTTTGCTAAGGAGTTGAAGTGTGCATTTTTCAAAGAGGAGGCTAGGTATCTTGGCCATATCATGTCCAAAAATGGAATCTAGATGGGCCTTGAGAAAGTAGGGGCTGTTATGGAATGGTTGCATCCCAAACACCTAGAAGAGATTTAGATCTTCCTTTGTTTATCAAGATTTTATCGAATATTCATCAAGAATTATGCCAAGATTACTGTTTTTTTATTGGGGAGAGAACAAAAGCAAAGTATGGAGAGGTTGAAAGTAGCAATTGCTATAGGTCCACTTTGTAGTTAGCAAATTTCAATTGAACTTTTGTGGTTGAGATGGATGCAAGTGAGTTAGGCAAGGTCACAACAGTATTTGATCAAGAAAGCATTAAGCATCTCTCTAATCAAGCATAACTTGGCACCAATGGGAGGATATCATTCAAGACTTTGATTATGGCCTTAGGTATACTAGAGTGCTCTCGAGGACTTGTAAAAAGATCCATTAAAAAAAAAAATTACAAATGCAATTAATCCCTTCTTTGTAACATTACTATTTGCTAACAACCTTGTAATGTATTCCATTTCGAAATGAATGATCTTGTGGTAAAGGAATGGACATTTGAAGCGTAACATAAAGCTCAAATTTTCTTGAAGAATTACACACACACATAGAGAGAGAGGGGGAGATGGTTTGAGGGAGAATTCGAGAGAGAAGAGTTAGAGACTTAGGGAGCTATATATTTTGTGGGGAACAAGAGTGCAAATCAAAGAAAAGAGTGATAAACGAAGCACTAGAGAACTCGAGATTTAAATTGTATTCTAGGAATGTGACGTAATTTGTCCTTGTAATAGTTGTCGAATCATCATGCAATTGTGCTACTTGTATGTCTAGATTGATAATCAAGTATGTTTGCTTTTGTTTCACTTATGTTACTCTTCCAATATTATCTTTCTCTTCTCTATCATGATCATTCCTATGACGTGAGTTCTATCACTTATTCCTTAGTTAAATCAAGTTGAATTTGGAGATAACATAGACTATTTGGAATTAGTAGTAGCTTGTGAAATGTAAAGATGATCAATCAAGTACTTTGAACTAGAGTCAAAAGATGGTATCCAATCATTATACGAAAGGAGATTGCATGAATGCCTTTAGGAACTCTACGTACTCCAATTCTACATATTTGAATTTGGCTAAGCTATAAGAGCACTATTCTAGTCTATTCTTAGGAATCATACAATCAAACCATAAGGAGGCAATCTATCCATTTCTAATAGAAGCACCCACTTCCTTAAAATGTTCTTGAACTCCTGAACGCCCCTTATAGAGGTGAGTCCAAGGTGATCAAAGTAAGCAGGTACTCTAACAATTTATGGTTGTCAATTTTTAAGTTGACAACCTAGACTCCCTCAAGTTTGTTTGATCTTGACCCAATTAGCACACTAAGGGTCAAGCCAAGTAAACAAAATTGGCAACCATGATGGGATACTATTGCTAGTTAAGATTGAAGGATATTGGGAGGCAAAAGAAGACAATAAGGCACCCAAAAAAATCAAGTAGGACATTTGGGTAGAGAGAGCTTGATGGAGATTTTGAGCTGATGTACTCGGTGCATGCAAGAGAGCAAACTCACATCCTAGTTGAATAGAAGGAAGAACTAGATAAGAAAAGTTCCTCATTGACAATCCCAAGTGAAGGTAATTCATACTTAATTTTTTAATTTCATAGCAAAAAGAAATGAAGGATGTCCTAGTTTTTGGCTTAACAAAAAAAATCCAAAAATTGTTACTCAAATTTCCCTTAACTCTATCAAATTTTTATTTTGGGTAGCTCCATGTTCGTAGTCATGACACAAATTGAGTATCCGAATACTCAAATCTTTGTAAACCTTCTATTTGAGAGACTTACAATGTCAAAATATAAATTTTTTTTGTGAAGTGTGTCACTTCCAATAGGGAAAATAAAACCTTTTGTTGTGCCTTGAGTGCCTGTATCAAGTACTAAAGTCTCCACTAGAGCTAGTTGTGCTATGGCACCTTATGGTTGTATCCGTGGGACTAAATATGGTAGGACAAGTTGTGGTACAAGTGGTTCCTAGAAAGGGATACAAAAAGTGAATGGTGGGATCATAGGTTAAGGTCACATAGGAGAATGTGTGAGTGAGGATAGTTTCAATTGGACAAAGGAAAGATATATTACCACACATCCTTTTGGGTTGGTGCAATGTCAGTCCTCTACTGTCTCTGAACATTTGTAACTCTACCCTAATTAGGCAATGCTAAATCAGCACATCATAGGCCAAATACATATATACTATGCATATGATCGCACAACATCCAATAAGTACTTGATTTTTGATCCATCTTGAATTGGCCGCGTACAAATGTTCTATCATCCAATGAGGGAGATTGATCTTTAGGAGATTGGTTTGTGATAGGTATAAATTAAACTATATCTTCTTATGCGACTGTGTGAAGTGATCTTATCCTAGGATTGCAAAATGCTTCATGCACATATATAATATAGTGGAAATGGTGGGGGTGATGGTAGACGTTTGAGCTAGTTCCAACACCTCACTCTTTTCATCTCTTTCGGGATCAAAGGCTCTTCCTCTGAAGAGATATGTGTTCCATACATCTTTAGTGCTGCTCTTACTAGCTCATGCATCAGGTGGTACTTCTTTAGAGGTTGGCCTGGGAGTAATGAAGGTAACACAAATGTACATGGTGCATTTCTATCTACCTCCAATTGTAAATTATGAACTAGACAATAACATTCGAGGAAGTCTAGACATCTGGTTTTGGCAAAGGTGCATTGAAATACTCATTCAAGACAAATATCTCCCAAAGTGGTTGTAAATCCTCAAAATTCTTGTAAGCCTTCAAAATCTCTAGGTTTAGCCGCATGGGAAATTGGAGTGGTGGGCATGAGGATGTTGAAGCAAGATTGGGAACCTAGATGTGAGAATCATTAGCACATGCCTACAAAAACTACTTATGTACCCATATCTATCGTTTATGCAGTTGTTAATTTCATTTACTTCGAACACTCAGTCTCTTGGTCTTGGTGGTTTGACGTGGTTGTGGTTCCCTTGGAGGACAACTGCTTGCTCACCTTTCTTCAACCATATCTACTTCATGTTTAGTGAAGCTTGATTTCTTCTTAAACGCACTTGATTTTGATGTTGGAGTTTGTTCATGTCATCATTGTACAATTGTTTCTTAACTTGGGGTTGCTCTTTTATTGTAGGTGCACTCAATTTGGGAAAAGAATGGGTCTCCAATACCAGCATGGATCTTTTGCTAGATATTGAGGCATTATACACAATAGGCTTGTGTGGAATTGGAACAAGAAGGTTCGTAACCCTATAGTTCAACTATAAGGAATTGCTCATTAACCCAAACCTGAAGAAGTTGTTTCCTAAGGTCTCAGTCTACTACATAATCATATATCCAATCATGGCCTAACACTAGAGGTTATGTAACATCTTCATCATGGCAAACTAAGAAACTTATTATCAAGGGGACATTGTGTAAGAGGACAGAAACTTCCATCTCACCTAAGCAAGGGATCTCCACATCTACAAATTCAACAAGATAAGCTTTCATTGGATACACATGTATGCCCATATCTTGATAACAAGAATACCTGGTGGCCCTTGTGCCTACTCCTAAATCAATAAGGCTCTAATAATCTTGATTGTAGTGCTTATTCCTAGATTAATTGAAATGATGGGTCTTCTATCTATTATTCTAGGATTGGTATTTGCATGGATTTGGAACATCACCATGTAATAATTAGGGGCATTGGGATTGGGTAGCAAGCCTTGTCATCTTAGCCTAATTCTTCTAATTTTCTCTCTATCCCTTGCTTGTGCTTCTTTTCTAATCCTCTATTCTTGTTCCTTGCATTTATTGGCATTATTCAATCATGCTAGCACCTCTTTCATTAGGGTTTCTTGATAAAGCTTCACTTTGCATCCAATGATGTAGCTTCATAATAGTTCACCTTCTAGTGTGGCTAATTGAACAACACTGCTCATGGAAATACTATTGATAATCATAGGCCCATATCCACATTTTCCAACTTATGGGCCTATTGCTTCAACGTATAAACAAACTCTAAGTCTCCAATATTTAAGCCTTTCTCCTTAATATGAGCATTGAAATAAGGCTTTGCCTCTTTTTGGCTGTGTATATTCCTACTCCGGCTCATAACCTTGTCTCTTTTATGTGTTCTAGATCCATAATCCTTGTGGATATCTCATGTCCTTCCCACATATATTCCTGTGCTACTTTCAACATAGGGATTAAAAAATCTAGCGCTAGCATTGTGCTTTGTCCAAATACCATAAAAAAGGGAGTGGTATTGAGTATCATCTTATAGGCCACTCGATAGGCCCAAAAAACACGATGAAGTTGTTTGTCCTAGTTAGAGTGTTTGTTATGTATGAGCTTTGCCAAGGCATTACATAGGATCTTATTCGTACTCTTTGCTTTCCATTAGCTTGTGGGTGCTAAGGAGATGAATTCTTGGGTAGATATTCAATGAATTCATTTAAGTAGTGTGTGCCTCTATCACTTACTAACTCAATGGGTAGTCCATACCTCATGATGATTCTCAAATAAGAACTTATTGGTTCTCTGAGCATCATTTTTTCATGTGGCTCTTACTTCTACCCACTTGGTTAAGTAATCCATGGTGACAATTATGTATTCTGCATGTGAACTCCTTGTAGGGGGGTTGATGGGACTTACAAAATTTGTAGCCATATTGGAGAAAGCACATCCTCCCTTCACTGGTCTTAATGGCATTTCATCTCTTATGGTAGGGTATTGTCCTCTTTGGCAAGTATCAGAACCTTTCACATAGGTAGGAGCATCCACGTGAAGAGTGGCTCAACAAAGACCTGAGAATAAAATAGTCTTGATAACCCAGTCAAGTCCAAAGTGTCTGTCTGCAACACTATTGTGTGCAGTTTCTAAGATCTTCAAATAGTCAATCTCATGTAAACATAATCTCAAGTATCCTTCCCTACCTCATTTGTAAAGATAATTTCCTATCAAAGTATTACTATTGAGCTTCTTGAACTAAGCTTCATTGTCGTACTAAGTTTTTATTATGGGGAAAGGTTCTTGATTTCAAAAATTCAACGAATGGAGTTGTTATAGAAGAAAGAAGTGAAGAAAAGCAAGCCCCAAAATTTTCCTTTTTTAAGCCCATTTTCTTTCAGAATTCTTCGTAAAACTTCAAAAGGCCATGTAAACGCTCTAGAGGAGTCCTCTAGATGCATGATTCATGAACATTGTAACATCAAACTTGTACAATAGTAGGATTTTTAGTGATTTGTTGGAAAAGTTCCGGTCTCCTATGTGAAAGGACCATTTTTAGGCACATGTATATGTAGAGAGTACAGGAAGCAAAATGAAAAGAAGAGTGATAATCACAAAAGAAAGAGTGTGAGATACTCAAAGTGAGTAGACCAAGGAACTGTAAACATGGATTAGCAATGATCTTTCCAAGAGCATGGAGTAGGCTCTTCAAGCTTCTAGCGAAGTACAAATGGGGGGAGAGGCCCTCCTTATATAGATTTGGGAGGGGATCTCCAAAGTACATCTCATGTGGGATAATTCGCCTCTAAGGAGAATGAATACAATGGTAGAAGCAAATGGCAAGGTACCCAAACACAAAGGATATAAAATAAAATGGAAATACAGTAATGGAAATGGAATGGAAATAGAGTGACTCCAAGATACAAAACGGAGATGCACTCTCATATTCTCAAACACCCCCTCTGCAGCTCCATTTTGTAGAGTATGGAGGCTGCTAGGGTATGAGAGAAAGGTCCACCAAGAATGTAGCATCAACATGAGCACCAAATAGAAAGTTTCCATATAGCCACCAAGTGGTATCGACCATGTGTGATTGTCAGGTACTTCATAAGATGTCCACCAGATGGATCAAGTGGATGCTCCATAGGTACGCCAACAACGAGGTACAAGAATGGAATAAGATCTCACTAGACAAGATCACCGACATAGGTAGGATGACTCCATGTGGTACATGAGAAACTCCAAAGCTTTGAGAATATCCACCATGAGATGTGTATCGCCAAGAAGTAGTTCCTGCAAGAATGAAATACAAAGTATGAAGCATAAAATCATAGTCATATGATAGTACATCTGTATACTATAGTCCTTCATGGAGTGTACAAATTCTTGATGTGTGTCGATGAGACCATGGAAGCCCCCTCTGAACTTAGAAGCTAGCTCAGAAAAGGATCCAACTGAGTGATGAGTCCAAGTAGATGCAAGAGTATCATGTGGTAAGTGAAAAGATGTTGGACTCCAAGAATGAAAGAGTACATGCTTAGAATGTTGTTGTAGACAAGGTAAGTGGACTCTCGAAAATAGGAATGGAAGATGATGATTCACTAATCCTGAAGTAATGCCTAACTGAAGCTGAGGGGAAATATAAATCTCCGATGGTACGATAGGAGGTGTAGCCATCTGAGGTATAAGTTGAGATGGTATCTCTGATTCCTCCTGTGCCAAAACTGTATCATGATCTAGAAAGTCATGTACAAAGAGAGCATGCTCCACATAGTGAGACTATCCGAAACTAGATTGATCCCCCTCTAAAACGGAAATGGGAGGATCCAAAAGGGATGAATACTTAGAGTATTAATCAAACATGCAGTCTTTGGTTACTGTAACTGAGTGACTCTTTGGGTCGTAGAGTTTGTATGCCTTCTATCGTTCACTATAATCAATGAAAATTTATTGATTAGGCCAATCATCATCATGGCCTTGGACATAGGCATCAGTACCAAAGACGCAAAAATAGCTCACGCTTGGCTTCTTCTTAAAGTAAGCCTCAAATGGTGTTTGGTTCTTCAAGACATCTTAGAACCCTCTGTTCTGAATATGTACCGTTGTCTATACTGCTTCACCCCAAGATTTTAGTGGAAGTTGCTTTTGATTAAGAATAACCTTGGCCATCTGGATCACACCTCGAATCTTCTATAAGGCAATACCTTGTTGAGTATCTTGCATTGCTTGATACTTGATTCCATGTTGCTTTAGGTACTTGGAGAAGGTGTGATTGACAAAGCTATTGTCTCCATTAGATCGGATGATCTTCAAAGAACTTGGAAAGTTTTCTTGAACTGTTTGTGTCCACTTCTTGAACTTGGAAAGGGCATCCTCTTCATGCTTGCATGAATAAACCCAGATGTATCTAGTGAAGTCATCTACTATCAAGAAGAAGTAAATTGACCCACTTAGAGAAGGTGTATGCATAGGTCCACACATACAGGCATGAACTAATGCTAAGGGTTTAGATGCAAAAATGGATGCTTCTATAGGAAAAGGGTTAGATATCTCCTTTGCACATGCTTGGCAGTTCAATTCCACTTGTGCGATCCTGGATAGCCCTATGATAAGATGATTGGAAGAGATCTTTGTTAAGAAAGAGGTATGTCCAAATTTGCAATGCCACAAGCTAAGAATTGAATCTTTGGCCAAAAAAATTGAAAGCTTGTAGAGACCTTTGTCTTCAAATCCTATAGGTATCACTTCATTGGATTCACTGTTGATGACTTGAACTTTGTTGTGATCGAATTGCACCATCACGTTGCACTTTGTAATGGCCTTCATTGAGAAAAGGTTCTTACAAATGCTTGTTATATGAAGAAGATCTTTGAGTGACTTGGTCTCACCTTCTGAGTTGGTGACATGAACTTTGCCTCTTCCTTGGATCTCAATGCACTTGTTGCCTCCAAGATACACTTGACCTTGCTCTTCAAACTCAAGAAAATCATCTTTGTCATTACACATATGTGATGAAGCACCACTGTCAAAAATCCATTCTTTACTTGGAGTGGATGCTAGAAGTGCTTCGTGTTCAGTTGTGAGAAAGAGATCTTCACATGTGTAGTGAGAGTGATGTTCGGTCTTTGAAGTAGTCTTAGACGTGTCCTTGTTCTTCTTATTAAAGCATTATTTTTTGATGTGACTAGAAATGCCACAAAAATTGCAACTGAACTTCTTCTTGCCTTTGTCCTTTGATTCTTCATATCCTCTTTGTCCTTTATTCTTATGGAAGGTGGCTTTAGCCTTCATGATTGTTTCTTGGGTAGCTTGGCTCTTTTGTCTTGAATCATGGAAAAGCAACAATCTTCTAACTTCTTCTCAAGTGAGTGCTTGACCTCTGTTATATCGAGTAGTCACGAATGTTTCATAGGACCTAGGAAGCTTGTTAAGAAATCTTATAGCCATTTCTTCACTTGAAATTTGTCATCCACAAAGTGCTAACTTGCATTGATAATCGTCAAATTGGGCGATCACTTTTGTGATGGTGTTTTGTGGACATATAGTGAGATTGTGGAACTCAGCCTCGAGAGTAGAAATCTTAGAAGGTGTTTTACCTTCGTAGAGATTTGCAAGAGTATCCCATGCTTCTTTTGAAGTTTTACATGCAGTGATGTGACCTTTTGTCAATTCATCATATGCGAGGAGAAGTTGGCCTAATGCTCCCTTGTCCTTTACATTCCATATATTCCAAGCTCCTAGATCGGTTTCCTTATCATGCTCTCATTTTGTACCTTCAGTGACTTCGTACAATAGGTTTGTATAGAGATAGGCCCTAACTGTATCCTTCCATAGGTTGTAATTTGTGCCATTTAACCTTTCATCTTTTGGCATGAATATCGACGTAAAGGAGAGTAAATATAATTGACTTGATGATGTGGCATTTGAAATCATTGAGATTTTTGCCATTGAAACAAAGTTACCACACGTGGTAAAAATTGAGATGAGGTAGGGGGGCTTAGATTGGCCCAAACTTGTAAATGAGATAGACACCTTGGAGATGGGGGGGGCTTAGAATAGCCCTACACTTGCTCAAAATCCAAGAGGAGCCGATGCAAGAGGGGGGGCTTGGATGAGCTTGTTACACACCAATTGAGCCCTAGAGTAGGTTTGAGACTCAAAGAAGCTTGTGGGTGGGCTTAGACTACCCTCCAACCCACAAATGCACATTCACACTACCTTCCTTTTATATTTTTGAGTTAGAATGTTGGGCACTTCGTGCCGAATAGGTTGTAAATGTTGGGGTTGAAACCCTTTGGAAAAACAATAAAACCCCTTGATGAGGGAGAGTACAAAGGAAGGTATGACAATGTGCCGATGGATCCTTAGAAAATACAACATAGATAGTACAAGGAGGATTACATAGTGCCAAAAGTGATGCCAATATGTGTTCCAAAGATAAAAGAAGGGTCGGACCTTTGGATAATGTAAAGTGTGTACTTAGTGTCACAATGTAGGGGTTACAAAAATACTAGAGTGCCAATAGAGGTGCCAAAATATATGTTGCCCATGTAAGGAGGTGAACCTTCATGATGTTATGATAAGTAAGGATGTAGCCTGCAAGTTATAGAGGGTTCATGAAATAATGTGTAACAATTTTAAACCTTAATGACCCAAAAGCCAGCCCCTAATGAGTGTGATGAGAGAGATGAGTTTGTTACAAAATTAGTGCTCAATACAAAAAGTACAATGGAAAGTCTGTGAATAACTAAAATAGGATAAGGAGCCATCCAAAATTAGTGGGTCAATCCTCGCTCATATGTGAGGTTAATATAAGATTCCAATAAAAAGATAATGAAATGTTAGAGTCTTTCATGTGAAAGCCACAGTGCCATCTGGAACCGCTTCATATGGTGGAAGTTGTTGGCAATAGCTAAAGGCACAGACGACAAGGAAGTATGTGAAGGCGGATTACGACGAACTAGTGGGGAGCTAGGCATTCATTTTTTCTCTAAGAAATATATTTGACAAAACCCTCAATAGTGATGATTTTCATCTCTCTTGTACCATATGTATCATAGAACAACCACTTTTGTAATTAGTAGCTCCATTTTGTGCAATCCGAAGAGTCCTCAAGCTTGAGGATCTTAGGTAGAATGAGCATACCAATTTTGGTTATTTTTAGATCTCGTTTGGACCTTCAAATAGTGCCTAGAACCTATTTTTTAACTATGTTGGACACTAGATGTGAAATCGGTCAAAACTAGTCAAAAAACTATAAAGAGATCTAGAGAGCTCATTTTTGAGGTTAGCTAGTGTAGTATTGTATGAGTTAGAGTGAGCTTGAGTTTGTAAGAGTGTTCTTGAGTAATAGAATCTACTTTCAACATTCCATTGTGTCTTGCTTGTCTCTTCCTCGTGTGTGTGTATGTGTGTGTGTGCATCTCTATGCTTCTCACCTTCACGCTCACTACATCTCGCGTTCACGATCTTCATATCACTCCTATCTCTTCCACAAATTGACATTAAGGAGGTGGAGCTTCTTAACGTGGTGCTTACCATTGTACTAGAGCAACACCAAATTTGGAACGGTTGCCAAGGATCGTCTAGGACGAATGTGTGATGGTAAGAGTATAGCAAGAAGTGGCATTGGAAGGTAAGAATTTTAGTTTTTGTTGTTGTTTTGAAGTAGTTTTTTGTGTTTTTCATATCTTGTACACTCCTTCACCACCGCATCATCTTCTCCCACTCCAAAAAAAATCAGAAAACTCACCATATCCACCTATCCTCCTCATTTTCCCTAATTTGCGGCATGCGAGAGAGAAAGAGAGACAGAGAGCTTTTGTGCTTGTTTTTGCATGTGTGTTGTTGAGTTTTCTTGCAGGTACAATGCTCCAGAGCAGCAGGAAAGCTTCCAAAAGGTGAGAAATTCACTTTCTAACAGAATCTGTTGTAGGTGTCAGACCATCGCGATGGTCTAGGAAATTCAGAATTTCTGGTAAGGAAGTAGACCACGGTATAGAGCACACTTTCACACATCCGAATCCACAAACACATTTTGAAAATCATCAGTTTGGTGGACCATCACGATGGGATCACGCCATCACGATTCTGTCACACCATCATGATTGGCTCACGCCATCGCGACGGCTCGGCCGGACCATCACGATGGTCTCACACCATCACGATGGTTTAATTGAACCATCACGACGGTCACTGACCATTGTGACAATGCTATCGACCTCACACAATCACGATTGGCCCAAGCCATCACTACGTCTCACTTGCCACGTGTCATATCAGACCATCATGATGATACCAGGTATGCCATGCGATGGTTCCGTTGCCCGTTGAACATCATGACTGGCTCACACCATTGCGATTGCTCGCTAATTAGACCATTGCGATGCCTCGCACCATCGGACCATCGTGATTGTACCACACCATCGTGATGGTTCAATTGGGCCATTGCGACGGTCCTAGACCATCACGATTATCTCATTGTCCACCTAGAATGCCAAAATTAGGGTTTGATTTTTTGGGCTATTTTGAGGCTATTTTGAGTGAATTTTTGGGTGGTTAAGCTTATTGGAGACCCTTAGCTCATATTTGAAGAAAAATTTGTTTCTCAATTTTTACCCCCGAGGGTCTAAACGTTCATAACTTTGTCATTCGAAGTCCATTTTTTGAGCTTTATATCTCATTAGAAAGCTCTTTATGAGCTCTACATGACCTTGAAGGTTGTTTTCAAGAAGAACACATTGATTTTTAGATAAGATAATTTGAGTTTGATCCATTAGTGGGACTAGAAAAGAAAGGGGGCATTGGAGAAATCTGGCCAAAGGAAAAAAGGAACCCTTAATGGTGTTTATATCAAAGCGCTTGATCATTAATTTAAGAATTGGTCTAAACATTGGATTTTGACAGGTAGAGCAAGATCTATCCAAGGGCAATCAAAGCAAGCAAGTGAAGAACGCAAGGCTTGGGAAGTGCGACTTCTTGGGCATCAGAGCAATCAAAGAAGCTGACTCGAGGTTGGAAGAATCGTCAACCCCCTCAATCAATTATTGGCTTAGGCTAAACGTTTAGCATTATGGATTAAATTAAGATATGATAGGAATGCATCAAGTCCAAGAGACTTAATTTTTCAAGTCCAAGACTAAAACCAAAGTGTGCGATACGAAAACCTAAAGAAAAGAATTTAAATATGATGGAACGAGAACTCGAAAGTACAACAGAAAGTCAACTCCTAACGTATACATTGAGACAAGATAAGAATATGAAGGAAGTAAAAACTAAACAAGCAATTAAGAACAAAGAAACATTGATGATCAGAGCGTGTATTGAGTGATTCAGGAAGAAAATTCATGAACCTTACATCAGGCAAGCACATAGGTAAGTTAGATCGACGAAGCCTTAGATCATCAGAAGGCTTAGATACCAGTGAATCGAAAATGGCATTTAGCACGGAAAAACTAGAAGGAGGGTTAAACATAGCATATTTGGAAAGACCCAAAGGACCCTACAGAACCCAATTAGAATATGTCTGAACCAACTAGCTAGGTGCTCGCATCTATAAGGATGGTTTGTGAAGATCAGTGGTGCAATTGCACAACCCTGACCAATCCATTGGATTGGATCATCTAGTAGTGAAATTTGAGAGAGACGCATACATAGACAAAGAAGGAACAATGTACATCATAAGTACTCAACCAAATCATACCAATGAGTTTGGTGTATTTCATTATGATACGGAAGCCAGAACCCAAGGAAAAGAAACATTAGGAGATGAACCTAGGACACCTAGAGGGAAATCTGTACTGATAAGAGTACTAATCCCAGATTGGATCCCTCAGGACAATAGAAACATAGAATTGTTTCTAAATAAGGAAATTGATGGAGCGTTTTGGAGATATCAAATGGAACAACCTAGTGAGGTAGGCTCCATCATGATTTATGAATTCAAGGACCCAGATACACCTGGAAAAGTTGTATACCTGGATGATACTTCAGAATGAGTATTTATAGTACTAGACCATGCGAGAAATACCTACACATGGAGAGGTGAGCTAATATACCCCCCATCACGAACAAATGTAAGCGCGAGCCATCAGGGTGCTGGGACATCATCAGCCCATGGCATTCAAAAAGAGAAGAATAAAGAGAAACCAAAAGTAAGTTTCACTCATCCCATAGGGAGAGATAGGCCAACCATGGACACCGATAGATTGGAGAGACAAAGGAAACCAAGGATATCAGGTGGTAGAGATGATTTTCCTCTACCTAGACCATGTGAACACCCTAGGATACTAAGACTCACTTGATTAGTAAAGTCAATGAAAAACTACTTTGATGGGATAGGAGATCCCTATGACCATATTCTGGAATTTAAGCAAGTGCTACGAGCAGAGCAAGTAGAAGACATGTTCATGCAATACAATGCGTTTGGACTAACATTAAAGAACACGGCTTTAAGTTGGTTCCAAACATTGCAACAAAGGCAATTTAGGGATATTCATCACTTGTTAGAGTCATTCATCATGGAATCCTCTAAAAGTGGAATTAGACATGATACTTCTTCATTGATTCATAGTTTTAAGCAGACCCCTCAGGAAACAGTCAGACTTGAAGGACATAGGTTTAGATAATATGTTGAGAGATGTCCGATGCAAGAGTTACCCTCACAAGCCAAGCAAGTGTCATTATTTTTAGATGGCCTCTTGAGCTCTAAACTACGCTCCTATGTGTACTTGAAGGAACCTAGAACACTAGAGAAATGTGCAAGAATTTGTATAGACATTGAGGACAATTTAGGAGATGAGTTGGAACCTTCAAAGGTCTACAAGGACTCAGATTGTTCGTCTCTAACATCCTTAAAACTTTCTAGCTCGATAGAGGACCTAGTAGAAAAAGTGGCCCAGAAACTAGGAGTCTCTAGCAAACAGATGCCTAGGTTAACAACAAACAAACATTGTTACACATGTGGTGGTGATCATATGGCAAATGTGTGTCCCAATGTAACCCAAACTCAAGCCAACCCTAACGGCCAATACTCTACGATTCAGAGACAATACACGAATCACACGGCCTAGGACTGCCCATACAACAAACAAGTAGTACGACAGAACTACCCGCAAGCATACCCCCAACCAGGTAGGAATCAAGGTCAATACAATGCTCAGCCTCATTACTATAGGCCTTCTTAGAACTATCCTTATCAGGCTCAACACAGACCCCAACCTGTTTTAGCTTAGTAGCCACCCCACCAGTGAACGTCATCCAAGTCAAATACACTGCTGCAAAAGAAAACCTCAACAAGGCTTTAGTGCTTTCTTCACCCTTGATCACTGAAAGTGATCCGAATTCTAATAGTTTTGACTCAACCCATGTAGATAGTCCACCCGCTTATTACAGGGAGTCACCAAAACATGTGGAAACATATCAATACGATAGTCCACCATTGGAACTGGGTTGGGAGCTCGATTATGCTAATGTCATGTATACGAACCCTAATTCGCGACCCGAGTTAAGACAACAAAGACCATAGGACCCTAGAGGACCATGCGTTAAGTGCCAAGGAGATCGTTTCATAAAGGATTGTCCACATCCTTCGATAGCAGAACAATCACAATACTATAACATACAAGGTTTTTGTGCCAAGTGTGGTAAAGAGCATGTCATCAAAGATTGTCCCAAGAACCCTACTAATGCCAAAAGTGACACCCATTAACATGATAGGCATTGTGCATAATGCAGATGGATCCAACCCTACATATCTGCCTATCCAGGCTATAAAAAGAGCCCAAGCGCTCTTACAAAATCAACAGCTTAATCCTGAAAAATTAGTCAAAACTAGTGAAGTTGAAGAGTCTAGTAATAAAAAGACAAAATCTTGGAAAGATTCTAGAGAAAGAATTAAGAGAAAGTGGGGTAAAAAGATAACTGAGTTGGAAGGAAGTATAAAGGAATCTAGAGCCAAAATCCTAGAATTGACTTCACAAGAATCTAATCAGGAGAACCTAGCTCAGATATCAAGATCAGTTCTAGCTGAACCCATACCAAAAAATCTGGACATGATGTTGCATGCATATCAGGCTAGATTAAAAGAAGGACCCCAGGTAGCTAAAATGAGTATACCCAAGATAGGAATTGAGAGGACTAAACTCTGCATGAAGATGGTAGAATTAGCACAAGCTATGTTTGAAGCCTCTCGTTATCTTAATTGGAACAACATGGCAAAACCTGAATTAACTTTCAAGGACTACTGGAGAGGTTAGAATACTTGATCAATAGCACCGAGAAGAAGAAATTGCAAAGGAACCCTATTATCTATGAGACACAGGAGTGGAATGCACCATCCCTGTCTCAAGTACCAAATACAGAGGTTGAGGACAACCTGTCTTCCATACACAAGTATTCACATGAATTTCTAAGAGAAATCCAAGAAGAGAAATGGAGAAGAGAGCAAGAAACCCATCCTCCTATTCAAGAAATGGACGACTTGCAGGAAAAATTTCCCCAAGACATCCTCTCTATCTATGATGATGTAGAGGAAGAACAACTGAGCGAACACATAGATTTTGAATCCAATTCTTTGCAAGAATTATCTCAGTTCACAGGACCTTGGGAAACAGAGTCTATTAGCATGAGAACACCCACAATACTAGTGAGGAATGAAGAATAAGTAATCCCTAGAAACACAGAAGTAATCAAGAATACTAAAGTATAGTGCCATCTCACTCTAGAGGAGTTGTTAAAGATTAAACCAGAATTGTGGAAGCATGTAGCAAACCAATTCCGTGAGCTTGCTATTGCTCCCTCTCAGATAGGATCACACAAGAAGGTACCAAAGATACCCGTAGAACGAATTGGAGATGTGAGCAAGGAAGAGGAAGGTAACACTTATCTTCCAATAACCCACAATGGCTACACCACCAAAGCCATCTTAGATCCAGAAGCCAGAGTAGCCATCACTACTACTGCTTTATGGAAACGTTGGGGTAAGCCATCATTACGACCCACCAGGATGAAGCTACAAATGGTTGACGGACATATAGACAAGCCATTGGGCTTACTAGAAGGCATATGTCTCACCACTTGTGGTGTGGAATTTGAGCATACTTTTGCCATTTGTGAATTTGGAAAAAATCATGTTTACAAGATGATTTTAGGGCGACCATTCATGCGTCAGTTGCAAATCGTACAAGATTGGGAAACTAATTCTTTGTACTTGCAACATTTAGGAGTAACTACTAAAGTTAATCTTAAAGACTATTCCCATCGAGATGTACCCCCAATACAATGGAACACCATCCATAAAACACAAGGAGAAACAGAGTCTGTACACTCATTGGAATTAGACCCCTCATGGTTGCATAAGAATACTCGTTTATGGATGTATAAAGTAGCCAAACAAGAGGAAGAACGATTAGAAGCCAAGACTTTACGTTTAGAATGACATCCACGAACTCTTCAAGACCCAGCTTATGCACTTATAGTATTTCGAGACGAGGAATTCGAGCCTCACGGTTGGGTAGAAATCTTAGCTACAATGGACATAGTTGTGAACGAAGAACAATGGACCCCCCATTGTGATGAGGACAGATACGACATTTCCATTTTTATGATTGAACGTGTTGACGAAGAATTTATCTTAGAAGAATGCACCAAAGTGACCCAAGAACAAGATGAGAGTAGTGATGAGGATCTAGAATCCATCATCATGGAACCCGTCTGTTCCACATAAGAGGAAAATCTTTATTTTGTTGAAGCCAAAACCCTTGAAGAAGAAAAGGAAAGTCAATTGGAACGACAGGAACCACTTATAGAAGATACAAAAAACAAGCAGAAGAAGAGGAAGAAAGCACCTAAGACAAAAGAAGAAGAAGAACCATTCATGGAAGTAGCCGAGAACTTCAAAAAGTAGGAAATAGAAGATAGAAAAATTATGGTACGAATGCCCAAAAGGAAAGCTGACATTGGAGAAGTATATGATAATCAAGAGAAAAGCAAAAAAATCCATAGTTACCATAGAACAAGAAGAGGAAAAATGTACATACATAGGGCATGATTTGACTAGTGAAGAAGAAGAAGAGTTAATTTCTCTATTGCAAGAATATCGAGATGTATTCTCTTGGAGCTATAAAGACGTGAAAGGAGTAGATCCAGATATTTGCTCCCATAGAATCCCTATGACTCTAGATGCCAAACCTACGAAATAGAAACCATACATGTACAATGATAACTATGCTGCTAAAACTAATGAAGAGATAGATCGTTTGATAGAAGCAGGATTCATTTATGAAATTGAGCATACTGAATGGGTATCCCCCATTATGGTTGTGCCCAAGATAAATGGGAAATTGCATGTGTGTATTAACCTTAAAAAAGTTAATGCCGCCGTGATTAGAGACAATTATCCTCTTCCTATCACGGAACACTTATTGGAAAGAATTGCGGGCAATGAAGTTTATAGCTTTCTTGATGGTTTCTTAGGCTATAATCAAGTAGCCATAGCTCCAAAAGATCAACATAAGATTGCTTTTGCCACATAATGGGGCCTATTTGCATTTTGTGTAATGCCATTTGGGCTGACAAATGCACCCACCACTTTCCAACGACTTATGTGCCATGTTTTTAAGGAGTTCTTGTGCAAGAATTTGGAAGTTTATGTCGATGATATATGTACTCATTCAAATATGAGGCAGATGCATATCCCAGAACTAAGACAAGTATTTAACATATGTCAAGAATATCAGGTTTGTCTTAACCCAGAAAAGTGTGTTTTCATGGTGAGACAAGGCAAAATTCTAGGACACATTGTGTCAAAAAATGGAATCTCTATGGATGAAGAAAAGGTGAAAGTAATTGGAGACCAATCTAGGCCAAATGACGTAAAAGAGGTACAGGACTTCATGGGTCATTGTGGTTATTACAGACAATTCATACACATGTATGCAATCATAGCCAAGCCTATGTACTCTCTTTTGACCAAATTTGAATGGACAAATGAATGTGAAAATTCATTGAATGAACTTAAATGACGTTTGTGTTCAGCACCCATATTAACAACCAAGCCATTCCATGTACATGTGGATGCATCCAACTATGCCATAGGATGTGTGTTGGCACAACCTACGAATGAAGGTACTGTAGATCTCCCCGTAGCTTATGCGAGCACACAATTGAATGTAGCAGAAAGAAATTACACCACTACAGAATGAGAAGGGTTAGGAATGATCGATACAATAAAGAAATTCAGGCATTATTTATTGGAAAATAAGTTCAAGTTCTTCACGATCATCAATCATTATTGTTCAATAAGCCTTGTAATACTAGACGATTGATACGATGGTTCTTATTACTTACGACTTTGAAGTTGTAGTTAGGAAGGGAAAAACCCATGTTAGAACTGACCACCTCTAAAGATTAACTTCTGGAGAAGCTCCTCAAGGAATAGCAGATTAATTACCTGATGCATACTTGTTTAACCTTGAGATAGTATCATAATGGGCTAAGCCAATTGTCACTATTCTCACATATGGACTCAAGAATCCAAGTATTAGGATCAAAGAAGGAGAGATTACCAAGTCACAAAGATATCAAATAATAGCAGGAAGTATATATAAATAATTGAATAAAAAATTTTTTGCTTGTTGTGTAGATGAATAAGAATACGCGAATTGATTGCAATTAGCACATGTAGGTGCATTGAAGCAACATCATTCAAAACATCGTACATTGCAGACTATGCATAGACTATGAGTATATTGGCCTTCTATGGAAGCAGATGTCTATAAGTTGTGTAAAGAATGTCCTGTCTATTGTGGAAGACCACCGATTGAACATGTTACATTATATCACATGTCTCTCACACCAAAATGGAGTGAACCATTAGTGACATACTTGAGGACGAAAACATTCCCTCAAGGAATGGCTTTAGCATGACAATGCAGTCTAGAGGAGGACGCTCAAGACTATTCACTTATTGGTGACAATCTATATAAATGAGGACGAGACGAATACCTAAGACAATGTGTTCATGAGAGTGATTATTTGAGTGTACTAGAGACTGCACACCAAGGTGTAGTAGGAGGTCATTTTGGCCCCGATAGGATAATCAAAGCCATACTATTTGCAGGATTATGGTGGGCCACTCTTCACATGGACACACATACCTATGTTAGGAGATGTGATGTGTGCTAGAGAACTTAGTTTCCTACTCGTAGAGCTTAAATGCCATTGAAACCCATGATGGGAGGACATGCATTCTCCAAGTGGGGTATAGACTTTGTAGGACCCATTAACCCCCCTGCAAAAGGTACACATGCTGAATACATAATAGCGGCAAATTACCTTACCAAATGGGTAGAGGGCCAAGGCCACAAAAAAGAATGATGCACAAACGACTGCAAAATTCTTATTTGAAAATGGCTTTACAAGATATGGACTTCCCATAGAGTTAGTGATCGACAGAGGAACTCACTTTCTAAACCAATTCATTGAATATTTGTTATAAGATTTTATGGTGATTCACAAGAAATCCACACCATATCATCCTCAGGCCAATGGTCAAGGAGAAAGTATTAACAAGATCCTTTGTAACGTATTGATGAAACTCATGAACAACAAACGTTCAGATTGGGACATTACACTACGCTGTTTGGGCATATCGAGTGGCCTAGAAGATCGTACTTAATGCAACTCCCTTTCAAATGGTTTTTGGTCAAAATGTTGTGCTTTCTTTGGATTTCTTGATACCCACCCAACATCACTTGTAATAAACAACACTAACCCAACATCACTTGTAATAAGATCTCATCAAGCAATTTATGCGCTATCTAAAGCATATAGGTGTCTAGAGACCTGCATTAGTTCTACAAACAATCATTCCATAAACCACCTCACAACACTTGGCTACACGGGTTACACATCGGTTATGGAAAGGGATTGCGGTCTCACTTTAATGGGATCATGATTAATTTCCATACTAATGTGCTAATCTTTTGTAGCAGATCTCCTCCACATTCGCATCACTCATCATACAAACAGAAGGACCTTCCACGGCTGGCCCGAGTGCACATGTGATCAATCTTAGCAGTTTACTGGCTAAACCATATCCTACGTTACAACCGTCAGAGTTTCAAGGCTTCCTAGAACCAATGCCAATAGAGGACCCTCCCATGGGATACACCGAAAAAGTTCACAGCAACTCTCATTGGTTCCAAGGTCTAGCAGGACCTTTTGCGGATGCATACTTTATTTTTTATGCCATGTTGAGTTTTGATAATATTAAGTGAGGCAAGTATCAATTTTTCTCCAGAGAATTTGAAGAGCTCCAAAATATAGAAGAGTTAAAGCACATTTGGGCTAGAGTAGGTTTTACAAAATATTTCAACGACCCATTGCCCAAACTTGATTTTTATAGATGCTACTACCTGGTGACTACATTTCAAGAATCAGAGCACAAGGATTTGCCTGGAACATTCATTCTTCCGTCTTTGGTAAATGAACCCCTTACAAAAAGTTTTATCTCTTAAAAGATCTCATTCGAGCTACGCTTAAGATCCATGGAACGCACACGTTGACAGAGCACGAAAGACTGATTCTAGAGCCAATGAAACGTGGTGATGTTTTGAAATGGGCAGATATTTCGGCTATTACATCGGAGTTCTCTAAGCCGCTATGCATATGCATGCAACATTTTGCATTCGGAGCTCATGATCGCTTCACCATCCCTCAGAAATGCATCTGCTTCGGATTATATCTAGCTTGTATTAAGCCGAAAACCACAAATCTGGCTAGTTGGATTATCGAGCAGTTATATTTAGCTCAGCAGAGATGGGAAAGAAACATGTCATCCATGGTTGTTGCACTCTTACTCAAATTGTCTACATGTGTTTGGCATATGAATTGCCTATAGAACGTGCAATGACTAGCGAGGGATTGAAAGCATTCAAAGGAACCGCCAAGAAGGCCAAGAAAGCACAAAAAGCTAGCAAGGGATGGGCAGGCATATGCGTGTGTGGATCTATTCCCTGTTTGCAAATTCCAAAGTCCCCATCACCTTAGCCGTCCCCACAACAATCTCCAACGGAAACCCCCCACCTGTACAGCCCATCCGTATACGCCTTTCATGATCGGTTCTCATAGAAGGCACTACCAGCACTGTTACTTCTCAAGTAACCACAGTTTAGGAACCTACCACTACAACCGGTGACCTTCCCACCACCATCGGTGCGGAAACATTCACTTTCCCTATACCCAACTTGGAGGCAGAACCAAGGAACACCACCTTTGACTTTGAAATGCATGATGCTTTCCCGAGTGAATTCCAATTTTCCGAAGGGCAACTTTTCTCACAAGAGTATGAACATCCCAGTTACCCTACCACTCCCCCTGATCAACCACAAGGCAAGTAGTCTCCAGCTCAGAAGAAGAAAGGACAGAAACTGATAATGAAGATGGTGATGATGAAGCCAGTCAGGACAACCATGAATCTCAATCAAGAGGATGTGCAAGATGACGAACAAGAATAGCAAACAGAAGCTCAAGGTGACACAAGTACGCATGAAGACTACACGTTTGAAGCGGTTGCCTACACTTTGGCAAGCAAGAAACTATACCGCACTATGCAGGCAGTGTGGGCACGCAGACAACTATCAGAAGAGGAAAGTCAAGCAATTCTAGAACAAGAACTCACTACAGGAGGGTTCAAAGAGGCTTACATTCAAGGCTTCAGAGAATTGGTTAAATCAATTGGAACCAATGAAGCACTTCACTATTTGCAGAGGAAAGCACTAACAAAGTTTGACCCACGATGAATCCATTTGCTATCCAAACCGGGTCAGTATATTTGCGTACCAACAGATGCCCAATCTTCACAATAGGCTTGGGAAGCACGACTCATTTCAAAAAACCCTATTGATGAAGCGACCATAGTCATCGACTCCCCGCCTTATCCCTCTACTGTAACTACCACTACCATCATTGAAGTACCCACCACACCACCTACTCCTCTTTCACCTACCTCCCCTCTAGTTTCTCCTGTACACCCTACCTCTCTGTCAGGTGGAGAATCACTAGAGAAGAGATGGTGTGAACCATCCCTTAGATTCAATAAGAAGGGCATACACATGAGTGCCAAGTGGCACTCATGAGAGATGCCACTTAGAGTTTCTATGAAGAGGGAAATTGAAGAAGGCTACGCGGCTGGGCGGCAGATCAGACTTCGATTCCCATGCCAATCTTGGCGCGCGCGTTCCTATGAGAGTGGGATTTTTCTCGAGTTATGTGCCAACCTTCCCCCCCAAAAGTGAGGGGAATCATCAGGAGTGTATAACATTGGTATCGGAGCTATCTGACGATGCAACAGAGTCAGCTAACGGGAAAGCCCACGAAGCCCAAGACAGGACAAGCGACGGGAGCACACACACAGCAAGTGACGGGCTCTTCCCTCCTCCCCTCCTCTTGGATAGTAGTAAGAGGTATGAAGCCTTCCTTATATACTTAGTTTTGTCCTCCTGCAACCCCTATGTGGGATAAGTAGCTCCACCGGCGGCCTAATTGAGTCAATTTTGAAGCTAACACCAAGACCAAGCTGAAAATGGGAAAGATTTTGTGAATTTTCTTGAAGTTTGAAGGATAAAATTGATGCTATGGATCAAGATGTTGGTAAAATAAGGATGCATACATGTATTATGGTTGTGGACAAGGGCTATCATGGGTTTCTCTTGAACAGCTTTAGTTCCTCAGTTTTGAGCTTCTCAAAGTCATCCTTCCATGAAGATTAGCTTTTCCACTTCCCACTTGTGACATACCCAGCTTCTTTGCACCATAGATTGCTCATACGATATCCGATTTCAAAAATATTGGTCACGTTATGAAGCTACATCTAAGCTTCGCTCAGAGATCATCGATCTTGGATTTGGACGAGATTTATTCAACCAAAATCTCTCTGCAGTGCTTCAATACGAACTAGGCAACCACTCCCGGGCCTAGTTTTTCATCATCCGGTGTCCATATTCACTTTTTTCACTTGGGATAGTCTTAAATCTTTGAAGTATAGGCATTGGGCTACATTTCTTTGACTGGCGAGGACTGTCAAAATCTCAGAAGTTGCTCAATTTTACTCAGTTTGCCCGGTTGAGGCTATTGCTACGTGGTTTTGGCATTGTCTTTTATGGTTTTTGGTGTTTAGAACCTCCCTGGACCAACCGGACATTTCCAATTTTTGTTTGGGCCTCGCAAGGATTGAAAATCAGCAACCTAAAGCTTCAAGGATCACTTGGATTTTTCTTATACAGCTTCATTTTGTGATATATTTCTCTTCTTCTTACATATTTAAGCTTTACTTCCATTCATTTTCATATACTTTAGTTAGCAAATGGGGGAAGGGAAGTAAAACATGGAATCTAAAGGCAAACAAGTAGTTGAACACACTTCTCCATCCAAAGAACAACTAGAGGATCCTGATTCTAGAATGGAAGAAGTAGAATTAAGGCAAGAAGTAGAAGAAAACTTAGAAGAGAAAGAGCCTCAGAAGGAAGGTATAAATATGAGGAACTTTTAGATGAGTTTGTGACGCATGATCAATTCATAGATTTGAAAGAGCAAACACTTAAATTAGAGAGAGATCTTGGTAGCTCTTTTTCTAAAAGAGTTTCTTCCTGAGAATGAGGAGGAGAGGAATTGGGGTGAGTGGGATAGGATTACACAGAGAGGTAGGCCTCTTAAGGTCTACCTATCCCACTATAGAGAGATCATTTTGAAACTTAAAGGCTTAGATGATTTCCTGAAGACCAAAGGGTTTGTTAGGGGCTTAGATAAAGCCATAAAGAGGGAAGTCAGAAGGAATGCGCCTAAGACGTTTGAGGAGGCGATCAAGTATGCACAAATTTATGAGGACCATAATGGTCCTCAATATACTCCTATGGAGACGGATCAGCCCCTCAAGCCTCTTAGTATGACTAAATTCAAGAAGAAGTTGCCTTTAGGAAAAACAAAGTTTTTATTCAAAAGCAAAGATCACAAGGGCCTAGGTTATCCACATATCAGTTTGAGAGGGCCAAAAGAGAGAACGTGTGCTTTAGGTGCCTGTCTCATAGCCATTCACAGTGGAACTATCCACTCAAGAAGGGGGAAGAAAAGAAGAAGGTACCAGAGTCTAGTACGGCCCCCGAAAAGGGCAAAAAGGCGGTCCACCTAGTGCAGACCCTTCCTATTCATGGCAACTCTAGCTGCAAGGGAGTAGAGGTGATGCACGAGGATATAGAGCACACCTATTGTTTGAATCAGTCATTGTGGTCATTGCAGTTTGGACCACATGACCTAGTCAAATTGCATGGTAGTGTGTACGGGACCAGGGTGCGGGTCATGATAGATGACTCTGCCACTCATAACTTTATAAACTATGCTTTGGTCAAGAAATTAAAGATTCCCCAGCAGCCTAGTGCACATAAATACATTATATCTATGATGCGAGGGCAAGATAAGAGGATATGGGATACGATGGTATCCAATTTGGAAGTCAAGATGCAAGACTATAAAGATTATATGGACTTCCAAATTATGAATATGGAGAGGACATACCTAGTCTTAGGAAGAGAGTGGCTATGGGGGTTGGGAGACACACTTAAACGAAGCTATCAAAACAACACACTTGAATTTGAAAAGAATGGAAGTAAAGTTTGTATTCAGGGAGAGAGAGAGAGATGTACCTAGTGCACCTCTCATTTCATCATTAGAGTTGTATAGTTTTTGTTATTATCAGCATGTACAGGATGTGTTTTTATTGTATAGTCATGAAATGGAGCATTGTATAGACAACATTTTCATGCTAGGAATGTAAATATGGACAAGAATTTCTACTGTTCTCTTTTGCAAGAGTGTGTAGCTAAAAGTTTTAAGGATCTTATGTTTGAGTATAGAGATGTTTTTCCCACTGACTTACCTAGAGGGCTACCACCTGAGAGAGGGGACATTGACCATGCCATTGAGGTTGTTACTAACACTAACCCTATTTGTAGACCACCCTATATGCTTAGTGTTTATCAACATGAGGAGGTTGAGAAGCAATTGCAAGATTATTTAGATAAGGGCTTCATTAAACCTAGTAACTCACCTTGGGCATCGCCAATGCTCCTAGTTAAAAAGAAAGATGGCTCTATGAGATTATGTATAGACTATAGAGCACTTAATAAGGTAACTATCAAAAATAGATTTCGAATGCCTAGATTGGAAGATCTATTTGATCAGTTACATCAAGCTAGGTATTTTACTAAGATTGATCTTAGATGAGGATATCATCAAATCAGGATTAGGGCAGAGGATGTCCCTACGACTACATTTAGGACCAGATATGGGCACTATGAGTTTTTGGTGATACCTTTTGGTCTCACCGATGCTCCTTCCACTTTCATGAAACTCATGAATAGTGTTTTATGGCCTTATCTAGGACACTTGTAGTAGACTTTTTGGATGACATTCGGATCTATAGTGCATCAGAAGAGGAGCACTCGAAACACTTGAGGAAGGTATTTCAAGTGCTAAGGGAAAATTCACTCTTTGCTAAGGAATCAAAGTGTGAATTTTTTAATACAGAGGTTAGATACCTTGGGAATATAGTCTCCCAGGATGGAATCCAGATGGATCCTGAAAAAGTAAGGGCTATTATGGAATGGCCACATCCAAAGAACCTAGAAGAGCTGCAGATCTTTGTAGGTTTATCAGGTTTCTATCGAAGATTCATCAAGAATTATGCCAAAATTGTTGTCCCGATGATGGGAAAGCTTAAAGGGAAAGGGAAAGCCTTTCATTGGGGAGACGAACATAAGCAAAGTATGGAGAAATTGAAAGTAGCAATTGCTACAACTCCACTTTTACATATAGCAGATCCCAACAAACCATTTGTGGTTGAGACTGATGCGAGTGATTTCGGTATAGGAGCGGTTTTAGTACAGGATGGTCGACCAGTAGCTTTTGAGAGTAAGAAGCTAGAACTAGCTCAAAAGGATTACTCCGTTTATGAGAAGGAGTTGTATGCAATTATCCATGCTTTGAAGAAGTGGTGCAATTATTGATATGGTGCCAAGGTTACGATAGTGTTTGATCAAGAGAGCATTAAGTGGCTCTCTAATCAAACAGAACTTAAAGGTCGTAAGGCCGGATGGGCAGAGACCCTTCAGGAGTTTGATTATGAGCTTAGGTATAGGAAGGGAAAGTTTAATGTAGTGGCTGATTCACTTAGCCACATGCCTATGCTCAATGGACTGAGTTTTACTCAAATCACTATTGAGCTACTTGATTCCCTTAGAGGGAAATGTAGATTTGATCCTACATATTCCGAGATTTGTGAAGCCATAGAGAATGGGGATCGTGATATACAGGTTTCCAGTGAGGATGCAGTATCGACGGGTACTCAAAAAGGATTCAAGTGGAAGAACTACAATGGCTATGATGGATATCTGTTATATAAAGGTAAGGTGTCTATCCCTAGAGATGTTGAGATGAGACGGCATATTTTGTATGAGTGTCATGACACACCTAGTGCGGGACACCGAGGAGTTAAAAAGACTTATGATCTTGTTAAGAGGTAGTTTTATTGGCCTGGACTTCATAAGGACATCCTAGAGTATGTGCTTAAGTGCAATAAATGCCAGGTCAACAAAGTTGAGAGATTGAGGATTGGAGGACTACTCCACCCATTGGATATTCCTAATGGGAAGTGGGAGAGTATCTCCATGGTATAGTCAGATTACCTAAGACACAGAGAGGGCACAACTTGGTCTGGGTAATTGTGGATAGGTTAACCAAAATGGCTAGGTTTATTCCGACACGTACTAGAGTGAAGACACCAGAGTTGGCTAGACTTTTTGTGGAGAACCTATACCGGTTATATGGTCTTCCGTTAGACATAGTTTCTGATCGGGATAGGAAGTTTACTAGCCACTTTTGGAGAGCGGTCTTCAAAAGGTTGGATACGAAACTTAGCATGAGTACGGCCGAGCATCCACAGTCAGATGGGCAAACAGAGAGGGTTAACCAAATTCTAGAGGATATGCTTCGAGCATATGTGAATGAAAGGCAAATTAATTGGGAGGAGTACTTACCTATAGTAGAGTTTGCATATAATAGTGCCAAGCACTCTTCCATTGGACATAGTCCATTTATGCTTATGTATGGGTTTCAACCAAGAGCTCCTTATGCAGTAGGCTTGCAGAATGAAAAGGTTCAAGCTGCAAAGGACTTCTTGGAAGAGATGAACGATTTGCTTAGACTTTTCTAAGGACAGCATTAGGAGAGCTCAGGATAGAGCTAGAGCCTATGCTTACCCTCAAAGGAGAGATATTAACTTTGAGGTAGGAGAGCAGGTCTATCTTAGAGTTCCATCTAGGTCTGAAACTATGAAGACGGGACCTTGTCCAAAGTTATCTCCTAGGTATTGTGGACCTTTCCAAATATTAAGAGAATAGGAAAGATGGCTTACCAGCTCCAACTTCCAGAGAATAGTCAAATCCATCCAGTTTTTCATGTTAGCCGGCTTAAGAAAAGGTTGGGTGAATTTGACAACCTCATTCCAGTACGCACTCGAGAGAAACGGATGAGAAGTCACTTGTATAAAGAGTGTCTAGTAAAATGGAAAGATAGTTCACAAGATAGTGCTACATGGGAGCAGGTTAGCACCCTTCAGAGACGGTTTCCCAATTTTAGATTACCTTCCCAAGGGTTTTCTTAAGGGGAAGGATATGGGGAAACAACACGGGAATATGACCATGTATTGTCATACATGGGGATATAGTGGGAAGTAGTCATTCTATTAATTTTCTCTCTTAACTAGACCTTCCAATCACATTTTTGAGGACAAAAATGGACTTAAGGGGAAGGAAATGTCAGGGAGAATCACTAGAGAAGAGATGGTGTGAACCATCCCTTAGATTCAATAAGAAGGGCATAAACATGAGTGCCAAGTGGCACTCATGAGAGATGCCACTTAGAGTTTCTATGAAGAGAGAAATTGAAGAAGGCTACGCGGCTGGGCGGTAGATCAGACTTTGATTCCCGTGTCAATCTTGGCGTGCATGTTCCTCTGAGAGTGGGAGTTTTCTCGAGTTATGTGCCAAGCTTCCCCCCCAAAAGTGAGGGGAATCATGAGGAGTGTACAAAACTCTCCTAGACCATCCACATTCCTCGATGGTGCTGTAGCAGAAGCCCTAGTTGCCTCAACCCCACAAACTCTTCCCGTAGCCCTCCCTCCTATCCTCCCTTCCCTAGCTCCCACCATTCCATCCAATCCATTTCTCACTCCATCCTTTCCTTCTTCCATAGTCTGGATCATTGATAGATTGTCATCTTGGATTCATCGTTTGGATCATGATGAGACTTTCTTGAGTTTCATTTTCATTACAGTGAGTAAATCAAGCAGATTTACTCGAGCTTAGAGATTAAGCAATATTTGGAAAAGATTTCCATTTCTTTTTAGTATTCTTCCACAGAGAGTGGGACATAATCCAATTGTCTTGATAGAGCATATTATTTTTTGTTACTCTAGCGGAGTAAGTGATTTTGCACGATTATACCATATGAAAAGGTGTGAGTGGTTATTTCAGAGAGACGAGAGCAAGTTTCGAAAGGTGTCTTAGGTGACAAGCCGTCACAAGTTAGTGGTCAAGGTCTAGGCATAGGGAGTCCGAGGATATTCTGAGTACCTATGTTGCGCATATATGGACTCATTGGGCCTCAAAGGGATTCTTCTAGTTTCCCAAGGCAAGGACTACTTATTGATTGGTGGGAATGCTAGATAGGAAGCACATAGATTAGTTGTCTATCTTTTGAGCATCTAGTATTTCAGACATCTAGCACACTCTACTCTTATTATTTGGAATCATAGATTCTGATTCCCACGTTTATAGCTCCTTCTATATCATTGATGACAATGATCTTTAGAAGGGGGAGAGAGTGTTATATTCTAGAGATGTACATGCCTGGAGGAATGAGAAGTTCCTTGCTCGGGGGATAGCCAAGGCCAAAAGCCAGAGAGTTCATACGAGGTACCTACTCATGATGGCTAGATGAGTAGAGGAACCTTAGAGAGAACTTTAGATGGTGACTAGGCAAGGGCTATAAATAATCTAGGAGGTGAGTCCCAGGCATGTCATTCTCCACTTCTCACACTAGGGAGGGGAGAGTTATTAGCTATCAAATGAAGAAAAGGCTATAAGATCAAGAAAAAATAGGGTCACGTAATTTTTTTCCTATGGAATACATGGAAAATCACTTGGAACTCAAGCTAAGAAATAAAAAGCATCAAAGGAAGGAGTGCAAGGCCTGAAAGCGATCATTTATGCCAAATGTGCCTACGTTTGAAGAATTCCATTATGTTTACTCTAAATAGGAAGCTCATTTATTATAATTTGCTAAGCCAAGGAGTCCTTCAACCTTGGAGCATTATCCATAGACACAATGCACATAGTCAACTATAGCTATGTATGCTCTTGAGCTTTGTCACTAGTAGTACAACATCTTATGTAGTTATGTAGGAGTGTGAGTGTACAAAGTCTAAGTATTGATTTAATACTTTTATTATGCAAAGCTATTAACATGAACACGTATGATCTATAAAATTTTTATGGTGGTATTGAACACATTTCTTACTATTGCGCAAGCCTTTCATGATTGAAGGATATGAAACAATTGTGCTTATGTTTATTAAATCCAAGTTTGCAATTATAGCGTTTGAGCACAAATACTTAAACGTCCATGCGTGTACTTCTGAATTAATTATATCTTGAGATATAACACACAGTCATGTAGAAGAGCATCTCGATGACATGCTATGTTTACATGCTTCTCATTCTTTGTGAATATAGGCTACCTCTTAGCATCAATGTATCATCTTCATGCTGGCTGGTGATACCTGTTGGACATGATGTATCCCACAATCCTGAAGAGATGAAGGATATTTTTTTTTCCATATACTTTGGATGTGATAGATGAAAGAAAAAAATGAGCTCTTTAGCAATCCAAAGTATTCATAACACTCGTGACACCACTTTTTCATATGAGTGTCTATATACCATGCATGCATGTATATTTCTATGTATGTGTGTGTATGAAATTCGAAATGAGGAGAGAAAGATGAGAGAGAAAGGAAAGAGAAAAAAAAACTCAAAGTAAAAAAAGAGATAGTATGAACACATTTACGTCCTATTTGAGACCTTGCTATGTTGAAAAAAAGCTAGGATGAAGTTGTAGATTGGATTGGATGAAGTGGTGGATTGCATGCATTGCAATGCTCTACAAAGTCTATCGTTGCTAGCAAGTTCAAAATGCTGCACTCTAGATGACAAACTCTCTAAAAGATGAATTTCCCGAAGACAACAAATTGAGATTTTCATGAGAACTGATCCTTGGGGATGGACACAATCCACTGGAGTAGACAACCTCGCAATCAACAATCTTATCTTCCACCTTCTGAGAGTATGACATTGTAGGATTTTGTATCATTTTTCTTGGTTGCTCAAGGACCTTTTTACTCGTATACTTCAGTAAACATAATGAAGAAAGGAAAGACTTTCTTATGCAAGGTATGATTGCTTTTATGAGTACCTCATTTGCAATAGAGTTGTGTAGAGGGGATTTTTTTATATACAAGAGATAGTTCACATTCGTCTACGAAAGCACAGGATCCGTGATCCGGAGAAAGCCAATCAGTAATCAGGTTACGGATCGAGCGTAGAAACCGTTCAATGGAGATAGTAAGATCTTGGCCGTCGATGGGACAAGGCGGTAACATTTCAATCAAAATTTGGAGCTTATATGAAACCTGGGAATACAGCTTCTCTCATCTCTACCGCGCTTGTGTTCGTCAACTCCTGTGTTCGGGCAAGTAATTTCGCGTCTCTGTGATTCTCTTCTCTTCCTGCTGCAATGGCCCGCACGAAGCAAACGGCTCGGAAGTCCACTGGTGGCAAGGCTCCTCGAAAGCAGCTCGCTACCAAAGCTGCTAGGAAATCTGCTCCAGCCACCGGTGGCGTGAAGAAACCTCATCGTTTCCGCCCTGGGACTGTTGCGCTCCGTGAGATCCGCAAGTATCAGAAGAGTACAGAGCTTCTGATCCGAAAGCTTCCCTTCCAGAGGCTTGTCAGGGAGATAGCGCAGGACTTTAAGACTGATTTGCGATTCCAAAGCTCGGCAGTCCTCGCCCTTCAGGAGGCTTCTGAAGCTTATCTGGTCGGTCTCTTCGAGGATACGAATCTCTGTGCTATCCATGCGAAGCGTGTTACTATTATGCCCAAGGACATCCAGCTTGCACGCAGGATTCGAGGGGAGAGGGCCTAAACTGCAATTTCGGAACTTTTTCCAACGGTGTATTTTTACACCACCCCGTCCTTGGGACTGTTCTACTTCTGCGTTCATGTTCCATTTTCTGATGCACTTATGGTTGGTTGTCAGAAATGTTGACATTCTTGAATATCTAGTGTCATGTGTCTGCATGCGTTTACAATTCTTCGATACCGAACCGCTTTTTGGATCATCTGTTGGTTGTTTCACGCGCTCTAGAAGGTTTGTTATTTGTGTAATCCTTCATTGCTGCTGGGCACTTTGGATTCGCAGATGGTACACTGCTCCGATGTTGAGTTAACCGTCGGTGACCCTGGAGGATCAGTAGAAGAATAAGGGAGATGAGAAAGAGATGTATGCCTACCATGGTAGGGGAGATGATATGGAGATACAGGAGAGTAAATGAGAATATTTAAGATTTTAAGGCCAGCAGTAGAGAAGAGGACGTGAATGGAGGATCTTGAGAAGGAGAGGAACAGAAGGGGAGATAATGTGAAGATACAGGGGACGCATTAAGGATGAGAATACGGTGGTGTAAGCCTTTCGCATGTAAACATAGAAAATAAAATCTCACTGCTTTTTGATGGTATCCAAATGTTATTTAAGACAAGATAAACCAAGTACGACTACAGAGTGCGTAGACTTGTCTTGTATATTTTTGGGTCTCAATGAATGATGGAAAGTGTTTTAAATAGGGATTTGGAAGTTCTTTTAATGGAGCTTGAGTTGAAGCCTACTCCCTTGAGTGTTATTAATCGTTCAAGTGAGTGAGCATAATACCCATGGCTTTGTGGTGTCCTTGATATATTTATGGTGCCCTTGTTAAAGATGTCAAATCAGAAAAAGGTTGATCTGTGAAGAAGGGAAGATTAGATTTCTGCTTGTATAGATGGACTGCTTAGTTGTGAATCAAGGCCAACTCTGAGCTCCTCGATGATATTGAATATCTTACTATAGATATTAAACAGCAATAATTAATAACTTGTTTTAGAAGCTTTTGAACGTCTCCCATTGGGAGAAAGTAAGGACGTGTTTTAAGATTTTGAAAAAAAAAGGACCAAACAAGATTTTTCTAATAAGGCTAGGAAAAGAACATGTCATTTTAGTTGTAAAGTCTCAAGAAAAAGGAGTTATTGAGATTCAAAAGGAGTACGGATTGAGAAAAATGGAGAAAGAGGAAAATGAGAATCCAAGAAAAGATCCATTGTTAATTACTTTCTTTTGGGCTCTTTGAAGTATTAGGTAAGTAGTGTTGATAGAAGAGACCCTTCTTCCTCTTATCTTCTTTTTCAATAAAGAAATTTAGGTCAACGCTAGGAACTATTACTCCAACACCACTCAAGGTCATAAGATATAAAAATAGAATGATTCCAAGCGGTTCAATGCCGATCATTAGGCGGATTAAGAGACTCAATTCAAAGATCTAAAAGACCTTTATCGAAGATATTTCGTTATTGTTATTATCTCTGAAAAATTCAAAAGAGTGGAATATTTAGCGAAATGCACAATTCTTGCTTGACTTCATAAAATGTTGTATGTTGCAATGGCTGTGACTTTCAGTGATGTTTTGTCTAGGTTATAACAAATCCTTGTATATTGAAAATTTGTGAGCATGTTAAATGGACACCCTTCGTTCTAATTGTGGAGGGGGAGGTATGTGTATTGACTTGAATGCATTTTTGGATAAGTGTGGGATAAACCATTAGTGCTTTTGCTAGAGGTTATTATCTATGTAGAATTTGTGTTGAATAGGTGTCCCACTAAAACATTGCAATCTATCATTATTTATGAGGCTTAGTATGATTGCAAAATTCTTGCTCATTAGTGTGTTTTTTCTTATTGGCATATGTATAAATGCTTGAACTACAATTCGGAAAATTGGATGATAAGGTTGTGAAAAGTATTTTCATTGGGTACAATTCTTAAAGCAAAGTTTGTCTATATCATCCAACGATTAAAGACATTGAATGATTTGGCCATCCAATTCTTCGTGTAATTGTCTCCAAAGTGCTATGATTTTGAATTGATTTGTTTCAACCCTTTTCCTTCTTTCTTCTACAAAAAAATGGGCCTCAAGGCATGAACATCTTCTACACTTGCTCATGGTATTGCCCATATTTCTTCATTATCTTTGATGTAGAGATGACAAGTGATTAGAGACAGTCAATAGGGGAGTCCATCATCAGCACATGCATCATTCCAAAGCAAATATAAGAAGTTTAAGGTTAATATGAAGTAGATGAAGATCATGTGGGACCAAGGCCTTCCACATATTGATTATGGTGTGATGGGCATAGCTATCCACCTGTCCAATCCAAAGATCAATAGCCAACTTCTCCCCTAAAGATTTGCCTAGATATCTCAAAGATTGCCATAATGGATAATTTGGATACATGAATGCTTTAGAGAAGCTCAATATTTTCATTTTGTTTTTGAATAGGAATGGGATTAAATCATAGAAACAACGAAAGAGTTGAGAAGAAGAAAATTGCTACGATTAGAAGAGACAAAAAAAGCAGAAAATTAGGAATGAAGAAGATAGATTTTGACAAAAGGGAAAGGGAGAGAGCATAACATCGCAATTGAAGTCGGCAAGCGATCAATGCAAAATGATTCTTGGGGATTAGAGAAGAGCAGGTAATATGACATTAAATTGTGTCTTAAAAATGCGATCTATATTTTTGAATTGGGAAGGTACCGGATATCATGTTTTAATACCCCATCTTGTCTTGTTTCATTTAGGATGTAATATGGGAATCAAAGTCCTCTCTATCTTTTTTTGCAAAAATCTCAATAATACTTGATCCAACCACACTTCAATTCTTAACGAGGAGAAAAGATACAAAGACTGATAATTATCTTTTTTTAAAGCAAATCCGCTGTAAATTATCAAGGAGAAAAAATACAAGTTACAAAGAAGGTTAAAAACATCATTTTTGCTGGTGGGGATGCACTTATTTCCTGAAGTCTTTGGGGCGTAAGGAACTCTATTTTCTTTTTTAAATTTTCGAAGTATCTTTTATTTCATTGCCATTCTCTAGCTATGATTGTTGAGGTGGTGGGTTAGAAGCAGTAGAAATTGAGCCTTTGAGTCCTCCAAAGTGAAAATCTTGTGCATTAACAGAGGGAATTCTTCAAACTCAAGTCAATGTACTATCTGATCCATTGTCTTGTAATCCATAAGCAAAGCTTAGCTTTTATTGATATCTTATTAGCTATTTGTAGGTTATATTATTGCACTCTCTTGATAGTAGTGAATTCCTAGAGGGTGCTCTTGTTCCTACTTTTCATCACCCTTAATTTTTGATTGCTTATAGAAAATTTAGGAAACATTTTCGAAAACCAGAGAATATTATACCTGATGAGAATATTTGCACAATTTTGTCTTGCATTGTTCTACTACAAAAGAACATCTCCTTTGGGTCTTTGATTGCCTAAGCCAAGGAATGAATATCAAAACGTTAGGTTACCTCAAAGAGTATTCTAAAAAGAAAAGAGGAGTAGGCTTGAAAGAGGTTACTCATTGAGCACCTTTAAATAGACAATGCCACCCCTCCCTCTTTCTCTCTTCTCCGCAGCCAGACAAGGAGGATTTTTCTTTGAGTGCACAAAAAAAATTGATGATCTATGGTTGGAAGATGTAGACCGTGACAACTCATATACATGTTGGAAAAGGTTTTTGGGCACATTGTGCCTTAGGACCATTGGCGATGTAGAATGCTTCTTTTCCATTTACCTTTGTCCTTCTAATGAGCTAAGAAATCTTGATCTATAACACCCATAATTAACCTGTTAAATTCTCAAAAGGTAAGGAATTTGGATTGCTTTACATAATCAGATCAAGAGTAGAAGAAAAATTCTGATAATAATCAAGAAGACCATTAAGAACATGCAACACAAGTGAACTATTTGGCAAGATTTCATTGACAAAAATCAATTGCTCTTTCAAATTCTTGATCTTTCTCAAAGAAGTGTCCAATGAATCTCCTTCATTCATGTGCTCACTCTCCAAGTGTTTTTGAAGATAAGTAACATGAGCCTCATTTCTTGCTTCGTTAGTGTGGTAACAATATCCCAAACATATTTGGCTGTCCTTCATGAGTGGATGTGAGGGATAATGACATATTTGATAGACAAAGTTATCAATGCATGTGCATATGCATCTTTGCCATCTCAAGGAAGCTTCTCTACAGTAGGTGCAATAGGAACCACACTAAGAATAGGAAATTGAAGATCATCATCTTTTACATCACTTGCATCACTTCCTACCACATTATTTGGAGGTGTAGGAGAACATATTTCATCATTTTGCACAAAATTCCACAAGCATTTTGCTACCAATACATGATGCATCATGTATGCCCACAATGGGTAGTTTGATTCGTCAAACTTATCTCAACAACCAAGATGTGCACTTTGATATACTTCTATAGGCGAATCAAAAATTGTAAATGTGTTTGACACAAAAAAATGAATTTCTTGCACATTAAATATGATAGTGTGCACAGCTAAAATGCACTCAAATCAAAATTCCAATGTGATAGAGTGAAGTTCTTTTGAATTGTTAATTACCTCGAGTATGTTGAACAATTTTTGTGCGATTGTGATTGAAAGTGTGTCGACATTTCCCTAAAGAAAGCAACAAGTTGCTGTGGTGTCCATTGTTGGAGTTTGAGGACTGGGATGAGATCAAACACTTAATTAGAGTTTTCCATCTTCATTAATATCAAATGCATCCTATCGAAAAAAATAATGCAAACATACAACACATTTGTAATTTTAAGTGTCATCTTATTGGATATATCTAATACTATGTCGAATGCTTGGTTGAGAACCGAAAGAACTTCTACATGTATTTCTTTGTGATTCTTTCATCTTTGGGAGAGGGTAACATTCGATAGTTGTGCCATTTTTCAATCATGTTTTTGAGAAATGTTATAGATGTTCTTTGCCTAGTGAATGGATACTAACCCAAGTTTAGTTGCAAAAGTAGTGTCTCATCATGAAGAAATTTCCTAAAAGAGTTAAAGGATTCCAAAATCTTTTCTCATCACCTTGGACGTCTTTTTAATTCTCAATCTTTTACCTCTTCTTCATACATAAAATCCCCATTTGGCTCTTTATGGACTTTGCTAACTAGGTATTCATGAAACTAGAAGATTACGTATGGTGTTAGGGCGGAATCCAACCAATGAACTACATCTAGAGGAATGATTAAATTTACTATATGAGATTTCAAAAATTATCAATCTACATCAATGCACAATTTATTTATAGTATTGATATAGACTTCTTCCATCCATTCCACTAAGTTTTTTGGAACAATTTTGAACATGCTAGGAATTTCGGAACAAGTTTGAACATGGTAGGGATATTTGCCTTGATTAGTGGGACTCCTAATTATTACTTATTTTTGCAAGGGATGACTTGCATTACATTTTCCTCAATTCTTGCCTCTCGAAATTTGAATGAGGTTATCTCAAATGACCCCTTCTTATTTGTTTCTTCATTTACTTCCTTTAATGCTTTATATTCCTCATTCACAAAAGTCACAGTGGCATACTCTTTAGCAATTTGATTAGCTAACTTTGTTATACATCTAGTGACACCATGGGAGGTTGAGCTTCTGGAGTATCCTTCTTTAAATAGTATTAAAAATTTCAATATGTTGCGTGTTATTTCCTCATTTGACCTTTGATCCTTTTATTATATTATGAAACATACCTTCTTGCTTGCTAATTTGACATTTGAGGCATGCTTTTTGACTTGAAATTCGAAGGCAACAATTCTCGTATGCATATCTTTGCATTGTATCCACCGAGTTCTATTGTGTTGTATTACTCATTGGAATTTAGGTGATTAAATTTGACAACAATTGATCATTTCAACTCCCTAAAATTGAATTGCATCCATGTACTTTTTGTACGTTTTTCTTTGTAGAGAAACCTCTCTCAAGAGATTGGCAATTGTACAATCATTCTTTTGTCCTTTATAGTCTTTTAAAATTGATATTCCTCTTGGTCCATCAAGTCATTGTTTTTTTGTATAAGACAAATTGATGACAGTACAATTAAAACACGGGCTTGTGAAACATAATGAAGTCTTCTTGAAGAAATTACTTTGCAAGGTGAAAGTTGAGCTCTTAAAGAACCTGAGATATTTCTTATCAAAGGATTTTATGGAGAAAAATGATGCAAGCAAGATTGTACATTGCATGGATACAATTCTAGAGGTTGTACTAGGATGATGGTTCTAATAGTAGTGTTGGGTGTCTTCTCTAGAGGCATAATGGGAACATCAAGATGAATGTTGGAAGGTGGAGAAGATCAACTTACTTGCATTGGAAAGGTGTTAGGACTGAAATTGGTCATAGCTGCTTCTCATAGAAGCAAATTTCTATTGGTTCATCATTAGATGGTAGTTGTGTGTATAAAGTTCCACAAAATGTGATGATGCTTCTTTTATTAGCTCCATAAACAGAGTAACCATAGGAGTGGTAGTAGGTTGAAAGAATCCATTAGGCTCAAGGATCAACTCCTACTTTGGTTCAATATAATGATAATCTATATCAGGTTTGGCTACATGCTTTGCCATTTGAGGCCTTGACTATGTTGTCAATGGTATAATATTTAACTTATCTAGTAACTTGATCCATGATTATTCCATTATGCTATGAATGTTTGCTAACATTGATCTCTTTCATAGTATACTCTTTATGCTTCTAGATCATGCTTATTTTTAGTATGTTTTGGTAGTGATATTTCATACACTTGGGAATATTGGGGTACTTTTTGCCCGCTTTAGGTGTTTTATTTTCCCCTAGCTTGTATATACATTCAAAAGCCTAAAGCTCTACTTATCTTTGTATATTACACTCAGAAACACACTTTGCATTGTGCTCCTAATCTTCTTATACTTCCTCATGTTGTTTTTGTTCATTGTCAATAATCCAGTGATTCGTGTTGGAGTCTAAGGTCTGCGGAAGCATGCGAACAACACAAGGAAGAAGAAGAAGCTTGGAGCAAAACACATAATACTGAATGTATTACCACTAGAATGCACAAAAATAAGTAACCCATTAGCACAAAAGGCATATATACAAGCCGGGGGAAAAAACATCCTAAAAAGGGAAAAAAGTGCCCTGATGGTCCTAGTGTGTTCACACACATCATTACCTAAATATATCAACAAATACCCCTAGGAGTGATGCGGTGAACAAGGAGCCCACAATCATGTATAAGGAAGTGCCAAGCTATCTTGAATCAATCCACAAAAGGAAATAAGCCCAAAGCTTTGCGGAAAGCTTCAAACTTCTCCCTACGTAGAGCCTTTGTGAAAAGGTCTGCAATGTTCTCCTGTGTGGGCACATATGCAAAGCTGATCTCTCTAGCAGAGAGCCTCTCCTTGACATAATAATAATGCACCTCAATGTGCTTAGTGCGAGCATGGAACACAGGGTTCCTCACAATTGCCAATGCGCTCTGAATGTCAGTGAAGATGGTGGTGGCAGAAGACTGACCAACACCCAAATAAGCCATAAGGCATCTGAGGCACACACAATCAACAATCATTGTGAAATCTACTCTATACTCAACCCCACAACTGTAAGTGGCCATAGTAGGCTGCTTCTTGCTCAACCAAGATATACATGAGCTGCCAAGCATGAAGCAAAAACCACTAGAGGACACATGAGTGTCATAGCAACTAGCCCAATTAGAGTTAGAAAAAGCATGTAAATCTAATGGTAGTGATCCCCCTTGGGATAAAACAATCCAAGTGGTTGGGTACCACTCAAGTAGCGAAAGATGCAGTTAACCGCCTGCTTGACAGTACCCAGACAATGCATAAACCTGCTCACCTATGAGACAAAAAATTGAATATCTAGCCGATTAATGCACAAGTAAATCAAGCATCCATTAGCCTGCTGATAGAGAACAACATCAAATGCATCTCCAACATCATGAAGACTCAATCGTAAACCTGTCTCCATAGGAGTGGCAACAGGTTTATAGTCTTGAAAATCAATATATTTCATTTGACACAAAGCTATTCGGCCATCAACTTGCATAAATTGAATGCCCAAATAATAATGCAAATGGCCCAAATCAGACATCTCAAATGAGGCATGCAAATCAGCCTTAAACTTAGCAATATGCTTCTCATGAGGACCAGTGAGCATCATGTCATGAACATACACAACAATGATCAGAAGCACATCATTAGCATGCTTAACATATAAGGTGCTTTCAGTTTTACTATTCTCAAAACCGTGTGCAATCAGATAGGCATGTATCTTTTCATACCAAGCACATGGTGCTTGCTTTAAACCATATAATGCATTCTTTAATCTACACACCTGGTTTTCATGCCCTTTCTACATAAAGCCATAGGGCTGAAAAACATACAGTTCCTCATGCAAATCACCATTCAGAAATGTAATTTTAATGTCCAACTGATGTACATTCCAACCATGATGAGCTGCAAGTGCATAGATGCTATGAACAGTAGTCATTTGGTAAGTAGGAGCAAAGCTCTCATCAAAATCAATGCCTCTTTCCTGAGCATAACCCTTTACAACAATCCTAGCCGTATACCTGTCAACTGTTCCATCAGGCTTATGTTAAGCTTGTATACCCACGTAGTGCCAATGGTCTTCTTGCTAGGAGGCAAGTCACATAAAAACCAAGGTACCATTTTCCAATATAGCATCATATTCAGAATGCACAATAGCCATCCATTTTTTTGAATTTTGTACTTCATCAAATGAAACAAGCTCATTCTCATCATATAGACTAGAGGCAACCATAACATAGCGACTTGATGCAAAAGAGGCACTTTGAGAGCTTGAACAAGTACAATATGATAGAGATGCATCTAATTTGATATCATGCAAAGTCTACACCAGCCATTTTGGCATAGTTTTTGCCTCCTCAATATCAGCTCTCACATCAACAAGTGCATCATGCAAATTTGCATTAGAAATGGAATGATCTGCTTCATCACATGAAACCTATAAAGTCTGAGAAGTTTCCTCATTAGGGCCAACACTTGACTATCCACTTATAAAAAGAGGCAGCAAAGTATCATACATGTCCTTGGAGCTAACTGATGTCTCCTTAATACATGAAAGTAAAGGTTGAATATCATCTTCCACAAAAACAACATCACAGCCAACCAAAATGCGCTTAGTCTATGGATGATATAGACAATAGACTTTGCTTTTAGAACTGTACCCAAGAAAAATACATTTCAATGCTTTATCATCCAATTTCCCGTGTTGTTGTTTAGGCACTAATGCATATACCAGATGACCAAAGACACACATGTGAGCAATAAATGGCTTGCGACCATGCCAAGCCTCATATGGAGTGATAGACTGCAATCTTTAGTGGGACACCCATTAAGTACATATGCTACATGCATGATAGCCTCAAGCTAGAAACTATGTGGTAAAGCTTGACTCTTGACCATACACCTCACCATCTCCATGAGTGACCTGTTCTTCCATTCAACAACTCCATTCTGTTGAGGTGTATATGGCACTATATACTGATGTTTTATCCCATGTTCAACCAGAAATGCATGAAAGGCAAAAGACATATATTCCCCCCCTTAATCAGAATGGAGGGTGCCCATTTTACATGCTTATAGATTTCTAGCCAAAACCAGAAACTGTTTGAAGCACATAAACAATTCAAACTTTGCTTTCAATAGATATACCCATGCATGCCTGAAAAAATCATTGATGAAAGTCACGAAGAAAAGATAGTTCCCAAAAGAGGGTGTCTGCATAGGACCACAGACATCACTGTAAACATGCAATTTTTGAGTAGCTCGAACTAAACCATCTTTTGGGAATGAGGAATAGTGCATTTTTCCCAAAATATAGCCTTCACATACATGTTTACTAGGTGCTTCAAGTTTGGATAGAGAAGACACCATTTTAGATTTTTGCAGGCATAGCAAAGTAGCAAAATTCAGATGACCAAAGCATGCATGCCAATGCTTTGCATCTGACATAGCCTGAGAATCATGTACTGCACATGCCAAATCATTCATAGATTTTTCATAATCTATGAGCTTATACAACCCATGACATAAAATGCTAGAAGAAATAATCACGTCGCCATTTGACAGATCATGAACTGTACATATGTCATCAACAAATTTCATAACCAAGCCAATCTTGGCTAAAGCTCAAACTGATAACAGATTCTTCTTGATCATTGGCACAAATAAAGCATCAAATAAAATAAGAACTACCATTAGTAGTAGTCAGAATGATCTTACCAACTCCCATGACATGATAAGAGGAGTTGTTGGCGCATGTGACAATATTCCCTGTAGGGGCAAGCGCGAGTGAAGTGAAAAACTGCACTAGGAGGTAATATGTTTGGTTGCCCCACTGTCAAAGTACCAAACATCTACGTTTGCTGTAGACATACACTGTTTAGAAGAAGATGGGTCAAAACTACAAACAGTAGTAAGTACCCATTCTTCATTCTACACTAGATTAGGAGACTGTTTTTGGTGTAGAGGCCTTTGCAACAACCATTCCAGCCTCCTTTTTCTTTGCCTCTTTTGAAACCAGTTTTGGACAATTCTTTGTGACATGATCATTTGCTTTATAGTACTTGCAAAACAATTTCTGCTTTTCTGTTTTCTTGTCGTCTCTATCATCCTTCTTTGATTGTGCAGAATTAGTAGATTTCTGCTTACTAGTAGAAGAGCTCCATTTACCTTTGCCTTTGTGAGTAGCCAAGAAAGCTTGATCTGCAACACACATAATGGACCTATTCTGGCTAGACTCATCTTCTTGCAATAGAACAAAGACTAACTCCTCAAATGTTGAGCATTTGGATTGCGTTTCATCATCAAACAAAGAGTAGAAGCAAAACTCTGATATGAGTTGGGAAGATCGTTCAGAACAGTATACACAAGTGAACTTTCAGGCAAGACTTCATTAGCAGAAAATGTTCCTTCAATTAAAATCTTTGATCTTTGTCAGAAAACTGTCCATGGAATCACCTTCATTCATGTGCTCACTCTCCAACTGTTTTTGGAGGTAAGCAACATGAGCCTCATTTCTTGCTTGGTATAAAGTGGTAAGTGTATCCCAAGCATCCGTAACTGTTCTAAAAGAGTGAATGTGAGAAATAATGGCATATTTGATAGACAAGGCTATCAATGCATGTGCCTGAGCATCTTTGCCATCCCAACTAATTTGCTCTATATTAGGTGCAGCAAAAACTCCAACACAAACAGGAATCTGTAGAATTTCACCATAAGCTTGAGTACCTGTATTTGGAGGTGTAATAGGATGTTTTTCAACACCTTGCAAATACAGGAATCTGTAGAATTTCACCATAAGCTTGAGTACCTGTATTTGCAGGTGTAATAGGATGTTTTTCAACACCTTGCAAATACAGGAATCTGTAGAATTTCACCATAAGCTTGAGTACCTGTATTTGCAGGTGTAATAGGATGTTTTTCAACACCTTGCAAAATATTCCACAATCCTTTTGCGACCAATACATGACACATCATATAAGCCCATAATGGGTAATTCATACCATCCAACTTATCCTCAACATCCAACATACGAAATACATCACTGCTTTTAGCCATGGCCACTGACTAAAACACCCTGATGCAAAAAATTGACTATATCTCAAAAAGTTGAAGAAAACTACGTTGTCAAGTTTTGCTAAATCTGCAGCAGACTTTGAGACACTTATACTGGCAAACCAAAACTTGTATATATCTTTGGCACAAAAACAAAATAGCCTACACATGTGCTATGATAGTGCATTTGGAGGCCAAAACGAGCTCAGATCATGATTTTGGCACCCCAAAGCGAAGCCCTTCTGATCTCCTAATCAGCCTGACATAAATATGATCTCATGAGGAGAAGCAATAAAAACTCCTAAGTTACAAAGAGAAGTATTCCCCAAGTAAATTAGCGGCTATAAAATGAAATACATGAAATACATGAAATAGTTGCACATCATAATCCACAAAAACTACATCATGGCTAACTAGAGTTTGTTTTCTTTGTGGGTTATATAGGAGATAGCTATGCTCCCATAATTGTACCCAAGAAAAATACATTTCATAAACTTATCATCTAGTTTCTTGCATTTTTGTTCAAGTACTACATATGCAAAACAACCAAAAACATGTACATGAGCAACAAATGGTTTACAACCATGGCAATATTCATAAGGATTTATCGAGTATAATTCTTTTGTAGGACATATGTTAAATACATATGTAGCACACATTACTGACTCAAACTAGAATTATGAGATAATTTCTAATTTTTTACCATAAACCTTTCCATTTCCACGAGAGACCTATTTTTCCTCTCTAGAGCACCATTCTTTTGTGGTGTATATGGAACTATACATTGTTTTTTTATCCCATCTAAGCCAAAAATGCATTGAATTCAAAAAGACATATACTCCCCACCTTGATCAAATGCACTTTGATCATTTTACATGATAGATTTGCAAATATAACCAAGAAATGTTTGAAGCACATGAATATTCATACTTTCCAAGCTTATGGGTGATGTGGGGTTGATCTTTTATGAACAATTAGAAATTCTTTTTTTTTTCAAAAGGAAGTTTGTCAATTGCCTATTCTCTCGAGCTTTAATTAATAGGAAAAACAATTATACAAGAGAATGGGCCAAGTACCCATGGGAACCCCCCAAATCCCACAAAGCAAGGGTTGCCAATGCATTTCTAGAGGAATTTACAAAGAAGTTTGATAATCCTTTTAATATATGTTGAATGACTTAATTTATGAAATGAGTTATCCTATCACTGATAATTTCAATGGAAATACCAAATCACAAAAAATGTGCTCAAATAAAAACTTAGCACTAGTTTATGCATTGCACTTTGATGTATCTTTTGCTTCCATCCACTTTTTCGAATAGTCTGTAGCTACTATCATGTATTTTACATGTGATCTTCTTGTTGAGGGATCAACGTGTCCAAAAAAAATCTATGCTCCACTTCAGAAGAGCTCTTCCACTTACCATTGGTCTCAAGGGCATTTGATCCCTTCTCATGGGATATTTTGGATTTTGGCACATGTCACACCTTCCCGCATACATTTTGCATTCATGTTAGGGTTTCTCACCATAATCTAGCAAATAATGTTAGTTTTGTAGTTGTTCATGCTAAGAAATGATCACTAGCAACTCCCATATGTGCCATCTCTAATACAAAGAGATATTCATCTTCATGAAGACACAATTATAAATTACCTCTTCTTCTCTTATATAACTAGTTTCCTATGAAGGAATAATATTTAATCTCTTCTTTTATGGCATATTTTCTAATAGGGCTCATTCCATCTAAGTATTTTTGGTATGTCAAGTAGTCTACTATTGGTATACTCTACTCAGAGGCTATTGTGACATGATACAAGTTTTAATGCTATGTAGAAGCACATAGTTGAGAAGTTTCACAAGTTCTCATAAACTCATGAACCTCCCTTTCCATATATTTCCAATATATGCATGATCTTTGTACATTTTAAATAGTTCTCATCTTTGAATAGTTTTAGCCTAACACTCCTTGGTGAAAGAACTTATGCCATTCTTGATCATCTACACAACATAACAATATGCCCATGCTATCTCTATGATAAATTCTTTGTGCTATGATATGTTAGTTCTTTGTTTTTGCAAATGTATTGCTTGCTCCTAGGTTTTAGCCTATGGAGTGGGAAATAAGTTAATGTAATAGTAAAATTTTTTCCCACGTAGGTAATACTTCTAGATTAAACAAACAAGCATTTGGGAGTTCAGCGGACACTCCTTTGAGAGGTTATCCATTTATTAATCTTCGTAACTGATCTACCATTATGTGCATGGTTCCTTTCTTGCCTACCACTTTGAAATGAAACTATGTCAATAAGAGAAACCACCACACAACTCTTCCGATATGGCATGACTTATTTACTAAGGTATAAGTTATTTATGATCAACAAAAAATTGTATTTCTTGGATAATAGATAATTTCTAAAATTTTTGAATACAAACACCATGCTTAGTTTTCCCCTTTTTGTAGTTGTGTAATTTTTTTTTCATGCTATGAGATGTCAATTTGCATAGGCTATTGGTAGATTTAATTTCTCATTTTCCATTGTTTGTGCCGATATGAAACCTATGCTATGATTGTAAGCATTCACATGTATGTGAAATATTTTATTATAAAGCCTTGATGATGGGATCTAAACTTAGCCTTTTTTTTTTCAATTCCCCAAAAATCTTCATCACACATCTAGACATTCAAAATTAATGATTAACCCATGTAGTGGTTTAAAAATTATGAAATACATATTTATGAATCTTCTATGATATCCATAATCTCCCTCAACTTCTTGCACCTTTTCTATCCTCTTAGGTTTGGGAGTTTCCGTGATAGCTCTCACTTTGCCTTCATTTGCAGAGATTTCATTTTTGGACACTTTATGTTCTAAAATTTTGTATTGGCTAACCATAAGGACACAATGTTTTGGATTTGGGCATACTTGATAAATTTGAAAATTTTCAAGGATTTTCTCAAGCTTTGGAATATGCACTATTGTTTTTTTCATGAATAAGAAAATAACTAATTAATGTGCATTTTTAGATTTTCACTCAAAATTAAATGAAAGTCACATCAATATTTGTAAAGTCGATGAGGAGTTATTTAGTGGAAATGGCTTGAAGGTGAAAGTTCCCCATTTCATGGCAAATGATACCTTGTGTTGACCTTCAAGGGCTAATGCCATCTGATTATATCTCCAAAATTCATCATGGAAACTATAGACTTCCTTGATTGCAATTCTTTTGAATAGATGGCCAATTATTGGTAAGGAATAACTATACCTTCTTGTAGAAACATTTAACATTTTTAGATTTATCCATAATCTTAGCTTCCATTTTTTTTTGGCACCACCACTATTGGAGACACCATTTTGTGTGTTTGATTTCATGGATACATCCAATAACGAACAATTTGTCTATTAGACATTGGTCTATAGAGGCCACTAGATGTGTGTGTGGGACAAGGACTAAGTATAGCCAACGGCCGTGGCTCAGGGGATATCCTAGGGTACCTAAGGGGTAATGGGAATGAGTGTGCATGATGGTCACATTTCCACACTAGAGCATTACCATTTTGGGTTTAAGAGGATATAAAGGATGGGAGGTGAGTTGCACACACAACTATTTAAGTCTACACATGTTGCATTCCTCGATGAACTTTTCGTTAGAGAATGAATGCACTTCTCATTTGGTATTAAGATCCAATTAAGGTTTGAAATTTTTGAATCTATTTTTGTCACATGAAAATTTGGAGGCTACTGTTTTTGATCATCTTCTTCATGAAGATGGAGGTATTGTCGGGTGCAACTTGCAAAATAGGAAAAGAGAACCAAAAGAAATAGTAGGGTCCCCCTCATAGTAGATTGAAAGCCCCCCAAGGGACCTCACACACATGATGCCCAAGACAAGCCATGGATGACCGACAATGGGCCTACCTAAGCACCCACATGCTTGCATGTCCTGAATAGGTGAGGAGAGTATTCTCCTTCTTCCTCTTCTCCTTGTGTTGTAGCTTGAGCACTCCTTGAAGGAAATTTATAGCTGAAAATCATGCAAACTCCCTCACATATGAGATAATTGCTTATGCTAGGAGCACTTCTCATGACTCTTATCTGTGTGGAGGAGAAAGAGAGGCCAATTCCCTTGTGAAGTTCTTTCATATACCTTCATTAGAAAGCCTATCCACAACACCCTCCTCCACTAAATAGGGCATAAATCTCTCATATAATATGCAAATGGAGTGATTTAAAGTGTTGTGGAATCCTCGCTTTGATAGATAACTAAGAAGATATTGAAAACATATTTTGGCTTCTACAAATCTGCTTTGATAGCTATCTAAGAAGATATCGAAGACATATTTTGGCTTCTACAAATCTACGGCACAAAGCTTTGAACTTTACTATCCATAGTCAAGGAGCATCATACAAAGTTTTTTTTGGTAGGAGGATGATCGATTCCAAATTGGGAATGTTCAAAGGGTGGTTGATAAGTATTTTGAGCCTCTGTACCACCTCTACAAGTGGACTTCTTCATTTCATTAATGATTTTTCTTAATTGAATTTTAAGCCTCTTTTGTGAACCAATCATCATCTAAGACAAGTGTTTAGCTTCCATACATGCATCTATGCTTTTGAACCTTTGAGCTTTCTCTTAAATTGTGAAATAGGATGCTAGCATGATTTTTTTGCAAGTACAATGAGGAGAAAGCAAGAGTATGTAGTGCTCTTATGTAAAATTGATATCCGTGCAACAAGCACATGGATTTTGGTATGTGGCATGAAGTGTCCTATGGTCTTTTGTTTCTTATTGTGTGCCTACAAGCACACTTAAGGTTAATGTGCATGTAGAGCACTTTGTTGATATACTTAGGTAGTGATGTGTGTGAACACACTAGGATTGCCGGGGAACTTTTTTCCCTCTTTAGGAGGTTTTTCCCACAACTTGTATGTGTATCTAAGTCACGAAGTCTTAGGGACTTGTGTCAAAGAGACTAAATCTCGTTTGCCACACAAGTGCATATAGTGGTGGATTGACACACGCTTAATTATCAATCCGATGAACTGACCTAGCCAAGTGTATGAGGACATGTGCACACATGATGGAAATTGAAGTGGTTCAGCCAATATGCATGAGAAAAGACTAAACTACCTCTCCAACTCACTTAACCTCTGAAAGAGGCTGCTGTGATACCATTTACAGTAGTAATTACAAATTCAAGTGTTTCTCCTAGCTCCGAACTCCGAATATGGCCAATAGCAGGTTGATTTTGAAGCTCTCGACAGGACGCATCTATTGATCATATCTTCACTTGAATATGACAACCGCTCTTCAAGTTACGACCAAAACAGTGAATTGCGGGAAACACATACTATTCTACGATGGTGGCTTGCTCTTGCTTGAGCTGATCTTCATACTTTGCTATCTTTTCTTCTAATGCTCGGGTGTCTGTTTCTGGCACTTCAGGAGCATCTATCGTTTGATTACATAGGAGGGCTATCATTAGCTCCTTGTTTCTGCTTCGTAAGTTATCTGCTTCTTCCATGTATACCTTAATTTGTGTTTCAAGGATCTTGCTTCTATTGTTCATTTTGGCTTTTTCAGCTTCACTAGCCTCATATTTACTTAGTAAATCCTATAATTGATTTTTTAGTTTCTGATTTTTTGTCTCTAGTGTTGTGCATTGCCGCTTGGCCTCTTGGACTTCTTTCTCTTTATCTGCTATGTTCTTTTGTGCTTGAATCAATTGGGCGGAAAGGTTATCACCCATTTCTTGAAGTTGATTCTTTTCTCCATTGCCTTGTCATAGTCAGCATCAACCTCAAGCATTAAGTGTTGAGTGTCCATGGCGGTTTTGATCATATGTTGCACCATTGGCTTGAGTTGAGCAACGTCCACGTTCAACCAAGTTTTTGGGATGCTTGGAGCTTTCCCTGTTTGTACATCCTTTCCGTGCTCCACATGTATAGTCTCATTATGTGGTTGTTTGATTTGGAGCTGCACTTCTTGTTCTTTGTTTTTGTCTTCTTTATTAACGACTTTCGTAGCACTCCCTTGGAATGTAACATCCATAGGGGAGGGTTCTGCCACTACCCTTATTGGTGTAAAGGGTTCTCACTCTTCCACTGCATTATCTTTTGGTTCGTCCTTGGGATTTTTGAATAATACCTCACCTGTAAGCAGAGTCTCTTGGATTTGAATATTAAAAGCTTCATTTAACTTGATGACATGTACTCGTTCTTGGGAGACCTCCTTTCCTACCGTGTCTTGGCTGGAGCTGATGGGCGTTTGCTCCACTTTCATTTCTTCCACTTCTGCATTCTTGTTCACTTCATTTAACTCCTCCCATTGTCCATCATCCTTGGAATCACTTTGAATGTCCACATTCAACAAGGAGGTGTCTGGTTCTTCTTGTGCATCTAATGATGAGCTTGAATTTACTAAACCCAATTCCCTCTATCTATGCACCTTGGTCAGCCTCTTTTTTTGTTCTATATCGTGATGGGTTTGCTGGTAATGGTGCCCTTGGACTGATAGATTGACTTGGCCTTCGGTGTACTAGTGTGTGGCTTCCATTGCTTTGGCCTCTTCTTCTGTGATAGGTTGACGGTCTTCAAGTCTCGTTCTTGGAAGCACATGTGCCCTTTTGGTGGCTGGAACTTCTGCTTCTGCTTGCATCATTTCCCTTAGTCTCTTTGTACCTCTCATTCGAGGTTGGGAGCTTGTTTCTGCTTCCTCCATCACCTTGGATCCCTTCTTCTTCCTAGGGACTGTTGCAACCTTTGCATATTTGGCCATGGCTTCCGATGATGGCATCTCTCTCAAATGCTCTCTAATGCCCAAGGCATGATATATCAATATAGTTAAGGCAACACTTCCATTCAAAAACTTCTTGTGATTCCACTGCTTCTTTGCCTCGAACAGCCGCTCTTGAACATAGGGAGTCATATTGACTTGATTTCCTATTTTCTTAATAGCGTGTGACAACATTTGTACTACGATCTTTTGTGGAGCAGTGCACCTGTGCATGTTTGGAAAGCAAAAATGCTGATGAATGAGTCTCACTTCATCTTCAATATCAATGCAATTAATGTCATTGAAAGTTTGGGTCTTTGCTCCTCGACTTTCCTCCTTCAAGACCGTGGTCCCATCCTTCTCCCATCCAAAAGGTTCCTTAATTAAGTCATGTGTAAATTGGATAATGAACCATTCACCAACTGCATCCACAACTCTAGCCTCCGACACCAATGGGTCATGCAAGGTAGGCTGCAGAGTATTCATAACTTGGGCACATCGCTGAAAATCAGGTTTGTATATCGGTATTCAAAGTATTTATGAATGCCCGCCTTCTTCATGACTCCATGGTTGATGTGAGCTCATGTACTACCTTAAAGTCTTTGGACATCACAAGGAGCTGGTGATCTGTATCCATGATTTTAATGGTTACTAGGAATAAGAAATCCCCTGCTGGTTGATCGTCTCTGAACCAATGACCTTTTGCTTTAGTCACACTTTGCAGAGGGAATTCCAACACTTCCTCTTGGATGGTTGCTTCAAAATCTTCAAAGGACATCTGCACTTGTAATTAAAAGAGCATTAGCTTCTATAGAAGACATGTCTCTAGTGATGTGTATTATAGTGACATTTTGTTTGTTGCATTACTCCGTTCCCCTTGCATGTATAAGTAAGATTGCTCACCACATATTTTTCATTTTTACTCCTAAAAAGAAAACAAGAATTAGGATAGTTGAAGCTTATTTATTTACATAGTAGGTCCATTCCTATGAAGGTAGAAGCTATGACCTATCCCCAAGTGGAGAATGTGCACCACTAATTCTGTCATGTACCTCATGTGCCAAATGCTTGGCCTCGTCATGTAGCCCTATCATGCATACTTTAGGTGCATTTGAAGCTTCATGTGTGCAAATGAAATCCTCTAGGTTCGGTTGTTCCAACCCTTGCTACTGCTTTGTTTTCCATATCCATTTCGTAGTAGAGGTTTTAAGCCTTGTCTTATCTTCGTTTCGTCGTGCTACATGTGTTTCTCTTTTCTTTTTTGTTTTTTGGGTGGTTAGATTCCTACTTTTCCGATATCTTTGGCGAGTTTCGCTTGGCTTTATGGTGCTGTTGTGTCGATATATTGTTTCTTCTTGCTTGTCTATCTTTTAGTAGCCACTTGTCTGACCTTCTTTGGAATCCATATTTGTTGCTTCATTCTTTGAGCTTCCATCAAAGGCTTCGGAAGCCATACTCTTAGAAGTTGTCTTGGTTCTGATTTTGGTGAAGAAGAACCCTTGTCCGCCCTTGTCTTCCTATGATGAATGACGTGTAGTGATGTTGCCTTCTTAGATTCCTTCATTCGATCCTTGCGAACCCACTTGAAGGTAGCATTTCTCCTCTATTAGATCCTCATCTCTACATACGAGAACTCGTTGTTCCATAATTGAATTTCCTAGGTGGAGGAATACTGTGGCTTCTCCAATGCATGCTATAACTTGACCTCCCACACCTATCATGTGTGCTTTCGTGGGTGTTATAATCGTTTGAAAATCCATGATGACAATAATTCATATGCAACTCAGTGCTGCTCTTGAATCTATCAAGGCATCTATTAGCTGGTACTCCGTCGTTCCAATTCCTAGGTTTAAGTAAGGCTGGGACATGCAGACATTGGTTGTGTTGGACTTATGAACCTGGTAATTAGCCATGGGAATAGGCTCTTCTCCTTGTAAATACCGTTCATCTCTTTGCCTTATCCACTCTTTCCATTTCTTGATACGCTCTAAAGCTTCTTGTCATGCTTCCTCTCTAATCCGTTCTTCCTCTCCCTTCCTATTTTGTGCGCCTACGATTCATGCTAACATTTGATCTGTCAATGGCTCCATATATCGTTTTACTCGACATCCACTTATGTAGTTAGGAAGGACATCTCCATCTAGAGTAGCTAGATTAACCGCTCCACTGGTGGAAATCCTATTGATTATGAGGGGTCCATATCCGCGCTTTTGTAATTTCTTGGCATGTTGCTTCAAGGTGTAGACCAGAACTAAGTCTCCTTCTTTTAGTCCTTTGTCTTTGATGTGCGCATCATAATATTCCTTTTGTCTTCTCTTAGCCGCATAAATTCCTGCAACCGCTTGTATTCTCGTCTCATGTAGCTTCTCAATTTGGTCTAGTTGGTTGGATAATTCATGCCCTATCCATTCATACTGTTAGGCTACTCTCAAGGTTGGCACTAAATAATCGATCGGCAGGATTGCATTCTGTCCATACACTAGGTTGAATGGGGTAGTTCCAATGGCAGTCTTGTAAGCGACTCGAAAGGCCCAAATTGCATGATGCAATTGTTTGTCCTAGTCTGACCTTCCATTATTGACTATCTTTGTCAATACTGTGCATAACACCTTATTGGAACTTTCAGTTTGACCATTGGCTTGAGGGTGATATGGGGCTGATTTTTTATGGATCACTAAGAATTCATTCATTAAGGACTCTATGACTTCATTGATGAAATGCATTCCTCGGTCACTCACAATCTCAATTGGTAATCCAAAGCAAGTGAAGATATGCCAAAAAAGAAACTTAGCTATGGTTTGAACATCATTTTTTCTAGTAGCCTTTGCCTCCACCCATTTAGTCAAATAATCCGTGACTACTATTATGTATCTGGCATGTGACCCTTTGGCTGGTGGGTTAATGGGTCCTATGAAATCAATACCCCATTTGGAAAATGCTCTAGCACAAACCATAGGTCCCAATGGCATGTCATCGTGTCTAATCGGATATTTGGCCCGTTGACATGTTTCACAACTTCGAACATATGTGTCAGCGTCCATATGTAGAGTTAGCCACCACAGGCCGGCAAACAGGATCATTTTTATAGTTCTCTCGGCTGAAAAATGACCTCTTGTAGCATCTGCATGTGCCATCTCTAATATGGGTAAGCATTCTCCTTCATGCACACATAGCCGTAACTGATTATCTTTTCCTCTCTTGAACAATTATCTTCCCATGATTACATAATCCTTACTCATTTCCTCTAGGGAACGTTTTCTTGCTAAACCGATTCCTTCTTTGTGCTTTCGCATCTTTAGGAATTTCACTAATATCTCACTCCATTTGGGTGCTATCGTAGAGAAAGGTAAAGATGCGTGATCATTTGGTATGGTTTCCTGACATTTCGCGCAATTACTGACGTGCTCATGGACATCTTTAGGCATATTAGGCCAGTATACACCTAACCGTTTTAATTCTCGTAGAGTTACATGCGTTCCTTTGTGAATTCTCCATTTGTTTACATGGGATTGTTCGATCAACTTCTTTTGTTTGTCTTCCTCAACACATCTCGACAGTACACCGTTGGGTTCCTTATAGTACACACTTCCTGCAATAATGTGCAAGTTATGTGATTGCATAATTTCCTTTTTACTTTCTTTATTAAATGAGTGTTGTGGGCCATGAGTGAGTATTGGAATTAGCTTCTCTTCCCACTTTGGACACACTTCCAAATTAAACAGGTAAGTGTCTGGCAAATCGTCTAGTACTCCACTTGGTGGTTCACCATGTGTTAATCTAGAGAGATGATCTGCTCTTACATGGGTATTTCCCTTTTTCACAATTACTTCAAAGTCGAACTCCATCAATAACATAAACCATCTCACAAGTCTTCCCGTGTTACAAGGCTTATTGACTAAGTACAATAGGGCTCGATGATCTATGAAGAACTTGAACTTGTTGGCTAAGAGACAGTGTCTGAATTTCTTTATAGCATACACCATTCCTAATCCCTCTCGCTCCGTAGTTGTATAGTTTCTCTCGGCTTGATTGAGTTTTCTACTTGCATAGGCAATTGGATGATCCAACTTTCCTTCATCTACCGACTGAGCTAAGATGCATCCTATTGCGTAATTTGAAGCGTCCACATGAATATGGAAAGGCTTGTTCCAATTCGGTGTTTTCAAAATTGGGGCCGTGCTAAGTCGCCTTTTTAGCTCGTTAAATGCCTTTTAGCATTCCCCAGTCCAAGTGAATTGAGTCAACAATCCATACAAGGGTTTGACAATTATAGCGTACATGTGGATAAATCGGCGATAGTATCCACAATTCTTTGGTCTAAGAAGTTCTAAAATGACCTTGATCTTGTCTTCATCTGTAGATATTCTGTTCCTAGACACTGTGTCCAAAAATCTTCCATTGTCTTACCATGAAGACACACTTCTCGGGATTCAGGCAGACTCTATATTATCGGCACTTATCAAATATTTTTCGCAATTCAGGAATGTGGTCTTGTCTTTGATTTGAATATGTACATAGGTCATCTACATACACTTCCATACTCTTCTTTAGGAATTGTTTGAAAACATGACACCTCAACCTTTGGAAAGTAGCAGGTGCATTAGTGGAGTCCAAATGGCATCACTCTGAAAGCATAGACTCCCCATTCAGTCACGAATGCAGCTTATGTTGATCCTCCATGGTTGTATCTAGAGAATCTGTCTAAGAAGCTATAGACTTCTTTTCCTGCAACTCTTTCCAATAGGTGGTCGGTGATAGGTACAGGATAGCTATCACAGATCGTGGCTGCATTGACTTTTTTCAGGTTAATGCATAACCACTAATGGAGATACCCATTCAGTATGTTCTATTTCATAAATGAATCCAGCTGCTAATACCTTATCTATTTGTTCTTTTATTTTAGCAGCATAGACCTCGTTATAAGTGTAAGGGTGTTGTTTTGATGGTTTTGCCTCCGATGTCATTGGTATTCTATGAGAACAAATGGAGGGTTCCACACCCTTGAGATCCTTATAGGCCCAAGCAAATACATCTCGATAGTCTCGGATCAATTGTATTAATTCTTCTTTCTCCTCGGTTGACACATCCTTTCCTATGTATGTACATCTTTCTTCTCCATCTTCTACAATTACTATGATCTTTTTTGTTTGTTCCTTGTTGTCGTACGCTTCTCCTTCTCTTGCCTCTCTCTTAGGCATTTGAATAGCTATTTTTCTCTCTTCTACTTCATACCTTTTGAAATGCTCCGGAACCTCAAAAAGGTCAGGGTTTGGTTCGATCTTACTCACACTTTCCTCCTATTTTGGTAATATAGGGGCTGCTTCTATTACTAACACTTTGTTCATTCCATACTTGTCTTCGGTTTGAATGGCTTCTAGGTAATGTTCTTCAGAATCAAATTCTGGTTCCATCTCTATGCTCTCGTATTCTTCTTTCCACTCCTTTTCCAATATTTCTCCTGCTTCTACTTCTTGAAGGATAACCATGTACAAATTTACGTCGTAGCCTTCTTCGTCCACACATTCATTCATCGTCAAAACTTCTTCATTCACACATACATCCAGGGTTGCTAGGATTTCCATCCAACCACGCGGTTCAAATGCTTCGTCAGGGAAGATTTGAGGCATGTACATTGGGTCCTCTACGGGTCGATAATTAGGATGTCCTATTGGTCATAACTACCTTTTGTTATCCTCTTTTTTGGCTTCTTTACACATCCATAATTGGGCATCCTCGTGCATCCAAGACTGATCGCTTGATCCAGCACTATGGATAGACAAATCATCCTCTTCCTTATGTATGGGGTTCCATTGTAGTGGGGGTACATCTCGGTACGCAAACATATGCAAATTTATCTTGGTGGTGTTTCCTTGATGTTGAAGATATAATGAATCTCGTCCCCAATCTTGTACTACCCTAAGTTGTCTCATGAAGGGTCGTCCTAATATCATCTCATAGTTATTTGCTTTTCCAAACTGACAGATGGCTAAAGTATGCTCAAATTCAACTCCACAGGTGGTCAGTTTGATCTTTTCCAATATTCCCAATGGTTTCTCCACATGGCCATCTGCTAATTGAAGCTTCATACGAGTAGGTCGTAGGGCGGGCTTTCCCCATTTCTCCCAAATCTCTTTGGTAGCAATCCGTACTCTTGCTCCTGTGTCTAGTATGGCTTTGGTCATATAGCCATTGTAGGTGACCGGTAAACATGTGTTACCTTCATCTCCTTCACTAAATTCCCTAACCTTATCCACTGGGATTTTTATGTTAGATGGTTTTTCATTTCCCCTGCTCTCTTTTTCATTCCTCTCTTGCTCTAGCTCCAATTGTCGTGCTAATTGTTTCCATGATTGTGGTTTAATACGAAGTAGTTCTTCCACGGTCAATTGGCATTGTACTTTGGTCTTTTTAAATTCTGTTAGATTGTGTGAGTTCTTATCTGAGTTTCCTTTTACTTTCCCTCGTATTGTGGGCACACGGAAGATTATGGATTCTCTTTTGTATTCTCCCATGCAGTTTTGTAAGGTAGAAATACTCTGGGCCTCCTCCCTATTTTTGTCTAGTCTCGAAACTTCCTCATATATTTCTTCCATGTTAGGCCCTGGTTGGTGATCTTCCACATCTAATTCCTCAAAAGGAGGTTTTGCAACTCCATTCCTTTTCCATTGATCTTCTCGAATTCTATTCCACAATTCTTTTGGCCAGTTAGCCTCTAAATCCGGAACTGTGGACATAGGTTCGTCTTGGGTTTTCAAGAGTTCTGGTTTATCATCTTTCGTTTTCCCTATCCTTGGCCTTAATACGATCCTCGTATTGATCTCCTTATATTCTCGTCTCAGGTAGAGCTGGGATAGTCTTCTCTAGAGTGGCCTGAGCTACCTCTATGAGTTTTCTGCATATCGCCAACCTCTCCTTTTCTAACTCTCCTTGTGGATAAATCCTTTCATGCTGTCCAAATTTGGTCCACTCTTTATTCTAGCTTGGTAAGATTTCAACCACATATCCAAATCGTCCGTTTTTGGGTCGGATAGAATTGATCCTGGTTTCTCTGAGTCTCGGATAGGCGGTGGAATAGGAACTTCTTCTCGAATCTCTGGTTCTTGAGGGTTCTTATTGCTACGTGTATGTTTCTTGTCTTCTTGGTTTTTGTTTTTCATTCATTTTTCTTTGAGTTTTTCTCTCCTTTCCTTCCACTTTTGGCTTTTCGTTGCTTGAGTACTCTCGCGTGGGTCTTCTGAATCTTCCACGATTTGAATTCTGGGGTCTAAGCTTTTACATTCTTATGTTCAAGGTCCGTTCGTTTTCCTTCTTGTTCCTTCTTTCGTGCTCCTGTAATGGCCTTTAATGGTACGATGTATTCCTTGTCACTTCCCGACACTTTTATCACTTCGATCACATTAATAGGTGTAGTGTCCGGAGCTTTATTAGGATTTTTTGGGCAATCTCTAAAGAGATGTTCCTTTCCACAATCACTACAATACCCTTCCCAAGTCCTAGGAGGTGGTTCGTTGTATGGCCGAGTGCATTCTCTAATAAAGTGGTCCCACCGCATCTATAACATGGTCCTCTTGGCACAGGTGGTTTGATGGGGGGTCTTACGGGCACCTGGTCTTTAGGTGCGGTGTACATTAATGTTGCCATCTCTGGTCCTTAGGTATTTTCATATCCTTCGTATCCATAGTATTATGGGTCATAAACTTGCTCATACTCCATAATACTAGCGTCATAGGAGTAGTACTCTCCTTTGGATTGCTCGTATTCTGGGTTCGTTGATTCTATACTGGCTATTGGTGATGCTGGCATTAGGGCTCTTTCTAAGTTTTCCTCTAGTTGAGCGTACTTGACAGGCACTAAATGCTGAGGAAGTGATAGTTGTGGTCCAAACAGGCTGAGTGTTTCCAAATTGTACTTGGTCATATGGTCTAGGTGCTCCTGGTGGTGCTGGGTTGGGATTGTACCTGGGCATCTCCCTGCCTGGCTCCCTAGGTGGATAACCATATGGCCGATACTGAGGTGGGTGTAAAGGTCGTGTCTGCCTATTGAATGGGCAATTCTCTATGGTATGGTTGGTGTATTTCTGTTCTATGTGGCAATACAAGGTGGTTCCTTGATGGGGCTGCCTATTATAAGGGTAAGCTTGAGGTACACCTGTTCCTCCTCGCACACACATGTGAGTGGGATGATCAAATCTTCGCAACATGGGTATTCTTAGTGAAGGGTGCTGGTAGTTTCTTTGTCCTTGAACTCCTAACTTCTTCGCCACCAGCTCTGCTAATTCTTCTACGTTACTAGAGTTGGATGTAACCGTACTCTGAGTGTCTTTTGATTTAGTAGGATTGGTTGTACCCTTGAGATCATCTGCTAAGTTGTCCTCTAGGTCAATACATTCTTGAAGACATTCACTCAACGTCTGTAGTCTCTTTACATAGACTAAGGTTCTTAAAGTTCTGTTCATTAGCCCGTCCAAGAATAAAGATATCATTTTTTGCTGTGTTGGTCTTTCTATTACTGAGCATCTATCAACATAGTGACTGAATCTTCGGGCAGCTATTTTTACAGTTTCATTGGGGTTCTATTTAAAGCTATGGATTAAAGATGAGGAGTTGTGTTTAATCCCTCTTTTAGTGAATTCCCCTATGAATTCTTGAAAGAATTGTTCAATATCTCCAAATTGATTGGGGTCTAGTGGCTGGAACCACGTCAGAGCCATTCCTGTGAGAGTGAGTCCAAAGGACTCATACTGCACAAAGAAGTCATCTACTTGTTTAGCTCTTAGAACTTGTTTAAATTCGGCTATGTGGTCGTATGGTTCTCCCAATCTATCATAGTGATTTCTCATACATTTGGCCACCTGAATAGGTCTCAATCTTCTCATGGGATCTGGCGGTCTTGGCATTACAGGGATTGCTGGTCTAATTGGGGGTATTCCGGGTTGCACTCGTAGTGGTGTTCTTGGTCTTACTGGTGGTAGGTGTTGGTTGCCTAATCCAGGGTGTGTCTGATTGTGTGCTTGCATTCCAGGCATTGTAAATTGTACATGGGTTCTGTTTGGATCACTCCGATGGCTTGTTTGTCCTGACATAGTATGTTCCAACTCTTGCTGTGTCCCAAAAGGGTTCTGAGAGGTAGTTGCCTGCACTCGTGGGGGGAATACAAGCAAGCCCATATACTTCAGTCGAGCTCTATCTAAGGCATCGGCAAGACAATACCTTCTTTGGTTTTTGTCTAGGTATGTTACTCTAGACTCGTCTTCCAGGTCTTTTAACTCGTAAAAGGTCATAGGACTTTCCTCGTGTCCGCGTGCAGGTGAATCAGTTTGTAGCAATAAATCTGATCCATGGACCAAATAGACCTCCAGTAAATAGTCATCTTGAGGTATCAAATCCCCTCTCAAGATTCGAGTTACCACTGATTTGCCTCTGGGAGTGGTTACCAACTCCCTAGGGTTTGGTCTCCCTGAATGTTCTTGTCCTTCCAATCCTCCTCTCTCATGATCAATTCTGGGTGTTCTGTCACCACATAGATGTGACCCAACTTATCCATGTACGCCCCTCCTTCATACTTGACAGATGGTCTGGGCACAATTGTGGAATTGGTGGAGGTCACCATCCGAGCAACTGATCTATTTAAACCATCCAGGTAGATAGGAATTTTCTGGGCATTAGTGGACACATATTGCAGAGAGGTGCGGTACTCCCCTTCTACAGTAGACATGAAGTTTCTCCCGGGAACATGACCTTGCATGTCTTCTGAAGCCATGGGTATCTCCTCCTCTAAATCACTAGAGGTGTCGGAATAGGTAGAGCGGTGACTGACCTGAGCGGTACTTCCTACCGATGATATGATGCTTCTCCGGCTACTTAGAACTCTTCCTGACCTCAAGTTCATTCACCCTCCTGGGGCTATCTTGGGCTCTAATTATCTCCCTAAGTGGCTCCTCAAATGCCTCAAATTTACCCTTAAAAATGCTCAAAATGTTCTGGATGATACCACCTTGGCGATACTGCACTAGGTGATACCAGTTTGTCGACGATACGATACCAAGGCTACTCACGATACGATACCGGTGCTCTATCGCGACACGATACTGCAACAATGCACGATACAATACTTGAGTCCTGCGTGATACAATACTCTCGAAACACACGATACGATACCGCGAGGGGTAACGATACGATACTGGATTTGTACGCGATATGATACCGCTTGATCGACGATACGATACCGTGACCGGGGCGATACGATACCAAGTGGATCACGATACGATACCACTTCTCTAGGCGATATGATACTAAGTGCCTCAGGCGATACGATACCACCCAAAGACACGATACAATACTGTTGTAGAGCACGATACGATACTGGAAATCCTAACAATACGACACCAGTGGAATGAACGATACGATACTGCTTTTCACTTGATACGATGCCACTGCTCTAGGCTATATGATACTATGTGCCTCAGGCGATATGATACCACCCGAAGACACGATACAATACTGTTGTAGAGCACAATACGATACTGGATTTGTATGCGATACGATACTAGATTTGTACGCGATACGATACCGCTCGGTCGACGATACGATACTGTGACCGGGGCGACACGATACTAAGTGGATCACGATACGATACCACTGGAAGATCGCGATCGCGATACCAACTTGACGATACGATACCAAAAATGGTATCGTGATACCTCAAGTGGTATGCGACGATACGATACTTCGGCAAGTATCACGATGCAAGGGAATTTTGGTATCCCGATACCGAAACTCAACCGATCGTGATACTACAGCCAAAATAGCTCCAAGTGTAAAATTTTTTTCACCCCCTGGTTTCTCTCTCACTCCTCTTCACTCCTCACCCTCTGTCTTACACAAGAAAACTCTAAAAACTCTCTATCCCACCCCGTGATACCGGATGTGCTTCTAATCATGTGTTAAATGCACTTCTATAGTGTTTTTGATATTGAAATCTTTAGGTATTTTACCTTTGTGATGCCCCACTTGAGTCTTGAGTTCACTAGGTAGCTTTAGAGGCTCGGTTTGCACGATACCGCACTGACGATACAGGTCGCTGTCTCCAAATGATACCACTCTCTGAGCAAGTATCAAATGAACTATTTTTTTTGGTTTTTATAGTTTCTGATGACTGAGGCCTATCCTACACTAACTTGGCAATTTTTTTTGGGATTTTCTTGGTACCTTTCCACTTACTTCTACTCCAATTCTCTTATTGACCTAACCCTAACTCTTTCTTCTCTCCCTCTCTCCTAACCCTAAACCTAAAAACTCATTACACACACCTCCGGGATGTGAAGTAACAAGTGCTGAAGTGTCTGACTACTTGCTACTGAACAAATTCACTTCTACAAGTACGATTTCTTCACTCCAGAGCTATAACCATCATGAAGGCACCTTGGTTGGGCGTGTTCCCTGACAACGATGCCAAAAACGTGTGTACCTAAGTCACAAAGTCTTAGGGACTTGTGTCAAAGAGACTAAATCTCATTTGCCACACAAGTGCATATAGTGGTGGATTGACACACGCTTAATTATCAATCCGATGAACTGACCTAACCAAGTGTATCAGGATGTGTGCACACATGATGGAAATTGAAGTGGTTCAGCTAATATGCATGAGAAAAGACTAAACTACCTCTCCAACTCACTTAACCTCTAAAAGTGCCTGTCGGGATACCATTTACAATAGTAATTACAAATTCGAATGTTTCTCCTAGCTCCAAACTCTGAATATGGACAACAGTGGGTTTGTTTCGAAGCTCTTGACAAGACACATCTATAGTGGTAATTTTCACTCAAATTTGACAACCGCTCTTCAAGTTATGACCAAAATAGTGAATTGTGGGAAACACACACACTCACTCAACAAATCGTGCTTGTGCATACACACACACTACAATAGCTCAAATGTGCTGGGGAGGGCTAGAAAATAGTCCTACACACACATTTCAAGCTTCAGACACACACAAAAGATCATAGAGAAGATGAAAATCTGCAAGAAAGAAGCAAATTCGAAATTCTGGAGCTCTCCTTCTTCACAATGGCAAAACATTTTTACAAAGAGTCACAAAGTGACTTATATACATGTGCCCTAAAAATGGTCCTTTCACACAAGTGACCGACACTTTATTGGCTAGCCTCTAATTTCCTACTATTTTACAAGAAGTATGTTACAATGATTTGGGATTATGCATCTAGAGGACTCCTCTAGTGCATTTACATAGCTTTGAGAGAATTTCCTAGGAATTTGAAGAAGAAAAATATGCCCATTAATTTGAAAAATTTGGGGCTCCTCTTTTGTGCCTCTTTGCTCTGCAACATTGTATATATGCCTATAACCCTTATGGGTCACTTATCTTTGTACATTCTAGTGGTAATACATTCAGTATTGTGTGTTGTGCTCCAAGCTTCTTCTTATTCCTTGTGTTGTTTGGGTGCTTCCATAGACCTCGAACTCCAACAATTGGTATCAAAGTAGATTGCCGCTTCATCTAGGGCATCGTCAATGCCCCTCTGGTCACAGTCTTAGAATCACACAAAAATTGGTGAGCACACTCAAGGCGATTAGGAGATCAAAACAGCTTCGCTATGTGGTGTCGAGATCCTGATCTGAGCTCATTTTGGCCTCCGAACGCACTATCACAATGCTTGTGTAGGCAATTTCATCTTTTTGTGCCCAACATATATACAGGTTTTGGTTCGACAGTATAAACATCTCGAAGTCTGCTACAGGTTTAGCAGGACTCAATAAGGTAGTTCTATTCAACTTTTTGAGATACAATCATTTTTCTACATCAAGGTATTTTAGTCAGTGGCCATGGCTAAAAGTAGTGATGTATTCCATATGTTGGCTATCTTTTCCATGTAGTTTCTGGCTTGAGGCTATCATGTGTGCAACATATGTACTTAAGATGTGTTCCACTAAAGCATTGCAATCTATCACTCCATATGAGGCTTGTGTCGGTTGCAAACCATCTGTTGCTCACCTGTGTGTTTTTGGTTGTCTAGCATATGCATTGGTGCCTGAACAACAGTGCAGGAAATTGGATGATAAAGTAGTGAAATGTATTTTTGTTGGGTACAATTCTGAAAGCAAAGGCTATAATCTATATCATCCACAAACTAAATGCATTTTGGCTAGCCGTGATGTTGTTTTTGTGGAAGATGCTATTCAACCATTACTTTCATGTACTAGGAGACATCTGTTAGCTCAAAAGACATGTATGATACTTTGTTGCCTCTTTTTATAGGTGGACAGTCTAGTGTTGTTCCTAATGAGGCAAATTCTCAGCCTTTACAAGTTTCATGTGATGATGTAGATCATTCCATTTCAGATGTAGATTTACATGATGCACTTGTTGATGAGAGAGCTGATATTGAGGAGATCTTTATGTGACTTGCCTCTTGGCAAGAAGGCCATCGGCACTAAGTGGGTATACAAGCTTACGTGTAAGCCGGATGGAACAATTGATATGTATAGGCTAGGCTGTTACAAAGGGTTATGCTTAGGAAAGACACATTGATTTTGATGAGCTCTTTGCTCCTATTTGCCGAATGACTACTATTCATAGCACCTGTGCACTTGCAGCTCATCATGATTGGAATGTACATCACTTGCATGAAGAAGTGTATGTTTTTTAGCCCCGTGGCTTTGTGCAGAAAGGGCATGAAAACCAAGTGCAGGTTGAAGAAGGCATTATATGGCTGATTTGGGTGTTGGTCAGTCTTCAGCCACCACCATCTTCACTGACAGTCAGAGTGCATAGACAAATCTTGCATGATCTTATTCCATCAAGTGGCTCTTGGTGTAATGGTGGATGGTATCATGTTGAGATGTTTTTGATAAGATTTTGACAAAAGTAGTTCTCCAACCAAATTGGAGTTAATGTTCGAGAAGACTTTGGTGTGATATTCCCAAAAGCCCAAGAAGCAAGATTCTTCAAAAGTTTGTACATAGTGGCTTGGGAGGTAGATCACATGGCTAAAGATTTTCGTGAGAGTGTTGAGATCAAGAATTTCAATCATATCATATAGAAGAGGTTTGGCTCCATGTCAAAAAGTAGCTTCTTTAAGGTGAGGTGCATCCACTATGTTGAAATTTGTGAGACACACTTTTAAGATTTAAAGAATCTTGATGAATAATCGATAGGTAGAAACGAATACTTTCCATAGAATCTTCTACTTGTATTGAATGTTGTCCAACATGAATTCAAGGGTTGGATGACCATCATTCGAAGGAGAAACCATCATTGAAAAAAATTGAGCTAGTTCTTGCAAGCAAGTGATGAAGCTCAATTTATCTCATACTATTGGGAGGTTCAATGTCTTGGAATAGGTGTAAATTTAGGATTAAATCAAAGATGCTCAGGAGCACACTCCCATGTGTTTTGAGAAAATGGGTGCTTGGCAACAAATTTCCATTGCCATTCAAGGGTATCTTACTCAATGCATTGGTTTGAAATATACGACGTTTGTTCTAGTATAAGCTGACAAGGTGAATCAGTTTCAAGTTCTCTTTGTTCCATAATCTCAAAGATAGTATGTATGCGGATGAATCCATAAGGTAGCGGTAAGAAGCTAGAAAATCTTGCAACTTATGTTTTGAGATCTTCAGGAAGACTCTACTATCCAATTTATCATTTGAACTCATTTTCTAGTTGTTGTAATATCTGGAACCTCTATTCTTGTGTGGAGTCCATGGACAAAACTTCTTTGATCCATGGAGGGATTTCCTATTCTACTGATTTTGATAAAGGATGGTCAATAGGTGGTGAATCATCATCTATAGGGAGATTGACGTCGATAGAGTCTTTAGACATAGGGTTCAAATGAGGATTGTGATATGTTGATGGAGGGAATTTTAATGCACGTATAAAGCACAAAGATCATCTCATAATTTGTCATTCTTTTCATGTTGTTTCTTAGTCTCCTATTGCATGAACTGAATGTGCTTGTCTTTGTTGTCGGATTCCATGGTGAATTTTTCCTTGAATTCGATTAAGTATGTGAGTTGTTCTAAGAGTTCTTTCTCCTGCCTAGTACATGTAGAATATTTTCCTTGTTGAGCCTTCAGGGTATAATCTACTTCAAAAAAATGTGATTCCAAAGATGATATTGCCATTCTCCTTGAGAGCTTCTTTCAATTGGCAAAGAGATGTATTGGTACAAATGACTTGGTCAAATACGGCATGCATCTCTGGTATTAGATCAATTGAGACTTTGATGACCCATAAGCGTTGAGGGTTGATGTATACCCGATGATACAAAAGATGATTATGAAAATAATGATGATGGAATGTGCACGTGGGATAGAAGAACGACAAATTGGATGTGTGCTTAAAAGTGTACGTGTGTGAAACGCTTATGTGTGGAGGTGCCAATGATACTAGCAAGTATTGAATCTCTAAAGTTAGTGAATGATGGTGTGGCATTATTTCCAAAAGCTCATGAATGCCAATTGAAGGGGGTATGATCAATGGTAAAGATAAATATGCACCACGTCCAAGGCTAGTCCATGTTGATATAGTGATAAAAAGGGGGTATGATCAATGGTAAAGATAAATATGCACCACGTCCAAGGCTAGTCCATGTTGTTAAGAAATCAAGTGACTGCTATAAGTCTTCAAACTTTTTAGACAAGAAATACATTTTGTAGTGTGATACCCAAGTCATAACAAAAATGAACTCTTTGTTGGTCCATATTCATCTGTATGAATCTAGAACCAATGCCTTGGTGCTACCTTGGTGGAGTTTGATTGAAAGTGAGAAGGAATTACAATCCTCAACTATCTAGTTGAACTAGTTCTTACATTAATTATTTTTTGATTCCGGCCACATTTAGAGATAGAAGAGAGAGAGGGGAATAGATAAACATGTTTTAAACTAAATTTTGAATCACCAAAGTCCAAGTATCATGACATTTGGATTGATTCAAGTGTCATTGTCACTTGATTCTACATGTATCATTAACACTTGGCTGCGAATTATCGACACCATTTTTGGTGTCACAAAACTTGCAAGGTATCATCAACATCACAACATCTAAGCATCATGGATCTGGTATCACGAACACCTGAGTAGTGTCATGTTTCATCGACACTTAAGTGTCATGTACCATGGAGAGAGGTATCACTAGGATAGGTGTGGTGTTTCATCTCCTCAAGTGTCACAAACACTAGACAAGTATTGCGTGTCGTGTATCATGAATTCCAGGTGTCTCTAGGGTAGGTATCTGACACCTGAGTAATCATGTGTCACCGACACTTGGGTGTCATGTATCATGGAGAGAGGTATTGTTAGGGTAGGTTTCATGTGTCATTTCCTCAAGTGTCATCAACACTAGACAATTTTATTTTTCATGTGTCAAGAATTCTTGGTGTCACCATGGTAGGTATCATGGATACCTCATAGTTTTCATGTGTCAAGTGTCACCAAATTCCAAGTGTTGTGTGTTTTGGAATGAGTGTCATGACACCATTCAAGTATCATGACACCATATTAAGTATCATGACACCATTCAAGTATCATGATCTTCATGTATCATAATACTTACCAAGTGTCTCGACATTCGATAGGTGTCGTGGGTCAAGTGTGGTGACACTTGTGATATATTGTTTGTCTCAAGTGTCGTGAAACTCAATTATCATCTATTTTTTGGCTATTTTCCCTAAGATTCTGAGGGGCTATAATACACATTCTAAAGGGAAAATTCAGAGGTTTTTGCAATACGCAAAGATCCCTGATAGGTCCAAATATCCTATTTTGACCCATAGGATCTTGATTTAACATAATTTTTTTGTCAAAAATCCATTTTTTGAGCTCTATTTTTTAGATATGGTTTTTCAAAGTTTCAATACAAGGGGGGAAAAATACCATTAAAACACACTTGAATCTTATCCTGACTTGAACAACAAGGAACTCAAAGGGAATAGACCACCTCTAGGGGGGGGGGGGGGAGTTTCATTCCTCCACTCTATAGAGAGCATTGTAATATACTAAGTATATTTATTACCAGCCCTATCATACCCAAGGATAGCATTTTTATTCTTTCAAAGGTGTAGATAAACTTGTGGTATATTTTTCATGCAGGTGCCTAAATTCTTGATTGATTTGATGTAGCAAGGGACTTTTCAAAGAGGCAAGTAACCAGGGAAAGAATCACTGCACTTCACAATTTCATCAGTTTCTTGTTTAGCTGTATGTGTATGATTCTTAGATCAAGCGAACTAGTAAGAACTAAAAGATCCAAAAATAGTAGCATCTCTATAGCAGAGAGTGATATAGGGTCAATTAGGAGAACTTTGAGACTTCAAGCAAATCCAAAAGTGAACCAAAATCCATGGCCTTGTCTAGCTCTAGAGACCCAACAAGCAAGAAGATGGTATTCCAAAAATTGAAGGAGAGTATCAAATCAGACTCACCTTCATGCATACAAATGTATTAGGAGCCACCATATATACAAATGACTATGGATAGTCTACTATGGGATTAGGCAAGCTAAAGGATCTAGCTCTCCTAAATATCATTGTAGTAACACATGGAGGAGAGCTACTAGTAGAGAAGATGGAATCCTATTAAATGGTCATAGATAAACCAAAGAAAATCACTCCACAAGGAATAGAAGCCTCATATAATACTAACCTAAATCCAAACCCCCAACAAGAGCAAAGTAAGGTTGGTCCCAATGCCTTTCCATCCTTAACAAGGACCATCCATTTAAGCAAGGTCATTCATGGTGGGCTTCGCCCTGAAGCTTGCTTTGCTTCATAGACCAAAGAATCCTTTTGGATTCTAGCACCACTTATAGGCAGAGATCCTTATCATTTGAACATTCACAAGTTCAAGTACTTGGAACCAACCTTACTGCCAATCTATGAAGATGAAAGGAATATTCCATATTATCCACTAGCGATAGATGGCCAACCACAATTTACACATCATGGCCAAAATATCTTTGTGAATGTTATTCCTAGGACAATAGTCACTCTAACGCATGATCATAGGATTCCAAATTCAACATTCTCAATTATTACCAACCCTCTAAACACTACTGTAGTTCAAAATTAAAGTGTGTTATTTGAAAATACATATACAATAGCTCAAATAAATCCTATCTCGATGACTCAAACAAAACAAATCTATATGCCTATCACCACACATGTAAGGTCTGCACCCATAAGTACCAATACCACCAAAACAACCCATTCCCACCTTTGCATGTGGAACAAGACCAATTACTATGCCCATGCCAAATATGCCACCACCTCAACCTACTATTCCCCTAGTATTCCCACAATGGCCACCACAAATGCCATACCTAGTAAATCCATTAGGCCAACAAGTTCCTATTGTACCACAAGCCTAACCGGTTCCTCTAGGCTTGGCACAAACAACCACAGATAACACAAGAGGAAATTGTAGGAACAAACTTTGGTAGAAGGCTTGGACCTTCCCAAGTGGCAAAATGTATGCAAGAGTGAAGGGATTGCATTAATGTGGTTCCAACCACTATGCATACAATTTTTCCAAAACATTGATCAACTCTTGAAGGCATTCATAAGTGAATTGGCTAAGACAAGGATTAGGCATGATGCCTCAACAATGATAACGATTTTCAAACAAGAACTCAATGAGGAATCGAGATTAGATGCATATCACCACAAGTATACATAGCATGATATGCAATAGGGAACCTTCCATTAGAGGCAACATTGATTGCACATTTTCTTGATGGATTGAAGATTGCCTAGTTACATACTATAGCATACTTGATGAAGCTCACCACCTTGGAAGACTGCATACAAAAATGTTTCTATGTTGAGGATGACTTGGGTAATTCTATTGAAGTCTTCTCACTAGTCACAAAGTCCAATCCAAGTGTAAAGCCAAGATTCTCAATGATTGATGAAATGGCAAAGGCTATCACCAAGATATTAAACTTAGAAGACACTAGTCCTCCATCTAGAAAGTGCTTGCATTTTGGACAAAATCATCCATTGCATGTGTGAAATAGAAGACCAATCACAATCACAATTGCAATACTGTAAAATTGAGGATAAGTGGACCAATCACTCAATTGTTGAATGTTTCTACGTTAAGCAACCGATCAGACAATATGCCATGCAACAAGGCTAATACCAAAATAGACTGTTCTAGGGAAATTATGTGGTCCCAAGGCCTATTGCACAACCTCATTACTAGTATCCCCCATGATACTCATATCCTATCAGGCCATAAAGGTTGTATCTATCTAGAACAATGTCTAAGTATCCTACATACCCAACTAGACCTATGTTGAGTCAACAATGTTGAAGTATTGCACAACCCCACTACTAGTATCCCCCATGATACTCATATCCTATTAGGCCATAAAGGTTGTATCTATCTAGAACAATGTTGAAGTATCCTACATATCCAGCTACTCCTCAATATGTCATTTTGGTAAATTATGGGAAATCCCAAGATTGAATAGAGCAATCCATAATGCTAATTGCTCCAATTATAGGGCAAGAGAGTGCCATCAAAAGTAGTAAAAAAGAGGCATATTCTCAACAATATGACCAATCCATCAGTTATTAAGGATACTTAGAAAAGGAATGACTAGCTATGTGCCAATAAATGACTGAAGTTGCCCAAAAATTGCTAGAAGAAGTTACTAATCTTGTTCTTCTCACATGCATATAGGAAGAACAATTCCAAAATGTGGTGCAATCACATCGAGTAGAAATGTAATTGTGTCAACTCAGTGAACCACTCCCTAAACCCCAAATGGCTATAGTACAAGCAGAGTCTATCCACTATAATGATCCACTTCCTTGAGAGGATATTCTTGTCCCAAACATAGATGGTTCTTGGAAAAGTGAAATCTAGAATCGAATTCTAGAGACAAAATGGAATAAGGAAGCATTTAGTCATCATAAACCTCCATTTTCAAAGTTCCAAACATGTGGTGGGCTAGAGAAAAGTGACTTACTTCATCAAGAATCTGTAATTCCACAATCATGGGCACATGTAGCTAGACACTTTGAGTCCTTACCAACATACATATTGCACATTTTCTTGATGGATTGAAGAGTGCCTAGTTACATACTATAGCATACTTGATGAAGCTCACCACCTTGGAAGACTGCATACAAAAATGTTTCTATGTTGAGGATGACTTGGGTAATTCTATTGAAGTCTTCTCACTAGTCACAAAGTCCAATCCAAGTGTAAAGCCAAGATTCTCAATGATTGATGAAATGGCAAAGGCTATCACCAAGATATTAAACTTAGAAGACACTAGTCCTCCATCTAGAAAGTGCTTGCATTTTGGACAAAATCATCCATTGCATGTGTGAAATAGAAGACCAATCACAATCACAATTGCAATACTGTAAAATTGAGGATAAGTGGACCAATCACTCAATTGTTGAATGTTTCTACGATAAGCAACCGATCAGACAATATGCCATGCAACAAGGCTAATACCAAAATAGACTGTTCTAGGGAAATTATGTGGTCCCAAGCCCTATTGCACAACCCCATTACTAGTATCCCCCATGATACTCATATCCTATCAGGCCACAAAGGTTGTATCTATCTAGAACAATGTCTAAGTATCCTACATACCCAACTAGACCTATGTTGAGTCAACAATGTTGAAGTATTGCACAACCCCACTACTAGTATCCCCCATGATACTCATATCCTATTAGGCCATAAAGGTTGTATCCATCTAGAACAATGTTGAAGTATCCTACATATCCAGCTACTCCTTAATATGTCATTTTGGTAAATTATGGGAAATCCCAAGATTGAATAGAGAAATCCATAATGCTAATTGCTCCAATTATAGGGCAAGAGAGTGCCATCAAAACTAGTAAAAAAGAGGCATATTCTCAACAATATGACCAATCCATCAGTTATTAAGGATACTTAGAAAGGAATGACTAGCTATGTGCCAATAAATGACTGAAGTTGCCCAAAAATTGCTAGAAGAAGTTACTAATCTTGTTCTCCTCACATGCATATAGGAAGAACAATTCCAAAATGTGGTGCAATCACATCGAGTAGAAATGTAATTGTGTCAACTCAGTGAACCACTCCCTAAACCCCAAATGGCTATAGTACAAGCAGAGTCTATCCACTATAATGATCCACTTTCTTGAGAGGATATTCTTGTCCCAAACATAGATGGTTCTTGGAAAAGTGAAATCTAGAATCGAATTCTAGAGACAAAATGGAATAAGGAAGCATTTAGTCATCATAAACCTCCATTTTCAAAGTTCCAAACATGTGGTGGGCTAGAGAAAAGTGACTTACTTCATCAAGAATCTGTAATTCCACAATCATGGGCACATGTAGCTAGACACTTTGAGTCCTTACCAACATACATTGGTGATGATGAAGTAGATTCAGAGTGCAAGAAGGCTAAATCCGTAAAGCTTAATGTCAAGCCCAAAAGAAAAGGCAAAGATACAAAGTCACACGTACATGAAATCCCTCTTGATGAGGTGATTATAGTGAGGGGGTGATGGTGATACATTATTGCCCATAACACATAATGAAGTGATTACCAAAGCTATTCTAGATTCAAGCACTAGAGTAGCCATTGCTACCCAAAATATATGGGATAAGTGGGTTAGGTCTCCTATAAAATATTTTCTTGGCCATCTACCATGTGGAATTTTAGAACACAATTGCCATATGTGAATTTGGTAGGGTGAGAAACTATGAGATACTCTTAGGATGGCCATTCCTAAAGCAAATGAAAGTGGTTCAAGATTGGGGAGAAAATGTGATTTATATCCAACATAAAAACACAACTTCTAAGATCAATCTGCAAACTAATGCTTATAGATATGTGCCACCTCTCCAATGGCATGCAATTCATGATGGTGAGGATAAAACCTCTATAAAGAGTGACAGTTTGAGTTAGCCATCTTGGATACAAAAAGACACTAATCTTTGGTTGTATCAAGCAAGAGACAATGAACCAACTCAACTATCAAAATGATCAATTGAAGATCTTGATTAAATTTTTGCATCAAGGCTAAGAGAGGAAAATAATGATAATTCTTTTTGGCCACATATTTTGGGATCCATCAAAGTAGCCATAAATGAATATACATTGATATATCATTATGACAAAGATGTTTATGACTTGTATTTGTTTTTAGTGGATGTGGTGAATCCTATGGATACAAAACCAATTTATCAGATGATAAGGCCCAATGAAGAGATTTCCCATCCACCAAATGATGCTACATCCACCATTAGTAACTAGTCTCTACATGGAAGGGTCTTAGCATAATCAAGAAGATTACTTGAAATATATGGGCACCCTAATGGATCCATCGATCATGGACAAGCCTATACAAACTATTTATTAGATCCATGAAAATGAAGTTCCATTGACTAAACTAGTATTTCTAGAAAGGAGTCGTATCAAACATTAGGGCTTGAAATTTTGGAGCATTTTATGGAATATCAAGTGGAGGAATGGAAAACCATTCCTGCTATGCCAGAAAAGGCCAAGGGTATTATGATAATAAAGAAGATACAAATAAAGTGGTGATAACAACCAGAGAAAATGAAGAGAGATGCTTGTATATCACAAATAATCTATGAAGCCCCAATGAGGAAGATCTCATACATCTCTTACAAGAGTATTGGGATTTCTTTTCTTGGACCTACAAGGAACTCAAAGGATTTTATCTAGACACTTGTTCCCATTGCATACCAATGGTGCCATATGTTCAACCACATAAATAAAACTTAATCTACAAAGATTAAGAAAGAAATTGAACAATTTTTAGCTTTTGGTTTCATCTATGAAATTGAGTACACAGACTGGGTATCTCCCATGAGGTTATTCCAAAAAAGAATGGGAAACTAAGAGTTTGCATTAATCTTAAACAAGCCAATTAAATCATGCTTTCGGACAGGTATCTACTACCTATTGGAGACCATTCTTTAGGAAAGGTAGTCGGACATGAGGTACACATTTTTCTTGATGGATTACCAAGCTATAATCAAGTGCCCATTGTTGAAGAGGATCAACATAAAACAACCTTTGCAACTAAATGATGTATTTTTTCTTTTAGAATAATGCCATTTGGATTGACCAATGCCCCAACTACGTTTCAAAGGTTAATGTGCCACATCTTGAGGAATTTCCTACAAAATGACTTGAAGTTTATATGATTATTTATGTGCATACTCATATCAAAGGAGAGAACATGTTTCAATCTTAAGAACAAATATTTGAAAATTTTCACTTGTATAAAGCATGCTTGAACCTTGGAAAGTGTTTCTTCATGGATTGCCAAGGGAAAATCCTTTGGCACACAATTTCCAAGAATGGCATATTGACAGATGAGGATGAAATAAAGTTATCTTTGAATTACCATGATCATGAAATGTGAAAGAAGTCTAGGATTTTATGGGACACTATGGTTATTATCGACAGTTCATATAAGATATTTTTAGGTATGATCGAAAATTTTTGTGGCAATAAGCTTTAGTCTCTTTTCATGAATCATGGCAGTGAATATATGTCATATGAATTTAATGATTCTCTCTTTCAAATAGGTATTGTACAATGATGTACAATGCCATATACACCTCAAAAAAATGGTGTTTTGGAGTGCAAGAATGGAACACTTCTTGAAATGGGAAGGAAAGCACCTTCTAGATAAGTTTTGAATGGAAGTGGTCATTTGTGATCAAGCTCTCACCATGAATCATATGACTTTGTAGATGTATCTCTTATTGCAACTACTTGTAATGAAGCGTCACTTTTGAAGATGCATATGATGATTCAAATTGGATGAGAGTAATGCAATTAGAATTGGATTCTACTCAAAAAAATTATCCTTGGGAGCCTGGTGAATTTCCAACATGTAAGGATGTCACTGGTACTGAGTGGGTTTACAAGGTTACAAGAAAGTTAGATGGTAGCATTGATCGCTACAAAGCTAGACTAGCTGCAAAAGGTTATGCACAAAAATATGGCATGTATTGTGAGGATAATTTTGCACCTACTTTGCACATGAATACCATTCATTTTGTGATTGCATTAGCTGTCCATCATGGTTGGAAAGTGCATCAATTGGATATAAAAGTAGCTTTCTTGAATGGTGATTTGTAAGAAGAGGTCTATGTGAAACAATCTCCTATATTTGCTATCATAGATCAAGAGGATATGGTTTTCTGCTTGCACATGCATGGTTGGTTGTAAATATACATAAACACTTGATTTGACATGAAAGATGGAGCTGATCTCATATTGTTTGTTCTTTTGTTGATAACATTCTCTTGACTAGTTCATGTGATGATAAAATTGGCATGTTTATGGATGATTTCCAACATATTTTTGATGCCACATATCTTGGTCTTTTTGAGTATAATCTTGGCATCCAGTATGTATCTATTGAGGGGAGAATTGTTGTGCATCAAGGAAAGCATATTGAGAAGATACTTCAACATTTTGGTTTTGAGGATTGCAAGCCTACCTCAACACGAGTAAAAAACGATTAAGGTTCTCAATTGGGGATACAAGTGATGCATTGGATACTTCTCTTTATTAAAAAGCTATGGGATGTTTGATATATGCATGTAACACAAGGGCAGTCATATAGTATGCAATTTTGCAATTGAGTTGATTTATGCATAAACCTTGCACTAAGAATTAACAAGCCATAAAATGTGTGTTTAGATATTGTTCCATAATTAGTTGCTAAATAGGCAAGGAAGAAAGAGGCCGGAATGGTTGTTGCAGAGGTCGCCAATAAATGACTGAAGTTGCCCAAAAATTGCTTGAAGAAGTTACTAATCTTGTTCTTCTCACATGCATATAGGAAGAACAATTCCAAAATGTGGTGCAATCACATCGAGTAGAAATGTAATTGTGTCAACTCAGTGAACCACTCCCTAAACCCCAAATGGCTATAGTACAAGCAGAGTCTATTTACTATAATGATCCACTTTCTTGAGAGGATATTCTTGTCCCAAACATAGATGGTTCTTGGAAAAGTGAAATCTAGAATCGAATTCTAGAGACAAAATGGAATAAGGAAGCATTTAGTCATCATAAACCTCCATTTTCAAAGTTCCAAACATGTGGTGGGCTAGAGAAAAGTGACTTACTTCATCAAGAATCTGTAATTCCACAATCATGGGCACATGTAGCTAGACACTTTGAGTCCTTACCAACATACATTGGTGATGATGAAGTAGATTCAGAGTGCAAGAAGGCTAAATCCGTAAAGCTTAATGTCAAGCCCAAAAGAAAAGGCAAAGATACAAAGTCATAGTACATGAAATCCCTCTTGATGAAATAGGTGATTATAGTGAGGGGGTGATGGTGATACATTATTGCCCATAACATATAATGAAGTGATTACCAAAGCTATTCTAGATTCAAGCACTAGAGTAGCCATTGCTACCCAAAATATATGGGATAAGTGGGTTAGGTCTCCTACAAAATATTGTCTTGGCCATCTACCATGTGGAATTTTAGAACACAATTTCCATATGTGAATTTGGTAGGGTGAGAAAATATGAGATACTTTTAGGATGGCCATTCTTAAAGCAAATGAAAATGGTTCAAGATTGGGGAGAAAATATGATTTATATCCAACATAAAAACACAACTTCTAAGATCAATCTGCAAACTAATGCTTATAGATATGTGCCACCTCTCCAATGGCATGCAATTCATGATGGTGAGGATAAAACCTCTATAAAGAGTGACAATTTGATTTAGCCATCTTGGATACAAAAAGACACTAATCTTTGGTTGTATCAAGCAAGAGACAATGAACCAACTCAACTATCAAAATGATCAATTGAAGATCTTGATTAAATTTTTGAATCTAGGCTAAGAGAGGAAAATAATGATAATTCTTTTTGGCCACATATTTTGGGATCCATCAAAGTAGCCATAAATGAATATACATTGATATATCATTATGACAAAGATTTCTATGACTTGTATTTGTTTTTAGTGGATGTGGTGAATCCTATGGATACAAAACCAATTTATCAGATGATAAGGCCCAATGAAGAGATTTCCCATCCACCAAATGATGCTACATCCACCATTAGTAACTAGTCTCTACATGGAAGGGTCTTAGAATAATCAAGAAGATTACTTGAAATATATGGGCACCCTAATGGATCCATCGATCATGGACAAGCCTACACAAACTATTTATCAGATCCATGAAAATGAAGTTCCATTGATTAAACTAGTATTTCTAGAAAGGAGTCATATCAAACATTAGGGCTTGAAATTTTGGAGCATTTTATGGAATATCAAGTGGAGGAATGGAAAACCGTTCCTTCTATGCCAGAAAAGGCCAAGGGTATTATGATAATAAAGAAGATACAAATAAAGTGGTGATAACAACCAGAGAAAATGAAGAGAGATGCTTGTATATCACAAATAATCGATGAAGCCCCAATGAAGAAGATCTCATACATCTCTTACAAGAGTATTGGGATGTCTTTTCTTGGACCTATAAGGAACTCAAAGGATTTTATCTAGACATTTGTTCCTATTGCATACCAATGGTGCCAGATGTTCAACCACATAAATAAAACTTAATCTGCAAAGATTAAGAAAGAAATTGATAAATTGTTAGCTTTTGGTTTCATCTATGAAATTGAGTACACAGACTGGGTATCTCCCATGAGGTTATTCAAAAAAAGAAGGGGAAACTAAGAGTTTGCATTAATCTTAAACAAGCCAATTAAATCATGCCTTTGGACAAGTATCTACTACCTATTTGAGGCCATTTCTTAGAAAAGGTAGTTGGACATGAGGTACACATTTTTCTTGATGGATTATCAAGCTATAATCAAGTGCCCATTGTTGAAGAGGATCAACATAAAACAACCTTTGCAACTAAATGATGTATTTTTCCTTTTAGAATAATGCCATTTGGATTGACCAATGCCCCAACTACCTTTCAAAGGTTAATGTGCCACATCTTGAGGAATTTCCTACAAAATGACTTGAAGTTTATAGGATTATTTATGTGCATACTCATATCAAAGGAGAGAACATGTTTCAAACTTAAGAACAAATTTTTGAAAATTTTCACTTGTATAAAGCATGCTTGAACCTTGGAAAGTGTTTCTTCATGGATTGCCAAGGGAAAATCCTTTGGCACACAATTTCCAAGAATGGCATATTGACATATGAGGATGAAATAAAGTTATCTTTGAATTACCATGACCATGAAATGTGAAAGAAGTCTAGGATTTTATGGGACACTATGGTTATTATCGACAGTTCATATAAGATATTTTTATGTATGATCGAACATTTTTGTGGCAATAAGCTTTAGTCTCTTTTCATGAATCATGGCGGTGAATATATTTCATATGAATTTAATGATTTTCTCTTTCAAATAGGGATTGTACAATAATGTACAATGCCATATACACCTCAAAAGAATGGTGTTTTGGAGTGCAAGAATAGAACACTTCTTGAAATGGGAAGGAAAGCACCTTCTAGATAAGTTTTGAATGGAAGTGGTAATTTGTGATCAAGCTCTCACCATGAATCATATGACTTTGTAGATGTATCTCTTATTGCAACTACTTGTAATGAAGCATCACTCACTTTTGAAGATGCATGTGATGATTCAAATTGGATGAGAGTAATGCAATTAGAATTGGATTCTACTCAAAAAAATTATCCTTGGGAGCTTGGTGAATTTCCAACATGTAAGGATGTCACTGGTACTGAGTGGGTTTACAAGGTTACAAGAAAGTTAGATGGTAGCATTGATCGCTACAAAGCTAGACTAGTTGCAAAAGGTTATGCACAAAAATATGGCATGTATTGTGAGGATAATTTTGCACCTACTTTGCACATGAATACCATTCATTTTGTGATTGCATTGGCTGTCCATCATGGTTGGAAAGTGCATCAATTGGATATAAAAGTAGCTTTCTTGAATGGTGATTTGTAAGAAGAGGTCTATGTGAAACAATCTCCTATATTTGCTATCATAGATCAAGAGCATATGGTTTTCTGCTTGCACATGCATGGTTGGTTTATACACTTGATTTGACATGAAAGATGGAGCTGATCTCATATTGTTTGTTCTTTTGTTGATAACATTCTCTTGACTAGTTCATGTGATGATAAAATTGGCATGTTTATGGATGATTTCCAACATATTTTTGATGCCACATATCTTGGTCTTTTTGAGTATAATCTTGGCATCCAGTATGTATCTATTGAGGGGAGAATTGTTGTGCATCAAGGAAAGCATATTGAGAAGATACTTCAACATTTTGGTTTTGAGGATTGCAAGCCTACCTCAACACGAGTAAAAAACGATTAAGGTTCTCAATTGGGGATACAAGTGATGCATTGGATACTTCTCTTTATCAAAAAGCTATGGGATGTTTGATATATGCATGTAACACAAGGGCAGTCATATAGTATGCAATTTTGCAATTGAGTTGATTTATGCATAGACCTTGCACTAAGAATTAACAAGCCATAAAATGTGTGTTTAGATATTGTTCCATAACTAGTTGCTAAATAGGCAAGGAAGAAAGAGGCCGGAATGGTTGTTGCAGAGGTCTCTACACCCGAAACAGGGTCTGCTAATCTTGTGTAGAATGAAGAATGGGCATTTACCACTGTTTGTAGTTATGACCCATCTTCTCATGAACAATGTATGTCTGTAGTAGATTCAGATGTTTGGTACTTTGATAGTGGGGCAACCAAACATATAACATCACAACATAGTTTCTTCACTTCACCTGAGCTTGCCCCTACAAGGAATACTATCACATGCACCAAAAAATCCTCTTATCTTGTCATGGGAGTTGGTAAGATCATTCTATCTACTGTTGTTGGTATTTGCTTTATTTGTGCCAGGGATTAAGAAAAATCTGTTATAAGTTTTAGCTTTAGCCAAGATTGGCTTGGTTGTGAAATTTGTTGACGATAGATGTACATTTCATGATCTGTCAAATGGGGATGTCATTATTGCTTCTGGCATTTTATGTCATGGGCTATATAAGCTCATAGAATATGAAACATCTGTGAATGATTCAACATGTGTAGTACATGATTCTCAGACTATGTCAGATGCAAAGCTTTGGCATGCACACTTTGGTCATCTGAATTTTGCTAGTTTGCTAGACTTGTAGAAATCTGAAATGGTGTCGTCTTTGCCCAAACTTGAGCCACTTGGTGAACATGTATGCGAATGCTGTATTTTGGGCAAAATGTGGCATTGCTCCTTCCCAAAAGATGGTTCACTTCGAGCTACTCATAAACTGCAACGTGTTCACAGTGATGTTTGTGGTCCTATGCACACACCTTCCTTTGGGAACTATCTTTACTTTATGACTTTCATCAATGATTTTCCCAAGCATGCATGGGTATATCCATTGAAAGAAAAGTTTGAAGTGTTTATGTGCTTCAAAGAATTTTGGGTTTTGGTTGAAAATCTGCCTGCATGTAAAATGGGCACCCTCCGCTCTGATCGAGGAGGGGAATGTATGTCTTATGATTTTAATGCATTTTTGGCTAAATGTGGGATAAAACATCAATGTACAGTGCCATATACACCTCAACAAAATGGAATTGCTAAAAGGAAGAACATGTCACTCATGGAGATGGCGAGGTGTATGGTCAAGAGTTAGGATTTACCACATAGTTTCTGGCTTGAGGCTCTTATGTGTGCAATATATGTACTTAATTAGTGTCCCACTAAAGCATTATAGTCTATCACTCCATATGAGGCTTTGCATGGTTGTAAGCCATCTATTGCTCACCTGCATGTTTTTGGTTGTGTGGCATACACATTAGTGCTTGAACAACAACACAATAAATTAGATGATAAAGCAGTGAAATGTATTTTTGTTGGGTACAATTATGAAAGAAAAAGCTATCATCTCTATCATCCAAAGACTAAATGCATTCTGGTTAGCCGTGATGTTGTTTTTGTGGAAGATGCTATTCAGCCATTACTTTCATGTACTAAGGAGACATCTGTTAGCTCCAAAAAGATGTATGATACTTTGCTGCCTGTTTTTGAAGGTGGATAGTCTAGTGATAGTCCAAATGAGGTGATTTCTCAGCCTTTACACGTTTCATGTGATGATGTAGATAATTCCATTTCTGATGTATATTTACATGATGCACTTGTTGATGAGAGAGCTGATATTGAGGAGGCAAAAACTATGGTGCAGACTTTGCGTGATAGCAAGTTAGATGCACCTCTATTGTATTGTACTCGTTTAGGCTCTCATAGTGCTTCTTTTGCATTAGATTGCTATGCTATGGCTGCCTCTAGTATCTCTGATGAGAATGAGCCTGTTTTGTTTGATGAAGCACAAAATTCAAAAAATTGGATGGCTGCAATGCAATTAGAATACGTTGCTATCATGAAAAATGGTACCTGGTCTTTATGTGACTTACCTCCTGGAAAGAAGGCCATTGGCACTAAATGGGTATACAAGCTGAAGTGTAAGCCTGATGGAACAATTGAAAAGTATAAAGCTAGGCTTGTTGCAAAGGGTTATGCTCATGAAAGAGGCATTGCTTTTGATGAGTCCTTTGCTCCTACACGCCAAATGACTATTGTTCGTAGCATCTCTACACTTGCAGCTCATGATGGGTTGAATGTACATCAGTTGGACATTAAAATTGCATTTCTGAATGGTGACTTGCATGAGGAAGTGTATGTTTTTCAGCCTCATGGCTTTGTGCAGAAAGGGCATGAAAACCAAGTGTGTAGGTTGAAAAAGGGATTATATGATTTGAAGCAAGCACCACATGCTTGGTATGAAAAGGTACATGCCTACCTAATTGCACATGGTTTTTAGAATAGTCCAACTGAGAGCATCTTATACGTTAAGGGTGCAAATGATGTGCTTCTAATCATTATTGTGTGTGTTGTTGACATGCTGCTCACAAGTCCTATTGAGAAACATATTGCTGACTTTAAGGCTGATTTTCATGTCTCATTTGAGATGTCAGATTTGGGGCACTTGCATCATTATTTGGACATTCAATTTATGCAAGTTGCTGGCAAAATATCTTTGTTTCAAACAAAATATATTGACACATTATTGCACGTTTTGGCCTTGAAGACCGTAAACCTATTGCCAGAACCTATGGAGATAGGTTTATGGTTGAGTCTTCATGATCCTAGAGATGCATTTGATGCTATTATCTATCAATAGGCTGTTGGGTGTTTGATTTACTTATGCATTACTTGACCAGATATTTAGTTTGCTGTATCACATATGGGCAAGTTTATGCATTACCCATATGTCAACCATTGGCAGGTCACATATCTTTTGGTACTTGAGTGGTACTCGGCTACTTGGATTGTTTTATCCAAAGAGGGGATCACTATCAGCAGACTTACATGCTTTTTCTCACTCTAACTGGGCTAGTTGCTATGACACACATGTGTCCACTAGTGGCTTTTGCTTCATGCTTAATAGCTCATGTATATCTTGGTTGAGCAAAAATTAGCCTATTGTGGACACTTCCAGTTGTGACGCTGAGTATAAGGAATCGTTCACAATGACTATTGAGTGTGTGTGTGTGTGGCTCATACACCTTATGGGTGATTTGGTGTTGGTCAATCTTCTACCACCACCATCTTCACTGACAGTTAGAGCATATTGGTAGTTGCGAGGAACCCTATGTTCCATGCTTGCACTAAGCACATTGAGGTGCACTATCATTATGTCAGGGAGAGGTCCTCTACTGGAGAGATCAGTTTGGCATATGTGCCCACAGAGGAGAACATTGCAGACCTTTTCACAAAGGCTATGGCCAAGGAGAAGTTTGAATATTTTCACAAATCTTTCGGCTTACTTCCTTTTGTGGATTGATTCCACATAACTTGGTACTTCCTTATACATGAGTGTGAGCTCCTTGTTCACCGCATCACTCCTAGGGGGGATTTATTGATATATTTAGGTAATGTGTGTGAACACACTAGGACTATCGGGACACTTTTTTCCCTCTTTAGGAAATTTTTCCACCCTGGATTGTATATACACCTATAACCCTTACTGATCATTTTATCTTTTTACATTCTCTTGGTAATACATTCAATATGTTGTGCTCCAAGATTCTTCGTCTTCCTTGTGCTGTTCCCCTGATTTTACAGACCTCAAACTCCAACACACTATTCATGAGTGTCATGAACATGGGTGGAGCATTAGTGAGACCAAATGGCATCAGTAAAAACTCATAACATCCGTACCTAGTCCTAAAAGCAATCTCAAATCAAACTTAGTAAAATACTTAGCTTCATGTAACTAGTCAAACAGATCCAATCTAGGCATTGGAAATCTATTCTGAATAGTTACCTTATTCAATGCTCTATAATCAATGCACAGTTGGATAGAGCCATCTTTTTTCTTTACTAGGAGCTATGGTGATGCCAACAGAGAATTACTAGGCCTAATGAATCCTTTTGTTAAGTAATATTTGTTGGTGCAAATCCAAGCCTCCACATTTGTCTAGACATTGAAGACGATATGTGAGACCATTTGATGGATCACATGAACCTTTGCTTGTAATAGTTGGATCTTTAACCACTTGTAAAAGTGTTTTTATCTTGAGAGGATCTAGTGACTCCCTACATCTTGTGGATTTAGGAGAGATAAAGTTGCGAATTCACTTTGGTGGGATGTCTCCTAACTTAGAGGAGAACTTTTAGGTAAAGCCAAGTTTGAATTCAAAATTCAAACTTGGAGGTAAAACATCTATAAAAGGTACTTGTAATCTCATAGCCTGTGTGCCCCTATTATTGAGTTTATTGTTGATAAATTGTTCCATTTTTAGTTTTCTATAGCTTGTTGGAACCAGATCAAGGTTTAATTCAAGCTTTCAAAGTTTCAAACATTTTGCTTCAGCCAATTGGGAGAAATACGTGTCGAAGTGATCTCTGGTCATTCTCTGTGTAGCTCCTAAAAAAACGGGGGTAAGCATCTACTTGCTAAAGTGATTGCTCAGTATATGATTTATCATTTTAAGTGATTCCACTTGGAATCATTAGATATCTAAGCTAATTAGATACCATCAAAATGAATTTTCCTTATTTCTACTGTACTATGAGCACTGAGCAAAAGATCTACCAGGTGTCAAGACCAAAATAGCAAGTTTTTGATCACTAGCTATTTGCAAAGTTATATGTTTTGATCTAATTGTTTGAAGCATCATCTCCATAGTACATAGGAACTTATTTAGTGTCATTAGCAAGATAAAAGGGCCTACTATCAAAATCTAAGGTGAAAGAGGGTAGGTACAAAGCAGGGATTAGCAGTACCAACTCATTCTCTTGCGGTATCCATCCATCTCTTCCAACAGTGGTATTAGAGCAAATTTGAGGTAAAATGGGAGATGGTTTCCCTTCTTTTATTGATAAATTGGACAGGAACAACTACCAAGCATGGTCCTTGAGGATGAAGACATTTTTACAAGGAAGGAGTCTCTATGGATACATATGAGAAGATGAGGAGATGCCCATTTTCAGAAGCAAAGGACAAGCTACAAGAGAGGAGCTTGAAACACTCAACTCTTGGTGTGCCAAAGATGCTTTTGCAAGGTCATATCTAATTAACTCTATCTCTGACTTCCTTCTTTCACATATTAGGAATTGTAAAACTTCCCAAGAGACTTGGGATACATTGTCTTCATACTTTTCTTCCAATTCAAGAGCTAGGAAGAACCGATTGTGGATTGAGTTTACTAATCAAAGGATGCAACCCAAGCAAAGTGTTTCAGAATATCTGACCAAAGTCAAAGATGTCGCTGACCAATTGACCAGCTTGACTATCTTGTACTTTATGAAACATAAAGATGGTGTTCAGTTGCTTCAAGAAGTATCTTTCACTTGTGGAGAATCAAACAGGAAGAAGTCTAAAGAGATTAAGGTCAGATGGAGAAGAGATGCATTCTTGCAGGATAGAGGAGTTAAAAGGGAGATTACTACAAGGTATAACCCTGAGTAAAATGGGGTAGCAGAGAGGAGAAATAGGTTGATTGTTGAGACAACTAGATCAATGCTTAATGAAAAAATGTTACCTAATTATTTGTGGGTAGAAAGTGTATCTACTACCACTTATCTTATTAACAGGTTGCCATCCAAATCCCTTGATGGGATGACCCCATATGAAGCATGGCATGGAAGGAGGCCATCACTTGATCATTGTATAATATTTGGATGTGTTGCTTATGTGCATGTTGTGAAGAGATGGATAGGTATGTGCTTGAAGATGAAGAGGTGTTGTAAAATCCTTGATCTACACCAGCCAAATGAACTCCAGAAGTATATGGTGGGCCCTTTTAGCTTTCCAATGGATGTATTAGACACCCTATGTACCTTGGAAGATCACTCTCAAAAAGATAGATCAAAACAGATAAGTTGGAGTTAGCTCAGAGGTGAAAACTTGCTATTCTTGGTTCATACACCTGTCCAGTGTTTTACATAATTCTCTGAGCACAGCAGCAATTTGCTTAATTCCTCTTTGGGAAGTCTAGGTAACTTAAAGAGCTAACTTTCAAGAGTAATCTCATAAAAAATAATGAACCACACACTGAGAATGAGTTTTAACAACTGATGACATCATCCCGATTTTCACGGGCTGCTACAGTTTGAAACCAGTGAGCAGAAAAATCCACATAACTCAAAATGTAGGAATCCAATGATTAGGAAATTTGTATGGTTATATCAGACTGTAAGCTAAATCCAACAAGCTTTAAATCACTGCATTTGGATAAGTAACCACTGAGAAATGGCTCTGACAAGATGCGTGAAAAAGTCGGGTACCTGACAGAGAAGTGAAGATGAATAGACCCTGTTGACTTCAAATGAACATAACTGAAGATTGCAACATTCAAATGACATGAAACTTTGTGAGCATATAGTAGACTTATAGAGCTAACTTTACCAAGTTAAATCACTGAAAATGATGCACCAAGCTCAGAGAAAACATCTCTGCAAGCTGACTGAGAAAACTGAGAGTAATGGCAGTGAGTAGTACACTTCACAAGAACATGGAAAGATGAACTCAAATAATCATGAAAATGAAAGTATATTTCTTGTACAATACAATGACTTACTGATACATATGTGTGCCTTGTAATCACACCTTGATATGGCATAAAGCTCAGCTCTTGGAGGTCTTCACATAGGTCTCTCTAACCACGACTAAAACTGCCATCTATTTATAGTTGAGTTTGGGAGGCTAACTTCCCTCAATCACTCTCCAATCAATCAATGATTGATTTGATTCTCTACCTACCACAAATCACGAATTCGTGGCTCCTCTTTCCATTCTTGATCAAGTGGACTCAACCACTTAAGATTCTCTTACTTTTACATTAAGTAAACTCTTCAAAAGTTACAAGAGGTAGTTCACAAGTGAACTTTACATAGTCTTCATTTTAAGGCTTTTTCTATGACTTTGTGGGACTCAAGCCAATACTTAGGCTTGTCATAGACTTGCTCCAACAGCTCCCCCTCAAGCCAAGAATGCTTGAGGTCTTCAATCTTCCAAGTACTTGCAAACCAATCATAGCCTTGAATTTGCAAAGTTTTGTACCATCCAATGCTTTGGTTAGAATATCTGCACATTGTTGATGAGTGGACACATATGATATTTGAATCTCTTTGCTTAGAACCTTCTCTCATACATAGTGATAATGAACTTCAATATGTTTAGTCCTTGCATGAAAAATAGGATGAGCCGCCAAATGAATAGAACTCATATTGTCACCAAAAATAGTTGGAGTTCGAAACTCCAATCCAAGATCTTTGAATAATGTCTTCATCCACATAGCTTCTTGTGTAGCTATGGCAAGACCTCTATATTCAGCTTCAGTAGAAGAGAGAGCAACTCTGGGTTGCTTCTTGGATGACCATGAAATAAGCTTTGAACCTGCAAAGGTAAGATAACCTGAAGTGCTCCTTCTATCTTCCTTGGAGCCAGCCCAATCTACATCAGAAAATAGCTTCAAACCTAAATCAGATACATAAGGATAATAAAGTCCTTCATTTATGGTTCCTTTGAGATACTTGAGAATCCTTTTGGTAGCATCCATATGTGGTTTCCTTGGTGCATAAATTGGCTTAGCACACTCACACTGTAACATATATCTACTCTTGTCAATGTGGCATAGTTGAGACTACCCACTAGACTTTGATATGATGTGATGTCCTCTATGAGTTCACCTTCATGTGAGCTCAATTTGTGATTGACCTCCATTGGAGTACCTGCAATCTTACAATCTTGCATCTTGAATTTTGCCAACATGTCCTTAATGTACTTTCTTTGAGTGAGAAACAAACCATGATCTTTGTAGACAACTTCCAAACCTAGGAAGTAGGTAAGTGAACCCAAATCACTTATCTTGAACTCTTCTCTCATCTGATCTTTGATCTTCTTCATACCATCTGCATCATTTCCTGTCAATATAATATCATCTACATATACACATAGGTAGATGACCTCGGAATTACTCTTTTTAATAAAGAGTGAAGGATCTGCCTTGCTTGGTTGAAAGCCTTTGTCCTGCAAGAATGAAACAAGCCTGAAATTCCAAGCTCTTGGAGCTTGCTTGAGACCATACAATGCTTTGTTAAGTTTACACACATAATCAGGATAAACTTGATTCTCAAAACTAGGTGGTTGTGCCATATATACCTCTTCTGTTATCCAACCATTCAAGAATGCATTCTTTACATCTAGTTGAAGTATCTTCCAATTCTTGGAAGAGGCAATACTAAGCAAAACCCTAATAGTAGGCATCTTTGCCACAGGAGAAAAAGTCTCCTCATAATTAATTCCTTGAGTTTGTGCAAAGCCTTTTGCCACAAACTTTGCCTTATACCTGTTAATTGAACCATCAGAATTCTTCTTGAGTTTATAGACCCATCTTGAGCCTACTATCTTCATGGATGAAGTCTTGGGCACCAAATCCCAAGTGTTGTTTTCCTCAAGTGCTTCAATCTCTTCCTTCATTGCATGCTTCCATTCTGTTTTTGCTTTGGCCTCTTCGAATGATGATGGCTCCTCTTGGTTTATGTCCTGTGCTATGTAGATAGAATGTTTAGTTACTAATGAGGTGTCAAACCCATACCTTTCTGGTTTTTTCTTTTCCCTCATAGATCTTCTTAGGCCATGATGTTGTGATTCTGCCTCATGTCCAAGTTCCTGCAATTTTGCTTTACCTTTAGACTCCCATGCTTTGATCTTTTCCATGTGAGATTCTTCATCATCCTCCGAGGTGTCTTATTCTTCAATCTTTGATTGTTCTCTACCAAGCTTTGGAAAATCTTCTTCAAGATCATATGGTAAATTGATCTTCCTGCATGAATCTTCATACCATGAATGGTTCTCATCAAAAACTACATCTCTGCTTACCAAGAATCCTTTGTTGGTAGGGTTGTATAACCTGTAACCCTTTTGATTGTTGTCATATCCAATAAATACACACCTTTCTGCCTTTGGATCCATCTTGCCTCTAACCTGTGAAGGAACATGAGCAAAAACAATACATCCAAAAATTTTACAATGATCTAAGCTTGGTCTTCTTCCATTCCAAGCCTCATATGGAGTCATCCCATCAAGGGATTTTGAAGGCAACCAGTTAATCAAGTAAGTGGCTGTAGATACAGCCTCAACCCATAAGTAATTAGGTAAATGCTTTTCATTTAACATAGACCTTGCAGCTTCAACAATTGTCCTATTCCTCCTTTCTACCACTCCATTTTGCTCAGGAGTGTACCTTGTAGTTACCTCTCTTTTGATTCCTCTTTCTTGAAGAAAAAAATCAAAATCATGGGAGAAGTATTCTCCCCCTCCATCTGACCTTAGCCTTTTTAGTGATTTACCTGTTTGATTCTCCACAAGAGCCAAATAGCTTTTGAAACATGAAAAAACTTCATCTTTGTGTTTCATAAAGAATAGGATAGTCCATCTGCTGCAATCATCAATAAAAGAAACATAATACCTTGATCCAGATATTGAAGCTTCCTTGCTAGGTCTCCATACATCTGTATGAACCAACTCCAAGAGATCTCCATGCATATAACCTTTCTTCATGAATGGTAACCTGTGAGACTTTCCAAATTGACATGCACTACACTTATAAATAATATGTTGTTTTGACAAATTAGGAAGTCCAAGTACACTTTGGTCCCTGTAGATTTGCTTTAATGACCTTTCACCAATATGTGCTAACCTTTTGTGCCATACTTCCAATTCTGTGAGTGTCTGACTACCATAATTAAAGAGAGCAATGTTTCTAGTGTCGTGTAATAAAAATGTGAACAATCTACCTTTCTTTTCACCTTTTGCAATTCTTCTGAATCCTTGACTTGGATCTTCAACAAATGCTCCTGCTTTTGTGAACCTGACTTGCAACCCTTTCTCTACTATCTACCCAACACTTATCAAATTTTTTGTAATGGTAGGGACATAGAGTACCTTACTGAGTAGGTTGATGTTTCCATCAGGTGCTTTGACATTGCCTATTTTCTCCACAGGATGTTTTGTATCATCTCCTGTTTGTACCTCATGCTTATTCCTTGGATCTTCTAAATCTGATAGGAGTGCCACATTTCCTGCCACATGATTTGAACAACCTGAATCTATGTAGAAAACATGCTCATCAGATTTACCTTGTGGTATAGCCATGTTCATGATCAATAATGAATCCTCTTTGTTCGAGTCCTCTGTGTAGTTATTGTAGTCTCTCCTTCCTTTGTAGCCTCCTTGATAGTTTGAATGATTGTAGTTGTTGTAGTTGCCATGGTAGTTGTTGAACCTTCCTCTTGAGTAGCCATAACTTCCTCTATTGTATCCTCTGCCTCTTTGATTCCTGGAATTCCTAAAGCAATTTTAATTGTATGATTAGTTAATCCACAAATAGAACATGAGTTGGAGTCTTGGGATCTCCCCCTGCCTTGTCTACCTCCTCTTCCTCTACCTCTGCCATATCTTCCTCTACCTGCATAGTTAGCTTGATATGTACCTGCTTCATCATCCACTTTCTTTGCCTTTCCTTTGTTATCTTTGGACTTGCTTTTATCAGTGTATAAAGCTGAAGATTGATTACCTTTAGAGCTTTCTCCATTTTTGATAAGCTTTGCCTCTTGAGTAAGTAGCTGTCCAATGAGTGTGTTGAAAGCAGGTACATGCATGTCCATGTACAAATCCATAGCTGTGGTGAATGCTTCCCACTTGTCATCTGCCTTCAAGCCATTGATGACCTGCCTTAGAATTTGTTCTTCATCTATTACCTCTCCAATGCTTCCCAACTGATCCGCTATGTCCTTGAGCTTTGTGACAAAATCAGTCACATTTTGTTTGGGAGCCTTCTTGAGAGTTGTGAAATCCAGCCATAGTTGATGCTTCCTAGCTTTGGTACTTGAAGAAAAGAAAGCTTCAAGTGCATCCCACACTTCCTGAGATGTCTTACAACTTCTAATGTGAGGCAACAAAAAATCTGAGATAGAGTTGAGGAGATAAGACCTTGCAAGTGCATCCTTGGAGCACCATGTGCTCAATCTCTCTTGCTCTTCTTGTGTTGGTTGACTTTTGTTCCTGAAACTTGGCATAACTTCATCTCCAGCCACATAACCATATAAACTTCTACCTTGGAGATAGGCTTCCATTCTTAATGACCAAGCTGAGTAGTTACCTCTGTCTAATTTGTCAATTGATGAAGGAAATCCATCTGCCATGTTGTCCAACCTTGCTCTGAAACCACTGTGAAGAGATGGATAGGTATGTGCTTGAAGATGAAGAGGTGTTGCAAAATCCTTGATCTACACCAGCCAAATGAACTCCAGAAGTATATGGTGGGCCCTTTTAGCTTGCCAATGGATGTATTAGCCACCCTATGTACCTTGGAAGATCACTCTCAAAAAGATAGATCAAAACATATAAGTTGGAGTTAGCTCAGAGGTGAAAACTTGCTATTCTTGGTTCATACACCTGTCCAGTGTTTTACATAATTCTCTGAGCACAGCAGCAATTAGCTTAATTCCTCTTGGGGAAGTCTAGGTAACTTAAAGAGCTAACTTTCAAGAGTAATCTCATAAAAAATAATGAACCACACACTGAGAATGAGTTTTAACAACTGATGACATCATCCCGATTTTCACAGGCTGCTATAGTTTGAGACCAGTGAGCAGAAAAATCAACATAACTCAAAATGCAGGAGTCCAATGATTATGAAAATTTGTATGGTGATACTAGACTGTAAGCTGAATCCAACAAGATTTAAATCACTGAATTTGGATAAGTAACCACTGAGACATTTCTCTGACAAGATGCGTGAAAAAGTCGGGTACCTGACAGAGAAGTGAAGATGAATAGACCCTGTTGACTTCAAATGAACATAACTGAAGATTGCAAAATGACATGAAATTTTGTGAGCATATAGTAGATTTATAGAGCTAAATTTACCAAGTTAAATCACTGAAAATGATGCACCAAGCTCAGAGAAATCATCTCTGCAAGCTGACTGAGAAAACTGAGAGTAATGGCAGTGAGTAGTACACTTCACAAGAACATGGAAAGATGAACTCAAATAATCATGAAAATGAAAGTATATTGCTTGTACAATACAATGACTTACTGATACATATGTGTGCCTTGTAATCACACCTTGATATGGCATAAAGCTCAGCTCTTGGAGGTCTTCACATAGGTCTCTCTAACCACGACTAAAACTGCCATCTATTTATAGTTGAGTTTGGGAGGCTAACTTCCCTCAATCACTCTCCAATCAATCAATGATTGATTTGATTCTCTACCTACCACAAATCACGAAATCGTGGCTCCTCTTTCCATTCTTGATCAAGTGGACTCAACCACTTAAGATTCTCTTACTTTTACATTAAGTAAACTCTTCAAAAGTTACAAGAGGTAGTTCACAAGTGAACTTTACATAGTCTTCATTTTAAGGCTTTTTCTATGACTTTGTGGGACTCAAGACAATACTTAGGCTTGTCATAGACTTGCTCCAACAGATGTTCCATCTCAAATTAGAGGTAAGCTAGACCCTAAGGTAGAAAAGTGCATCTTCATAGGGTATGATCTAAATCAGAAAGGATACAGGTTTTATAATCCATCCAACAAGGGCTTTATGGTCAGTAGAGATGTTGTGTTTGATGAGAATGATTCTTGGTTTGAAAGTGAATGTAGGAAAGTCAAATTGCCATATGACTTGGAAGAGGAGTTTCCAAGCCTCACCAAGGAGGAGCCAAGACAAATTGAAGACATCAAATCAGATGATGAGGACATCATCAACCTAGAAGAATTCCAGGCATGGAAATCAAAGGGCAAGGCAAAGATGAAGAGGTTGGAAGACTTACCTGAATCATCCAACCAAGCTCTAAGGAGATCACAAAGGGAGAGCAAGAAGCTAATCAGATATGGGTATGACACTTCATTAGTTACTAAGCATTCCATTTTATCTTGCTAAGGATTTATCACTTGAAGAGCCTTCTACATATGAAGAAGCAAAAAACAAGGCAAAATGGAAGGAAGCTATGGATGAAGAAATAGAAGCACTCAAGGAGAATGATACTTGGGAGCTAGTACCAAAGAAGGCATCAATGAAGGTAATTGGTTCTAAATGGATTTACAAAATCAAAAGAAACTCAGATGGATCCATAAACATGTATAAAGCTACACTTGTGGCTAAGGGTTTTGCACAAACCCAAGGAGTTGATTATGAAGAGACTATCTCACCTGTGGCTAAAATGCTAACCATCAGAGTATTTGTGAGTGTGGCTGCATGAAGGAATTGGAATATGTACCAATTGGATGTAAAAAATGCTTTTCTTAATGCCTGGTTTACATGGCTCAACCTCCTGGCTATGAAGACCCAAGCAAGGTAAATTATGAAGACCCAAGCAAGGTAAATTATGTGTGCAAATTGAACAAAGATCTTTACGGTTTGAAGCAGGCACCTAGGGCATGGAATCATAGGCTGACTACCTACCTTCAATATCAAGGATTCTTCATGAGCAAGGCAAATTCTTCTCTGTTTGTCAAGAGAAGCAATGTAGAATTGATATATTTATGTGTGTATGTTGATGACATCATTCTTATAGGTAGTGATGCCAATGGCATCAAACAAATTAAGCGCCTAATGATGTAGGAGTTCAAAATCAGTGACCTAGCATCTCTAAAGTATTTTCTTGGACTTGGATTGGTCTACAAAAATTCTAGAATTCACATTACTCAAAGGAATTATGTGCAGGACATGTTGAAGAAGTTCCACTTGGAGAATGCAAAAGTTGCTAGCACCCCTATGGAGGTAAACCATAAATTGAGTGCTCATGAAGGTGATTTGCTTGAAGACATTACAGGATATCAAAGCATAGTTGGGAGTCTAAACTATGCAACCTTGACAAGGATTGACATAGCTTATGGAGTAAGTGTTTTAAGTCAATTCATGCATAAACCTAGAGCACCTCACTTGGAAGCTTCCAAAAGGATTTTGAAGTATCTCAAGGGTACTCAAAATCAAGGTTTATACTTTCCATATACACCAGATTTAGACATCAAGCTATACTCAAATGCAGATTGGGCAGGTTGTAAGGATGACAGGAGGAGTACTTCTCGTTATCTTTCTTTTGCATGTGATAAGCCCATTTCATGGTATTCCAAGAAGCCACCTACTGTTGCTTTATCTTCAATAGAGGCTGAATACAAGGGATTAGCCAACACTACACAAGACGCCATTTGGATTAGACTGCTATATTCAGATTTGGGACTACACTCTAACTCACCTATGATCCTTGGTGATAATACAAATCCTTTACATCTAGCAACCAATCCTATTTATCATGCAAGAACCAAGCATATAGAAGTTCACTATCACTATGTTAGAGAGAAGCTATTGAGAAAGGAAATTCAATTGGCATATGTGTCCACAAATATGCAATGTGCAAATTTATTGACCAAAGCACTTGATGGTACTAAATTTTGCAGGTTCAAAGTGATGATTGGTTTGCAGGACATACTTGAAGAATCATGAAGAAGACCAAGCCAAGATGTTTGGCTTGAGGGGGAGATGCTGGTGCAAATCCAAGCCTTCACATTTGGCTAGACATTGAAGAAGATATGTGAGACCATTTGATGGATCACATGAACCTTTGCTTGTAATAGTTGGATCTTTAACCACTTGTAAAAGTGTTTTTATCTTGAGAGTGTTGGAGTTAGACATTTGTAGGAGCACGTGAACAGCACAAGGAAGAAGAAGAAGCTTGGAGCACAAACACACAATACTGAATGTATTACTAGAGAATGTACAAAGATAAGTAGCCCATTAGGGCAATAGGCGTATATACAAGCCCAGGGAAAAAAACCTCGAGCACAAACACACAATACTGAATGTATTACTAGAGAATGTACAAAGATAAGTAGCCCATTAGGGCAATAGGCGTATATACAAGTTGGGGGAAAAAAACCTCCTAAAGAGGGAAACAAGTGCCCCGGCGGTCCTAGAGTGTTCACACACATCACTACCTAAATATATCAATAGAGAGGATCTAGTGACTCCCTACATCTCGTGGAGTTAGGAGAGATAAAGCTATGAATTCACTTTGGTGGGATATCTCCTAACTTAGAGGAAAACGTTTAAGTAAAGCCAAGTTTGAATTCAAAATTCAAACTTGGAGGTAAAACATCTATAAAAGGTACTTGTAATCTCGCGGCTTGTGTGCCCCTATTATTGAGATTATTGTTGATCAATTGTAGAAGCCGAGTGGCTTACATCATAGCCCAAACTTCTCACTATGATTGGGCATCATATCTATACCAATGATCATGTACAACATTGTTATATGATACATTACATCATTGATCATGTCTATCTCCTTCTTTGTTATGTCTACTTAGAATAGTGTACTTGGCATGCTCATATCTTAGTGAATTGTTATCCATTTTTAGTGTTCTATAGCTTGTTGGAAAGCTCAAAGTCTAATTCAAGCTGTCAAAGTTTCAGAGAATTTGCATCAGCCAATTGGGAGAAATATTCATTGAAGTGCTCTCTAGTCATTCTCTGTGTAGCTCCTAAAAAATCGGGGGTAAGCATTTACTTGCTAAAGTGATTGCTCAATATATGCTTTCTCATTTTAAGTGATTCCACTTGGAATCATTAGCTATCTAAGCTAATTAGATACCATCAAAAAGAATTTTCCTAATTGCTACTGTACTGTGAGCATTGAGCAAAAGATCTAGTCGGTATCAAGACCAAAATAGCAAGTTTTTGATCACTAGCTATTTGCAAAGTTATCTGTTTTGATCTAATTGTTTGAAGTATCATCTCCAAAGTACATAGGCACTTATTTAGTGTCATTAGCAAGCTAAAAGGGCCTAATATCAAACTCTGAGGTGAAAGAGGGCAAGTATAAAGCAGGGATTAGCAGTACCAAGTCATTCTCTTGTGGTATCCATCCATCTCTTCCAACAATCTTGTATTTGACTTTCTACTTCTTGATGCTGTGCTTGATGCTATGCTAAACTAAGTCTATAAGGAGGTTTAAAAATGGGTTTAGTGTCAGTAACTAAGTCAATGGCATGGTCAATGTCTGCCCTAGTAGGTGGCAATCCTTGTGGTAAGTCAATAGGAAATGCATCTTTAAATTCTTAAAACTTTTAACTACACTTTCATGCAAAAAAGAGTAATAGAAAGTCATGTCCTTAGTTACATTATGCTGGAAAAGAGATACATATGAAATGTCATGTCCTTAGTCATGAGCATCTAATACAAATAGACCATAAATGTCCTACACATCATGTGAATCAAATAAAGTGTCTAACTGGATGCATGAAATAAGAGGTGCACTGGGTACATCTCTTTCACCTTGAATACATAAATTACTTCCTTCTTTAAGAAATTTGATAGTATTGTTATGATAACAACGTTTAAGTGCATCCCCTAAACCCCATAACCATTCTTTGCCCAACACTAAGTCTATCCTATCCATATTCATGATTTGGAAATCCAAGTGATCAACATATCCTTGCATCTTGATTTCCAAATTGGATACCATAGTATCCCATACTCTTTTACCATTCGTTGCATCATAGATATAATGTATTTATGTGTACTGGGCTATTGGGGAATTTAAAGCTTTTTGACCAGAGCATAATTTATGAAATTATGAGTTGTATAATCATCAATCATGATCCCCACTATAGTCCTATTTACATCACCATGAAGTTTAACCAAATCATGGGTCCCAAACAATTATGACCACATAGATTGAGTTAAACATGTATGCTCAACATCCTCATGCATAACTTCCACTTCTTTGTAGCTAGAGCTAGCATAAATAAGCAGTGTCTGCATAAGTTGGACTACTTTTTTGCCCTTTGTCTAAGGCTGTATTGATCCATGGTCCTTGTTTCCTATCTTCTCCCTTAGGTACAAGGTAATTCCACTGAGAGTGGTTAGGAGATAAACACCTAAAGCATAAGTAATCCTTCTTTCCAAATGATTTGTGGTAAGTCTAGACCCTCTTGATTTTTTACTATTAATTTGTTTTTACCTAGGAATACCCATTTCTTAAACTTAGTCATTTACATGGGTCTCAATGTTTGGTCTATGTCCACAACAACATGACTATTATTCCCATACAATTGAGTGTACTTGATAGCATCTTCTAAATTTTTGGGAGAATTATGTCGTACCTCAAGGATAATGGCTTTGTCAAGCCCTCTAACAAATCCTCACACTTTTTGGAAATCATTTAGACCCTTTAGTTTAATCACAATTTCTCAAAGATAAACAACGAAAAGTCTTCCTCTCTACATCAATCTATCCCAGTCATCCCAACTACATTCTTCTTCATTATCAAGTAAAAATCTTTTACAAAAAGAGCTTCAAAGTTAGACCAATCTAGGGGAATAGCTTTTGCCTCTTTCAGACTCATCCACCACGTGTGCATGTGGTCCAAGTGACGAACTTGCTTTGAGCATTGATTATTAGGTGGGGTTCCTTTAAGCTGATGCAAATCAGTCCACTTTTGGAGAAAAGTGTGCACTGCATCCTTGTTTCAGCATCCCCCATGAAAGTAGGTGGTTTTCGGTCTTTAAGAAAAGGCGTGTCCCTAAGATGCTTTTCCTTAGTAGCAGTAAGAGGTATAGTGGGCATAGGGACAAGTTCTTCTCCTCTAATCATAACTGAGGTATCATGAGATACCTCACGTTCAAGATCTTGTTTGGAAAGGAAAGAAGTAAGAGTAGTTTCTAGAGTGACAAATTGGGTTTTTAATCGTTTGAAGGCCGATTTCATGCTTGCTAAGACAAATTCTAACTTACTGGTTCTATCAAGTATGGCATAATGCTGAGCATGAGTAATAAACTCGTCATATAAATCCACTTCCTCCTCAACATCATGCATCTATACCTCTTTTAATTTTTCTTGCTTTTATACTTTTTTTGGATTTTTTGTAACCTGAGGAACTTCTAAAGATGAAATTTGGGTCTAATTTTTTACACTTTCCATGGTGTGAAAAATATTAATCAAATTTGAAACTCAAAGAAGCAAATGAAGTATTGAAAGTGAAAGAAAAGACTCAAATACACTTCTCTATAGTTCTTTGAAGCTTTGTAAGTGAATTTGGAAGGATCATCCAAGATTTTAGTCATTGATTGTGATCCTCACCAAGCCTGAAAGTGAATTCAAAATGTCCGGTTGGCAATTGGGTGCTTTGAGAAGAAACAAAATCACCAAAAAAATCTTCAATTCTGCAAAAAACTACCAAATTTAAGAAAATTTGGTTTATCACCAGTCCTCATCAGAGAATAAAAGGATATTGAGTGTTGGAGCAAGTCTATGACAAGCCTAAGTATTGGCTTGAGTCCCACAAAGTCATAAAAGAAGCTTTAAAATGAAGACTATGTAAAGTTCACTTGTGAACTACCTCTTGTAACTTTTGAAGAGTTTACTTAATGTAAAAGTAAGAGAATCTTAAGTGGTTGAGTCCACTTGATCAAGAATGGAAAGAGGAGCCACGATTTCGTGATTTGTGGTAGGTAGAGAATCAAATCAATCATTGATTGATTGGAGAGTGATTCAGGGAAGTTAGCCTCCCAAACTCAACTATAAATAGATGGCAGTTTTAGTCGTGGTTAGAGAGACCTATGTGAAGACCTCCAAGAGCTGAGCTTTATGCCATATCAAGGTGTGATTAGAAGGCACACATATGTATCAGTAAGTCCATTGTATTGTACAAGCAATATACTTTCATTTTCATGATCATTTGGGTTCATATTTCCATGTTCTTGTGAAGTGTACTACTCATTGCCATTACTCTCAGTTTTCTCAATCAGATTGCAGAGATGTTTTCTCCGAGCTTGGTGCATCATCTTCAGTAATTGAACTTGGTAAAGTAAGCTCTATAAGTCTACTATGTGCTCACAAATTTTGATGTCATTTAGATGTTGCAATCTTCAGTTATGTTCATTTGAAGTCAACAGGGTCTGTTCATCTTCACTTCTCTGTCAGGTACCCGATTTTTTAACTCACCTTGTCAGAGCCATTTCGCAGTGGTTACTTATCCAAATTCAGTGATTTAAAGCTTGTTGGATTTCACTTACTGTGTAGTATAACCATACAAATTTTCATAATCATTGGATTCCTGCATTTTGAGTTATGTTTATTTTTCTGCTCATTGGTCTCAAACTATAGCAGCCCATGGAAATCGGGATGATGTCATCACTTGTTAAAACTCATTCTCAGTGTGTGGTTTATTATTTTTGATGAGATTACTCTTGAAAGTTAGATCTTTAAGCTACCTAGACTTCCCCAAGAGGAATTAAGCTAATTGCTGCTGTGCTTAGAGAATTATGTAAAACACTGGACAGGTGTATGAACCAAGAATAGCAAGTTTTCACCTCCGAGCTAACTCCAACTTATCTATTTTGATCTATCTTTTTGAGAGTGATCTTCCAAGGTACAATGGGTGTCTAATACATCCATTGGCAAGCTAAAAGGGCCCACCATATACTCCTGGAGTTCATTTGGCTGGTGTAGATCAAGGATTTTGCAACACCTCTTCATCTTCAAGCACATACCTATCCATCTCTTCACAGTGGTATCAGAGCAAGGATGGCAGATGGATTTCCTTCATCAATTGACAAATTGGACAGAGGTAACTACTCAGCTTGGTCATTAAAGATGGAAGCTTATCTCCAAGGTAGAAGTTTATATGGTTATGTGGCTGGAGATGAAGTTATGCCAAGTTTCAGGAACAAAAGTCAACCAACACAAGAAGAGCAAGAGAGATTGAGCACATGGTGCTCCAAGGATGCACTTGCAAGGTCTTATCTCCTCAACTCTATCTCAGATTTTTTGTTGCCTCACATTAGAAGTTGTAAGACATCTCAGGAAGTGTGGGATGCACTTGAAGCTTTCTTTTCTTCAAGTACTAAGCTAGGAAGCATCAACTATGGCTGGATTTCACAACTCTCAAGAAGGCTCCCAAACAAAATGTGACTGATTTTGTCACAAAGCTCAAGGACATAGTAGATCACTTGGGAAGCATTGGAGAGGTAATAGATGAAGAGCAAATTGTAAGGCAGGTCATCAATGGCTTGAAGGCAGATGACAAGTGGGAAGCATTCACCACAGCTATGGATTTGTACATGGACATGCATGTCCCTGATTTCAATACACTCATTGGACAACTACTTACTCAAGAGGCAAAGCTTATAAAAAATGGAGAAAGCTCCAAAGGTAATCAATCTTAAGCTTTATACACTGATAAAAGCAAGTCCAAAGATAACAAAGGAAAGGCAAAGAAAGTGGATGATGAAGCAGGTACATATCAAGCTAACTATGCAGGTAGAGGAAGACATGGCAGAGGTAGAGGAAGAGGAGGTAGACAAGGTAGGGGGAGATCCCAAGACTCCAACTCATGTTCTATTTGTGGATTAACTAATCATACAACTGAAAATTGCTTTAGGAATTCCAGGAATCAAAGAGGAAGAGGATACAATAGAGGAAGTTATGGCTACTCAAGAGGAAGGTTCAACAATTATCATGGCAACTACAACAACTACAATCATTCAAACTATCAAGGAGGCTACAAAGGAAGGAGAGACTACAATAACTACACGGAAGAATCAAACAAAGAGGATTCATTATTGATCATGAACATGGCTATGCCACAAGGTAAATCTGATGAGCATGTTTTCTACATAGATTCAGGTTGTTCAAATCATGTGGCAGGAAATGTGGCACTCCTATCAGATTTAGAAGATCCAAGGAATAAGCATGAGGTACAAACAGGAGATGATACAAAACATCCTGTGGAGAAAATAGGCAATGTCAAAGCACCTGATGGAAACATCAACCTACTCAGTAAGGTACTCTATGTCCCTACCATTACAAAGAATTTGATAAGTGTTGGGCATATAGTAGAGAAAGGTTTGCAAGTCGGGTTCACAAAAGCAGGAGCATTTGTTGAAGATGCAAGTCAAGGATTCAGAAAAATTGCAAAAGGTGAAAAGATAGGTAGATTGTTCACATTTGAATTACAGGACACTAGAAACATTGCTCTCTTTAATTATGGTAGTTAGACACTCACAGAACTGGAAGTATGGCACAAAAGGTTAACACATATTGGTGAAAGGTCATTAAAGCAAATTTGCAGGGACCAAAGTGTACTTGGACTCCCTAATTTGTCAAAACAACATATGATTTATAAGTGTAGTGCATGTCAATTTGGAAAGTCTCACAGGTTACCATTCATGAAGAAAGGTTATATACATGGAGATCTCTTGGAGTTGGTTCATACAGATGTATGGGGACCTAGCAAGGAAGCTTCAATATCTGGATCAAGGTATTATGTCTCCTTTATTGATGATTGCAACAGATGGACTATCCTATTCTTTATGAAACACAAAGATGAAGTTTTTTCATGTTTCAAAAGATATTTGGCTCTTGTGGAGAATCAAACAGGTAAATCACTAAAAAGCCAAGGTCAGATGGAGGGGGAGAATACTTCTCCCATGAGTTTGATTCTTTTCTTCAAGAAAGAGGAATCAAAAGAGAGGTGACTACAAGGTACACTCCTGAGCAAAATGGAGTGGCAGAAAGGAGGAATAGGACAAGTGTTGAAGCTGTAAGGTCTATGTTAAATGAAAAGCATTTACCTAATTATTTATGGGCTGAGGCTGCATCTACAGCCACTTACTTGATTAACAAGTTGCCTTCAAAATCCCTTGATGGGTTGACTCCATATGAGGCTTGGAATGGAAGAAGACCAAGCTTAGATCATTGTAAAATTTTTGGATGTATTGCTTTTGCTCATGTTCCTTCACAGGTTAGAGGCAAGATGGATCCAAAGGGAGAAAGGTGTGTATTTATTGGATATGACAACAATCAAAAGGGCTACAGGTTATACAACCCTACCAACAAAGGATTCTTTGTAAGCAGAGATGTAGTTTTTGATGGGAACAGTTCATGGTATGAAGATTCATGCAGGAAGGTCAATTTGCCATATAATCTTGAAGAAGATTTTCCAAAGCTTGGTAGAGAACAACCAAAGATTGAAGAACAAGACACCTCGGAGGATGATGAAGAATCTCAGATGGAAAAGATCAAAGCACGGAAGTCTAAGGTAAAGCCAAATTGCAGGAACTTGGACATGAGGCAGAATCATCACATCATGACCTAAGAAGATCTATGAGGGAAAAGAAAAAACCAGAAAGGTATGGGTTTGACACCTCATTAGTAACTAAAAATTCTATCTACATAGCATAGGACATAAACCAAGAGGAGCCATCATCCTTTGAAGAGGCCAAAGCAAAATCAAAATGGAAGTATGCAATGAAGGAAGAGATTGAAGCACTTGAGGAAAACAACACTTGGGATTTCGTGCCCAAGACTTCATCCATGAAGGTAATAGGCTCAAGATGGGTCTATAAACTCAAGAAGAATTCTAATGGTTCCATTAACATGTATAAGGCAAGGCTTGTAGCAAAAGGCTTTGCACAAATTCAGGGAATTGATTATGAGGAGACCTTCTCTCCTGTGGCAAAGATGCCTACTATTAGGGTTTTGCTTAGTATTGCCTCTTCCAAGAATTGGAAGATACTTCAACTAGATGTAAAGAATGCATTCTTGAATGGTTGGATAACAGAAGAGGTATATATGGCACAACCACCTAGTTTTGAGAATCAAGTTTATCCTGATTATGTGTGTAAACTTAACAAAGCATTGTATGGTCTCAAGCAAGCTCCAAGAGCTTGGAATTTTAGGCTTGTTTCATTCTTGCAGGACAAAGGATTTCAACCAAGCAAGGCAGATCCTTCACTGTTTATCAAAAAGAGTAATTCTGAGATCATCTACCTATGTGTATATGTAGATGATATCATATTGACAGGAAATGATGCAGATGGTATGAAGAAGATCAAAGATCAGATGAGAGAAGAGTTCAAGATAAGTGATTTGGGTTCACTTACCTACTTCCTAGGTTTGGAAGTTGTCTACAAAGATCATGGTTTGTTTCTCACTCAAAGAAAGTACATTAAGGACATGTTGGCAAAATTCAAGATGCAAGATTGTAAGATTGCAGGTACTCCAATGGAGGTCAGTCACAAATTGAGCTCACATGAAGGTGAACTCATAGAGGACATCACATCATATCAAAGTCTAGTGGGTATTCTCAACTATGCCACATTGACAAGAGTAGATATATGTTACAGTGTGAGTGTGCTAAGCCAATTTATGCACACACCAAGGAAACCACATATGGATGCTGCCAAAAGGATTCTCAAGTATCTCAAAGGAACCAGAAATGAAGGACTTTATTATCCTTATGTATCTGATTTAGGGTTGAAGCTATTTTCTGATGCAGATTGGGCTGGCTCCAAGGAAGATAGAAGGAGCACTTCAGGTTATCTTACCTTTGCAAGTTCAAAGCTTATTTCATGGTCATCCAAGAAGCAACCCACACTTGCTCTCTCTTCTACTGAAGCTGAATATAGAGGTCTTGCCATAGCTACTCAGGAAGCTATGTGGATGAAGACATTATTCAAAGATCTTGGATTGGAGTTTGGAACTCCAACTATTTTTGGTGACAATATGAGTTCTATTCACTTAGCTGCTAATCCTATTTTTCATGCAAGGACTAAACATATTGAAGTTCATTATCACTATGTACGAGAGAAGGTTCTAAGCAAAGAGATTCAAATATCATATGTGTCCACTCATCAACAATGTGCAGATATTCTAACCAAAGCATTGGATGGTACAAAGCTTTGCAAATTCAAGACTATGATTGGTTTGCAAGTAATCTTGGAATATTGAACACCTCAAGCATACTTGGCTTGAGGGGGAGCTGTTGGAGCAAGTCTATGACAAGCCTAAGTATTGGCTTGAGTCCGACAGAGTCATAAAAGAAGCTTTAAAATGAAGACTATGTAAAGTTCACTTGTGAACTACCTCTTGTAACTTTTGAAGAGTTTACTTAATGTAAAAGTAAGAGAATCTTAAGTGGTTGAGTCCACTTGATCAAGAATGGAAAGAGGAGCCACGAATTTGTGATTTGTGGTAGGTAGAGAATCAAATCAATCATTGATTGATTGGAGAGTGATTGAGGGAAGTTAGCCTCCCAAACTCAACTATAAATAGATGGCAGTTTTAGTCGTGGTTAGAGAGACCTATGTGAAGACCTCCAAGAGCTGAGCTTTATGCCATATCAAAGTGTGATTACAAGGAACGCATATGCATCAGTAAATCCATTGTATTGTACAAGCAATATACTTTCATTTTCATGATCATTTGGGTTCATATTTCCATGTTCTTGTGAAGTGTACTACTCACTACCATTACTCTCAGTTTTTGCAGTCAGATTGCAGAGATGTTTTCTCTGAGCTTGGTGCATCATTTTTAGTAATTTAACTTGGTAAAGTTAGCTCTATAAGTCTACTATATGCTCACAAATTCTCATGTCATTTGGATGTTGCAATCTTCAGTTATGTTCATTTGACGTCAACAGGGTCTGTTCATCTTCACTTCTCTGTCAGGTACCTGATTTTTTAACTCACCTTGTCAGAGCCATTTCTCAGTGGTTACTTATCCAAATTCAGTGATTGAAAGCTTATTAAATTCCGCTATTGTCTAGTATAACCATACAAATTTTCATAATCATTGGATTCCTACATTTTGAGTTATGTTCATTTTTCTGCTCACTGGTCTCAAACTGTAGCAGCCCGTGAAAATCGGGATGATGTCATCACTTCTTAAAACTCATTCTCAGTGTGTGGTTTATTATTTTTGATGAGATTACTCTTGAAAGTTAGCTCTTTAAGTGTAGCTCAGTGATGAGTAGCACCTCCTTTAATGTCAATCCGGGAAGACGTGAGGATGGTATGAAGACCTCGAGCAAGTGGCGGCACAAGTGCGTGAGTGAGAAGCACACAAGCATGCACACACATACACACACACGCGCACACACAGCAAGACAAAGAGAGAGAATCAATGGAGTTCTTTAGATTACTTTCATAAGCTCTTACAAGTTCGTTTCTATTACAATCTAACCTCAAAAATGAGCTCTCTAGCTCTTTTTATAGTTTTTAACTAGCTTTTGGCCCTGTCCAGACCTAGTGTCCGGCCTAGTTAAAAATTAGGTTCCAGGGCTTATTTGGGGTCTCAAACGAGATCTAAAAATTACGAAAATTGGTATGCAACTACTTCTAAGGCTCCTCAAGCTCAAGGACTCCTTGGCTTGCACAAAATGGAGCTACAAAAATGTGAAATGATATTTACAATGGTTGTTAGTGATAAAAATCACTGTTGTTGTAGGGATTTCTTCTAGTGATCTGCCATACATATCTTCGAGCTCCCTACTTGCTCTTCCTCCCTGCATGTCCATCTCTTTGATTTGTATTAATGTCTTGAAAAAATATTGGCCTACTTGCCAGATCTTCTTTGACTGCCCTGTTTGCTTGTGCTGTCCCTTCGCTCTGACTCCCTTCTTTGACTTTCACGTCTTGTAAGTCCTGGTGTACCAAGGCTACTGCCAACACCCCCCCCACTCTCGCGTCTGTCGCCCCTGACAGACCCTTGTCTAGCTGCTTTTTGGACGTAGTATTGTACAACATCGGCGGCGAGGTGGTGTTCTTCTAACCTGAGTCCCCTTGCTAGATCTGTCAGCAATGCATCCCAATTGACTGGCCCTGGGACATCTGGATGTGGCACCCGTAACTGTTCTGAGTGAATGGTTCGCTCCACAGCAAATAAATGGAGGAGATGTGAGGGTCTGGGTACAAATATTTCTGAGTGGTATTCCTAGAACCCTGTTATGAACATCTCTTCGAATGTTTGTTTAAAGCAGGCTGGGAGGTATTTTATTCTGGCGTGCCAAGCATATATCACCTCTATGGAAGGAGTGGTGCTCATGTCATAAACTAAATCTTGGTTTCCTGTAAGGAATCCGACGCCTGAGAAGTATGGGTCCTTGATATTCTTGAATGTCCTGAATATAATAAGCATTAACTCAAAAATTTTCATGCACATCTGGGCCATTACATCAGGGGTATTCCTTAATCGGATGCTCCAGTGCCGTATAGTGGAAATCATGTAATTGACGGTGGGAGGCCCTTGAGGAGGTGCTAGATAGACGTAGTTTAACCATTTGGCGCATCCCTTGATATTCTTGACTGCAATGGTAAACTCTGGCCATGTGCGTCTGCGGAGTACAGGAACATAACAAGGGTTATATTTAATAAAAAGAGGCATATTCGTCCAGGTGCGAACCATCTCCGGGTAGGTTTCGAGGAGTCGGATCCTCCAAGTGGGTTGATGAATGGATCCTTTTTGAGCGCTCTCTGGGATGTCATCGGGCCCAAATTGTGTAGCAAACGTTGGAGGTTTGCCACATCTGTGTTGGATTTCTGCATTGTAGTCCGCCAGGAGTATACAATATGGCACGTATTGATCATCATTGGTTCCTATCCATCTATGGTGGGACATGCTGCGGAAATATTCGGATTTAATAATAGTGTCCTCTATCTTTGCCATAGATTGGATTTGAACTGCCACTCGATCTTCATGAGTTGATGCCGTTTTCTCTAGTGTTTGGAGCCACTCAGGTACTTCGATTTCTAACGTATCCATTCCTTCTGCGGTTTGCTCACCACCTGGCATTGGCATAGGAACGTAAGGTTCCTCATACGTCTCATCTACCTCGATGGGTACCAAATCCTCGGGTTCTGGTTCGACAACTGGAGAGGGTTGCCTTTCATGTGTGAGTAATCTTGCCTGTAATTCGGCCACCTGCTCTTTCAATGCCTTGACTTCCTCTGAAGTCGTGGTCGTTTCTGTGACTTTGGGTGCTGTCTGTTGCTCTTGGAGTTGATTGCGCAGCGCATCACGTTCCCTTTCCAAGTCATCATGAGCTTCTAATAGATCCGCATAGCTGTCCAAGATGGTCTTCATTGTCTCTGAGGGCACAGCTTTAAACTGCTCTGGATCAATTTCGTGTGGGGAGCCTTCCATTGCTGCTTCTAAATTTGCTTCATTTTGCTGCTGCAGTCTCTTGTTTTCTTCAAGGGCGGCCGCCATGTGTTTTCTGAGAAGTGCCAGGTTACGCCGGACTTTGAGATTATCGGCTTGGTATACCTCGAGCAAAGCTTCTAGTTGTTTGGCACCTGATTCTGTCGATGGTTGGGGTGACGCCAATAATGTTTGGTGAGCCTGCTCAAGCGTCGTGTAGCGTTGATTCAGTTCTGCATTTTCTGTTTGTAGAATGTGAAATTGTCTTTGTAAGTTTTGATGGTGCGTTTCCAGTTGCTGATACCGGTTGTCCAGAGCTTTGTACTCATTCTGGAGCTGGTATACACATTGGTTTAATGCTAAAAATATGTTATTTACATTAAATAATGCTGGGAGGGGTGAAGATGCAGGGGGAATGGGGGCGGGAATGGGAGAGGTGAATGATGTGGATGTAAGCGGAGACGTGGGTGGAGGGGGTATGGGTGATGAAGGTGGCATGGGGGAAGGAAGCGGTGCTGTGGCTGGTGATGTTTCCATCGTGTCAACTGTTTGCGTGACGGTGTAGATGGGAATCGTGGGTGGAGTGGATGTGACATCGGTGAACAGGGTGGTGAAGGTGGGCATGGTGACTCCCCCGTATTGGATTCCCGGAGAGAGTGGGATGCCCATGACGATGGTAGTGGTAGTGGATGTGGTAGTGTTAGTGTCCTGTGGTGGAGTGAATTGTGTAGTGTGAGGTGGGGATGGTGGTGAGAACGGAGCTTCCTGATATTCTTCTGCTTGTGCTGCCTCGCCTGGTGCTGATGTATTGATGTGAATTTGCTTCCCGGACCTCCTGGGACGAACGGGAACTCTTTTTTCAAACCTATGGATGTAGGCCATTGCCTCATGAATGGCCTCGTCCAGTCCTACGGCGTCGGCATGAAGGTTCATGGACTCAATGAACAACTCGTCCACACCTTCCTCAGCTAGCAAGTCGTTCATGAGTCTTTTGCCCTGTTCTAGAGACATCTGATGCTGTTCCTGAACCAGTCGCATGGTTCGATATAGTCTCTTGATTTGTGCTGAATATGCTGGGGCACTTGCTAACTCGGAGAGTTCGTCATATTCTTGATGTTGTTCTTCGTCGGCTTCTTCTTCGTCTCCTCCTACCTCTTGTTCATCTACATCGACTTCTACAACTTGTGGTTGGGTGGGGGCCGATGTTGTTTGGGGTTGTGGTTCCTGAGCTCGCGCTGCTTCAGCTTCGAGGTTAGAGTCATAGATTAATCTGGCAATTTCTTCATCCGTGAGGTCCTCAAGAGTAAATCCCTGTGGAAATTCCAAATCTGATGGAATGGGTGGAAACACCAGATTAGGCCCCTCTGTGCTTGGTCTTGGTAGCCGGATTGTGAATGGCCTAACTCGTCGTGTCTGGGGAGGGGTGATTTCTGGTGTAGTGGTAGCTCCCCTTGGTTGAGCACAGGGTAGTTGGACTCCTCCCCTCATCTTCTTTGATGGGGGACCTGCTGCTGATAGTCTTCTCTGGAATTCTTGGACTCGGGACAACACGAGTGCCCGCTGAACAGGCACGTCATAAGCCAAGCATCTATAAATTATTCTGGTCAGAGCACAACACCCGTGGAGCACATTCTTCTGTTTCTTGTTCCACCTTTGATGGGCTAGGTGGATCTGATCTATGATCCAGTGTGGCACATTGATGGGCAGGCTTTCTGTCTCTACTAGATACAAGCTGAACCATATTTTCTTCGGAGGCATTGTGAATCGTTCTTGGGCAGGAAAAGCAAAATGTTGCATGATAGTTCGCAGGTGAAGCGCAATGGTAGGTGTCATCGCTACCATGTCCTTCAACTTATTAAGATCTTTGTGCTTCATTCGACCTGGAACCATGGTTTCCTTTTCTGTTGGGATGTGCATGCCATACATGCCCAATGCTTCTCTTACCAGATTGAGGGTCAACTTGAATCTTTTAAGCTCATTACCCGGCAGCAGTGATGGCAACACAAAGGTGCTGTCGCCTCCCTTGGCCCTGCTAGGCGTGATGGTACTGATCAGATATGAACATCGTAAAAAATCCGGCTTGGGTAAGTGAGTCCTGAAATAACTGTCCACCCCCGCTTTGATCCAAACTGATCTCATTACTTCGGCGTTTTGATAGCTTTCAAACTCGCGTGTGAAAAAGTGGTATCGACCCCATTTGCCATTGAATTCCAATTCTGCTTCCCAGAAATAGGTTCCATCGCCCAGTGGTCCAGCAACATCACTGAACCAATGCGCATGCTTACCTACTTGAGAAGTGTGTCCTTGAGGAGGATCCTGGATGGGGAGCACATGCACTGCTTGAAGCTCTTGCGGTCTTGCGGTGAGACGTGGCTCAAGGAGAAGTGTTTCTATGTCCACAATCTGGGCACCAGATCCGGCTTGAGAACTGGTACCTGCTTCTGCCATGGCCCTGTTTGCTGGTTGGTTCTGTGAGAATATAGAACCAAGTGTTAACATCGTAATGGATAGAATAAATTTGTGTTGTCCCCGTTACAACATTAACATGAGGTGGATGGTGAGTTAGTGGTTAGTAAGTGCATGAAGACAGTGTGTGTAGTTAGTGCTTGTGTTGTCCTAGGAGACTACTGCAGTTAGTAAGTGGGCATGAATTTACAAATTGGGGTCGGGGGTTTTATTACAGGCCCTAGGCTGCCAAATGCAGTGAATGGGCTTTGTTTTCGGTTTCGGAGAGTCTCTAGAGAGCTTCCTCGGTGTCGCTGTTTGGGAATGGGGCCTTTTAGGGACCCACTTATAAGTGATTACATGCATGCTCATGGGTCTTGGTGTGTTCATGAGTGTCGAGAACGAGTGAAATCTGGCAGTATGCATCGCTGCGTTATGCTGTTTAGGTTGTGGCCTCAGCGTAGCTATTTGTGCCATCAAGCAAGCCTTAGGCACCCAAATAGATTTTACTTTAGCAGAAGAATTTCTGAAAGACTTCTTATTAGCGTTGTGTTGTTGGTCACTAATAAGAGGCTTTGCCCCTGTAGTTGACGGTGATGCAACCGGTCGTTCGCCTTTCCGCACCCATACCTGGTTTATTTTCTGGGCCATTCTGCTGCGCGGGTGCTTTTGATCTCGGACATAGGTAGTACCCTGCTTCTTCTGCCTTTGATCCTCCTTGGGTTGCTGCCTCCTTCTAGCCTTTGGAAAAGAAGGGAGTTCCGTTGCATTCCTGACTCCTTTTTTGCGAATATCATTCCTCTGCAACACATAGTTTTGGGCAAGAACAGCATGGTCATCTTCATGTGTACCCCTGGAAGGACCAGGAGTCTGTGCCTTTCCTAGTTCCTTGAGTGCTCCATTGTCTAATTCTACTGTAACTCGACTATGATTGACCCAAACCTGGAGAAGTCCACTTCTTAGGTTTAGATTGACTGCTTGGTCGTAGATCCAATCCTGACCCAAGACGAGAGGTTCAGTGAGATCCTCATCTTGACACACTAGTACTTTAACGGTCATTGCCTCCTCGTGAATGTAGAGGGGAAGTTCCACCTCGCCCATGCAAGGGGTTTCCACGCCTCCCAATCCTATGAGGTATGCTTCCACAGGATGGACAGTTAACTGTAACTCTTGACAGTAAGACAACTTAACAGCGCTAGTGGCAGCACCTGAGTCAATCAAGGCTCTTACGGTCCTTGTACTCTTTCCTTGTCCTATGTCTATGGTTATGAAAGGACGTCTATCAATTATTCTATTCGAGCTTGTTCCTGCAACTTCACACATGGCTATGGGAAATCCTTGGTCTGCATAGTCATTCGCTCCAGGCTGATCTCTACCTTGCCTTCGTAATTTCATCCTTCTGATGCGTTCTAAAGCCTCTGCTTGAGCTTCTTCTCTAATTCTCTTTTCTTCTTCTTTGCGTTTCTTAGCAGTGTTGAGTCGGCTCAGCATTTCCTCCGTGAGGGGTTCCTGATACAACTTGACTCTGCATCCGCTAATATAGTTAGGGAGAACATCACCCTCTAATGTGGCCAATTGTACTGCTCCACTTGTGGAGATCCTATTGATGATCATAGGTCCGTAGCCTCTCTTTTCTAGCTTCCTCGCGTGTTGTTTCAGTGTATAGACTAAGACTAGATCTCCCGCTTTCAAGCCTTTATCCTTCACATGGGCATCGAAGTATGCCTTCTGTCTCTTCTTGGCTGCATATATTCCTGCAGCGGCTCTCAGTCTTGTTTCTCCTAATCGTTCAAGATCAAAGATCCTAGAGGAGAGCTCATGACCTGTCCATTCATACTCTTGTGCTACTCTCAATGTAGGAATCAGGAAGTCCAAGGGTAGCACAGCGTTTTGACCGAATACCATCTGAAAGGGGGTGGCTTGGAGTACCGTTTTGTAGGCAACTCGGTATGCCCAAACAGCATGGTGTAGCTGTTTGTCCCAGTCAGAGCGTTTAGTGTTCACTAATTTCGTCAGTACATTGCATAAAATCTTATTAGTGCTCTCAGCTTGTCCATTAGCTTGAGGGTGATAAGGGGCAGACTTCTTGTGTATTACCAAGAATTCTTGGAGTAGATTTTCAATCACTTCGTTCAAGAAATGAGTGCCTCTATCACTTACAAGCTCTATAGGTAGCCCGTATCTTGTGAATACATTCTCAAACAAGAATTTGGCAGTTGTTTGAGCATCGTTCTTGGTTGTAGCTTTTACCTCTACCCATTTGGTGAGATAATCTGTTGCCACAATGATGTATTCCGCATGAGAACCCTTAGCTGGGGGATTAATAGGACCTACAAAGTCTATTCCCCACTTAGAGAATGCACGTCCACCCATCATAGGTTTCAGTGGCATCTCATCTTTGCGTATAGGATACTGAGTCCTCTGACAAACATCACACCGTTTCACATAGGTATGTGCATCCATGTGAAGGGTAGGCCACCAGAAGCCCGCAAACAATATTGCCTTGATCACCCGATCTGGTCCAAAGTGTCCTCCTGCTACACCTTGGTGAGCAGTCTCCAAGATTTTGAGATATTCACTTTCATGGACACACAGTCTCAGGTAACCATCCTTACCGCGCTTGTATAGATTATCACCAACGAGTGAATAATCCTGGGCTTCTTGTTCCAAACTCCTTTTTCTAGCTAGAGTCATGTCTGGAGGGAATGTGTTTGTCCTCAAGAATGATACTAGAGGTTCACTCCAATCTGGCACAATGGATACTTGATAGAGAGTGGCATGTTCCACAGGTGGTTTAGTGCAACAGATTGGGCATTCCTTGCACAACTTTTGGACATCCGCTTCCATAGTTGGCCAGTGTACTCCGAATCTCTTTAGAGTCTGTAAAGTTCGTTGCTTTGAATGGTGTTGCTCTAACGCACCTACATGTGCTAATTGCAACCATTTAGCGTACTCATCCTCTTCCACGCAACAAGCCAAGATCCCTTGATCTGTGTGCTTGTACATGCTTCCTGCCATGATGTGATACTTTTGGGCTTTCACGATCTCTCTATTCCGTGTGTTTACCACTGGATGGTTGGGCCCGTATGTCAATACTGGTACCAATGGCTTAGCCCACTGCGGTACAACTTCCAAATTAAACAAGTAAGCATCAGGAAGGTCATCTGACACTCCTTGTGGGGCTTCTCCAGATGTGAGCCTAGAGAGGTGATCTGCTCTCAAGTGAGTCCTACCCTTTCTTACCACAACCTCAAAATCATATTCCATTAGCAAGAGAAACCATCTCACTAATCTTCCTGTATTGCATGGCTTGTTTACGAGGTATAACAATGCCTGATGATCAGTAAAAAATTTAAACTTATTTGCAAGCAAATAATGTCTAAACTTTTTAACTGCATATACCATGCCTAATCCTTCTCGTTCAGTAGTGGTATAGTTTCGTTCAGCCGCATTCAATTGTCTACTGGCATAGGCAATTGGAAGATCCATATTTCCTTCACCAGTAGGTTGTGCGAGTACACATCCAATAGCATAATTGGATGCATCAACATGAACATGGAATGGCTTATTCCAATCTGGTGTGGTCAAGATTGGTGCTGAACACAATCTTCGTTTAAGTTCCTGGAAGGAATTCTCACATTCATCCGTCCACTCAAAGTTAGTCAGAAGTCCGTACATGGGCTTTGCAATGACAACATACATGTGTATAAATCGTCGATAATAACCACAATGCCCCATGAAAGCTTGTACTTCCTTGACATTCTTTGGCCTAGGTAGCTCTGCTATGGCTCTCACTTTCTCTTCGTCAGTAGATATGCCATTCTTTGACACTATGTGTCCTAGAATCTTACCTTGCCTGACCATAAAAACGCACTTTTCTGGGTTCAGGCAGACTTGATATTCTCTACATTTGTCAAAGATTTGTCTGAGTTCAGGAATATGAGTTTGTCTAACATTGGAATGAGCACAAAGATCATCAACATAGACTTCTAAACTCTTCCTCAGGAACTCCTTAAACACATGGCACATCAGCCTCTGGAAGGTAGCTGGTGCATTGGTAAGCCCAAATGGCATTACTCTAAAAGCAAAAATACCCCATTCTGTGGCAAAGGCTGTCTTGTGCTGATCCTCTGGAGCTATGGCTACTTGATTGTAGCCCGAAAATCCATCAAGGAAGCTGTACACTTCCTTGCCTGCCACTCTTTCTAAGAGATGTTCTGTGATGGGAAGCGGATAGTTATCTCGAATCGTGGCGGCATTAACCTTTTTCAAGTTAATGCACACATGCAGCTTGCCATTCTTCTTGGGCACCACTACGATGGGGGACACCCATTCAGTGTGCTCAATTTCGTAGATAAATCCAGCTTCAACCAGTCTATCTATCTCTTCTTTGATCTTAGCAGCATAATTATCGTTATATGTATAAGGCTTTTGCTTCGAGGGTTTAGCATCTGAGGTCATGGGAATAGTGTGTGAGCATATGTCTGGGTCAACCCCTTTCAAATCCTTGTAACTCCAAGCGAATACATCTCTGTATTCTCTTAGCAAGGCAGTCAATTCATGCTCTTCTTCTTCTGTCAGGTCATGGCCTATATACGTGCATCTCTCCTCTCCTTCTTCTAGGGCCACTACGATCTTCTTGGTAGTTTCTTTGTTATCATAGGCCTCTCCTGATTGTGCCTCTCGTTTGGGCATTCTAATCATGACTCTCCTGTCATCTATCTCATACTTCTTAAAATTTTCTGGGACCTCAAACAAAGATTCTTCCTCTTCTGGTAAGGCTTCCCTCTTCTTTCGTTTCTTTCCTTCTTCCTTAGGGGTCATATGCGTTGTTAATCTCACATCATTTGTAACCTCTCCATGCCTCTGGGGTCGAAATTCTACTTCATGGAAGTATTCTTCATCTGATGCAAATGGAGGGTCCATAATGATTGACTCTAGATCGGAGTCACTTGCATCCTCAAATGCATCAGGGCTAGGTTCGCATTCTTCTAAAACTGCCTCTCCCATGATTGGCTCTATGGAGAAGACTGAAATATCATAGCCATCCTCATCACAGTGAGGTGTCCATTGTTCTTCATTGATGGCTACGTCCATTGTTGCTAAAATTTTTGCCCAGCCATGGGGTTCAAATTCCTCGTCTGGAAAAACTACAGGTGCATAGGCTGGGTCTTGAATGGGTCTATGGGTTTCGTTCGCACCTATTTCTCTGGCCTTTTCTCTCTTTTCTTCCTCTACTGCTACCTTGCACATCCATAAGTGGGTGTCTTCATGCATCCATGAGGATCCAGACCCTATGGAATGCACCGATTCTGTGTCATCTTTGGCTCTATGGATGGGATTCCACTGGATAGGAGGTACATCTCTATGAGAATAATCCTTGAGATTGACTTTGGTTGTAACACCTAAGTGCTGTAGGTACAAAGAATTGGTTCCCCAATCCTGTACCACTTGCAACTGTCGCATAAATGGTCTTCCCAAAATCATCTCATAGGCATGATTTTTGCTGAAGTCACATATAGCAAAACTATGTTCAAACTCGACACCACAAGTGGTGAGAGTTATCCCTTCTAGCAATCCTAGGGGTCTCTCTATGTGACCATCGGCCATTTGCAATTTCATTCTCGTCGGCCTGAGGGCCGGCTTGCCCCAACGTTTCCCTAAGGAGGTGGTGGCAATTGCAACTCCTGCACCTGAGTCCAAAATCGCTTTGGTGGTGTACTCCTGGTAGGTGATGGGAAGATAGGTGTTCCCTTCTTCACCTTCACACATATCTCCTATCTTATCCAAGGGAATTTCTGGCACTGTCCTATGGGATCCTACCTGGGAACGAGGTTTTGCTATCTCTGGTACTTGTTTGGCTACAGGTTTCCATAATTCAGGTCTAACCTTGAGTAGCTCTTCTAACTTGAGATTACACTGCACATTAGTGTTCTTCACTACCTCTGTGTTCCTAGGTATGACTGAGTCGTCGTTCCTTACCATGACTGTGGGTGCTCTCATACATGTGGACTTTGCTTCCCATGGGCCTGTGAAGTGGGGTAGCTCTTGTATGGAATTAGACTCAAAGTCTAATCTCTCGTGAGACTGAACACTCTCATGCTCCCCGTAAATGGATGGGATGTCTTGTGGGAATTGGTCGTGTGCATCGTCCACAAGTTCAAAAGGAGGGGCGACCTCGCTTTCGTTATCCCATTTGTCTTCTTGAATCTCTCGTAGGAAGTCTGGTGCAAACCGATTCATAGAAGAAGTGTCTGGCTCCGTAGAATTAGGTACATATGCTACCTGGGAAGGAGGGCTTATTCTATCGTTGGCTCTTTCCTCGTTGTCATAGATAGCTGAAGCACAAGCTTCTTGGGGAGGATTACTTATGCTATTACTTTTCCGAACAGGCTCATACACTCTCTGGGAAGGAATGTGGATTACCTCTGGAGGTACGTAAGCTTTCGAGGGAGTCTCCTGTGACCTTTGGGGGGGGAGATAAGCTTCTTGAGGAGGCTTGCTTATCTGTTCTCTCGCCCTTTCCTTTCTTTGAGGGACAGGTTCCTTTTCTGATTGTGCAAGTAGCCTTTCTATTCTTTCTAAGGAGGGGAAGTTGTCTGGTTTAGTGGAATTGGCTGCATAAACTTCCGATGGGGGATGGCTCAGGTTTTTGCTTGCTTTTCCTTTCTCCTGATTTTTTTCTTCCTTGTCAGATCTTGCAATTATCCTCTCTAACTTTTCTAGGAATCCATCCAAGTGTAATTGCATCTTGGCTGAGCCCGAGTAATTGAAAAGGCGACTGGCTTCAAACATAGTCTGAGCCAATGCGACCATTTTTGCGCACAGTTTGGTTCTTTCCATCTCTAGGTCAGCTCTAGGATAGCACTTGTCATGATCCGTGACGTTTGGCCCTTCTTGGATTCTGGCCTGATATGCTTTCAGCATCATGTTTAGGTCTTCAGGAGTGGGATCTGCTAGGACTGATCCTACTCTAGGGGGTGGTGGGATTTGATGAGGCTGTGGGGAAGGTGGTGGGTCAGATGGAGATGGTAGGGGTGACGGCGGTGTATTGTGAGAGGGGATTTGAGAGGTGATTTCAGTTATCCTAGCTTTGGTTTCTCTTATGCTTTCCTCAAGTTCACTCATCTTTTTAGCCCATTGTCTTTTCATTCTTTCCCGACTATCTTTCCATGCTCTAGTCCTTTTCTTTGTTATGCTTTCGGTTTCACTAGCCTCTGAGTTCTTACCCTGGTTTGTCTCTTGGTTTTGCTGCAATGCCTGAGCTCTAGTGACTACCTGCACTGGTGCAGTGGAAGTGACGCTTCCTGAGGAATCTACAACCAACCCAATCACATTGATCGGAGTGATTTTTGGCATATTATTGGGGTTCTTTGGGCAATCTCGTAAAAGATGCTCTTTTCCACAATCTTGGCAAAAACCTTGGATAGTCACTGACTGGGGTTGTGTAGGTGGAGGTAAGGGACAATCACGAATGAAGTGATCCCCTTGACATCGGTAGCACGGTCCTCTTGGGAATGGGGGTCTTACTTGCCTAGGTTGAGGCCTGGGGTTGGGGTTTGCATACATGACGTTCGTGTAATCTGACTCCCAACTAGGTTCACTTGGTTCTTCACTATAGTAAGACTCACCATGTTCTGGAGACTGCATGTAGTAAACCTGGGGACTGTCGACATGTGTAGAGTCAAAGCTATGGTCACTTGGGTCACTTTCTGAGATCAATGGGGTTACTGGTACTATGGCCCTATTTAGGTTTTCTTCTGCAACAGCATACTTTACTGGAATCGCGTTAGCGGGGTTTGGAGGCTGTTGAGCTAGCACCGGTTGGGGTCTCTGTTGGGCCTGATATTGTGGTTGGTAGGTTTGTTGGGGTCTAGCATATTGTGGTGGTGGATTTTGGTTCTGGTATCGGCCTTGTTGGTAGGGCTGCGGATAGGGTTGCCTAACTGTCTGCTTGTTGTATGGGCAATCTTGTGCGGTGTGATTGGTGTATCTCCGTTCTATGGTGCAGTACTGGCTACTAGGGTTTACTTGGGGCTGAGCCATAATAGGGCAGACATTCGCCATATGGTCACCACCGCATGTATAGCATCTCTTCACAGGGGCAAACCTTGGGATTTGTTTGCTAGTTACACCTAATTTCTGAGCTACTTTTTCGGCAAGTTCCTCAATTGATGTGGACTGCGTGGAAGAGTGGCTAGATGCACTATCTGAATCTTTGTAGATTTTGGAAAGCTCTAGCTCTTCCCCTACGTTATCTTCAATGTCAATGCACATGCGTACACATTCTTCTATAGTCCTAGGGTCCTTCAGATACACATAGGATCTCAATTTTGTACTTAGCAATCCGTCAAGGAATAAGGCTACTTGTTTAGCAGATGTGGGTAGCTCCGAAATAGGACATCTTTCAAGATATTGTCTAAATCTCCTTCCGGCCAATCTGACAGTCTCTTGGGGGGTCTGTTTGAAGCTGTGAATCAATGAGGATGTATTGTGTCTTATGCCGCTCTTAGAGAACTCTACAATGAATGCCTCTAGGAGTTGGTCTATGCTCCTGAACTGACGCTCATCTAATGGCTGAAACCATGTAAGTGCCGTGTTCCTAAGGGTTAGACCGAAGGCATTGTACTGCGTGAACAGATCTTCCACTTGTTCAGCTCTCAAGACTTGCTTGAACTCTGCCACATGATCATAGGGATCTCCTGTGCCGTCAAAGTAATTCTTCATGGACTTAACGAGCTGGGTGGGTCTCAAAGTTCTTGTGTGCTCTCTAGGCCTCGGCAGAGGGAATCCATCTACATTTCTTTGGTTCCTGTGAGCTCTATGCATCTCAGGTTCTACCCTATTCGTCTCTGTTCTCGTTCTTTCTCTGCCCACGGGGTTGGCAAAACTTACTTCTGGTCTGTCTTTACTTCTGTCTCTTTGTATACCATGAGCCTGGGATGTTCCAGCTCCAGGGTGACCATAGGATACACTTGATCTTGGTTGGGGGAAAATAAATTCACCCTTCCAAGTGTAGGCATGCCTATCATTTTGTGTCACCACAAAGATTCGTTCTGAAGCATGATCTAGGTAGGTCACTCTACCTGGGCTATCAGGATCCTTAAACTCATAGATCATGATTGTTCCTATATTAGTTGGGTGGTTCGGTTTATACCTCCAAAAGGCTTCGTCTGTTTCTCGATTGAGAAGCAAATCTATGCACTTGTTATCTTGGGGGACCCACTCTGGCGTGATAATCCTAGTGAGAACTGATTTACCTCGAGGGGTTCTAGGTTCCACTCCCATGTTTCCTTGTTCCAAGTCACCCAAGTCCGCTTCTGAGATTACATTTCCAAAGTCATCTGTCCTATCTGGATGACTGGTGACTACGTATATGGTTCCTTCCTTGTCCAGGTATGCACCGTTTTCAAACTTGACAGCTGGGTGCTCTAGTCCTATGGATTGGTCAGGGTTTTTAATCTGGACCACGGATCTTCCTAGGCCGTCCTCATAGATGCTAGCACCTAATCGGTTGGTCCTAAGGTATTCCAACTGTGTTTTGTAAGGGCCTTCTACCCTGTACAAGTAAGGCACACCTGGACTTCCCGTAGGTCTGTCCATGCCTTGAGACATCTCTGATTCGCTGGTATCAGAGCTAGGGTAATGAGAGTGGTGGCTCAATTGCTGGGCCCAAGACCTTGCAGTGCGATTGACACTAGCCTCTGAAGACCTAAGGCTTTGTCTCTCTCTTGCTAGGTGTCGTCCTGATCTAAGGTTCATATGCCTAACTGATTAGCCCAATTTTTGCCCAGAGTACAACCTCGTTGCCGATCAATTGGTATCAGTCACTTGATTCTTTTTAGTTATTTCTCGTGTTTAAGGTCTTATCTGATATTTCGTCGTCAGGAATACTTGAATGTTCTTCGTACTTTCAGGTTGATCGTCCCAAGTTAGGTTCTTTCCCTTATGTTGTCGACAGTACAGAGATTCAGTTTTTAGCTTGAACTTGAGTTTTTAGGTAGTCTTCAACTTGATAGTGGCCTATCGTCGCCCTGACTTACTCCTACTTCTACTCGTTCTTAGCTTGAGCTAGGAAATGACAGAGGGAGTTGAGAATATTCCAACCTTACTTGTTGATCCCTTGCTTTATGGTGCTCGAGAATCCGGTTCTCGAGCTTGCAAAGAAATCTTGCTTTGTATGCTCCAAGTTGATCTCAATGGACCTGTAAAAGTCCCACGGTTAGCTCAATGCTTATTTTCAAAGGACAAAACCAACCACTTTCATTCATGTAACATAAACACACATGTGCATTCTGACTTTTAGGAAAATAAGTCTAAAGACCCCTGACTTTGATCCCCCTGGGTATGGTCAACTTCAAAATACCCTCTCTGAAAATCAACGCATTATCTTTATAAAAAACAGTTGAGGTCGTGTAGTGTATGCCACGAGCTTTCCAACAAGCCCAAGAGCTCAAAAATTGGATTTCGTATGAAAAAGTTATGACTGTTCAGGGTTTAGGGAGTTAAATCAGGATTCAATACAAGCTAACAGTCAAACAGGAATACTCGAGTAGCTTGTGGCACGGCCTCGCGATGCAATACTACACCCTAGTATTTGTCCCACACTCAATCAAATTTAGACCAATAATTTTGCCTTGAAAATTTGACCTAATTTGCCCTTCTAACGCGTTCGCAAAGTCTGTCGGTCGCGATTGACAGGTCAGTCGCGATCGACGTGTCGATCGCGATTGACAGGTCCGTCGTGGCTGTCAGTCGTGATTGACTGGTCAGTCGCGATTGACACGTGGCCGAAAAGTCAATCAATCGTGGTCAAAGCATCGTTGACTCTGTCGGTCGCGATTGATGCATCGATCGCGATTGACAGGTCGGTCGCGAGGGTCTGTCGATCGTGGTCAAACAGTCGTTGACCGTGTCGGTCGCGATTGATAGAGCCGTCGTGGTCTGTCCGTCGTGGTCAAACAGTCGTTGACTGTGTCGGTCGCGATTGATGAGTCGGTCACGATTGACACGTGTCACGCGTATGGTCAGTCGGTCGTGGTCAATCGGTCGTTGACTCTGTCGGTCGCGATTGATGAGTCGATCGCGATTGACAGGTCGGTCGCGAGGGTCTGTCGATCGTGGTCAATCGGTCGTTGACTCTGTCGGTCGCGATTGACAGAGCCATCGTGGGCTGTCGGTCGCGATTGACGTGTCGATCGCGATTGACAGGTCTGTCCGTCGTCGTTTGTCGATCGCGATTGACAGGGCGATCGCGATTGACAGAAATCTGTGGAATTTCAAAAAACTAAACACATTTTTGGGAAGCTCTAGGCCTGTAGGTCATGGATATGCACTTTGTTTAGCAATTAGAGCAATTTTTCAGTCGGTCGCGATTGACAGAGCTCGGCGACACACAGACAGTTACTCAGATTTCCGTACCTGCGCAGAGTGCTGGGGATGATGATGCGGCCTGTACCTGCAGAATGCTCACAAAACATGCAAAAAACAGCACATGCAAATTCGCTCTCTCGCTCTCTCTCACAAGTGAAATGAGGGAAATGAGGTGGAGATGGGGATATAGTCAAAAAACTGAAATTTTCGCGATGATGGAGATGGACGTGGGAGATGATGATGATGATGATGGTGATGATGATAGTGAAGAAAGTAAAAGAAAATCGATGAGCGTGAAGAAAATACCTACAACTCCAACGCGTCAACTCTACGTCTTACCATCACACGCTCGTCCTCAAAGCTCGATCCCCGGCAACGGCGCCAAAATTTGGTGTAGCTCAGTGATGAGTAGCACCTCCTTTAATGTCAATCCGGGAAGACGTGAGGATGGTATGAAGACCTCGAGCAAGTGGCGGCACAAGTGCGTGAGTGAGAAGCACACAAGCATGCACACACATACACACACACGCGCACACACGGCAAGACAAAGAGAGAGAATCAATGGAGTTCTTTAGATTACTTTCATAAGCTCTTACAAGTTCGTTTCTATTACAATCTAACCTCAAAAATGAGCTCTCTAGCTCTTTTTATAGTTTTTAACTAGCTTTTGGCCTTGTCCAGACCTAGTGTCCGGCCTAGTTAAAAATTAGGTTCCAGGGCTTATTTGGGGGCTCAAACGAGATCTAAAAATTACGACAATTGGTACGCAACTACTTCTAAGGCTCCTCAAGCTCAAGGACTCCTTGGCTTGCACAAAATGGAGCTACAAAAATGTGAAATGATATTTACAATGGTTGTTAGTGATAAAAATCACTGTTGTTGTAGGGATTTCTTCTAGTGATCTGCCATACATATCTTCGAGCTCCCTACTTGCTCTTCCTCCCTGCATGTCCATCTCTTTGATTTGTATTAATGTCTTGAAAAAATATTGGCCTACTTGCCAGATCTTCTTTGACTGCCCTGTTTGCTTGTGCTGTCCCTTCGCTCTGACTCCCTTCTTTGACTTTCACGTCTTGTAAGTCCTGGTGTACCAAGGCTACTGCCAACATTAAGCTACCTAGAATTCCCCAAGAGGAATTAAGCTAACTGCTGCTATGCTCAGAGAATTATGTAAAACACTGGACATGTGTATGAACCAAGAATAGCAAGTTTTCACCTCTGAGCTAACTCCAACTTATCTGTTTTGATCTATCTTTTTGAGAGTGATCTTCCAAGGTACATAGGGTGTCTAATACATCCATTGGCAAGCTAAAAGGGCCCACCATATACTCCTAGAGTTCATTTGGCTGGTGTAGATCAAGGATTTTGCAACACCTCTTCATCTTCAAGCACATACCTATCCATCTCTTCACATTGAGCACATAAAATTGAAATAACAAAGCATATCCAAGTGAAAAAGTAGAATTTGGACTTTTGCAGTGTCCAAATGAGCCTCTATAAGGTATTCCTAGTTCCTATAGAGAGATTGCAGAGGCTTTTTGACCTGCAAAAAATTATCCAAAATTGATCTTATAGAGCTTAGAAGATAAGCTTCAAGCTCCAACAACAATCATGGAAATTTGATACCCGAGCAAGAAATAGCACCTTGTTGAAGTAGAGGGTGTAAGCATGAGCTAGAGTGTAAGCAAGAAAAAGAAATCTTGCCATGGGGGTGACTTTGAGGCTTTGAAAGCTAAATATTTTGAGATCCAAAACTTGAAGAAATGGTTGATTCTCAAAGTGCATGCAATAAAGAATATGACCATATATTGGTCTTGAAGATTGACAAGAGCTATCTTCCTCAACTCATGGATCAAAAATAAAAAAAAAAAAGCTTTTTACCTCCCCACAACTCCGTAATCGTGAACTTCTTCTTCCCCTTTTCTCAGAAAATCAGAGAATGCGAGATTTTTTTATCCCATATGCTTTCGAGTTGTGAAGCTGAGACACCAATTTAAGATACTATGCACGGAGATCGATGCAAGGTAGTATTCATAATTATAGTGGAGTGTATATGGCTGAGACACCTATTGATAAATCTATCCATGGAGATTGATGCAACTATGCATATTCCCACTGATAGTTAAAGTGCATTGGCAATTGCAAGAAATATGGGGTTTCATGCATGCACAAAGTGTAGAGAGTACATGCACAGAAGCAAAACGAAAATAAGAGTGTACTCACAAAAGAAAGAGTGTGAGAGACTCAAAGTGAGTAGACCAAGAAATGGGTAAACTCACATGGATTAGAAATGAGCTTGCTAAGAGCATGGAGTAGGCTCCTCAAGCTTCCAACCAAGTACAAATGGGGGGAGGGGCCCTCCTTATGTAGATTGGGGAGGGGCTCTCCAAAGTACATCTCATGTGGGATAATTCCCCTATAAGGAGAATGAATACAATGGTAGAAGAAAGTGGCAAGGTGCCCAAATACAAAGAATATAATATAAAATGGAAATGGAATGGAAATAGAGTGACTCCAAGATACAAAAGGGAGATGCACAATCATATTCTCAACACCCCCTTTGTAGCTCATGTATGGAGGATGCTAGGGTATGAGAGAAGGGTCCATGAGGAATGTAGTAGCAACAACACGAGCACCAAATAGGAAGTTTGCATGTCGAAGTCCATAGCCTCCAAGGGGTATCAACCATGCAAGATCGCCAGATACGCCATAAGATGTCCACCAAATGGATCAAGCGGATGCTCCATCGGTACCCCACCAATGAGGTATAGGAATGGAACAAGATCTCACTGGACGAGATCACCTCCATGCGAGATAGATAGGATGAATCCATGTGGTATGTGGAACCTCCAGAGCTTTGACAATATCCACCACAAGATGTGTATCGCCAAGAAGTAGGTCTTGCAAGAATGAAATATAAAGCATGAAGCATAAAATCATAGTCACATGGTAGTACATTTGTATGCTATAGTCCTCCATGGAGTGTACAAAGTCCTGATGTGTGTTGATAGAACCAGGAAGCTTCCTATAAATTGAGAAGCTGGCTTAGAAAAGGATCCGACTAAGTGATGAATGCAAGTAGATGCAGGAGTATCCTGTGGTAAATGAAAAGATGTTGGACTCCAAGAATGGAAGAGTACGAGTTCAGAATGCTGCTGTAGTCGAGTTAAGTTGAATGGAAAATGATGAGTCACTGATCCTAGAGTAGTGCCTAACTAAAATTGAGGGGAAATGTAATAAACCTAGGAGGTATAGCCATCTATAGTATAAGCGGAGATTGTGTCTCTGATTCCTCATGCTCCAAAACTGTACCATGATCTACAAAGTCATGTACAAAGAGAGCATGATCCACATAGTGTGACTATTTGAAATTGGAATGATCCCCCTATCCAACCGCTAATAACTTATCAATCTCCTCTTTGATCTTGGCTAAATATACAGCATTATAGGTGTACGTTCTTTGTTTGGAGGGTTTTGCTTCTCGAGTCATTGGAATCCTATGAGAACAAATAAGGGATACACTTCTTTAAGATCTTCTTAAGTCCAATAAAATACATCTCTATATTCTCGAATCAACTCTATTAGAACCTGCTCTTCTTCTAGGGATACATCCTTACCTATATATGCGCATCTCTCTTCTTCACCTTCCATGGTCAATAACACCTCTTCTGTTTGTTCTTTGTTGTCATAAGCTATTCCATCTATGCCTCTCTCTTAGGCATTTGAATAGCTATTTTCCTTTTTTCAACTTCATACCTTTTGAAATGTTTAGGTACCTCAAATGATTCATGGTGTAACTCTTCATGAATTTTGGTTTTCTCCACTTTAGGTTTTTCTTAATATCCTTCTATAGCTAGTACTTTTGTGCTTACTTTGGTATCATCTTTTCTATCTCTCTCAGGTATTGTTCTTCTTAATCGAATTTAGGTTCCATTCTATACTTTCGTAGTCCTCCTTTCATTCTTTTTCTCAAATTCACCTTCTTCCACCTCTTAAAGGACTACCATGTATAGACTTACATCATATCCTTCCTCATCTATGCATTCATTCATGGTTAATACCTCTTTGTTCACACAAACATCTAGGGTGGCTAATATTTCCATCCATACATGTAGCTCAAATGCTTCATCTTGAAATATTTATGGCATGTAAGTAGGCTCTTCTATTGCTCTATAGCTTTCATGTCCTACTTTCCAAGCTTGAAGTCTATCTTCCTCTCGTTTTGCTTTCTTACACATCCATAGTTGGGCATCCTCATTCATCCAAGATTGGTCACTTGACCCTGCACTATGGATGGACACATCATCTTCTTTTCTATGTACAAGGTTTCATTGTGATGATGGTACATCTCTATATGCAAAAGTGTGCAGATTTATTTTTGTAGTGGAACCTTGATGCTAGAGATACAATGGATCCCATCACCAATCTTTTACTACCCTCAACTATCTCATTAATGTTTGTCCTAAGATCATCTCATAATTGCTTGTTTTTCCAAATTGATAGGTTGCCAGTGTGTGTTCAAATTTCACTCTGCAAGTAGTCAAGAGTACCTTTTCTAGCATTCCTAGCCGTCTTTCAATGTGACCATTGGCCAATTGTAATTTCATTCAAGTGGGTTGTAGGGTTGGTTTTCCCCATTTTTCCTAGATCTCTTTGGCCGCTATTCCTACTCCCGCTCCTATGTCTAAAACATTTTTAGTCATATGTCCTCAGAATGTGATTGGGAAGCATGTATTTCCTTCATCTCCCTCACTAAATTCTCCCACTTTGTGAAATGGAATTTTAATTGTGGGTGTCGTCTCCACTTTATCCTTTTTGATTGATTGGTTTGTCTCGTCCAAATTTAAAATTTTTTGCTAATCTATCCCACAATTGAGGTTTAATTTTGTAGCAACTCCTCCAATGTTAAGGAACATTGGACTTTGGTTCTTTTTAACTCGGATAAAGTGTTTGAGGTTTTGTTGGCATCATATGGGAAGATGCCAAGTACGAGCATGTATGCAGATCTAGCACTGAGGCAACCCATCAATTTTTTTCCAATCCTTACACATTTTAAAAGTGATTCTCATCACTAAAAACCATTGTAAATACCATTTCCCTTTTTTGTAGCTCCATTTTGTACAAGCCGAGGAGTCCTCGAGCTTGAGGAGCCCTAGAAGTAGTTGCCTACCAATTTTCATATTTTTTAGATCTCGTTTGAACCCTCAAATAAGCCCTGGAACCTAATTTTTAACTAAGCCGGACACTAGGTCTGGACAGGGCCAAAGCTAGTCAAAAACTATAAATAGAGCTAGAGAGCTCATTTTTGGGGGAGCTTCTTGTAGTTTTGAGCTTGTATGAGAACTTGTTTGTAATAGAAGTAATTCCATTGTCTTACTCTCTTTGTTCTTGGTGTGTGTGCGTGTGTGTGTGTATGTGTGTGCATGTTTGTGTGCTTCTCACTCACGCATTTGTGCCTTCACTTGCTCGAGGTCTTCATAACATCCTCATGTCTTCCTGGATTGACATTGAAGGAGGTGCTACTCATCACTGAGCTACACCAAAGTTTTGGCGCCGTTGTCGGGGATTCAAGCTTTGAGGACAAGCGTGTGATGGTACGACATAGAGAGGACACGTTGGAATGGTAAGTAGTAGGTAAATTTCTGATTTTTCTCCATCTCCATCTCCATCTTCATCTCCATCTTCATCTCCATCTTCATCTCCTTCTCCACCTTATATTCCCACTTCCAAATCATTTCCCTCATTTTCTTTGTGCAAGTTTGAGAGAGAGCGAGTGTGTGTCCTTGTTTGTGTGTTTTTTTGCATGTTTCTTGTAGGTTTCAGCTCCATCATCATCTCCAACAAGCTCAGCAGGTACGGAATCTCTCTGCGCAAGCCTCGAGGCGTCGAGCTCGAGCTATCGCGACACATCAAAAAGTTGCCCCAATCACGATTCTGAGTGCACCACGACACTGCGCAGCCCTAGAGCTCCTAGGATCACTAGACAGAACAGAAAAATTCACCATATCCCGACCTATCGTGACACCTCGAGGTATTGCGACACTCCCAGGTATCGCGACACCCCGACCTATCGCGACACTCCTAGGTATCGCGACACTCCCAAGTATCGCGACACCTCCACCTATCGCGACACTTCGACCTATCGCAACACCCCCGACCTATCGCGACACCTCCACCTATCGTGACACCTCCACCTATTGCGACACCTCGACCTATCGCGACACTCCCAGGTATCGCGACACCCCGACCTATCGCGACACTTCCACCTATCGCGACACCCCGACCTATCGCGACACCTCGACCTATCGCGACACCTCCACCTATCGGGACACCTCCACCTATCGTGACACCCTGACCTATCGCGACACCCCGACCTATCGCGACACCCCGACCTATCGCGACACTTCCACCTATCGTGACACCTCGACCCGACCTATCGCGATACCCCGACCTATCGCCACACATGGGCTTAACGCATGAAATTTTAGAGTGAATTAATTGAGTGAATTGAGGTATATTTGGGCTTAGTTTTGGACACATTGGGATAACATTAGAGCCTTAGAAGCGGGCAAAGGACCTAGAAACCAGGGAGGAATTTCCTGAGCCCTGAGAGCCTGTTTTGACCCCTAAGTGCCTGAATGGTCATAACTTCACCATACGAACTCTGGTTTATGAGATTTTGGTCTTGTTGGAAAGCTTGATTGGAGAGTGATTGAGGGAAGTTAGCCTCCCAAACTGAACTATAAATAGATGGCAGTTTTAGTCGTGGTTAGAGAGACCTATGTGAAGACCTCCAAGTGCTGAGCTTTATGCCATATCAAGGTGTGATTACAAGGAACGCATATGCATCAGTAAGTCCATTGTATTGTACAAGCAATATACTTTCATTTTCATGATCATTTGGGTTCATATTTCCATGTTCTTGTGAAGTGTACTACTCACTGCCATTACTCTCAGTTTTTGTAGTCAGATTGCAGAGATGTTTTCTCTGAGCTTGGTGCATCATTTTTAGTAATTTAACTTGGTAAAGTTAGCTCTATAAGTCTACTATATGCTCACAAATTCTCATGTCATTTGGATGTTGCAATCTTCAGTTATGTTCATTTGACGTCAACAGGGTTTGTTCGTCTTCACTTCTCTGTCAGGTACCCGATTTTTTAACTCACCTTGTCAGAGCCATTTCTCAGTGGTTACTTATCCAAATTCAGTGATTGAAAGCTTGTTAAATTCCGCTACTATCTAGTATAACCATACAAATTTTCATAGTCATTGGATTCCTACATTTTGAGTTATGTTCATTTTTCTGCTCACTGGTCTCAAACTGTAGCAGCCCGTGAAAGTCGGGATGATGTCATCACTTCTTAAAACTCATTCTCAGTGTGTGGTTTATTATTTTTGATGAGATTACTCTTGAAAGTTAGCTCTGTAAGCTACCTAGAATTCCCCAAGAGGAATTAAGCTAACTGCTGCTATGCTTAGAGAATTATGTAAAACACTGGACATGTGTATGAACCAAGAATAGCAAGTTTTCACCTGTGAGCTAACTCCAACTTATCTGTTTTGATCTATCTTTTTGAGAGTGATTGTTGCAGAGCACAGAAGAGCACTAGGCAGAGAAAACGAAGGGCCCCAAAATTTTTCCAATTTGGACACATAACTTTTGTATTATAACCACTCTTGTATATATTTTCCGTTGTAAATGCACTAGAGGAGTCCTCTAGATGCATCCCCGCAGAAGATTAGAAGCTTACCCATGTAAATTAGTAGAGAAATTAGTCTTTTAGTGAATAAAGTGCCGGTCTCTTGTGTGAAAAGACCAAACTTAGGGCACTAGTATATAAGTCACTTTGTGACTCTTTGTAAGAACTTTTTGCCATTGTGAAGAAGGAGCTCTACAGATTTTCGAGTTTGCCTCTTTCATGTTGATTTTGATCTTCATTTCGCTCTTGTATGTGTGTGTTATGCTTGAAATGCATGTGTAGGACTGTTGTCTACCCATTCCCCTTGATTTTGAGCTGCTGTAGTGCGTGTGTGAGGTAGGAGGAGTTGTGGCGTGGGTGTTGGTGTCTCCCATCATTCACTGTTTTTGCCATAACTTGAAGCAGAGTGGTCAGAATCGAGCGAAACCACTTCCAGTAGATGCGTCTCGGCGAGAGCTTCGAAAGGAGTACCCTATTGCCTATATTCGAAGTTCGAAGCTGAGAGAAATCTTTGAATTTCTGAAAACTGCTGTAAGAGGCTTTGCGGCAAACACTTTCAGTATTTCAGTGAGTGTGAGAGGTAGTAGTCTTTTCTCATGCATGCTAGCTAAACCACTTTATTTTCCATCACGTGTGCACACGTCTTCATACACTTGGTACGTCGTTCCATCGGATTGACAATTAGATGTGTGTTAAGTACCCTCTATACGCACTTGTGTGGCAATTGAGGTACAGTCTCATTGACACAAGTCTTTGAGTCTTCTCGGCTCAAGTACACACGTTTTTGGCACCGTTGCCGGGGAACACTCAACCAAGGTGCCTTCGTGATGGTTATAGATCGAGTGTGATAGAATCGTACTTGTAGAAGTGAATTTGTTTTGTGGCAATTAGTCAATCACTTCAGCACTTGGTACTTCACATCTCAGAGGTGTGTGTGATAGGTTTTAGGTTTAGGCTTAGGAGGAGGGAAGAGAAGGAGGAGTTAGGGTTAGGTTAGAAGAAGAGGAGTAGTGAGGAGAGGAGAAGTTGGAATAGAAAAAAACACCAAAAATCCCCAAAATCACCAAGAAAATTAGCAAAATCCAAATTCTGTCAAAAAAGGTATAAAAACCAAAAAAATTTGGCTCATTTGACACTTCACTGCAGTCTGGTATCGTCTGCTAGCAGCGACCGGTATCGCGAGTGAAGTATCGTGGTTTTCAGGCTGTCAAAGCTAGGGGTTGAGTTCCAGGTGTGCTAAGTTGGTATCGTATCGTTACCAGCAGTATCGTATCGTGTCCTTCTTTGATATCGTATCGCCCACTCACCTGGATGGTATTGCGATACTGTCATACGTGTCGTATCATCTAGGTCCTGTGGTATCGTATCGTCATAGTTCCAGTATCGTATCGCCTTGAATCTTCGTATCGTATCGTTTGACCCAACCGGTATCGTATCATGTCACTTCCTTGTGAAGTATCGCGACACCATACTGGGTATCGTAGCATAAGGGTACTGATATCGGTATCGTGCAGGTGTCCAGTATCGTATCGTCGAGACTTCTCGGTATCGTATCGTGAACAACAGAGGTATCGTATCGTCTGCTTCCCAAGGTGGTATCGCGACACCAGGTTGGTATCGTATCGTCTTGGTGTTTGGTATCGTATCGCGGGCAGTATCCAGTATCGTATCGTTTGGACCTCTGGTATCGTATCGCGGTCAAAGCTGTATCGTCGAGAGCAGTATCGTCAGGAAGTGGTATCGTCCAGATTGACCCTTTCTTTTTGTCAGACACTTTGAGTCATTAGGAGAGCTACCCAAGGAGAATCTCTGAGGCATAGAGAGAGACTTGGGGGGGTGAATGAACTTGAGATCAGGAAGAGTGCTAAGTAGTCGAAGAAGTGTCATATCTTCGGTAGGAAGTGCTGCCCAGGCTAGTCACCACTCCATCTACTCGGAAACCTCTAGTGATTCGAAAGGGGAACTACACATGGCTTCGGAAGACATGCAAGGTCCAACGCCAAATAGGAATTTCATGTCTACTGTTGAAGGGGATTACCGTACCTCCTTACAATACGTGTCCACCAATGCCCAGGAGATCCCAATCTACCTGGATGGTTTAAACAGATCTGTGGCTAGGATGGTAACATCCCACGATGCCACAACTGCGCCCCGACCTGCGGTCAAGTACGAAGGAGGAGCATATGTAGACAAAATTGGTCATATCTATATTGTGACTGAATTTCCTGAGAGGATCAACGAAAGGGGAGAGTTCGTGGACCCAAACAACTCCGAAAGAACGCACCTTGAAGAGTTTGTGTCTACCCCGAGGGGCAGGTCTCAAGTGTCACGGGTCTTGAGAGGAGATTTGATACCTCAAGATGATTACCTGTTGGAAGTCTATATGATCCATGGATCAGACCTGTTGCTTCAAACCGACTTACCGGCTCCAGGGAGAGAAGAAAGCCCCATGACATTTTATGAGTTGAAAGACCCAGATGATGAAACTAGAATTACTTATTTGGATAAGGATCAAAAGAGATATTGGCCTGTGAGTGCCTTAGACATGGCTCGACTAAGATACATGGGTACGCCTGTATTTCCTCAGAGAGATCAGGCAACTACTTCACAAAATCCTTTTGGGAATCAACATGAAACGGAGCAGACCACATCAGGACAGACCAGTCAACGAAGTGTGCCCAACCATACTTATGTACAGTTTGCAACTCCAGGAGTGCACACACGCAATCAGGTCCACACAGGGATAGGGAACCAGTACCGACCACCAGCAAGACCACAACCACCGGTAGGAAGACAGCCTGGAGTACCGCCATTACGACCAGCTATCCCAGTCTTCCCTGTGATGCCCAGACCACCTGAACCAATGAGAAGGCTGAGACCTATCCAAGTAGCTAAATGTGTAAGAAACCATTATGATGGGTTGGGAGAGCCCTATGATCACATCGCAGAATTTAAACAAGTTCTAAGAGCGGAGCAAGTAGAGGACTTCTTTGTGCAGTATGAGTCTTTTGGGCTCACCCTCATAGGGACTGCTCTAACTTGGTTCCAACCTTTAGATCCCAATCAATTTGAAAACATGGAACAATTCTTTCAAGAATTCATTGGAGAATTCACAAAGAGAGGGATTAAACACAATTCTGCATCCTTAATCCATAGCTTTAAACAAAGCCCTAATGAAACCGTGAAGACTGCTGCCCGAAGATTCAATCAGTATGTGGATAGATGCCCAGTAGCTGAGAGACCCACTCAACAAAAGATGATTTCACTATTTTTAGATGGACTTACTAACGGAACCCTAAGAACACTAGTGTATGTGAAGAGATTACAAACACTGAGTGAGTGTCTTCAAGAGTGCATTGATTTGGAAGACAACCTTGCCGAAGATCTCAAAGGTACAACCGACCTCACTACAACAGAAGATTTAAGGAGCACTGTCACATCCACCTCCAGTAACATGGAAGAATTAGCAGAATTATTAGCAAAGAAACTTCAGAGAGCTTACCAAGACCCAGCGCAAAGAGTGCCTGTGCTACGGAGATGTAATTTATGTGGAGGAGAGCACCCCACACACTTGTGCGTTCGAGGAGGGGCCGGTGCACAACCTACGTATCCATACTACAGACAGCAACAACAAGGGATTTCTTCATACTGCCACATCGAGCAAAAATACACCAACCACACAACTGAAAACTGTCCCTTCAATAGGCAAGCACGGCCTATCCAACCACCTCAATACCGACCATATGGATATCCACCGAGAGAGCTTGGTAGGGAGATGCCTAGATACAATCCTTATCCAACATAGTAGGAGCACCAAGACAATATGAGCAAGCACCGTACCCACCACCACAACCAGTACTGGGACCCCAGCTATCACAACCTCAACAAGTAGTACCAGTGAAGTATGCTCAACCAGAAGAAAACTTAGAGAGAGCCATAGTACCAGCATCAATAATGACCAATGTGGAATCAACCAACCTAGGGTATGAACCTCCACCAGGGGAGTACTATCCATATGAAGCCAACATGATGGAATATGAACCAACATATGACGCGGCTTATTATGGTTATGAGGGCTATGATCAGACGTATGGAGCAGAAACAGCCACCTTAATGTATACGGCTCCTAAAGCACAACAACCCATGAGACCTCCCGTTAGACCACTGGTGCAGAGAGGACCATGCTATAGATGCGGAGGGGATCACTTCATTAGGGAATGCCCTCGACCTTACAATCCACCACCACCCAGAGTTTGGGAAGGGTATTGCAGTGATTGTGGAAAGGAACATCTTTTCAGAGATTGCCCTAAGAACCCAGCCAAATCCCAAGACACTGCACCTATCAATGTGATTGAGGTCATAGAAGGATCCGGAAGTGATAAGGAGTACACTGTGCCACGAAAGGCCATTACAAGAGCCCAAACGAAACAACAAAAAGAACAGCACCCGGAAGAGAAACAAAAAAGCAACAAAAAAATAAGCCCTCCAATACAGATAGTGGAAGATTCTGAGGACCCATGTGAAAATCCCCGGAACACGAAAGTTCAGAAATGGAAGGAAAGACGAGAGAAAATCAAGGACAAATGGGCAAAAAATAAGACTATAAACAGTAAAAAGCAAACCAAAAACCTGAATAAGCACAAGGAACAAGGGAATCCTAAGGAGACCCCTGAGCTACCCCGACCTAGCTCAGATAGGGAGAAGCCCGGATCAATTCTAGCAGACCCAAAGCCAGACGATTTAGACATGTGGTTGAAAGCCTACCGAGCTAGAATCAAGATGGGCCCAAACGTTGAACAACATGAAAAAATCTACCCTAAAGGGGAATTAGAAAAAGAAAGACTGACCATATGCAGGAAACTCATAGAAGTAGCACAAGCAACCCTAGAAAAGCCTATCCCAATTCTACCAGAGACCAGGATTGCACATAGTCTGTATGAAGAATGCTTAAAGTCCAATAGCAAGGAACCTAGGAAAGAAGATGACCAAAGCGGCCAGATAACAACCCAAGATGAATCGATGTCAATAATCCCAGATTTAGAGGCAGATTGGCCAAAAGACTTACGGAACAGAATACGAGAGGAGCATTGGAAGAAGAATGGAGACAATACACCTCCTATTGAGGAAATAGATGTGGAAGATTGTCAACTTCACCCCAACTTGGAGGAAGTATACGAAGAAGTATCAAGACTTGACAGAGGAAGAGCGGAAACCATAAGCATTTCAACGTTGCCTAATTACATGGGAGAATACAAAAGGGATTCAGTAATAATACGAGCACCCACAGTGCATGGAAAGGGAAAGGAAAAGGTAGAAGAGAGTTCACACAATCTAACAGAATTAAAGAAAACAAAAGTACGATGCAAATTGACGGTGGAAGAATTGCTTCGACTTAAACCACAATTATGGAAGCAAATGGCAAACCAATTAGAATCACAACCAGAGATTGGAGGACCGAAAGAAAAGGAGAAGGAAAATAACTCCACAATACAAGTTCCAGTGGACAGAGTGGGAGATTTTAGTGAAGGGGACGAGGGTAATACTTGTCTACCAGTCACACACAATGGGTACATGACCAGGGCTATTCTAGATACATGAGCCGGGGTAGGAATTGCCACCAAGGAAATCTGGGAAAAATGGGGAAAACCTGCCTTACGACCCACACGCATGAAACTCCAATTAGCAGACGGTCATGTAGAAAAACCCTTAGGAATATTGGAAAGGATCAAACTAACCACTTGTGGTGTAGAATTCGAACACACCCTAGCCATCTGTAAATTCGAGAAAGCAAACAACTACGAGATGATATTAGGACGACCCTTCATGAGACAAATGCGGGTAGTACAGGATTGGGGAAGAGATTCATTATTATACCTGCAACATCAAGGAAACACCACCAAAATAAATTTGCACACATTTGCTTATCGAGATGTCCCTCCACTACAATGGAATCCAGTACACCGAGAAGAAGATGACTTATCCATTCACAGTACTGGATCAAGTGATCAATCTTGGATGCATGAAGATGCCCAGTTGTGGATGTGTAAGGAAGCCAAGAGAGAAGAGAGCAAAAGGCAACCATGGCCGATAGGACATCCTAACCATCGATCAGTAGAGGACCCCAGTTACACGCCTCAAATTTTTTCTGATGAGATCTTTGAGCCACATGGATGGATGGAAATCTTGGCAACTCTAGATGTATGCGTAAACGAGGAAGTTTTGACGGTGAATGAATGCATAGATGAGGAAGGCTATGATGTAAACTTCTATATGGTTGTTCTTCAAGAAGTAGAAGAAGGGGAAATCCTGGAAAAAGAATGGAAAGAGGAATATCAAAGCATAGAGATGGAACCAGAATTTGATTCTGAAGAAAGCTGCTTAAATACTATTCAGAACATGAGTTAGGAACTAGTTTAGCAAGAAAGCGATCCTTAGAGGAAATGAGCAAGGACTACATTCTCATGGGCAAACAATTGTTCAAACGAGGGAAAGATAACCAACTCAGATTATGTGTGCATGAAGGAGAATATTTACCCATATTAGAGATGGCACATGCAGGTGCTGCAGGAGGTCATTTTTCGGCTGAAAGAACTGTTAAAATGATTCTCTTTGCGGGCTTGTGGTGGCCAACTCTACATATGGATGCTGAAACGTATGTACGAAGTTGTGAGACTTGTCAGAGAACTAAATACCCAATTCAGAGAGATGACATGCCATTAAGACCCATGATATGCGCGAGAGCCTTCACAAAATGGGGTATTGACTTCATAGGACCTATCAATCCACCTGCCAAAGGATCACATGCGGAGTACATCATAGTAGCCACTGACTACTTGACTAAATGGGTAGAAGCAAAAGCCACTAGAAAGAATGATGCTCAAACTACCGCAAAATTTCTCTTTGAGAATATCTTCACCCGCTTTGGCTTACCCATTGAGATTGTTAGCGATCGGGGAATGCACTTCCTCAATGAGGTAATCGAGTCATTAATGAACGAGTTTTTAGTGATTCATAAAAAATCAGCACCATACCATCCCCAAGCCAATGGACAAGCTGAGAGCTCTAACAAAGTACTATGCAGGGTATTGACTAAGCTTGTCAATAATGGAAGGTCTGATTGGGACAAACAATTGCATCATGCAATTTGGGCATTCTGAGTTGCATATAAAACGGCCATTGGAACTACACCTTTCAATTTAGTGTATGGGCAAAATGCAATTTTGCCAATTGACTTTTTAGTGCCAACATTGAAAGTGGCCCAGTAATATGAATGGAACGGACATGAATTATCCCAACAACTAGATCAAATCGAGAAGTTACATGAGACCAGATTGCAAGAGTAGCAGGCATTTATGCTGCTAAACGGAGACAAAAGGCATATCATGATGCACATATAAAAGACAAGGGACTTAAAGAAGGAGACTTAGTCCTAGTGTACACCTTGAAACAACATGCCAAGAAGTTACAAAAACGCGAATACGGACCTTTGATCATAAATCGAATCTCTACTGGTGGTGCAGTCAATCTCGCCACGCTAGACGGAGACATTCTTCCCAACTACATCAGTGGATGTAGAGTGAGACGATTCATGGAGCCCTTGACTGATCAAATGCTAGCACGATTGGTAGGTGCCCAAAATAGGAAAAAGGAGGAGGAGCAAATTAGAGAGGAAGCTCGACAAGAAGCACTAGAGCGCATTAGGAAACGGAAAGAATGGATGAGGCAAAGAGATGAACGCTATCTCCAAGGAGAAGAGCCTATCCCTATGGCAAATTACCAAGTCAATAATCATGATACAACGGGTAGGTGTAAAACACAACCTTACCTAAACCTAGGGATTGGCAAGACAGAGTACAAATTGATAGATGCATTGATAGACTCAGGAGCAGGACTTAGCTGCATGCGAAAGAGAATAGCAAAAGATCTGCAATTAGATTTGAATCCCATGAAAGCCCGATTAATAGGAATTGGAGGTCACACCCTAGAATGTATTGGAACCACGAATGTATCCCTCCACCTAGGAAATTCCTCCATGGAACAGAGAGTCTTAGTGTGCAACGATGAAGACTTAATAGAAGACTTAGTTCTAGGACAAGACTGGATCATTGAGCATGAAGTGTGTATCCATCTAGCTCAAGGCTATATTTCGGCCAAGATAGGGCACAAGGAGATTTTCAGCCTATTAGAAGTAAAGCCTCTAATCCAACCACGTATAATAACAAGCACGGAGAGCAGTACGGAATTGACACACGAGAATAATTCGGCTACTAAAAAAACAGAAACCAATCTGGAAGAAGCAGACAAGTCAAGCTCAACAATGCCTGAAGAAGAGCTGAAATCAGCACAGTCCGTCCACGAGACGCCGACCATTAAGGAAACTCCCTCTGTTGACGCTCCTCCACGAGCCACAACACCATCCTATTGGAAAACAACAACCAGCAACTATTCATATCAAAGACAACTCAAGTACAAGTGGGTACGTACGGATAGGATGTCGAGCAAGGAGAAGCCAAAAGCCACTCTTAAGAAGAAAGCAGACATCACCATACCAATACAAGCACAGTCCAAGCCTAAGGGACTAATGCAGGTATGGATCGCCAAGCCTTTGATCGAAGCTCAGAAGGGATGACAACAAATATGGATCCCCAAAAAAATCACTCAAGCAGCCAAGCAAGCAAGAAACAATCATGAGAAGGTGATGCAGCAAGAGAGACGAATAAGAAAGCCAAAACAAACCCATCCTCGAAGACAAACAACAAAAGTATATACGATTCGAACGCATGAAGAAACTAAAACGACACCAACTGACGCAGAGATCAAAGGAACAAAAAGTACTATTCAAGCGCCCACAGAATGGATGTGGAGACCCAGCAACTGCAAGGAATGGACGACGGAATAAATTAGGATTCCCATTGCACTCATGAAGTTTCTAATGCACCTCAAGTATGCATGCTAGGGCCACAATACGAGGCCATGCATTCGGCACATGATGTACCTTATGAACCTAGTGGCGCTGTTAAACTAATACATTTATCGGGTCCTCGGGTTCTTGGGAGTGGTAGGGGTCTGTTAGACAGAGGCCCTGTACTATTTTCCCAACTTTTCACACACTCATAGATACTCCATAACGTCTTAGCACAGTGGTTGATTCTGACTACTGACAACTATTCGGTATGCTGAATATTAGGACTTCTGGACTGAATCTGCTATAGTAATGGAGCAGAGTTCCTGTTCTGACTTACAAGTAACAGAATACTCACTTTTCACTAATTGAATACTACTCAATATGCTGATTTCATGTGACAGGTAGGTACGCCGAACAATAATACACAGACAATTATAATCGAGATTACGCCAAACTTATCGTATACCGACTCAAGTCACAAGTTCCCACCACAATTGACAAACTTACCAATGCTTCTGTTCACGTATAGATCTTTACCGATACAAGTTCTTCCTAAGATAGGAATTCTCAGTGTACGCAGACTATTGTATCGAATCTGGTCACTTAACCGAAAAGATACTAAATGCAAATGATTAACTTCGACCTTACACAGTCTCTCGCAGGATGACAAAACCACTATTTCATGACAGAAAAGATCCAGAACCGTATATAACTAATCACCAAACAGACTCACAACACAAGACTACCGAATGGAAATCGGCACGACAAGGAGAATAGCAGAATAGTTAGATGCGAATAGAATAGAACAGAACTCAATGTACTCATCAATACCTCATACATAGTCTCAAATATGATGTTTGTAATTTCCCCAAATTGGATCAAGATAACAGACAGACAGAACACAATACTATACTTGCAAATTCCAAACACCTCTGTTCGAGACGTGATCAACTCACTCGCTATAATGCCCAACAGAACAACGGCTCTTTCCGAAAACTACTACTGATCTTTACCGCTTTCCTTTGTGTGCTTTAAATAGAAGTCTGCTACAATGTTTCCGCGAATCCACTTTTTACAGCACCTGTCCGGGTTCATCCGTCCTGGTTCGGCGGCCCTCTAACATTGGCACGCACGGTGTACTCAAACCCGCAGGTGCAGTACTGTTGGCAATATCCTTTTGCACTGCCTGTCGGTCCATACCAGGGTTTGACTCCCCAATCCTTTCTGACCGCACTTGTTCTAGTGGCGGAACAAGTATAGCCAGCCATCTCCTGCGAAAAAGTGTCCAGCTATTTTGAATACGGCTATCCAACTGTTGTTTTAATAAATCTATGTCCACATTTGTCATCAATGTGGCATTTAGTTCTACACCCTCATCCTTTAATATTTGCTTTTCGAACTCCTGCAATACTTGTATCCTTGACTGCAAAAGTTCATTTTCAGCTTGCAGGTGAGCATTCAGGATAGAAAAACTGGACATTTCGGTTTGAATTTGTGTTTGGATAGTTTGCTGCCATTGATTAAAGTCTTGGACACACTTTTTTGCGGTGATCAATTCTGCCATAAGATGCTGGTTGTTTTGCTGTAACACCTGTATTAACGCTTCTTTGTCATCCAATTCTTTTTGCATCTGTGTCATTTCTGAATTGGACTTAGTCATCGTGGCTAATAATAACTCGTTTTTGTGCTGAATCGCTTGTTCTTGTTGCCGTAAATATTGAGAAACCTCTTGGAGTTGGTTTTGCATCCTTATGACAAAATCGGGTTGGGGGTCATCCGGTGCTTGCTCTGGACTGGCGGTCGGCAAGTTGTCTGCCATTTGTCTTCTAATGGACAGCCGAAACGGCGTCCCTACTGTCTGATTCTGTGCGCTGTTACCTGTGTGGAATAAAGATGCAGACGAGGTGGAGGGTTGGGCTGCTTCCTCAGGCTCTGTGTGGTGTTCTGAATTTATTTGATCATGTTCACCGGGATAAAAAGGGGGGGACCAGTGTAACTGCTTATCCTTTACAGATTGGACAAAATTAAATATAGCAGCTAAATAGGCTGCTAGTCTGCTATTGGTGTGGGATCTTCTCTTATCCCCAACAATGATTTGTGCGTAGAGGTGGTCATAGAGCCAATGTGTCCAGCTAACCGGACCTCCTTCTTCGGCATGCAATAGGGGGGAAAAATTTTCTTTCGACATTAAGTCGAATTTTACTAGTAAACAAAGCTTTTCTAAATATCATTTAAATTGTTCTCGTCGGTGATAGGTGGCGTTTTTCAACATGTAATACCGTCGGGGGCCTTCACAGTCGCCAAATTCCTTCTTCAGGTCCTCATTTGAACATTTAAGATATCGGGCACCATCATAGAGTGGTAGTTTAAATACGGCTGAGACGAGCTGGGGCAAAAATCGTACCTGATTGAGAATGAAGCCGCTGGTTTGTCGCATACTATGTAATTGGTCCTCTGCATCGTCATTAGCAATCCACTGTTTCCACGGTAATTGGGCAAACTGGAGGAGCCCTATCTTCTGTAGCCAATCTTCATTCTTTTGTGATTTGATGTCGAGCTCGATTTTAAATTCGGTGGAGAATTTATGCTGAGTCTTTTCTGATGCAGAAGTTACTGCGTCACCTGCTTCATCTTGTACGGTGGTATCTGTTGTTGTTACCACATAAGTCTGCGTATGGGCACGCTTTCTGAATTGCCAGCGGAGAATGTCAGATTCTGACATGCTTGGTTAAGGTTTGCTGAGAAAAATATGCTAGAAGTTGCTAACAGGTGCTGAATCTCGAAGAATGCTAATTTAGAAAGCTATACTCTGTAAACGCGTTTTATAAAACACCGGTGCTTGAGCGGCCATTTGCTCTACTGATTGTATGTCAGTAGGACATGAATCTTCATACTTTTTACCGAAATTGTAGCATCAAAAATCATCATTCTGTATTTTATCCCGTAGATCGATGCTGGACTTAGAACGTCTTTTACATGTGCGAAGAGTATTATGCACCAAAAAAATTGTGACTTTTAATAAAAATCATCAGTACAATACAGGATTTGTAGGACCGAATTTTACAGTTCTGCTGCGAGACCTTCTAAATACATACTTCTAGCTGATCGAAAGATACGGGCAATCTTTTTCTTAAGAGTTTCTAATACATTTTTCAGGGTGTCGGGTTCTAATAATTGGGCATCTGTACGCACCGAACTGAGCACAATAGCTTCCGAAAGTAAATTTTCAGCCTCGGTTTGTAAGAATGCTTCCTGTAAATAAAATTCATTGGCCAATGCTGCATCTCTGGCTGTCTTCATGTCTGTTACTTGTTGCTGCATTCGATGGATGTAATCATTTTGGTTGCGTACTTGATTGTCGAGCCTTTCTAACTGTTGGTTGAGGAACTGGATCGTTTTATGATATGCATCTCTTTCCCTTTTCGTATCTGCTAATCTTTTCTGTTTCTGAGGCTCTTCAACGAGATACTTATGCAGTATGTCGTTAACTGTTGATAAACTTTCTTTTGTAGTATTCAACTCGAATTCTGTTTGCTTGAGTTCTCTTTGCTGTTTTTGGTTTTGTTGATCTTTTTGGGCCAGCTGTAATCTAGTTTCTTCTAGTAAGTTGCCTAATGCTACTCTAACATCTTCTGCATCTTTGAAGTTCTGTGTTAACTTATTGATTTCTGCATTGGCTACTATCAACAATTCTTTTTGATTGTTCATTGTCTTCAGAGCTTCATCCCGTTGTTTTGTTATGTCTTCTTGGTCACTGAGTCGTTCTTGCAGCTGCTTCACCTGTTCGTGTAGGGCCTGATTTTCTGCCTTTACTATGTATAATTCTTCTTGAAGAGGAGTAATATCGGCTTCCAGTAATTCTACTTTATGCTGCAACTCCTTGTAGATATTGTCTGTATCAGCTCTTATCTGAGCAGGTAATTGCTGGGAGAGATTAATAAGAAACTGTCCGATCGATGCTAATTCAGAAAATACCTGAACAGATTGTGTTTGCAGAAATTGTCGTGGTTGGGCAAACGTATCGGTGCATAATTGTTGAGAATTCGGTGGCGAGTAGTTAGGGGAAGATGATGATGAATCGTAGGGGTGGTCTTGGATGGGATGTACTTCATTTTCCAGTGGTAAAATGGGACGAGCTGCGTTAGAGCTTGTTACCTTATTTGCATCCTGTTGTTCATTCGCTGCGGTGCCGGCATCTGTTGCTTCTGCTGCCTTCAGGAGCTTATCCAGTGCATCATTAGTAGGTTGTTGTTCATGGATTTGTTGGTTCTTTTGATGCTGCTGCGGACAGACTTTATCAGTTGAAATTGCTTCAGTTTCAGTTTGCTTCTGCGTTTGTTGGTGCTCAGACGCTAATGAATACGTTGATGATTCCTGGTGCATAGACGTATTTGTATCATGGAACCTCTCTTCATCTTGATACTTGGCCTCCGTTTCTACTTCCTTGTCTTGCTGATCAGCTTCATTCTCTACTGCTTTGTCTTGTTTACTGGCTTTCCCTTCTTTATTTTCGTATTGTTGTTCTGTGTCGTGTTGTACTTCTTGCTGTTGTTTGGCTTCCTTTTGTATTGCTTCACCTGGATGCTGATCGACCTCCTGTTGTACTTCTTCGTCTTGTCCGACTGAACCTGCAATCTTACTTTCAGAAGAACTGATTCTGATTCGTTTACTTCTGAATAACTGATTAATCTCTTCTTCATCTTCTTCGTCTTCATCTAAAGGTTGCGCTGATTCTTCAATCTGCAATACTGGTCCTCTTGGTGGTGGTTGTGCTTGCATTATAGTTGGAAACAGAAATGACAGAATGTGCGGAAGTCGAGACCTCGGAGTTTTGCCTTTGTTAACTTGCTTCATGATTGAGACGCACTCCTTATGAATACGTTGAAAGAAAAACGACGCGAAGTTAACAGGTTCTCGGGCAGCTATATCGATGGCAGAATAAAATGGTCGAGAGATACCATAAGTTCGTTTCTGGAAATTGAGTATAGTAACTAGGAATTGTAATGCAGTTCTTTCGGGTTCTGGTCGGCAGAGAATGGCGTATTCATTAGATGAATAACGAGGGAACAATTCTGCCATTCGGGTTACATAAATCATGGGGAGATTCTCGCGGCCATGTGGAGTCAAATGGTATACTTCAGCAAAAGCTTGGAATGTGATTACAGTTCTGGAAGGTAAGGAGAGGAAAACCCATTGTTTTTCTGTGGGAGATACTCGGGCGATAGCAGAAATGATCTGTGCGAAGAAGGGGTGAGCTTCTACTGAGTGCCAGGGCAGCTCGGCGAAACTACCCAATCCTCGTACACACAGGTAATTTCCTACTTCAGCAGGGATACCATCAGCAAAAGCTGTATAGTTTGCTAGGGATTCCATTACGCACAGATACAAGACACAAAACACGAGTATTCAGAAAATACAGCCATGATCGCAAGATACTAAATTACCTATCCGACGAGTTTAAGCGAGTTATATAAGAGATTTATACAAAGAATATTTTAAACGGTACTAATTACACAAAACGGGCAGTAATGTCTATATCTGGTATGCATGCATGCAAAGAGAGAAAAAGGGAGCGGGCGGCTTGACATAAATAGATATTAAAATACGGCGATTACACTTACTTTAGTGATTATACCAAATTAAAACAAAAAGGAACTAAAAGACAGAAAGAAAATTAAGAACTTGCGGTACCCTGTGTACCCTTGTTATCGCAGCTGTGACGTTACTTGATACGGCCGTAGCTTAGAACCGTTTATCACTTTTGGAAGTGGTTGTCCAGTCAATGTAGTCAATCGAAAAGTAGCCGGACCAACTTGTTCTGAAATCTTGAATGGACCGAACCAACGTAACTTGAATTTTCCTGCTGATCTGTTGGACTTCGCATTGTAAAAAAGAACAAGCTGTCCTACCGAAAATACTAGAGTCTTTAAATTACGGTCATGTGTCCTGGCCTGTCTTAGTTGGATTTCTTTCATAGTTCAGAAACTGAGCCATCGGTGCTCATCTAATTCTCTAAGTGTTTCCAACCGAAATACCAATGACTCTTCGGGTAGAAGCTTTTGAGAAATTGCTACTCTTAAACATGGTATTACAATTTCCATCGGGGCTATTGCTTCTAGTCCATAGGCTAATTTGAATGGTGTCAAGCCGGTGGTTACCTTATATGTTGTGCGATAGGCCCATAAGACTGCAGGTAGCAACTGATCCCATCTTTCCGGTGTTTCTCTAGTCAATTTCTGAAGCATGTTCAGCAAAGATTTGTTGGTACTTTCTGCCAATCCATTTGCACGAGGATAATATGGTGAGCTGAATTTATGACTGATCTGGAACGACTGTGTTAATGCTTTCATCAAATTGTTCATAAAATGGGTGCCCTGATCTGAAACAAGCTCTAGTGGCAATCCAAATCTTGGAAAGACATCTGATAATAGACATTTTGCTACTTCAACTGCTGTAGCCGAACGTAAGGGCCATGCTTCTGCCCACCTGGTTGCGTAGTCTGTGCAAGTCAATATATAGCGGTTATTACTGAATACCGCGGGAGGTGTGATTGGACCAATAAAATCTAGGCCCCACTTCTGAAATGGTTCTAAAGGAAGTACTGGATGAAGTGGAAAGTAATGGCGTTGTAGTGGTTGTCCAGTTCTTTGACAGCTATCATAAGTTTTGATAAATTCCAATACATCTCTGTACATCGTTGGCCACCAAAGTCCACTTTGCAGAATTTTTCGGTGAGTAAGATCTGCTGCAAAATGTCCTCCTGTTGGACTTGAGTGAGCCAGATTGATGACTGAGTTTACTTCATGTGTAGGGATACATCGAAGTAAGGTTCCTGTATGATCTGCATAATAAAGTTCTCCAGCAACTAACCGGAATCTTCGACTAAAAACTGCAATTTTTCGGCGTGTAGCTGTAGGGACTTCAGAAGGTAGACATCCATCCGAAAGGAAGGTCAATAACTGATCATAATACGTAGTTGGTACTGGTTGGTTTGACAATTCCTCAGTAGTTGGTTCTGAAGTATAGATGGCTGGCGTTGTATCATTTATGCCAACCGGAGGTTCACCTGAATCTAAGCGTGACAAAAAGTCTGCTAAAGCATGTGAACTACCTGGCCGATGAATGACATCATAGTCGAATTCCTGCAATAGTAGGACCCATCGTGCTAGGCGGCCACCTATATGTTGCTGCCGAACCAAGTAAACAAGTGCAGCGTGATCGACATGAAATGTAAATTTTCGGCCCAGCAAATAATGTCTGAATTTTTTTACCGAATATACTAGTCCTAAGCATTCCCTCTCTGTTACCGAGTAGTTCTTCCTAAGATAGGAATTCTCAGTGTACGCAGACTATTGTATCGAATCTGGTCACTTAACCGAAAAGATACTAAATGCAAATGATTAACTTCGACCTTACACAGTCTCTCGCAGGATGACAAAACCACTATTTCATGACAGAAAAGATCCAGAACCGTATATAACTAATCACCAAACAGACTCACAACACAAGACTACCGAATGGAAATCGGCACAACAAGGAGAATAGCAGAATAGTTAGATGCGAATAGAATAGAACAGAACTCAATGTACTCATCAATACCTCATACATAGTCTCAAATATGATGTTCGTAATTTCCCCAAATTGGATCAAGATAACAGACAGACAGAACACAATACTATACTTGCAAATTCCAAACACCTCTGTTCGAGACGTGATCAACTCACTCGCTATAATGCTCAACAGAACAGCGGCTCTTTCCGAAAACTACTACTGATCTTTACCGCTTTCCTTTGTGTGCTTTAAATAGAAGTCTGCTACAATGTTTCTGCGAATCCACTTTTTACGGCACCTGTCTGGGTTCATCCGTCCTGGTTCGGCGGCCCTCTAACAGCGCACCTTCTCCAAGAGAGATTAGACCTTAGCTTCACTTTGATAGGAATGGACTTCCTATGTACATAAATAAAAGCTTCGGCTACACTAACGATTGTCTTCTTTCAGGAGAATAAATCTAAAAAGAGGTAGTAAGAGGTCTCACGTCTAGAATAATGGGGAAACGAGAGAAAAACGATAAGGCTCATAACAATGCACTGTATTGTTGCATAATATCCCAGAAACTAATGCACTTCTCCTTACAAGTGCAAATGGCTTCTGAAGATTCTGAAGCAACCGTACAAGAGGAAGTGATGGATTTTCCTCCCCAGAGTATCACAAAGGCCAAGGGACACTGGTTCCGCGAAGATCAGCCTGTGGGGGACTACCTGTTCCTTGCAACGATTAAAATCATGGACACAGATCATCAGTTTCCAATAATGTCCCAGGATTTTCGAGTGCAACATACACTCCCTTCTGTTGAAGAAACCATGAAGAAAGCAGGCATACATAAATATTTTGAACTGCCAATCTATAAGCCTGATTTTGAAAGATGCACTCAAGTCATGAATACACTACAGCCAGCACTACATGATCCCTTGGTGCTAGAAGCTAGAGTAATGGATAAAGCAGGCGAATGGGTGATTATTCAATTCACACATGAGCTAATCAAGGAAGCCTTTGGATGGGAGAAGGATGGGGTCACAATAGTGAAAGAAGAAAGTAAAGGTGCAAAGACCCGAACTTTCATTGACATCAACCAAGTGGACATAGAGGATGAGGTCAGATTGATCCACCAACACTTCTGTTTCCCGAACATGCACCGATACACGGCACCACAGAAACTTATTGTCCAACTACTCTCCCATGCCATCAAGCAAATTGGAAATCAAATCAATTTGACTCCATATGTTCAAGAGAGATTGTTCGAGGCCAAGAAGCAATGGAAGAATAAAAAATTCCTAAATGGTAGTGTGGCGCTGACTATCCTGATCTACCATGCCTTGGGAATGAAAGAAAATCTACAAGATATGCCATCATCAAATGCCCTGGCTCAGTATGCCAAGGTGGCCACAGTTCCTAAAAAGAAGAAAGGAGCAAAGATTATGGAAGTTGCAGAAACAAGCTCTCAGCGTAAAATGAGAGGTACAAAGAGATTCAGAGAAGTTCTGCAAGTTGAAGAGGATGCACCAACAACAAAAAGGATACATACACTCCCAAAAACTACTATTAAAGAACAGAAGCAAATAATGGAAGAAGATTTAGCTAAAGCCCTGGAAGAGACTCATCAGTACACAGGAGGCCAAATCAATCTCCCAGTACAAGGTCATCATTATCAGCAGTCAGAACAAGCAAGGGAAACAAAGAGCAAACTCACAAAAGTACATAGATATCGGGAAATAGGGCTAGATAACTCTAGTTCTGGATCAGACGGCCAAGAGGAGCCCAATACCTCGTTATTGGATGTAGATATTCAAAGCGAATCAAAAGATGACGGCCAATGGGAGGAATTAAATGAAGTGAATTATAACAAAGAACAAAAAGACCTCAAGCAGGAGAATCACACAACGCAGGTCGATCAAAGTACTAGGAGCAAGGAAGCAAAAAGGGAAGGTCAGCATACTTTGAAACTTAATGAAAGTTCCAACATCCAAATCAAGGAGGCCACACCACCCCGAAAAATACGCATGACGATCCCAAAGAAGGAATGTCAGGAAACACAAAAGGAAGACGAAGAACCCTTTACACCCATAAGAATTGTGGCAGAACCGTCTCCCATGGATGTTACATTTCAAGGGAGTGCCACTAAGGCTATTGATGTGGATGACGACGAAGCAGAACCGAAAGTACACTTACAAATCAGACAACCACATAATGAAACGATCCACGTCGAAAAAGGAAAAGATGTACAAACAGGAGAAACCCCAGATATACCTAAGACATGGCTGAACGTGGATATGGCTCAGCTAAAGCCTGTGGTGCAGGACATGATTAGAACTGCTCTAGATACACAACAATTGATGCTTGAAGCTGATGGGGATTATGACCAAGCCATGCAGGATAACAAGGAACTTGAAAACTGGGGTAAGAATCTTTCCAACGAGTTATCAATGGTAAAAGACTGTGTTTTGAAAAAGGAAAAGGAACTTCAAGAAGTCAAAACACAATACAGCACACTAGAAGCGGCAAATACAAAACTGAAAGAACAGGTTCAGGAACTCACAAACAAGTTAGCAGACAATGAGACTGAGAAAACACGACTCAATGCCAGAAGTAGAATCTTGGAGTCTCAGCTCAAGGTATACATGGAGGAAGCAGAGAATCTAAGGTTACGAAATAAAGAACTCATGACAGCCCTTCTGAGTGACCAACCGGTAGAAGTACAAGCCCAACCAGAAAAAAATGTACAAGAATTGGTGGACAAGATAGCTAAATATGAGGATCAGCTCACAAAGGAGCAAGCCACAATTGTCGAATGGGAAAAAAGTATACATGGATGAAACGGCTGCCTTGAGAGCCAAATGGAAGAAAGCTGAGAATGACTATCTGCGACAATGTAAAGAAGATACAGATCAGATGGACATTGTAGTACAAGAACTTCTCAAACACAAAGATATGATTGCCAAGGCCACTGAAGAACTCAAACAGAAGAATGAATGTATTAAGGAACTTCAGGAACCGCTAGGACAAAAAGGACAAGAGGGGACACCAGTAGTTCCAACTTCTGCAGAGGCTACTGTGGAGACTGAGGTATGTCCTCTATCTTCCCCCTCATATCATTCACCGGTAAAGGAGGAAAAGGAGGTTCACATTGAACCTAACACTCGGGAAATTGCAGAACTGAGCAGACCAGAAAGGGCACTACTGGTGTCCCAACTTACGGCAGAATTTGAAGATCAGATCATCAGGATCATGAAAGAAGCTCAAATAGAAAATAAACAATTAGAACAAATTTTGAAGCCATTCAATGTACCATATGGATTACTTAAAGAAAATACGCGACATTATATAAAGTCTACGTCAAATAAAGATCCGGACCAAAACCTTAACTTCAGGTACGATACGTTCACATATACTCAGGTAGAGTTTGAGAGAGCAGATCCAATATGGCGAAGAAAGTTTCTAGAAAAGAATCCAACACTAAGGGTACAGTGGGAGGCATCACCTTATGAACTTCAAGTAAATCCTTCGTTTTGCCCACTACCTCGTCGAAGAGCCTGGATGCAATTTTGGGAAGGTCAGCGCCAGGGTAGCATCAATAATCAGTGGCTCAATTACCCCTTATTACCTAGTCCGCCACATAACTACTTACCGACGGAGGAGTACATGATAAAAACACTGGAATTCTGGATTGAACGATACGCTTCAGTTCCGGACTTAGCAGTCAAAATGACTAACAAAATATTCAGCATTCTATTGACAGTAATAAAGGTTTTCCAACATGCCAAATATACATTTTTGAATTTCATTGGCATTACGCAAGGATCTGAGGCTCTTATTTTTGATTTATGGACTATTCCAAGCCGCCTAACACTTATGGCATACTACTCTCGCCTCATGTTTTTGCCATCGACATATATGCAGACTTTTGAAGAAGCATTCTTTATAGGCTTCTTTGAAATTGATTCAGAGATCTTTGTGAAAATGACTTCCAATTTGAATGCAAGACTGGTGGCTTATGAAACAAGCTTCTTTGCGGATCATCGAAAAGCACCAGAGAACGGAGTCAAATCACGGCAATGGAAAGAATTCATGCTTTGTCACGCTAATTTGCTAAATCAACGAGAGCGCACAGTCATACAGACATACTCACGTCGCCACAAAAAGCCTGTCGGGGACGACAGAGTTCAGGAGGAGGGACGTGTGGAAGGGGAATCAAGCAAAAAAAAGAAGAAGAAGAAGATCAAAGTAAAAAACAACTCAATAAAGAATAAAACAATGATATTTGAAGACATATCTCTGCAAGAAGCCCCGCAGGGGCACGCATCAGGCAACAACGCAAATCATCCAGGTCCTACGCAGGAAAGAAAGAAAACAGGCTTAAAGCAATACAACGGGGTCACATGTTTACAACCAGGACAAATCAGAGTTCTACAAGCAACACATAGGTCACTGGTGGCGTGCGTGGCAACCCAACTGAATACAGCAACCCAGATATGTGATATACGGAATACCAAGGGGCAAAACAAAAGCAAAGGACATAGATAAGACAAAATAACAAATTCTCTAACGGTCCTTATTGCTTCTTTGACAACTGGGTGCGTGTATTCAGAACTCTCAAAGTAAGCCAAAAACAGAAGTAAAGGACAAACCTCGGATAAGATACCCAATTGTCTAACGGCCCTTATTGCTTCTTCGACCACTGGATGTGTGCACTCAAAAGACTTAAACAAGCAGCCAACGAGAAGCTAAAGCCTGTCAAGGGACGACAGAGACAAAGAGGGGGAGAGTGTTGCAGAGCACAGAAGAGCACTAGGCAGAGAAAACGAAGGGCCCCAAAATTTTTCCAATTTGGACACATAACTTTTGTATTATAACCACTCTTGTATATATTTTCCGTTGTAAATGCACTAGAGGAGTCCTCTAGATGCATCCCTGCAGAAGATTATAAGCTTACCCATGTAAATTAGTAGAGAAATTAGTCTTTTAGTGAATAAAGTGCCGGTCCCTTGTGTGAAAGGACCAAACTTAGGGCACTAGTATATAAGTCACTTTGTGACTCTTTGTAAGAACTTTTTGCCATTGTGAAGAAGGAGCTCTACAGATTTTCGAGTTTGCCTCTTTCATGCTGATTTTGATCTTCATTTCGCTCTTGTATGTGTGTGTTATGCTTGAAATACATGTGTAGGACTGTTGTCTACCCATTCCCCTTGATTTTGAGCTGCTGTAGTGCGTGTGCGAGGTAGGAGGAGTTGTGGCGTGGGTGTTGGTGTCTCCCGTCATTCACTGTTTTTGCCATAACTTGAAGCAGAGTGGTAAGAATCGAGTGAAACCACTTCCAGTAGATGCGTCTCCGCGAGAGCTTTGAAAGGAGTACCGTATTGCCTATATTCGGAGTTCGGAGCTGGGAGAAATCCTTGAATTTCTGAAAACTGCTGTAAGAGGCTTTGCGGGAAACACTTTCAGCATTTCAGTGAGTGTGAGAGGTAGTAGTCTTTTCTCATGCATGCTAGCTAAACCACTTCATTTTCCATCACGTGTGCACACGTCTTCATACACTTGGTACGTCGTTCCATCGGATTGACAATTAGATGTGTGTTAAGTACCCTCTATGTGCACTTGTGTGGCAATTGAGGTACAGTCTCATTGACACAAGTCCTTGAGTCTTCTCGGCTCAAATACACAGTGATCTTCCACGGTACATAGGGTGTCTAATAGATCCATTGACAAGCTAAAAGGGCCCACCATATACTCCTGGAGTTCATTTGGCTAGTGTAGATCAAGGATTTTGCAACACCTCTTCATCTTCAAGCACATACCTATCCATCTCTTCACATTGAGCACCTAAACATGAAATAACAAAGCATATCCAAGTGAAAAAGTAGAATTTGTACTTTTGCAGTGTTCAAATGAGCCTCTACAAGGTATTCCTAGTTCCTATAGAGAAATTACAGAGACTTTTTGACCTGCAAAAAATTATCCAAAATTGATCTTACAGAGCTTAGAAGATAAGCTTCAAGCTCCAACAACAATCATGGAAATTTGATACCCGAGCAAGAAATAGCACCTTGTTGAAGTAGAGGGTGTAAGCATGAGCTAGAGTGTAAGCAAGAAAAAGAAATCTTGCCATGGGGGTGACTTTGAGGCTTTGAAAGCTAAATATTTTGAGATCCAAAACTTGAAGAAATGGTTGATTCTCAAAGTGCATGCAATAAAGAATATGACCATATATTGGTCTTGAAGATTGACAAGAGCTATCTTCCTCAACTCATGGCTCAAAAATGAAAAAAAAAAACCTTTTTACCTCCCCACAACTCCGAAATCGTGAACTTCTTCTTCCCCTTTTCTCAGAAAATTAGAGAATGCGAGATTTTTTTATCCCATATGGTTTCCAGTTGTGAAGCTGAGACACCAATTTAAGATACTATGCACGGAGATCGATGCAATGTAGTATTCATAATTATAGTGGAGTGTATATGGCCGAGACACCTATTGATAAATCTATCCATGGAGATTGATGCAACTATGCATATTCCCACTGATAGTCAAAGTGCATTGGCAATTGCAAGAAATCTCGGGTTTCATGCATGCACAAAGTGTAGAGAGTACATGCACAGAAGCAAAACGAAAAGAAGAGTGTACTCACAAAAGAAAGAGTGTGAGAGACTCAAAGTGAGTAGACCAAGAAATGGGTAAACTCACATGGATTAGAAATGAGCTTGCTAAGAGCATGGAGTAGGCTCCTCAAGCTTCCAACCAAGTACAAATGGGGGGAGAGGCCCTCCTTATGTAGATTGGGGAGGGGCTCTCCAAAGTACATCTCATGTGGGATAATTCCCCTAAAAGGAGAATGAATACAATGGTAGAAGAAAGTGGCAAGGTGCCCAAATACAAAGGATATAATATAAAATGGAAATGGAATGGAAATAGAGTGACTCCAAGATACAAAAGGGAGATGCACAATCATATTCTCAACACCCCCTTTGTAGCTCATGTATGGAGGATGCTAGGGTATGAGAGAAGGGTCCATGAGGAATGTAGTAGCAACAACATGAGCACCAAATAAGAAGTTTGCATGTCGAAGTCCATAGCCTCCAAGGGGTATCGACCATGCAAGATCGCCAGATACGCCATAAGATGTCCACCAAATGGATCAAGCGGATGCTCCATCGGTACCCCACCAATGAGGTACAGGAATGGAACAAGATCTCACTGGACGAGATCACCCCCATGCGAGATAGATAGGATGAATCCATGTGGTATGTGGAACCTCCAGAGCTTTGACAACATCCACCACAAGATGTGTATCGCCAAGAAGTAGGTCTTGCAAGAATGAAATATAAAGCATGAAGCATAAAATCATAGTCACATGGTAGTACATTTGTATGCTATAGTCCTCCATGGAGTGTACAAAGTCCTGATGTGTGTTGATAGAACCAGGAAGCTTCCTATAAATTGAGAACCTGGCTCAGAAAAGGATCCAACTAAGTGATGAATGCAAGTAGATGCAGGAGTATCCTGTGGTAAATGAAAAGATGTTGGACTCCAAGAATGGAAGAGTACATGTTCAGAATGCTGCTGTAGTCGAGTTAAGTGAACTCTTGAAGATAGGAATGGAAAATGATGAGTCACTTATCCTAGAGTAGTGCCTAACTAAAATTGAGGGGAAATGTAAACCTAGGAGGTATAGCCATCTATAGTATAAGCGGAGATTGTGTCTTTGATTCCTCATGCTCCAAAACTGTACCATAATCTACAAAGTCATGTACAAAGAGAGCATGATCCACATAGTGTGACTATTTGAAATTGGAATGATCCCCCTATCCAACCGCTAATAACTTATCAATCTCCTCTTTGATCTTGGCTAAATATACAGCATTATAGGTGTACGTTCTTTGTTTGGAGGGTTTTGCTTCTCGAGTCATTGGAATCCTATGAGAACAAATAAGGGATACACTTCTTTAAGATCTTCTTAAGTCCAAGAAAATACATCTCTATATTCTCGAATCAACTCTATTAGAACCTGCTCTTCTTCTAGGGATACATCCTTACCTATATATGCGCATCTCTCTTCTTCACCTTCCATGGTCAATAACACCTTTTCTGTTTGTTCTTTGTTGTCATAAGCTATTCCATCTATGCCTCTCTCTTAGGCATTTGAATAGCTATTTTCCTTTTTTCAACTTCATACCTTTTGAAATGTTTAGGTACCTCAAGTGATTCATGGTGTAACTCTTCATGAATTTTGGTTTTCTCCACTTTAGGTTTTTCTTAATATCCTTCTATAGCTAGTACTTTTGTGCTTACTTTGGTATCATCTTTTCTATCTCTCTCAGGTATTGTTCTTCTTAATCGAATTTAGGTTCCATTCTATACTTTCGTAGTCCTCCTTCCATTCTTTTTCTCAAATTCACCTTCTTCCACCTCTTAAAGGACTACCATGTATAGACTTACATCATATCCTTCCTCATCTATGCATTCATTCATGGTTAATACCTCTTTGTTCACACAAACATCTAGGGTGGCTAATATTTCCATCCATACATGTAGCTCAAATGCTTCATCTTGAAATATTTATGGCATGTAAGTAGGCTCTTCTATTGCTCTATAGCTTTCATGTCCTACTTTCCAAGCTTGAAGTCTATCTTCCTCTCGTTTTGCTTTCTTACACATCCATAGTGGGGCATCCTCATTCATCCAAGATTGGTCACTTGACCCTGCACTATGGATGGACACATCATCTTCTTTTCTATGTACAAGGTTTCATTGTGATGATGGTACATCTCTATATGCAAAAGTGTGCAGATTTATTTTTGTAGTGGAACCTTGATGCTAGAGATACAATGGATCCCATCACCAATCTTTTACTACCCTCAACTATCTCATTAATGTTTGTCCTAAGATCATCTCATAATTGCTTGTTTTTCCAAATTGATAGGTTGCCAGTGTGTGTTCAATTTCACTCTGCAAGTAGTCAAGATTACCTTTTCTAGCATTCCTAGCCGTCTTTCAATGTGACCATTGGCCAATTGTAATTTCATTCAAGTGGGTTGTAGGGTTGGTTTTCCCCATTTTTCCTAGATCTCTTTGGCCGCTATTCCTACTCCCGCTCGTATTTCTAAAACATTTTTAGTCATATATCCTCAGAATGTGATTGGGAAGCATGTATTTCCTTCATCTCCCTCACTAAATTCTCCCACTTTGTGAAATGGAATTTTAATTGTGGGTGTCGTCTCCACTTTATCCTTTTTGATTGATTGGTTTGTCTCGTCCAAATTTAAAATTTTTTGCTAATCTATCCCACAATTGAGGTTTAATTTTGTAGCAACTCCTCCAATGTTAAGGAACATTGGACTTTGGTTCTTTTTAACTCGGATAAAGTGTTTGAGGTTTTGTTGGCATCATATGGGAAGATGCCAAGTACGAGCATGTATGCAGATCTAGCACTGAGGCAACCCATCAATTTTTTTCCAATCCTTACACATTTTAAAAGTCATTCTCATCACTAAAAACCATTGTAAATACCATTTCCCTTTTTTGTAGCTCCATTTTGTACAAGCCGAGGAGTCCTCGAGCTTGAGGAGCCCTAGAAGTAGTTGCCTACCAATTTTCATATTTTTTAGATCTCGTTTGAACCCTCAAATAAGCCCTGGAATCTAATTTTTAACTAAGCCGGACACTAGGTCTGGACAGGGCCAAAGCTAGTCAAAAACTATAAATAGAGCTAGAGAGCTCATTTTTGGGGGAGCTTCTTGTAGTTTTGAGCTTGTATGAGAACTTGTTTGTAATAGAAGTAATTCCATTGTCTTACTCTCTTTGTTCTTGCTGTGTGCGCGTGTGTGTGTATGTGTGTGCATGTTTGTGTGCTTCTCACTCACGCATTTGTGCCTTCACTTGCTCGAGGTCTTCATACCATCCTCATGTCTTCCCGGATTGACATTAAAGGAGGTGCTACTCATCACTGAGCTACACCAAAGTTTTGGCGCCGTTGCCGGGGATTCAAGCTTTGAGGACGAGCGTGTGATTGTAAGACGTAGAGAGGACACGTTGGAATGGTAAGTAGTAGGTAAATTTCTGATTTTTCTCCATCTCCATCTCCATCTTCATCTCCATCTTCATCTCCATCTTCATCTCCTTCTCCACCTTATATTCCCACTTCCAAATCATTTCGCTCATTTTCTTTGTGCGAGTTTGAGAGAGAGCGAGTCTGTGTCCTTGTTTGTGTGTTGTTTTGCATGTTTCTTGTAGGTGTAAGCTCCATCATGATCTCCAGCAAGCTCAGCAGGTACGGAATCTCTCTGCGCAAGCCTCGAGGCATCGAGCTCGAGCTATCGCGACACATCGAAAAGTTGCCCCAATCACGATTCTGAGTTCACCATGACACTGCGCAGCCCTAGAGCTCCTAGGATCACTAGACAGAACAGAAAAATTCACCATATCCCGACCTATCGTGACACCTCGAGGTATCGTGACACCCCGACCTATCGCGACACTCCCAGGTATCGCGACACTCCCAAGTATCGCGACACCTCCACCTATCGCGACACTTCGACCTATCGCAACACCTCCGACCTATCGCGACACCTCCACCTATCGCGACACCTCCACCTATCGCAACAACTCGACCTATCGCGACACTCCCAGGTATCACAACACCCCGACCTATCACGACACTTCCACCTATCGCGACACCCCGACCTATCGCGACACCTCGACCTATCGCGACACCTCCACCTATCGGGACACCTCCACCTATCGCGACACCCCGACCTATGGCGACAACCCGACCTATCGCGACACCCAGACCTATCGCGACACCCCGACCTATCGTGACACTTCCACCTATCGTGACACCTCGACCGGACCTATCGCGATACCCCGACCTATCGCCACACATGGGCTTAACGCATGAAATTTTAGAGTGAATTAATTGAGTGAATTGAGGTATATTTGGGCTTAATTTTGGACACATTGGGATAACATTAGAGCCTTAGAAGTGGGCAAAGGACCTAGAAACCAGGAAGGAATTTCCTGAGCCCTGAGAGCCTGTTTTGAACCCTAAGTGCCTGAATGCTCATAACTTCACCATACGAACTCCGGTTTATGAGATTTTGGTCTTGTTGGAAAGCTTGATTGGAGAGTGATTGAGGGAAGTTAGCCTCGCAAACTCAACTATAAATAGATGGTAGTTTTAGTTGTGGTTACAGAGACCTATGTGAAGACCTCCAAGAGCTGAGCTTTATGCCATATCAAGGTGTGATTACAATAAACGCATATGCATCAGTAAGTCTTTTGTATTGTACAAGCAATATACTTTCTTTTTCATGATAATTTGGGTTCATATTTCCATGTTCTTGTGAAGTGTACTACTCACTGCCATTACTCTCAGTTTTTGCAGTCAGATTGCAGAGATGTTTTCTCTGAGCTTGGTGCATCATTTTTAGTAATTTAACTTGGTAAGGTTAGCTCTATAAGTCTTCTATATGCTCACAAATTCTCATGTCATTTGGATGTTGCAATCTTCAGTTATGTTCATTTGACGTCAACAGGGTCTGTTCATCTTCACTTCTCTGTCAGGTACCCGATTTTTTAACTCACCTTGTCAGAGCCATTTCTCAGTGGTTACTTATCCAAATTCAGTGATTGAAAGCTTGTTAAATTTGGCTACTGTCTAGTATAACCATACAAATTTTCATAATCATTGGATTCCTACATTTTGAGTTATGTTCATTTTTTTGCTCACTGGTCTCAAACTGTAGCAGCCCGTGAAAATCTGGATGATGTCATCACTTCTTAAAACTCATTCTCAGTGTGTGGTTTATTATTTTTGATGAGATTACTCTTGAAAGTTAGCTCTTTAAGCTACCTAGAATTCCCCAAGAGGAATTAAGCTAACTCCTGCTGTGCTCAGAGAATTATGTAAAACACTGGACATGTGTATGAACCAAGAATAGCAAGTTTTCACCTCTGAGCTAACTCCAACTTCTCTGTTTTGATCTATCTTTTTGAGAGTGATCTTCCCAGGTACATAGGGTGTCTAATACATCCATTGGCAAGCTAAAAGGGCCCACCATATACTCCTGGAGTTCATTTGGCTAGTGTAGTTCAAGGATTTTGCAACACCTCTTCATCTTCAAGCACATACCTATCCATCTCTTCACATTGAGCACCTAAAATTGAAATAACAAAGCATATCCAAGTGAAAAAGTAGAATTTGGACTTTTGCAGTGTCCAAATGAGCCTCTGTAAGGTATTCCTAGTTCCTATAGAGAAATTGCAGAGACTTTTTGACCTGCAAAAAATTATCCAAAATTGATCTTACAGAGCTTAGAAGATAAGCTTCAAGCTCCAACAACAATCATGGAAATTTGATACCCGAGCAAGAAATAGCACCTTGTTGAAGTAGAGGGTGTAAGCATGAGCTAGAGTGTAAGCAAGAAAAAGAAATCTTGCCATGGGGGTGACTTTGAGGCTTTGAAAACTAAATATTTTGAGATCCAAAACTTGAAGAAATGGTTGATTCTCAAAGTGCATGCAATAAAGAATATGACCATATATTTGTCTTGAAGATTGACAAGAGCTATCTTCCTCAACTCATGGCTCAAAAATGAAAAAAAAAAGCTTTTACCTCCCCACAAGTCCGAAATTGTGAACTTCTTCTTCCCCTTTTCTCAGAAAATTAGAGAATGCGAGATTTTTTTATCCCATATGCTTTCGAGTTGTGAAGCTGAGACACCAATTTAAGATACTATGCACGGAGATCGATGCAAGGTAGTATTCATAATTATAGTGGAGTGTATATGGCTGAGACACCTATTGATAAATCTACCCATGGAGATTGATGCAACTATGCATATTCCCACTGATAGTCAAAGTGCATTGGCAATTTGCAAGAAATCTGGGGTTTCATGCATGCACAAAATGTAGAGAGTACATGCATAGAAGCAAAACGAAAAGAAGAGTGTACTCAAAAAAGAAAGAGTGTGAGACACTCAAAGTGAGTAGACCAAGCAATGGGTAAACTCACATGGATTAGAAATGAGCTTGCTAAGAGCATGGAGTAGGCTCCTCAAGCTTCCAACCAAGTACAAATGGGAGGAGAGGCCCTCCTTATGTAGATTTGGGAGGGGCTCTCCAAAGTACATCTCATGTGGGATAATTCCCCTAAAAGGAGAATGAATACAATGGTAGAAGAAAGTGGCAAGGTGCCCAAATACAAAGGATATAATATAAAATGGAAACGGAATGGAAATAGAGTGACTCCAAGATACAAAAGGGAGATGCACAATCATATTCTCAACACCCCCTTTGTAGCTCATGTATGGAGGATGCTAGGGTATGAGAGAAGGGTCCATGAGGAATGTAGTAGCAACAACACGAGCACCAAATAGGAAGTTTGCATGTCGAAGTCCATAGCCTCCAAGGGGTATCGACCATGCAAGATCGCCAGATACGCCATAAGATGTCCACCAAATGGATCAAGCGGATGCTCCATCGGTACCCCACCAATGAGGTATAGGAATGGAACAAGATCTCACTGGACGAGATCACCTCCATGCGAGATAGATAGGATGAATCCATGTGGTATGTGGAACCTCCAGAGCTTTGACAATATCCACCACAAGATGTGTATCGCCAAGAAGTAGGTCTTGCAAGAATGAAATATAAAGCATGAAGCATAAAATCATAGTCACATGGTAGTACATTTGTATGCTATAGTCCTCCATGGAGTGTACAAAGTCCTGATGTGTGTTGATAGAACCAGGAAGCTTCCTATAAATTGAGAAGCTAGCTCAGAAAAGGATCCAACTAAGTGATGAATGTAAGTAGATGCAGGAGTATCCTGTGGTAAATGAAAAGATGTTGGACTCCAAGAATGGAAGAGTACATGTTCAGAATGCTGATGTAGTCGAGTTAAGTGAACTCTTGAAGATAGGAATGGAAAATGATGAGTCACTGATCCTAGAGTAGTGCCTAACTAAAATTGAGGGGAAATGTAAACCTAGGAGGTATAGCCATCTATAGTATAAGCGGAGATTGTGTCTCTGATTCCTCATGCTCCAAAACTGTACCATGATCTACAAAGTCATGTACAAAGAGAGCATGATCCACATAGTGTGACTATTTGAAATTAGAATGATCCCCCTATCCAACTGCTAATAACTTATCAATCTCCTCTTTGATCTTGGCTAAATATACAGCATTATAGGTGTACATTCTTTGTTTGGAGGGTTTTGCTTCTCGAGTCATTGGAATCCTATGAGAACAAATAAGGGATACACTTCTTTAAGATCTTCTTAAGTCCAAGAAAATACATCTGTATATTCTCGAATCAACTCTATTAGAACCTGCTCTTCTTCTAGGGATACATCCTTACCTATATACGCACATCTCTCTTCTTCACCTTCCATGGTCAATAACACCTTTTCTGTTTGTTCTTTGTTGTCATAAGCTATTCCATTTATGCCTCTCTCTTAGGCATTTGAATAGCTATTTTCCTTTTTTCAACTTCATACCTTTTGAAATGTTTAGGTACCTCAAATGATTCATGGTGTAACGCTTCATGAATTTTGGTTTTCTCCACTTTAGGTTTTTCTTAATATCCTTCTATAGCTAGTACTTTTGTGCTTACTTTGGTATCATCTTTTTCTATCTCTCTCAGGTATTGTTCTTCTTAATCGAATTTAGGTTCCATTCTATACTTTCGTAGTCCTCCTTCCATTCTTTTTCTCAAATTCACCTTCTTCCACCTCTTAAATGACTACCATGTATAGACTTACATCATATCCTTCCTCATCTATGCATTCATTCATGGTTAATACCTCTTTGTTCACACAAACATCTAGGGTGGCTAATATTTCCATCCATACATGTAGCTCAAATGCTTCATCTTGAAATATTTATGGCATGTAATGTTGGTGCAGAACAATCACCAATTGAAGATTTGAAGGACAAAGGATGGAGATGAGATCAAGTTTTGAAGCAAAGAAGATGGATACATTCACAGAGTGAAAGACATGTACACATATGTACATTAGTTAAGACATAGGTTACTTATACTTATTCTTTGATATAAGTCTGTACATAATTGCCTATAAATACTTTTGAAAAATGTCGAGGCAAAGAGAGAAGACAAGGAGAGACAATAGGAGATCATGAGAATAGTGTATTGAGAAGTAGAGAATGTCATTAGACATATGTGAAGTGAGTTGAACTCTCCATACTCACTCAGTTGTAAATCTCTGAGAAATAGAGAAAAAGTTGCGCCCGATGTTTCTGTGTTTTCTCCTTGTGTGATAGATCTTTTGTGAATTCCTTTTGGAGATATCTAAGTCCATAGTTAATCAATCTATGGCTAGAGTTTGAGAGTCTAATTGTGATCAGGCTAAGAGAATTGTGTGTAGGAACATTTGCATGTGAGAACGTACTCATTGGTTCCTAAAATAGGCGCAAATTTCGATCTTAATGATTTGATAATTTCTCACTCCACAGTTTAAAGTTTTGTGCAAGTAAGCACTTAATCTTTAAGTTGGAAGGTAAGCTACTCGTGGCTAAAAGCATTTGCTTAAACGGGTTCTATACTGAGAGAATTAAAGTTAAGAAGTTAGGGGTGTCCAAATCGACTTCTCAGAAGTGCAGATTTAGACATAGCTGACTTGGTAAGTAGATTTCTCAAGATTTACTGAATCTTTTGAAGTAATTTGACTTGGAGAAGGTGCGCAATCTTTAGGCGACACCTTGTGCAAAGTTTGATAAAAAACTTTACACATTTACTCAGTCAATGAGCAAGATCTATGCAGCAGACTTTCTGAGAAATTTCCTTCTTCACAGTTTAGTCAAGAAATTGATATTTGGTCATTGATCTTTTAAATTGGTGAAGGTTTTGACTTACTCTTGATGTAGAGGTGGTCTAAATTCAAGAGTAGGTTGTTCTTTTGGAGATTAACACTCTCCATCATGTAAGTAGGCTCTTCTATTGCTCTATAGCTTTCATGTCCTACTTTCCAAGCTTGAAGTCTATCTTCCTCTCGTTTTGCTTTCTTACACATCCATAGTTGGGCATCCTCATTCATCCAAGATTGGTCACTTGGCCCTGCACTATGGATGGACACATCATCTTCTTTTCTATGTACAAGGTTTCATTGTGATGATGGTACATCTCTATATGCAAACATGTGCAGATTTATTTTTGTAGTGGAACCTTGATGCTAGAGATACAATGGATCCCATCACCAATCTTTTACTACCCTCAACTATCTCATTAATGTTTGTCCTAAGATCATCTCATAATTGCTTGTTTTTCCAAATTGATAGGTTGCCAGTGTGTGTTCTAATTTCACTCCGCAAGTAGTCAAGATTACCTTTTCTAGCATTCCTAGCCGTCTTTCAATGTGACCATTGGCCAATTGTAATTTCATTCAAGTGGGTTGTAGGGTTGGTTTTCCCCATTTTTCCTAGATCTCTTTGGCTGCTATTCCTACTCCCGCTCCTATGTCTAAAACGGTTTTAGTCATATATCCTCAGAATGTGATTGGGAAGCATGTATTTCCTTCATCTCCCTCACTAAATTCTCCCACTTTGTGAAATGGAATTTTAATTGTGGGTGTCGTCTCCACTTTATCCTTTTTGATTGATTGGTTTGTCTCGTCCAAATTTAAAATTTTTTGCTAATCTATCCCACAATTGAGGTTTAATTTTGTAGCAACTCCTCCAATGTTAAGGAACATTGGACTTTGGTTCTTTTTAACTCGGATAAAGTGTTTGAGGTTTTGTTGGCATCATATGGGAAGATGCCAAGTACGAGCATGTATGCAGATCTAGCACTGAGGAAACCCATCAATTTTTTTCCAATCCTTACACATTTTAAAAGTCATTCTCATCACTAAAAACCATTGTAAATACCATTTCCCTTTTTTGTAGCTCCATTTTGTACAAGCCGAGGAGTCCTCGAGCTTGAGGAGCCCTAGAAGTAGTTGCCTACCAATTTTCATATTTTTTAGATCTCGTTTGAACCCTCAAATAAGCCCTGGAACCTAATTTTTAACTAGGCCGGACACTAGGTCTAGACAGGGCCAAAGCTAGTCAAAAACTATAAATAGAGCTAGAGAGCTCATTTTTGGGTGAGCTTCTTGTAGTTTTGAGCTTGTATGAGAACTTGTTTGTAATAGAAGTAATTCCATTGTCTTACTCTCTTTGTTCTTGCTGTGTGTGCGCGTGTGTGTGTATGTGTGTGCATGTTTGTGTGCTTCTCACTCATGCATTTGTGCCTTCACTTGCTCGAGGTCTTCATACCATCCTCATGTCTTCCCGGATTGACATTAAAGGAGGTGCTACTCATCACTGAGCTACACCAAAGTTTTGGCGCCGTTGCCGGGGATTCAAGCTTTGAGGACGAGCGTGTGATGGTAAGACGTAGAGAGGACACGTTGGAATGGTAAGTAGTAGGTAAATTTCTGATTTTTCTCCATCTCCATCTCCATCTTCATCTCCATCTTCATCTCCATCTTCATCTTCTTCTCCACCTTATATTCCCACTTCCAAATCATTTCCCTCATTTTCTTTGTGCGAGTTTGAGAGAGAGCGAGTGTGTGTCCTTGTTTGTGTGTTTTTTTGCATGTTTCTTGTATTTCAGCTCCATCATCATCTCCAGCAAGCTCAACAAGTACGAAATCTCTCTGCGCAAGCCTCGAGGCGTCGAGCTCGAGCTATCGCGACACATCAAAAAGTTGCCCCAATCACGATTCTGACTGCACCACGACACTGCGCAGCCCTAGAGCTCCTAGGATCACTAGACAGAATAGAAAAATTCACCATATCTCGACCTATCGTGACACCTCGAGGTATCGCGACACTCCCAGGTATCGGGACAACCCGACCTATCGCGACACTCCCAGGTATCGCGACACTCCCAAGTATCGCGACACCTCCACCTATCGCGACACTTCGACCTATCGCAACACCCCCGACCTATCGCGACACCTCCACCTATCGCGACACCTCCACCTATCGCGACACCTCGACCTATCGCGACACTCCAAGGTATCGCGACACCCCGACCTATCGCGACACTTCCACCGGTCGCGACACCCCGACCTATCGCGACACCTCGACCTATCGCGACACCTCCACCTATCGGGACACCTCCACCTATGGCGACACCCCGACCTATCGCGACACCCCGACCTATCACGACACCCCGACCTATCGCGACACTCCGACCTATCGCGACACTTCCACCTATCGTGACACCTCGACCCGACCTATCGCGATACCCCGACCTATCGCCACACACGGGCTTAACGCATGAAATTTTAGAGTGAATTAATTGAGTGAATTGAGGTATATTTGGGCTTAATTTTGGACACATTGGGATAACATTAGAGCCTTAGAAGTGGGCAAAGGACCTAGAAACAAGGGAGGCATATCCTGAGCCCTGAGAGCCTGTTTTGACCCCTAAGTGCCTAAATGGTCATAACTTCACCATAGGAACTCCTGTTTATGAGATTTTGGTCTTGTTGGAAAGCTTGATTGGAGAGTGATTGAGGGAAGTTAGCCTCCCAAACTCAACTATAAATAGATGGCAGTTTTAGTCGTGGTTAGAGAGACCTATGTGAAGACCTCCAAGAGCTGAGCTTTATGCCATATCAAGGTGTGATTACAAGGAACGCATATGCATCAGTAAGTCCATTGTATTGTACAAGCAATATACTTTCATTTTCATGATCATTTGGGTTCATATTTCCATGTTCTTGTGAAGTGTACTACTCACTGCCATTACTCTCAGTTTTTGCAGTCAGATTGGAGAGATGTTTTCTCTAAGCTTGGTGCATCATTTTTAGTAATTTAACTTGGTAAAGTTAGCTCTATAAGTCTTCTATATGCTCACAAATTCTCATGTCATTTAGATGTTGCAATCTTCAGTTATGTTCATTTGACGTCAACAGGGTCTGTTCATCTTCACTTCTCTGTCAGGTACCCGATTTTTTAACTCACCTTGTCAGAGCTATTTCTCAGTGGTTACTTATCCAAATTCAGTGATTGAAAGCTTGTTAAATTCCGCTACTGTCTAGTATAACCATACAAATGTTCATAATCATTGGATTCCTACATTTTGAGTTATGTTCATTTTTCTGCTCACTCGTCTCAAACTGTAGCAGCCCGTGAAAATCGGGATGATGTCATCACTTCTTAAAACTCATTCTCAGTGTGTGGTTTATTATTTTTGATGAGATTACTCTTGAAAGTTAGCTCTTTAAGCTACCTAGAATTCCCCAAGAGGAATTAAGCTAACTGCTGCTGTGCTCAGAGAATTATGTAAAACACTAGACATGTGTATGAACCAAGAATAGCAAGTTTTCACCTCTGAGCTAACTCCAACTTCTCTGTTTTGATCTATCTTTTTGAGAGTGATCTTCCAAGGTACATAGGGTGTCTAATACATCCATTGGCAAGCTAAAAGGGCCCACCATATACTCCTGGAGTTCATTTGGCTGGTGTAGATCAAGGATTTTGCAACACCTCTTCATCTTCAAGCACATACCTATCCATCTCTTCACATTGAGCACCTAAAATTGAAATAACAAAGCATATCCAAGTGAAAAAGTAGAATTTGGACTTTTGCAGTGTCCAAATGAGCCTCTATAAGGTATTCCTAGTTCCTATAGAGAAATTGCAGAGACTTTTTAACTTGCAAAAAATTATCCAAAATTGATCTTACAGAGCTTAGAAGATAAGCTTCAAGCTCCAACAACAATCATGGAAATTTGATACCCGAGCAAGAAATAGCACCTTGCTGAAGTAGAGGGTGTAAGCATGAGCTAGAGTGTAAGCAAGAAAAAGAAATCTTGCCATGGGGTGACTTTGAGGCTTTGAAAGCTAAATATTTTGAGATCCAAAACTTGAAGAAATGGTTGATTCTCAAAGTGCATGCAATAAAGAATATGACCATATATTGGTCTTGAAGATTGACAAGAGCTATCTTCCTCAACTCATGGCTCAAAAATGAAAAAAGAAAGCTTTTTACCTCCCCACAACTCCGAAATCGTGAACTTCTTCTTCCCCTTTTCTCAGAAAATCAGAGAATGCGAGATTTTTTTATCCCATATGCTTTCGAGTTGTGAAGCTGAGACACCAATTTAAGATACTATGCACGGAGATCGATGCAAGGTAGTATTCATAATTATAGTGGAGTGTATATGGCTGAGACACCTATTGATAAATCTATCCATGGAGATTGATGCAACTATGCATATTCCCACTGATAGTCAAAGTGCATTGGCAATTGCAAGAAATCTGGGGTTTCATGCATGCACAAAGTGTAGAGAGTACATGCACAGAAGCAAAACGAAAAAAAGAGTGTACTCACAAAAGAAAGAGTGTGAGAGACTCAAAGTGAGTAGACCAAGAAATGGGTAAACTCACATGGATTAGAAATGAGCTTGCTAAGAGCATGGAGTAGGCTCCTCAAGCTTCCAACCAAGTACAAATGGGGGGAGAGGCCCTCCTTATGTAGATTGGGGAGGGGCTCTCCAAAGTACATCTCATGTGGGATAATTCCCCTAAAAGGAGAATGAATACAATGGTAGAAGAAAGTGGCAAGGTGCCCAAATACAAAGGGTATAATATAAAATGGAAATGGAATGGAAATAGAGTGACTCCAAGATAAAAAAGGGAGATGCACAATCATATTCTCAATACCCCCTTTGTAGCTCATGTATGGAGGATGCTAGGGTATGAGAGAAGGGTCCATGAGGAATGTAGTAGCAACAACACGAGCACCAAATAGGAAGTTTGCATGTCGAAGTCCATAGCCTCCAAGGGGTATCGACCATGCAAGATCGCCAGATACGCCATAAGATGTCCACCAAATGGATCAAGCGGATGCTCCATCGGTACCCCACCAATGAGGTATAGGAATGGAACAAGATCTCTTTGGACGAGATCACCTCCATGGGAGATAGATAGGATGAATCCATGTGGTATGTGGAACCTCCAGAGCTTTGACAATATCCACCACAAGATGTGTATCGCCAAGAAGTAGGTCTTGCAAGAATGAAATATAAAGCATGAAGCATAAAATCATAGTCACATGGTAGTACATTTGTATGCTATAGTCCTCCATGGAGTGTACAAAGTCCTGATGTGTGTTGATAGAACCAGGGTGCTTCCTATAAATTGAGAACCTGGCTCAGAAAAGGATCCAACTAAGTGATGAATGCAAGTAGATGCAGGAGTATCCTGTGGTAAATGAAAAGATGTTGGACTCCAAGAATGGAAGAGTACATGTTCAGAATGCTGATGTAGTCGAGTTAAGTGAACTCTTGAAGATAGGAATGGAAAATGATGAGTCACTGATCCTAGAGTAGTGCCTAACTAAAATTGAGGGGAAATGTAAACCTAGGAGGTATAGCCATCTATAGTATAGGCGGAGATTGTGTCTTTGATTCCTCATGCTTCAAAACTGTACCATGATCTACAAAGTCATGTACAAAGAGAGCATGATCCACATATTGTGACTATTTGAAATTGGAATGATCCCCCTATCCAACCGCTAATAACTTATCAATCTCCTCTTTGATCTTGGCTAAATATACAGCATTATAGGTGTACGTTCTTTGTTTGGAGGGTTTTGCTTCTCGAGTCATTGGAATCCTATGAGAACAAATAAGGGATACACTTCTTTAAGATCTTCTTAAGTCAAAGAAAATACATCTCTATATTCTCGAATCAACTCTATTAGAACCTGCTCTTCTGCTAGGGATACATCCTTACCTATATATGCGCATCTCTCTTCTTCACCTTCCATGGTCAATAACACCTTTTCTGTTTGTTCTTTGTTGTCATAAGCTATTCCATTTATGCCTCTCTCTTAGGCATTTGAATAGCTATTTTCCTTTTTTCAACTTCATACCTTTTGAAATGTTTAGGTACCTCAAATGATTCATGGTGTAACTCTTCATGAATTTTGGTTTTCTCCACTTTAGGTTTTTCTTAATATCCTTCTATAGCTAGTACTTTTGTGCTTACTTCGGTATCATCTTTTTCTATCTTTCTCAGGTATTGTTCTTCTTAATCGAATTTAGGTTCCATTCTATACTTTCGTAGTCCTTGTAGCTCAGTGATGAGTAGCACGTCCTTTAATGTCAATCGGGGAAGACGTGAGGATGGTATGAAGACCTCGAGCAAGTGGAGGCACAAGTGCGTGAGTGAGAAGCACACAAACATGCACACACATACACACACACACACGCGCACACACGGCAAGACAAAGAGTGAGAAGCAATGGAGTTCTTAGATTACTTTCAAAAAGCTCTTACAAGTTCATTTCAATTACAAGCTACCCCAAAAATGAGCTCTCTAGCTCCTTTTATAGTTTTTGACTAGCTTTGGCCCTGTCCAGACCTAGTGTCCGGCCTAGTTAAAAATTAGGTTCTCTACCCTATTTGGAGGTTCAAACGAAGTCAAAAAAATGTAAAAACTGACAGGTAGGTACTTCTAAAGCTCCTCAAGCTCAAGGACTCCTTGGCTTGCACAAAATGGAGCTACAAAAATATGAAATGGTATTTACAATGGTTTTTAGTGATGAAAATCACTATTGTTGTAGGGATTTCTTCTAACATTTTGACATACATTTCCTGGAGCTCCCTACTTGCTCCTTCTCCTTGTGTGTCCACCTCTCTTATATACGTTAGTGTCTTGAAAAAATATTGGCCTACTTGCCAGGTCGTCGTTGACTACTCTGTCTGCTTGTACTTTCTCTTCTCTCTGACTCCCTTCTTAAGCTTCCTTGCCTAGTGAGTCCTTCAATTCCAACACCCCCCCCTCTCTCGCGTCTGTCGTCCCTGACAGACCCTTGTTGGGTGGTTTGTTGGATGTATACTCGACGAGGTCTTGTGCTAAGTGGTGGTCTGCAATGCGCAACCCTTTGGCCAAGTCCGTGAGTAGAGCATCCCAATCTACCGGCCCGAGAACCTCTGGATGTGGTATACGTAAATTTTTTGAATGGAGAGCTTGTTCCACTGCAAACAACTACAATAAATGTGATGGTCTGGGAATGAATATCTCTGAGTGATATTCCCAGAATCCCGTGACGAACATTTCTTCAAACGTCTGTTTGAAGCAGGCTGGTAGATACTTGATGCGCGCGTGCCATGCATATACAACATTAATAGATGGTGTTGCACTCATGTCGTAGACGAGGTCCTGATTTCCTTCATTAAATCCAAGGGCTGACAGATGAGGTTCCTTGACATTTTTGAAAGTCCTGAATGTGACCAACATGAGCTCAAAAATTTTCAAGCACATTTGGGCCATGACGTCAGGCACATTTTTAAACCTGACCCCCCAATGCCAAATCGTCGAGATCATGTATCCTATGGTAGGTTGGCCTTTGGGTGGTGCTAAGTAAACATAATTGAGCCATTTCTCACATCCTTTGTTTGTCAGCACCGTTTTTGTGTATTCCGGCCATGACCTTCTTCGAAACACAGGGCAGTAGCATGGGTTGTATTTGATGTACAAAGGCATGTTATTCCATGTTCTGACCATTTCTGGCTAGGTTTCCAGTAGACGAATCCTCCACATCAGTTGATGAATATTGCCCTGCTTGGCACTCGCAAGGATGTCTTCCGGTGCGAATCGTGTGGCGGAGGTTGGTTCCTTTGAGGTATGTTGCTTTATTTCGGCATTGTAGTCCGCCATTAAGACACAAAAGGGAACATACAAATCGTCGGATGTGCCGATCCACCTATGATGGAAGAGATTCCTCAAGTAATCCGATTTTATGACTACTTCTTCCAAACGTGACATAGATGCTATCTGAACTGCCACTCTATCATCATGGGTTGCGGCCACTTTCTCTAACCTCTGCATCCATTCAGAAGCCTCTATTTCAATGGTGTCCATGCCCTCGTCTGTTTGCTTGCCCCCTGGTGCAAGCATGGGAACATACGGGTCTTTGAAAGTTTCCTCTATCTCGATTGGCACTAGATCTTCAGGCTCGGGCTCGACAAGGGGAGAGGGCTGACGTTCGTATTGCATGACTTTGCTGCGTAATTCTTCGATTTTGGCTCTGAGTTTTGTGACTTCTTCGGATGTGTCGTCTGTGGCTGTGGCTTTGCTTGGTGACTCCTGCTGATTTGCCAGTTGCTTAAGTAGATCATCCCTTTCTCGTTCTAGCGCTGCATGGGCCTCCAAGAGGTCAGCATGGGTTTCTAACACAGTTTTCATATTCTCTGAGGGAATGGCCTTGAATTTTTTTGGGTCGATTTCCTGCGGGGATCCCTCCATGGCTGCTTCCAAGTTCTCTTCATTCTGTTTCTGTAGCCGTTTATTCTCTTCGAGAGCTGTAGACATGTGTTTTCGTAGGAGGGCCAGGTTGCATCTAAGTTTGAGATTCTCCGTTATCTGGGAGTGTAGCAATTCATCCATATGTTGTCTTTCCTCTGCATCTGACTGGGGTGGATTGGCCACTAATTGTTCATGTTGTTCCTGTAAAGTGGCATGTTGTTGTTGTAGTAGCCGCTTTTCCCTTTCGAGATCAATGAATCGGAGTTGAAGTTCCTCATGGCTTCGAAAGAGTCGTGTATGTTGGTTATCAAGATGTTGGTAGTGTTGTTGCAGTTGCGACATACACTGATACATATTATTAAATACATTATTAATAGGGGTGGATGCGGGAAGGGGGTTGAATGCAGAAGGGAAGGGAAAGGGGAAGGGGAATGGAAGTGTGGATGTGGTGCTGGAAAATGGTGAAGTGGGAGGTGGGGGAATGGGAGATGGTGGATGCATGGGGGGAGGGAGAGGCGCGGAGGTGGGTGAGATGTCCATAAGATCAATGGTGGATGCAGTAGTGGGAGTGATTGTGAATAGTGGAATTGTGGGTGCGGTTATAGTGGTGAAAGTGTACAGTGGTGTGTGCAATTGTGAATACGAACTGCCCGGAAGTGTGTTCGGGGGGTTGAGATCTTCTGTGGCAGCAGTTAGAACTATTGTTTCAGTGGTCGTATGGACAAACGAAGTGGAGATAGGGTATGTGGGTTGTGTGGGTTGAGTGATGGTCTGTGCTTCAGTATGGGTAGTGGACTCGGAGGCGGTGACTGTAGTGGTTACACTGGTTGTGGGAGGTGAATGTGGTGGGGGTTGGAGGCAGGGGTGGCAATGGGGGTGACGGAGGTGCACTTGATACATTGGTTTCCTCAGTATCGTGGACAGTGTGTGCGGTGCCCGTGGTTGTGGATGTGCCTTGTGGTTCTGATACTAATACATTCATCTGCTTTCCTGCTCGAGGGGGGTGTCAGCCATATCTTCGTTCCATTCTTCGTGCTTGTGCAAGGGCGGTATGCACCGTTTCAGGGACGCCTAATGCCTCAGATATCATGTCAAGGGTGGCACGATATTGCTCGTCGACGCCTTCCTCCTCAAGGATCTGATTCATAAGGGCCTCGCCTGCTGCTAGGGACAGTCTATGTTGCTCTTGAACTCTATTCATGGTGTCATAGAGCTTTTTGAGTGCTTTCGTATAAGCTGGGGCCCCTTCAAGTACCTCCAGAGCTTCCTGATCATATTCCTGCTCTTCTTCCTCGGATTGTCCATCATGTTCCTCCTCTTGTCCTCCTTCTTCTTCACCCTCCACATCGACGACCTCTGGTTGTCTGGGATGGGGTTGGTCTGTAGCAGTTTGTTGTCCACTAGCTTGCTCTGCCTCGACTTCCGCGTTAACAGCCTCTATGATTCTGGCTACCTCCTCATCAGTTAGGTCTTCTAAAGTGAATCCGTGAGGGAACTCTAGGTCGGTTGGTACAGGTGGAAACACTAGATTTGGTCCATCAGTGCTGTGTCTTGGTAATCTAATAGTGAAGGGTTGTACCCGCCTTGGAAATCGTGGAGTTGTCTCTGGTGTCAATGTCGCACCGCGGGGTTGTGCGCAGGGCATCTGAACGGCGCCTCTCATTTTCTTGGATGGTGGTCCTGCGGAGGATAATCGGCACTGAAAATCTTGTACCCTGGTCCAAATGAGTGCCCTTTGCACTGGTACATCATATGCAAGACATCTGTACACAATCCTGGTCAGAGCACAGCATCCGTACAATACAGACTTTTGTTTTTTATACCACCTTTGATGAGCCAAGTGGATTTGGTCGATAATCCAGTGGGGCATGTTGATTGTCAAATCAAAGGCATCAGCCAAGTATAAACTAAACCATATCTTTTTAGGTGGCATGGTGAACCTCTCTTGGGCGGGAAATGCAAAGTGCTGCATGACCATTCGCAAATGAATAGCGATTGTAGGTGTCATTGCCACCATGTCTTTTAACTTTGTCAGATTCCTGTTCTTCATATTGTCGGGGACCATAGTCTCTTTCTCCGTAGGAATATGCATACCTCTCATGTCTAGAGCTTCCCTTACCAAGTTGATAGTTAATCTGAAACGCTTGAGCTCATTGCCCCTTGTGAGAGATGGGAGGACAAAGGAGCTGTATCCCTTTTTGTCTTTGCTCGGAGTGAGGGTGCTAATCAAATAAGAGCATCTTAGAAAATCTGGCTTTGGCAATTGGAATTTGAAGTACTCGTAGAGTCCTGCCTTCTTCCATATAGGTTTCAGTCCATTATTCTGCAGTCTCTCAAATTCCCTAGTGAAAAAGTGATACCTGCCCCAGCGCCCATTGAATTCTATCTCGGCCTCCCACATATAAGTGCCTTCACCTAGGGGTCCTGCCACATCACTGAACCAATGAGAGTTTTTACTGACTGGCATAGTGTGCCCTTGTGGAGGGTTCTGAACCAGTATGGCGTGTAATGCTCTTAATGCTACAGGACGTTCCTTCAATTCCTCCTCAACGTGAAGACTTTCAATATCCACGACTTGGGTGCTGGTGCCTGCCTGGGAGCTAGTTCCTTCCATATCTGCCATGTTACTTCTTGCCTCTTGATTCTGTGAGAATATAGAAACATGTGTTAACATTGTAAAGGACAAGATAGAACCGTTTTTGTCCCCATTACAACGTTAACATGAGGTTCGGGAGAGATTAGTGGGTTAGTAAGTGCTCGATGCTTGTGTGTGTAGTTAGGGATTGGTTAGACCTAGGAGCTAAGTGGAATGATGTGGTGTGAGAGTGACGTAGTTAGTAGGTGGGCATGGATTTACAACTGGGGTATGGGGGTTTATTACAAGTTTTAGGTTGCCAAATGCAATGGATAGGTTTTGATTTTGACTTTGTGGAGGCTCTGGGGAGTGTGATAGGGTATTTACTTGAAAAATGGGGCTTTTTAGGAACCCATTTATAAGTAATTCTACTTGTGCTCATGGAAGAATACGTGTTAGTGCGTGATGTGTAAGACTAGGCCTCAGATGTTCGCGCGAGTGAAACATGTTGTATAGGGTTTGGCCTTGGTGTAGCTATTTGAGCCCGCAAGCAAGCCTTAGGCACCCAGATTTGTCGTGATTGTGGGCTGGCCTTCATTGACTTCTTGGGTACCCAAATAGACTTCACTTTTGCAGAAGAACTTATGAAAGGCTTCTTATTAGTATCGTGCTGTTGATTACTAATAAGAGGTTTTGGCCGTGGTGTTGGCCTGGTCGGAACAGGGTGTTCGCCTTTTCGCCTCCATACTTGTTTCATCGGCTGAAACAATCTGCTTTGCTCTTTTTTTTGGCCTCCAGTACAGGTAGTGTTCTGCTTCTTCTGTATTTGATCTGCTGTTGGCTGCTGCATCCTTCTGGCCTTTGGAAAAGAAGGGAGTTCCGTCCTCTCCCTGGCTCCGTTGTTGAGACAAGCCTCTTTCTGCATCATACAGTGTTGGACAAAAATAGCATTGTCAACTTCAAGTGTGCCCCTGGAAGGACCAGGAGTTTGTGCCTTGCCTAGTTCCTTGAGTGCCTCATTTTCCAATTCAACTGTAATTCGGCTATGATCTACCCATACCTGAAGAAGTCCACTTCTTAGGTTGAGGTTGACTGCATGATCATAGATCCAGTCCTGACCCAAGACAAGAGGCTCAGTGAGGTCCTCATCTTGACACACTAGTACTTTGACTGTTATCACTTCGTCTTGAATGGAGATGGGAAGATCCACCTCGCCCATGCAAGGGGTTTCCACACCTCCCAATCCTATGAGATATGCTTCTATAGGATTCACAGTTAATCTCAATTCTTGACAGTAAGACAATTTAACAGCACTAGTGGCTGCACCTGAGTCAATCAAGGCTCTCACAGTCCTTGCACCCTTTCCTTGTCCTATATCTAAGGTTATAAAAGGACGTCGATCAATTATCCTATGAGAGCTGATACCTGAAACTTCACACATAGCCACGTGATATCCTTGGTCTGCATATGCACCTAGCCTAGGTTGCTCTCTGCCTTGTCTTCTTAATTTCATTCTCTGTATGCGCTCTAAAGCTTCTGCTTGAGCTTCTTCTCGAATTTGCTTTTCTTCTTCTTTGTGTTTCTTAGCAATATTGAGTCGACTTAGCATTTCCTCTATGAGAGGTTCCTGATACAACTTGACTCTACATCCGCTAATGTAGCTCGGGAGAACATCGCCTTCTAATGTGGCTAGTTGTACTGCTCCACTTGTTGAGATTCTATTAATGATCATGGGTCCGTAGCCTCTTTTCTCTAGCTTCCTCGCATGTTGTTTCAAAGCCTAGACTAGTACTAGGTCTCCTGCTTTCAAGCCTTTATCCTTAACGTGGGCATCAAAGTATGCCTTCTGTCGTTTCTTAGCTGCATATATCCCTGCAGCTGCCCTCAGTCTTGTTTCTCCTAATCGTTCTAGGTCAAAGATCCTAGAGGAGAGTTCATGACCTGTCCATTCATGCTCCTGTGCTACTTTCAATGTAGGTATTAAGAAATCCAACGGTAGCACTGCATTTTGGCCAAATACCATCTGAAAGGGGGTGGCTTGGAGTACCATTTTGTAGGCCACTCGATATGCCCAAACAGCATGGTGTAGCTGTTTGTCCCAATTAGAGCGTTTATTGTTCACTAATTTCGTTAGTGCATTGCATAAGATCTTATTGGTGCTCTCAGCCTGGCCATTTGCTTGAGGGTGATAGGGGGCAGACTTCTTATGTACTACCAAGAATTCTTGGAGCAGATTTTCAATAACTTCATTCAAGAAGTGAGTGCCTCTATCACTGACTAGCTCTATAGGTAACCCGTATCTAGTGAACACATTTTCAAATAAAACTTAGCTGTTGTTTGAGCATCGTTCTTCGTTGTGGCTTTTACCTCTACCCACTTTGTCAGATAGTCTGTCGCAACAATGATGTATTCAGCATGTGAACCCTTGGCTGGGGGATTAATAGGCCCTACAAAGTCTATTCCCCACTTAGAGAATGCACGTCCACCCATCATAGGTTTCAGTGGCATCTCGTCTTTGCGTATAGGATACTGAGTTCGCTGACAGACATCACACCGTTTCACATAGGTATGTGCATCCATGTGAAGGGTCGGCCACTAGAAGCCCGCAAACAGTATTGCCTTGATCACCCGATCTGGTCCAAAGTGTCCTCCTGCTACACCGTGGTGAGCAGTTTCCAAGATCTTGAGATATTCACTTTCATGGACACATAGTCTCAAGTAACCATCCTTACCACGCTTGTATAGATTATCACCAATGAGTGAGTAATCCTGGGCTTCTTGTTCTAAACTCCTTTTCCTAGCCAGAGTCATGCCTGGAGGGAATGTTTTCGTCCGCAGGAAGGATACTTGTGGTTCACTCCAATCTGGCACTATGGACACTTGATAGAGAGTGGCATTTTCCACAGGTGGTTTAGTGCAACAGATTGGGCATTCCTTGCACAACTTTTGGACGTCAGCCTCCATAGTAGGCCAGTGCACTCCGAGTCTCCTTAGTGTCTGTAGAGTTTGTTGCTTTGAGTAGTGTTGCTCTAATGCACCTACATGTGCTAATTGCAACCATTTAGCGTACTCATCCTCTTCCACACAACAGGCCAAGATCCCTTGATCTGTGTGTTTGTACATACTACCTGCCATGATGTGATACTTTTGGGCTATTACTACCTCTCTATCCTGTGTGTTTATTACTGGGTGGTTAGGTCCGTATGTCAATACTGGCACTAATGGCTTAGACCACTGCGGTACCACTTCCAAGTTAAACAAGTAAGCATCAAGAAGGTCATCTGACACTCCTTGTGGGGCTTCTCCAGATGTCAGCCTAGAGAGATGGTCTGCTCGCAAGTGAGTCTTCCCTTTCCTTACCACAACCTCGAAATCATACTCCATTAGCAAGAGAAACCATCTTACTAATCTTCCTGTATTGCATGGCTTGTTTACGAGGTATAGCAATGCCTGATGATTAGTAAAAAATTTAAACTTATTTGCAAGCAAATAATGTCTAAACTTTTTAACCGCATACACCATGCCTAGTCCTTCTCTCTCCGTAGTGGTATAATTTCGTTCAGCTGCATTCAATTGTCTACTAGCATAGGCAATTGGAAGATCCATATTACCTTCACCGGTAGGCTGCGCGAGTACACACCCAATAGCATAATTGGATGCATCAACATGAACATGGAAAGGCTTATTCCAATCTGGTGTGGTCAAGATCGGTGCTGAACATAATCGCCGTTTAAGCTCATTGAAGGAATTCTCACATTCATCAGTCCACTCAAAGTTAGTCAGAAGTCCGTACATGGGCTTTGCAATGACAGCATACATGTGAATGAACCGGCGGTAGTACCCACAATGCCCCATGAAAGCCTGTACTTCCTTGACATTCTTTGGCCTAGGTAACTCGGCTATGGCTCTCACTTTCTCTTCATCAGTGGATATGCCATTCTTTGACACTATGTGTCCTAGAATCTTGCCTTGCCTGACCATGAAAACACACTTCTCTGGGTTCAAGCACACTTGATACTCCCTACATTTGTCAAAGATTTGTCTGAGTTCAGGAATATGGGTTTGTCTAATGTTGGAATGAGCACAAAGATCATCAACATAGACTTCTAAGTTCTTCCTCAAGAACTCCTTAAATACATGGCACATCAGCCTCTGGAAGGTTGCTGGTGCATTGGTAAGCCCAAATGGCATTACCCGAAAGGCGAATATGCCCCATTCTGTGGCAAAAGCTGTCTTATGCTGATCCTCTGGAGCTATGGCTACTTGATTGTAGCCCGAAAATCCATCGAGGAAGCTGTTCACTTCCTTGCCTGCTACTCTTTCTCAGAGATGCTCTGTGATAGGAAGCGGATAATTATCTCGAATTGTAGCTGCATTAACCTTCTTTAAGTTAATGCACACACGCAACTTTCCATTTTTCTTGGGCACCACTACGATGGGGGATACCCACTCAGTGTGCTCAATTTCATAGATGAATCCAGCTTCGACCAGTCTATCTATCTCCTCTTTGATCTTAGTAACATAATTATCATTATATGTGTATGGCTTTTGCTTAGAAGGTTTGGCATCCGAGGTCATGGGGATAGTGTGTGAGCAGATGTCTGGATCAACACCCTTCAAATCCTTGTAACTCCAAGCGAATACATCTCTGTATTCTCTTAGCAAGGCTATCAATTCTTGCTCTTCTTCTTCCGTCACGTCATGGCCTATGTACGTGCATCTCTCCTCTCCTCCTTCTAGGGCCACTACTATTTTCTTGGTGGTTTCTTTGTTATCATAGGCCTCTCCTGATTGTGCCTCTCGTTTAGGCATTTTTATCATGACTCTCCTGTCGTCTATCTCATACTTCTTAAAACTTTTCGGGACCTCAAACAAAGATTCTTCCTCTTCTGGTGTGACTTCTCTCTTCTTTCTTTTCTTCCCTTCTTCCTTCGGGGTCACATGTGTGGCTAGCCTTACATCATTTGTAAGCTCTCCGTGCCTTTGGGGTTGAAATTCTACTTCATAGAAATATTCTTCATCTGATGCAAAAGGTGGATCCATAATGATTGACTCTAGATCGGAGTCGCTCGCATCTTCAAATGCATCAGGGCTAGGTTCGCATTCTTCTAGGACTGCCTCTCCCATGATTGGCTCTATGGAGAAGACTGAAATGTCATAGCCATCTTCATCACAGTGAGGTGTCCATTGTTCTTCATTGATGGCTACATCCATTGTTGCTAAGATTTCTGCCTAGCCATGGGGTTCAAATTCCTCATCAGGAAATACTACAGGTGCATAGGCTGGGTCTTGAATTGATCTATGTGTTTCTTTTGCACCTATCTCTCTGGCTTCTTCTCTCTTCTCTTCTTCTACTGCTACTTTGCACATCCATAAGTGGGTGTCTTCATGCATCCATGAGGATCCTGACCCTATGGAATGCACCGATTCTGTATCATCTTTGGCTCTATGGATGGGATTCCATTGGATAGGAGGGACATCTCTATGAGAGTAATCTTTGAGATTCACTTTAGTCGTAACACCTAAGTGCTGCAGGTACAAGGAATTGGTTCCCCAATCCTATACCACTTGCAACTGTCACATAAAAGGTCGTCCTAAGATCATTTCATAGGCATGGTTCTTGCTAAAATCACATATGGCAAATGTATGCTCAAACTCGACACCACATGTGGTGAGAGTTATTCCTTCTAACAATCCTAAGGGCCTCTCAATATGACCATCGGCCATCTGCAATTTCATTCTCGTTGGCCTGAGTGCTGGCTTGCCCCAACGCTTCCATAGGGAAGTGGTGGCAATTGCAACTCCTGCACCTGAGTCCAAATTTGCCTTGGTGGTGTACCCCTGGTAGGTAATGGGAAGATAGGTGTTCCCTTCTTCACCTTCACACATGTCTCCTATCTTATCCAAGGGTATTTCTGGCACTGTTATCTGGGATCCTACCTGGGAACAAGGTTTTGCCATCTCTGGTACTTGTTTGGCTACATGTTTCCATAGCTCTGGCCTTACTTTGAGTAGCTCTTCTAAGGTGAGGTTGCACTGTACTTTAGTGTTTTTCACTACCTCTGTGTTCCTAGGTATGATCGAGTCTTTGTTTCTTACCATGACCGTTGGTGCTCTCATACAAGTAGACTTAGCTTCCCATGGGCCTGTGAAGTGGGGTAATTCTTGTAAAGAATTAGACTCAAAGTCTAGTCTTTCCTGAGAGTGGGTGCTCTCCTGCTCCTCATAAATGGATGGGATGTCTTGTGGGAATTGGTCGTGTGCATCATCCACAAGTTCAATGGGAGGAGGGACTTCACTTTCCTTAGCCTATTTGTCTTCTTGAATCTCTCGTAGGAACTCTGGTGTGAACCGATTCATAGAAGATGATGTGTCTGGCTCCGTAGAGTTAGGCACATAGGCTTCAGGCACATAGGCTTCCCGAGCAGGAATGCTTACTCTTTCACTTGCCTTGTCCTTATGTTGAGAGGCTGGTTCCTTTTCTGATTGTGCAATTAGTTTCTCTATTCTTTCTAACAGTCCATCAAAGTGCAATTGTGTCTTCGCCGAACTAGAGATGTTAAATAGGCGACTGGCTTCAAACATGGTCTGAGCCAATTCCACCATCTTCGTGCAAATTTTGGTTCGTTCTAACTCTAGTTTTGCTCTAGGGTAACATTTTTCATGATCGGTTACGGTTGGCCCTTCTTGAATTCTGGCCTGATATGCTTTAAGCATCATATTAAGGTCCTCGGGAGTGGGATCTGCTAGGTCTCATCCTACTCTTGGGGGTGGTGGGTTTAGGTGAGGCGGGTTGGAAGGTGGCGGTTCGGATGGAGTTGGGAATGGTGGAGGTGATGGAGGTGGGGCAATGTGAGAGGGAGTTTGAGATGTGAGTTCAGTTATCCTGGCCTTTGTTTCTCTAAGGCTTTGCTCGAGTTCACTCATCTTTTTTGCCCACTGCCTTTTCATTCTTTCATGACTATCTCTCCAAGCTCTAGTTCTTTTCTTTGTCATGCTCTCTGTTTCACTAACATCAGGGCTCTTTTCCTGGCCTACCCCTTGGTTTTGCTGCACTGCTTGAGCTCTAGTGACTACCTGTACGGGTGCAGTGGAAGTGACACTTCCTGTGGAATCTACCACTAACCCAATAACGTTAATAGGAGTGATTTTTGGCATATTATTAGGATTCTTAGGGCAGTCTCGTAAGAGATGCTCCTTTCCACACTCTTGGCAAAAGCCCTGGATCGTTACTGATTGGGCTTGGGTAGGTGCGGGCATGGGGCAGTCACGAATGAGGTGATCTCCCTGACATCTGTAGCATGGTCCTCTAGGGAATGGGGGTCTTACTTGCTGTAGCTCAGTGATGAGTAGCACCTCCTTTAATGTCAATCCGGGAAGACATGAGGATGGTATGAAGACCTCGAGCAAGTGAAGGCACAAATGTGTGAGTGAGAAGCACACTAACATGCACACACATACACACACACGTGCACACACGGCAAGAACAAAGAGAGGAAGACAATGGAATCACTTCTATTGCAACAAAGTTCTCATACAAGCTCCAAACTACAAGAAGCTAGCCCAAAAATGAGCTCTCTAGCTCTATTTATAGTTTTTGACTAGCTTTGGCCCTGTCTAGACCTAGTGTCCGGCCTAGTTAACTATTAGGTTCCAAGGCTTATTTGAGGGCTCAAACGAGGTCTAAAAAATACGAAAATCGGTAGGCAACTACTTCTAAGGCTCCTCAAGCTCAAGGACTCCTCGGCTTCTACAAAATGGAGCTACAAAAAGGTGAAAATGGTATTTACAGGGGTTTTTAGTGATGAGAATCACTTTTAAATGGTGTAAGGGTTTTGAAAAAAATAAAGGGTTGCCTTAGTGCTAGATCTGCTTGTATGCTCGTACTTGCCTCTTCTCGTATACTGCCAACACTCTCCCCCCCCTAGCGTCTGTCGCCTCTGACAGACCTTTGATCTGCGGTTTGGTCAATATAGTCCTGGAGAATGTCAGCTGCCACATCATGTTCTTTGATTCGCAGCCCTCGGATCAGGTCTCTCTGAAGGGTATCCCAATTGACTGCACCCGGTATGTCCGGTTGTGGCGTTGTGTAGAGTTCTGAGTGCATCGTTTGTTCGCATGCAAAGAGGTGTAACAAATGGGTGGGCCTTGGCGCGAACACCTCTGAGTGTGCTTCCCAAAACCCTGTGGTGAACATATCATCGAAAGTTTGCTTATAGCAGGCAGGGAGATATTTGATGCGTGCGTGCCATGCATAAGCAACGCGTATGCTCGGGGTGGTGCTCATATCATATAGCAGGTCATAATTACCATTAACAAACCCGGGAATCGGAGGCTGAATATGGCATACATTGCGGAAGGTTTTGAGCACAACCTGCATCATATCGAATATCTTGAGCATCATCTGGGCAGCTACATCTGGCATGGGGTGGAGGCGTGGCATCCAATATCTGATGGTTGCTATCATGTATGATACTGTGGGGGTGCCGGTTGGGGGTGCAATGGCGGGGTAATTGAGCCATTCTCTACAGTTTACATTGTTCTGAACCTTGATGGCGAAGGCTTTCCATGATCTTCTTTGTACTGGCCCATAACAAGGGTTATACTTCAAATGCATGGGAGCGTGATCCCATGTTCTAAGCATTTCCGGGTATGTTTCAAGTAATCTTTGCCTCCAAGTAGGTTGGAATATCGCCCCTTTTCTGGCTGCCTCTGGTATATCTTCTGGTTCGAACTGGGTGGCAAAAGTAGGGCACTTGTTGGTGACTCTTTTGATCTCTGCATTGTAGTCGGCCAACAATACAAAATATGGTTTATATTGTAATTCTGAGCTCGTGATGAGTCGTCTAGGAGCAAATACTCAGATTGAAGTATGGTTTCCTCAATGGCCTTCATTGCTAGCATCTGAGTGGAGACACGTTCCTGATGAGTTTTCCCCATTTCTTCTACTTGTTTCATCCAGGCTGATGGGGGTTCCTCATAGGTATCTTGCCCTTCCTCCGTGATTCGTCCTCCTTGAAGTGGTTGAGGCTCATAGTTCTCTTCAAATGCTTCCTCCACTGGAATAATAACTGCTTCTTCTTCTATGGGTTGCTCAGGTGGGGAAGGAGGTCGTTCATATTGTAACAACTTGATTTTCAACTCTGCAATCTGTTGCCGTAGCTCAAGTACCTCACTGTTCGTTGAAGGTTAGGTTCTGGCAAAGTAGCGGCATCGACCGTCTTTTTAGGTGTGGGTGGGTGTGTTGTCGGTACTTTGGATCCTTGTAATTCCTTTATCTGATCTGCCAACTGATCATGGGCTTCCAAGAGGGTTGCATAACCTTCTAAAATCTGTTGAATATGCTCTGAGGGGACAGCTTGGAATTTTGCAGGGTCTATAGGTGCTCACGGGGTGTTTTCCATGGCTGCTTCTAGGTTCTCCTGGTTTTGTTGTTGTAGCCTTCGGTTCTCTTCTTGAGCCGCTGCTAGATGACGACGTAGTAGGGCCATATTGCGTTGAAGTCTCGCATTGCGGCCCATTTGTTCTCTGAGTTGTTCGTCCATAGCTTTGCCTGTCTCTGCATACTTAGCTTCAAGTTGTGTCTTCGATTGTTGGAGGTCAGTCACCTGGTGTTGTAGTGCTGTATTACCTAGTTCCAAGGCATCGACTCGTGCCTGGAGTTGAGCCGAGAGATTGCACAGCTCTGTGTTATTTTCTTCTAATAGCTTATACTCTTGCTTAAGCTGAGTGGCTGCTTCAACCATGGTGTCTAGTGCATTACTAAATGATGTGGATGCATGGGTAGAGGTGGAACATGCAAAGGGTCGGGAAATGGGGAAGGGAAAAGTGGATGATGTGCCTATGAGTGAAGTGAGATGTGATGATGGTGGAACAGACGTGGCGGTGGGTGCTCCTGTGGATGGTGAAATATCCATGGGATCGGATGTGATAGTGTGTGAAGTGTGAATTGTGAATACGGGAACGGTAGGTGGTGTGTTAGTGGTGGCAGTGAATGTGGGGGAGTGGGGTTGGGGAAGGGACTTTTTATTATAATTCTCAACTTGTTGGAGTATATTTACAAGGTTTGTCCAGAATGATGGTTGGGTGATTTGGGTTGATTCTGAGGGGGTTAACAGGGGTACAGTGGGTAGGGGTTGGGAGGAAGGAACTGTGTGGGTGAATGGAAAAGGTTGGGATAAGGTTTGGCTAGTGGCAAGTGGTTGTCCCAGGGCGGGGAGATAAGAGGGGTGACCTATTATGGTTTGATCGGTGGCAGGATGACCTGTGTGGGGTTCAAAAATTTGGGCAGAAGTGATGGCTGTGGGTAAAGGGAAGGCGGTAGAAAAGGAGGTGTGTACATTGGTTTCACCATGGGTGGATATTGGTTGTTCGGAAAGACTCGTGGAAAAGGGTTCTGAAGGCTGGCTGGGAGGTGATGGCGGAGGTGGTGAATGTGTATTTACATCTGGTTCGTCACTGGGACTAGGGATAACCATCTGAACATCTTCTGTCATTGAAGTACGCAATACGGTAGATACCTCCATTTGAATCATCTTTCCCCGCCGTGGCCTTGTATCTATCCTTCTTTGATCATAAGTAGGGTTCGCCTGATAGACCAATGTTCTCATGGCTTCCCCGATGCCACAGGTGTCCGCGAAAAGGTTCAACGATTCTACAAAATGTGGGTCGATGTTCTCCGATTGCAACATGTGGTTTACTAGGGCTTGATTCGCTTCTTCTGACATCTTGTGTCTCCTCTGCACCTGCTTGATTGTCCGGTATAGTCTTTTGAGTTGTGCGGTATAGGCAGGGGCTTCCTCTTCACTGTCTTCTGGTTCATTTCTTTGTGCACCTTCTTGAACTTGTGTGTTTGGGTCATGAGGATGTTGTGCCACCTCTTCCCCATGTACTCTGCTTGTCTCGCCCCGTGGCTGTTCTCTTTGGACTGATGCTCCCGGATCAACATTGTCAGGGGAACCTTCACTGTCTGATAGGTGGACCGTCTACAGGAATCTTTCAAAATCAAAGTTTGGATCCTCTGTGAAGGTGGCCATAGATGCAAACTCTGCATCGGTAGGTAGTGGAGGGGCGGATGGAGCGGGTTGTACCACATCCCCAGCTTGAACTCCTTGAAGATGGATCGTGAAAGGTGCGACTTGAGCTTCTGGTCTGGGGGAAGCTTCGGTCGTGGCTTCGTGAGGGATCATTACCTGGGAGAGCGATCCACGCATTCGTTTTGCAGGCTGGCTCCCTGACTTCCGCCCTTTGAACAACTCTAGTTGTGCATATTTTAGGGCTCTGGCAACCGGCACATCATATGCAAGACATCGATAGATAATTCTTGTAAGCGCACAATAGCCATGTAAAGTAGGCTTCCTCACTCCCCGCTTGCCTGCCTCATACACTTGGTCCAAGATCCATACAGGCATCTTAATGGGCAAGCTTCCAGTCTCTGCTAGATATAACCCATACCATATTTTCTTGTGAGGTTGGGTGAAACGGTCTTGAGCTGGGAATGCGAAGTGTTGGAGGCACATCCGCAATGGCATGGCGATGTTGGGGGTGAGGGCGCACATTTCTTTTAGCTTCTTGATTCTGTTGCTTTTCATCGACTCAGGTATCAAGGGGTCGCGGTGAGAAGGTACATGCGTGCCATACATCTGAAGTGCTTCCCTGATTAAAGTAACATTCAATTCGAACTTCCTCATTTCCTCCAGATTTGACAAGGAGGGCACCCAGAATGTGCCTGAATGATCTTTATCACCTGTCGGCTTCAGTGTGGCAATTAGGTAGTGGCAATTCAGTGAGGAAATCGGGTTTAGGCAGAGCTGCACTAAAATAAGTTTGTAATCCTGCTTTTTGCCAGATATCTTGAAGTGGAGCTGCATTCTGTAAGGTTTCGAATTCTCTTGAAAAGAACTGGAAGGTCCACCACACTCCTCCACACTCCATCTTGGACTCCCATATATGATCTGCGTCTCCCAAGTCTCCTGGCATTTCATTGAACCAATGAGAGTGCCCTTTTACTCTTTCGGTTAGGCCATTTGGTGGATCTGGAATAGGAATTCTCCACACATTCACGAACTCTTCAGGCCGAGCTGTTGGTGGGGCCTCCACCGGCATGGCATCCCAATTGATTTGAGCACCAGAGCTTGCCTGAGAGCTTGTGCCTGCTACTGCTGCCATGGGAATCGGGTGCTTATCTGCTAGAAGAAGAAAGTCACATTAGTGTTGCATAGGAAACAGGATGTAATGGTGTTCCCTTCACAATACTAACATGACAATCCCGAAGGTTAGTGGTCAGAGATGAAGTGCTTGTGATAGGTGTGAGTGGTGATTAGAGGTCAGTATCATACTAGATGCCTACTTTGGTTATGCAGTGGACTCGGAATGCACCTATGTTAGAGTGGATGGATTTACAAAAATTGGGTCAGGGGGTTTGATACATGGTTTAGGTCTCCAAACTTTGATAGGGGATTCGTAGCTCTTAGAGCTAAAGACAGGCCACGGTTTATGAACTAGGTTGTGATGGATTTGGGACCTTTTGGGAACCCATTTCCAGACATTCCTCGATGTGACTGAGTGTGGGTCAGAGTGGTATTTAGGTAGAGTTCCTGCGTTGTTAGTCGAGAGGACTTGAGAGTGTGGAATTATGCCAGTAACTAGAGTTGGAACTATTTGGGCTCGTAAACAGGCCTTGGGCACCCATATGTGTCTAGCATTGGGGCTAGCCTTCCTTGACCGCTTAGGGACCCAAATAGATGTGGTGTGTCTAGGAGGTTTCCTAGGGTACTCCTTCACTTGTGTTCGTGATGGTGTGGCTGGTTTGTTGTCTCCTCGAGAGTCTGCTATTAGAGTTGTGGGTTTTCCATCCTTGCATATCCAGATCTGCTTCGCGCCACGAGGTGCTCCGTGTTGCACGGGTTGGCGCTCTTGCTTCTTGATCAATGGCCTCCTTCGTGTTGTATAGTGTTTGGTCTTCATGTTTAGAATCTCCTTTGACCCCGCTGCGAACTCCTCATTGACTCCTGTACCTTTGGTAAGATTGACAAACCTCTGCACCATAGAAGTTTGGACAAGAAGAGCAACATTATCTTTATGTGGATTCATGGAGGGACCAGGAGTTGGTGCCTGTTCTATTGGTTTGAGTGCTTGATTTTCTAATTCAATCGTCAGACGGCTTTGGCCGACCCAAGCCTGAAGAAGTCCACTTCTTAGGTTGAGGTTGACTGCGTGATCATAGATCCAGTCTTGGCCTAAGACAAGAGGTTCGATCAGATCCTCGTCTTCACACACTAGCACTTTTGCTGGCATGAGGACCTCTTGTATGTAGAGGGGAAGATCCACCTCTCCCATGCAAGGGGTTTCAACACCTCCTAATCCTATCAGATATGCTTCTAGGGGTTTTACCTCCAATTGCAGCTGCTGGCAATAAGAAAGCCGAACTGCACTTGTGGCTGCTCCTGAATCAATTAAAGCTCTCACCCTTGTTGTGCTGTCTCTTTGTCCTATTTCTAGGGTCACAAAAGGTCGTCGATCCACTATCTTATGGGTACGTTCACCTGAAGCCTCACACATGGCCATGTGATAGCCTGGAGACTCTTGAGTGTCAGTCATAGGCTGATCCCTCCCTTGTCTCCTCAACTTCATTCGTCTGATGCGCTCTAAGGCCTCTGCCTATGCCTCTTCTTGAATTCGTTTTTCCTCCTCTTTACATTGCTTAGCAGTATTGAGTCGACTTAGCATGTCCTCCGTGAGGGGTTCCTGATACAACTTGACTCTGCATCCGCTAATATAGTTTGGGAGAACATCACCCTCTAAAGTGGCTAGTTGTACTGCTCCACTCGTGGAGATCCTATTGATGATCATAGGTCCGTAGCCTCTCTTTTCTAGCTTCCTTGCGTGTTGTTTCAATGTGTAGACTAAAACTAGATCTCTTGCTTTCAAGCCCTTATCCTTCACATGGGCATCAAAGTATGCCTTCTGTCTCTTCTTAGCTGCATATATCCCTGCAGCTGCTCTCAGTCTTGTTTCTCCTAATCGTTCAAGGTCAAAAAGTCTAGAGGAGAGTTCATGACCCGTCCATTCGTGCTCTTGTGCTACTTTCAATGTAGGTATTAAGAAGTCCAACGGTAGCACTGCGTTTTGGCCAAATACCATCTGAAGGGGGGTGGCTTGGAGTACCGTTTTGTAGGCGACTCGGTATGCCCAAACAGCATGGTGTAGCTGTTTGTCCCAATCAGAGCGTTTATTGTTCACTAATTTTGTCAATACATTGCATAGGATCTTATTGGTGCTTTCGGCTTGCCCATTGGCTTGAGGGTGATAGGGGGCAGACTTCTTATGCACTACCAAGAATTCTTGGAGCAGATTTTCAATAACTTCATTCAAGAAGTGAGTGCCTGTATCACTAACTAGCTGTATAGGTAGCCCGTATCTTGTGAATACATTCTCAAACAAGAATTTAGCAGTTGTCTGAGCGTCGTTCTTCGTTGTGGCTTTTACCTCTACCCACTTGGTTAGATAGTCTGTGGCAACGATGATATACTCAGCATGGGAACCCTTAGCTGGGGGATTGATAGGACCTACAAAGTCTATTCCCCACTTAGAGAATGCACGTCCACCCATCATAGGCTTCAGTGGCATCTCATCTCTGCGTATAGGATACTGGGTTCGCTGACAAATCTCACACCTCTTCACATAGGTATGTGCGTCCATGTGAAGGGTAGGCCACCAAAATCCTGCAAATAGGATTGCTTTGATCACCCTATCTGGACCAAAGTGTCCTCTTGCTACACCCTGGTGAGCAGTTTCCAAGATCTTTAGATATTCATTCTCATGAACACATAGTCTCAGGTAGCCATCTTTTCCGCGCTTGTATAGATTATCACCAATGAGTGAGTAATCTAGGGCCTCTTGTTCTAAACTTCTTTGCCTCGTCAGGGTCATATCTTGAGGGAATGTTTTCGTCCTCAGAAACGCCACTAGTGGCTCGCTCCAATCTGGCACTAGAGACACGCGATAAAGGGTGGCATGTTTCCGTTGGTGGCTTAGTGCGACAAATTGGACATTCCTTGCACATTCTATGGACTTCTGCTTCCATCGTTGGCCAGTACATTCCAAATCTCCTCAATGTTTGCAGGGTTCGTTGTTTTGAGTAGTGTTGCTCTAATGCACCTACATGTGCTAATTGCAACCACTTTGCGTGCTCGTCCTCTTCCACACAACAAGCCAAGATCCCTTGATCCGTGTGCTTGTACATACTTCCTGCCATGATGTGATACTTTTGGGCTTTTACTACCTCTCTATCCTGTGTGGCCATTACTGAGTGGTTAGGCCCGTAGGTTAACACTGGCACTAATGGCTTAGCCCACTGCGGTACCACTTCCAAGTTAAACAAGTAAGCATCAGGTAAGTCATCTGACACTCCTTGTGGGGCTTCTCCTGATGTGAGCCTTGAGAGATGATCTGCTCTTAGGTGAGTTCTGCCCTTTCTCACTACTACCTCAAAGTCATACTCCATTAGTAAGAGAAACCATCTTACTAATCTGCCTGTATTACATGGCTTGTTTACTAGGTACAGTAGAGCTTGGTGATCAGTAAAAAATTTGAACTTATTTGCAAGCAAATAATGTCTAAATTTCTTAAATGCATATACCATGCCTAAGCCTTCTCTCTCAATAGTGGTGTAATTTCGTTCAGCTGCATTCAATTGTCTACTCGCATAGGCAATTGGGAGATCCATATTACCTTCACTAGTAGGTTGTGCGAGTACACATCCAATAGCGTAATTGGATGCATCCACATGAACATGGAATGGCCTGTTCCAATCTGGTGTGGTCAAGATTGGTGCTGAACATAAACTTCGTTTAAGCTCCTGGAAGGAATTCTCACATTCATCAGTCCACTCAAAGTTAGTCAGAAGTCCGTACATGGGCTTTGCAATGACAGCATACATGTGAATGAACCTGCGGTAGTAACCACAATGTCCCATGAAAGCTTGTACTTCCTTGACATTCCTTGGCCTAGGTAGCTCTGCTATGGCTCTCACTTTCTCTTCGTCAGTAGATATGCCATTCTTTGACACTATGTGCCCTAGAATCTTGCCTTGCCTGACCATGAAAACACATTTTTCTGGGTTTAGGCAGACTTGATATTCTCTACATTTGTCAAAGATTTGTCTAAGTTCAGGAATATGGGTTTGTCTAATGTTGGAATGAGCACAAAGATCATCAACATAGACTTCTAAGTTCTTCCTCAGGAACTCCTTAAATACATGGCACATTAGTCTCTGGAAGGTAGCTGGTGCATTGGTAAGCCCAAATGGCATTACACGAAAGGCAAATATACCCCACTCTGTGGCAAAAGCTGTCTTATGCTGATCTTCTGGAGCTATGGCTACTTGATTGTAGCCCGAAAATCCATCAAGGAAGCTGTACACTTCCTTGCCTGCTACTCTCTCTAAGAGATGCTCAGTGATAGGAAGTGGATAGTTATCTCGAATTGTGGCTGCATTAACCTTCTTCAAGTTAATGCATACACGCAGCTTGCCATTCTTCTTGGGCACCACTACGATGGGGGATACCCACTCAGTGTGCTCAATTTCATAGATAAATCCAGCTTCAACCAGTCTATCTATCTCCTCTTTGATCTTGGCAGCGTAATTATCGTTATATGTATAGGGCTTTTGCTTAGAGGGTTTGGCATCTGAGGTCATGGGGATAGTGTGTGAGCATATGTCAGGGTCAACACCTTTCAAATCCTTGTAACTCCAAGCGAATACATCTCTGTATTCTCTTAGCAAGGCAATTAACGCATGCTCTTCTTCCTCTGTTAGGTCATGGCCTATGTACGTGCATCTCTCCTCTCCTTCTTCTAGGGCCACTACTATTTTCTTGGTGGTTTCTTTGTTATCATAGGCCTCTCCTGATTGTGCCTCTCGTTTAGGCATTCTTATCATGACTCTCCTGTCGTCTATCTCATACTTCTTAAAATTTTCCGGGACCTCAAACAAAGATTCTTCCTCTTCTGGTGAGACTTCTCTCTTCTTTCGTTTCTTTCCTTCTTCCTTCGGGGTCACATGTGTGGCTAATCTTACATCATTTGTAAGCTCTCCATGCCTCTGGGGTTGAAATTCTACTTCATGGAAGTATTCTTCATCTGATGCAAAAGGTGGGTCCATAATGATTGACTCTAGATCGGAGTCACTTGCATCCTCAAATGCATCAGGGCTAGGTTTGCATTCTTCTAGAACTGCCTCTCCCATGATTGGCTCTATGGAGAAGACTGAAATGTCATAGCCATCCTCATCACAGTGAGGTGTCCATTGTTCCTCATTGATGGCTACATCCATTGTTGCTAGGATTTCTGCCCAGCCGTGGGGTTCAAATTCTTCGTCAGGAAAGACTACAGGTGCATAGGCTGGGTCTTGAATGGGTCTATGTGTTTCGTTTGCATCTATTTCTCTGGCCTTTTCTCTCTTCTCTTCCTCTACTGCTACTTTGCACATCCATAAGTGAGTGTCTTCATGCATCCATGAGGATCCTGATCCTATGGAATGCACCGATTCTGTATCATCTTTGGCTCTATGGATGGGATTCCATTGGATGGGAGGGACATCTCTATGAGAGTAATCTTTGAGATTCACTTTGGTCGTAACACCTAAGTGTTGTAGGTACAAGGAGTTGGTTCCCCAGTCCTGTACCACTTGCAAATGTCACATAAAGGGTCTTCCCAAGATCATCTCATAGGCATGATTTTTGCTGAAGTCACATATAGCAAATGTATGCTCAAACTCGACACCACAGGTGGTGAGAGTTATTCCTTCTAGCAATCCTAAGGGTCTCTCAATATGACCATCGGCCATCTGCAATTTCATTCTCGTTGGCCTGAGTGCTGGCTTGCCCCAACGCTTCCATAGGGAAGTGGTGGCAATTGCAACTCCTGCACCTGAGTCCAAAATTGCCTTGGTGGTGTGCTCCTGGTAGGTAATGGGAAGATAGGTATTCCCTTCTTCACCTTCACACATATCTCCTATCTTATCCAAGGGTATCTCTGGCACCGTCCTATGTGATCCTACCTGGGAATGAGGTTTCACTATCGCTGGTACTTGTTTGGCGACATGTTCCCATAATTCAGGCCTAACCTTGAGTAGCTCTTCTAACTTGAGATTGCACTGCACTTTAGTGTTTTTGACTACCTCTGTGTTCCTAGGTAAGACTGAGTCCTCATTTCGTACCATGACGGTGGGTGCTCTCATACAAGTAGACTTAGCCTCCCATGGGCCTGTGAAGTGGGGTAATTCTTGTAGAGAGTTAGACTCAAAGTCTAGTCTTTCCTGAGAGTGGGTGCTCTCCTGCTCCTCATAGATGGATGGGATGTCTTGTGGGAATTGGTCGCGTGCATCATCCACAAGTTCAATAGGAGGAGGGACTTCACTCTCTTTAGCCCATTTGTCTTCTTGAATCTCGCGTAGGAATTCTGGTGTGAACCGATTCATAGAAGATGATGTGTCTGGCTCCGTAGAGTTAGGCACGTAGGCTTCCTGGGGAGGTAGGATCACGTTCTCACTTGCCTTGCCCTTATTTTGAGAGGCGGGTTCCTTTTCTGATTGTGCAGTTAGCCTCTCTATTCTTTCTAGGGAGGGGGGGTTGTCTGGTTCAGTGGAATTGGGCACATAAGCTTTCGGTGGGGGATGGGTCATGTTTTTGCTTGCTTTATCTCTTTCTTGATTTTTTTCTTCCTTGGAAGATCTTGCAATTATGCCCTCTAATTTCTCTAGAAGTCCATCCCAGTGTAATTGTGTCTTGGCTGAGCCCGAGTAATTGAAAAGGCGACTGGCTTCAAACATATTCTGAGCCAATGCGACCATTTTCGCACAAAGCTTGGTTCTTTCTATCTCTAGGTCAGCTCTAGGGTAGCACTTGTCATGATTCGTTACATTTGGCCCTTCTTGGATTCTGGCCTAATATGCTTTAAGCATCGTGTCTATGTCTTCAGGAGTGGGATCAGCTAATACTGATCCTACTCGGGGTGGTGGGTGGGTTACGTGGGGTGTATTAGAGGGTGGAGATGGAGAAGGAGGTGAAGATGGAGATGGAGATGGAGAAAAATAAAAAATTTACCGACTACTTACCATTCCAACGCGTCCTCTCTACGTCTTACCATCACACGCTCGTCCTCAAAACTCGAATCCCCGGCAACGGCGCCAAAATTTGGTGTAGCTCAGTGATGAGTAGCACCTCCTTTAATGTCAATCCGGGAAGACATGAGGATGGTATGAAGACCTCGAGCAAGTGAAGGCACAAATGTGTGAGTGAGAAGCACACTAACATGCACACACATACACACACGCGCACACACGGCAAGAACAAAGAGAGGAAGACAATGGAATCACTTCTATTGCAACAAAGTTCTCATACAAGCTCCAAACTACAAGAAGCTAGCCCAAAAATGAGCTCTCTAGCTCTATTTATAGTTTTTGACTAGCTTTGGCCCTGTCCAGACCTAGTGTCCGGCCTAGTTAAAAATTAGGTTCCAGGGCTTATTTGAGGGCTCAAACGAGGTCTAAAAAATACGAAAATCGGTAGGCAACTACTTCTAAGGCTCCTCAAGCTCAAGGACTCCTCGGCTTGTACAAAATGGAGCTACAAAAAGGTGAAATTGGTATTTACAGGGGTTTTTAGTGATGAGAATCACTTTTAAATGGTGTAAGGGTTTTGAAAAAAATAAAGGGTTGCCTTAGTGCTAGATCTGCTTGTATGCTCGTACTTGCCTCTTCTCGTATACTGCCAACACTTGCCTAGGTTGTCTAGGGTTGGGGTTTGCATACATGACGTTTGTGTAATCCGACTCCCAACTAGGTTCATTTGGCTCTTCACTATAGTAAGACTCACCATGTTCAGGAGATTGCATGTAATAAGCCTGGGGACTATCAACATGTGTAGAATCGAAGCTATGGTCACTGGGGTCACTCTCTGATAGCAATGGGGTTACTGGCACTATGGCTCTATTCAGGTTTTCTTCTGCAGCTGCATACTTTACATGGATTACATTAGTAGGAGCAGATGGTTGTTGTGCTAGCACTGGCTGGGGTCTTAGTTGGGCCTGATATTGCGGTTGGTAATTTTGCTGAGGCCTAGTATACTGTTGTGGTGGATAATGATTCTGGTATCTTCCCTGCTGAGGGTATGGCTGAGGGTAGGTTTGCCTAACTGCTTGCTTATTGTAGGGACAATCTTGCGCGGTGTGATTGGTGTATCTTCGTTCTATGGTGCAGTACTGGCTACTAGGATTAACTTGGGGTTGAGCCATAATGGGATAGACATTCGCCATATGGTCGCCTCCACAAGTATAGCATCTTTTCACAGGGGCAAACCTTGGGATTTGTTTGCTAGAGACACCTAGTTTCTGAGCTACTTTCTCTGCTAATTCCTCAATTGATGTGGATTGCGAGGAAGAGAGGCTAGAGGCACTATCTGAGTCCTTGTAGATTTTGGAAAGCTCTAGTTCCTCCCCTAGGTTATCCTCGATGTCAATGCACATGCGTACACACTCTTCTATAGTCCTAGGGTCCTTCAAGTACACATAAGATCTCAATTTGGTACTTAGCAATCCATCCAAGAATAAAGCCACTTGCTTAGCTGGTGTGGGTAGCTCCGAAACAGGGCATCTTTCTAAGTATTGCCTAAATCTTCTTCCTGCAAGTCTCACGGTTTCTTGAGGGGTTTGCTTGAAGCTGTGAATCAGTGAGGAGGTATTATGTCTTATGCCACTCTTAGAGAATTCAATAATGAAAGCCTCTAGGAGTTGGTCTATACTCCTGAATTGCCTCTCGTTTAGTGGCTGAAACCATGTCAGGGCAGTGTTCCTAAGGGTTAGACCAAAGGCATTGTACTGCGTGAATAGATCCTCCACTTGTTCCGCTCTCAAGACTTGCCTAAACTCAGCCACATGATCATATGGATCTCCAGTGCCATCGAAGTAGTTCTTCATGGACTTAACTAGCTGAGTCGGTCTCAAAGTCCTTGTGTGCTCTCTAGGTCGTGGTAGAGGGAACTCATCCGCATTTCTTTGATTCCTGTGAGCTCTAAGTATCTCAGGTTCCACCCTATTTGTCTCCATTCTCGTTCTTTCTCTTCCCCAAGAGTTGGCAAAGCTTACCTCAGGTCTCTCTCGACTGCTTTCTCTTTGAGTCCCCTGAGCTTGAGATGTTCCAGCTCCTTGGCGACCAAAGGACACATTCGATCTTGGTTGGGGGAAAACGAATTCACCCTTCCAAGTGTAAGCATGTCTATCATGTTCTGTAACCAGAAAGATCCTCTCTGAAGCGTGATCTAAGTAAGTCACTCTGCCTGGGCTATCAGGATCCTTAAACTCATAGATCATGATTGTTCCTACATCGATTGGCCGATCAGATTTATACCTCCAAAAGGCTTTGTCAGTTTCTTAGTTCAGAAGCAGATCTATGCTCTTATTATCTTGGGGAATCCACTCTGGTGTGATAATCCTAGTGAGAACAGATTTGCCTCGGGGGGTCCTTGGTTCTTCACCCATGTTTCCTTGCTCTAGGTCACCTAAGTCCGTTCCTGGGATCTCATTCCCGAATTCATCAGTCCTATCTGGATGACTGGTGACTACATATATTGTCCCTTCCTTGTCTAAGTAGGCTCCGTTTTCGAACTTGACAGCTGGGCGCTCTAGTCCAATAGATTGATTAGGATTCTTAATCTGTACTACAGATCTTCCTAGACCGTCCTCATAGATGCTAGCACCTAATCGGTTGGTCCTAAGGTATTCCAACTGCGTTTTGTAAGGGCCTTCTACCCTGTGCAAGTATGGCACTCCTGAACTTCCTGTAGGTCTGTCCATGCCTTGAGACATCTCTGATTCACTAGTCTCAGAGCTAGGGTAGTATGAGTGGTGGCTCAACTGCTGGGCCCAAGACCTAGTAGTGTGGTTGACACTAGCCTCTGAAGACCTAAGGCTTTGTCTATCTCTCCCTAGATGTCGCCCTGATCTAAGGTTCATAAGCCTAATTGAATATCCCAAATTTTCCCAAGTACAACCTCGTTGCTGAGTTCTTTTGTATCAGTCACTTGATTCTTTTTTAGTGTGTTATCGTGTTTATGATCTTGTCTGATATCGCATCGTTAGGAATACTTGAGTATTTTTCGTACTTTAAGTTGATCGTTCCTCGTTAGATTCTTTCCTTTAAGGTTATCACATCACGAAGAGATTATGTTTAATCTTGAACTTGAGTGCATAGGTAGTCTTCAACTTGATTGATGCCTATCGTTGCCCTGACTTACTCCTAGCACTAGTCGTTCTTAGCCTAAGCTAGGAATTGACAAAGGGAGTTGAGGATTTTCCAACCTTGAGTTTCTTTCCTTGTGTTGTTGCCCTAGTGTGCCCAGGACGTGTGTTCCCAAGCTTGCACTTACTCTTGCTTAGAATGCCCTCAAGTGCTCTTACTGGACCTGTAAAAGTCCCACGGTTAGCTCGAGACTTAGATTCAACTGACACAATAGACCACTTCATGCATGTAACTCACAGACCAAATTATCCTTTGCCTTTATGGAAAACAATCCCAAGGATCCCTCAGTTTTCCTACCTCGGGGTATGGTCCACTTCAAAATACCCTATCTAATAATCCTGATATTAATTTTCACATAACCAGTAGAAGTTTTGGTTGTACTCCTCACGAGCTTTCCAACAACACAAGAATCACGGCAAACGGATTTCGTATGAGAAAGTTATGCCAGTTCAGGGTTTTGGGACTAACACAGGATTCAAACAGGCTGACAGATCACAGGAGTTTTCTCGAAATCACATGTGTAGGGACCTCACAAATCACTAATGGCTTGCTAATTATGCCCAAAATTCCCCAAGGACTTTGAAAAATTTAACCCTAAAATTTTGGCCGAAAAGCCTGCCAATCGCGATCGATAGGTCTGTCAATCGCGATTGATAGAGGTGTCCGTCGGGGCCTGTCGGTAGCGATCGACACGTCAATCGCGATCGACAGTGTCGATCGCGATCGACAGAGTCGATCGTGAGTCCTGTCAATCGCGATCGATGGTGTCAATCGCGATCGACACTTTTTCCGGGTTTTTCGCCGTGAATTCAGTCGATCGGGGATGTGTCCGTCGCGATGGACACGTGGCTACGCGAAAAAGTCAATCAATCGTTGAATTTCAGTCGGTCGCGATCGAGAGTGTCAATCGCGACTGACAGAGGTGTCGGTCGTGGCTGTCGATCGCGATCGACGGTGTCAATCGCGATTGACAGGGTCCTACGTGGAAGTCAGTCGGTCGTGGGGTCTATCGGTCGCGATCGACAGGTCTGTCGGTCGCGATTGACAGGGTGTGTCGATCGTGGCTGTCGATCGCGATCGACGGTGTCGGTCACGATTGACAGAGAAACACGGAATTTTTCAATTTTGTTTAGTGATTTGGAATGTGCTCTTTGTGCTTGTCCTAGTGGTGCACTTAGTTTTACCAATAGATGAAATTTTCTGTCAATCGCGATCGACAGAGGCTGGGGACTGCGAGATAGTTTCTGAGTTTTCCGTACCTGCGCAACGTGCTGGAGGGGATGATGCTGCTGGAACCTGCAAGAAACTCAACAAACATGCAAAAACAACGCACACAATATCGCCCTCTCGCTCTCTCTCACAAGTGGAATGGGGGAAATGAAAGGAGGAAGGAGATATGATAAAAAAACTGAAATTTTTGCGATGATGGAGATGGAGGTGGGAGATGGTGAGGATGATGATGGTGATGATGGTGGTGAGGTAAGGAAGAGAAAAACAAGAAGAGTAAAGAAATTACCTACGACGCCAACGTCTCAACTCTACGTCTTACCATCACACGCTCGTCCTCAAAGCTCGATCCCCGGCAACGGCGCTAAAATTTGGTGTAGCTCAGTGATGAGTAGCACCTCCTTTAATGTCAATCCGGGAAGACGTGAGGATGGTATGAAGACCTCGAGCAAGTGGAGGCACAAGTGCGTGAGTGAGAAGCACACAAACATGCACACACATACACACACACGTGCACACACGGAAAGACAAAGAGTGAGAAGCAATGGAGTTCTTAGATTACTTTCAAAAAGCTCTTACAAGTTCATTTCAATTACAAGCTACCCCAAAAATGAGCTCTCTAGCTCCTTTTATAGTTTTTGACTAGCTTTGGCCCTGTCCAGACCTAGTGTCCGACCTAGTTAAAAATTAGGTTCTCTACCCTATTTGGAGGTTCAAACGAAGTCAAAAAAATGTAAAAACTGACAGGTAGGTACTTCTAAAGCTCCTCAAGCTCAAGGAATCCTTGGCTTGCACAAAATGGAGCTACAAAAATATGAAATGGTATTTACAATGGTTTTTAGTGATGAAAATCACTATTGTTGTAGGGATTTCTTCTAACATTTTGACATACATTTCCTGGAGCTCCCTACTTGCTCCTTCTCCTTGTGTGTCCACCTCTCTTATATACATTAGTGTCTTGAAAAAATATTGGCCTACTTGCCAGGTCGTCGTTGACTGCTCTGTCTGCTTGTACTTTCTCTTCTCTCTGACTCCCTTCTTGAGCTTCCTTGCCTAGTGAGTCCTTCAATTCCAACAGTCCTCCTTCCATTCTTTTTCTCAAATTCACCTTCTTCCACCTCTTAAAGGACTACCATGTATAGACTTACATCATATCCTTCCTCATCTATGCATTCATTCATGGTTAATACCTCTTTGTTCACACAAACATCTAGGGTGGCTAATATTTCCATCCATACATGTAGCTCAAATGCTTCATCTTAAAATATTTATGGCATGTAAGTAGGCTCTTCTATTGCTCTATAGCTTTCATGTCCTACTTTCCAAGCTTGAAGTCTATCTTCCTCTCGTTTTGCTTTCTTACACATCCATAGTTGGGCATCCTCATTCATCCAAGATTGGTCACTTGGCCCTGCACTATGGATGGACACATCATCTTCTTTTCTATGTACAAGGTTTCATTGTGATGATGGTACATCTCTATATGCAAAAGTGTGCAGATTTATTTTTGTAGTGGAACCTTGATGCTAGAGATACAATGGATCCCATCACGAATCTTTTACTACCCTCAACTATCTCATTAATGTTTGTCCTAAGATCATCTCATAATTGCTTGTTTTTCCAAATTGATAGGTTGCCAGTGTGCGTTCAAATTTCACTCCGCAAGTAGTCAAGATTACCTTTTCTAGCATTCCTAGACGTCTTTCAATGTGACCATTGGCCAATTGTAATTTCATTCAAGTGGGTTGTAGGGTTGGTTTTCCCCATTTTTCCTAGATCTCTTTGGCCGCTATTCCTACTCCCGCTCCTATGTCTAAAACGTTTTTAGTCATATATCCTCAGAATGTGATTGGGAAGCATGTATTTCCTTCATCTCCCTCACTAAATTCTCCCACTTTGTGAAATGGAATTTTAATTGTGGGTTTCGTCTCCACTTTATCCTTTTTGATTGATTGGTTTGTCTCGTCCAAATTTAAAATTTTTTGCTAATCTATCCCACAATTGAGGTTTAATTTTGTAGCAACTCCTCCAATGTTAAGGAACATTGGACTTTGGTTCTTTTTAACTCGGATAAAGTGTTTGAGGTTTTGTTGGCATCATATGGGAAGATGCCAAGTATGAGCATGTATGCAGATCTAGCACTAAGGCAACCCATCAATTTTTTTCCAATCCTTACACATTTTAAAAGTGATTCTCATCACTAAAAACCATTGTAAATACCATTTCCCTTTTTTGTAGCTCCATTTTGTACAAGCCGAGGAGTCCTCGAGCTTGAGGAGCCCTAGAAGTAGTTGCCTACCAATTTTCATATTTTTTAGATCTCGTTTGAACCCTCAAATAAGCCCTGGAACCTAATTTTTAACTAGGCCAGACACTAGGTCTGGACAGGGCCAAAGCTAGTCAAAAACTATAAATAGAGCTAGAGAGCTCATTTTTGGGGGAGCTTCTTGTAGTTTTGAGCTTGTATGAGAACTTGTTTGTAATAGAAGTAATTCCATTGTCTTACTCTCTTTGTTCTTGCTGTGTGTGCGCATGTGTGTGTATGTGTGTGCATGTTTGTGTGCTTCTCACTCACGCATTTGTGCCTTCACTTGCTCGAGGTCTTCATACCATCCTCATGTCTTCCTGGATTGACATTAAAGAAGGTGCTAATCATCACTGAGCTACAACAAAGTTTTGGCGCCGTTGCCGGGGATTCAAGCTTTGAGGACGAGCGTGTGATGGTAAGACGTAGAGAGGACACGTTGGAATGGTAAGTAGTAGGTAAATTTCTAATTTTCTCGATCTCCATCTCCATCTTCATCTCCATCTTCATCTCCTTCTCCACCTTATATTCCCACTTCCAAATCATTTCCCTCATTTTCTTTGTGCGAGTTTGAGAGAGAGCGAGTGTGTGTCCTTGTTTGTGTGTTTTTTTGCATGTTTCTTGTAGGTTTCAGCTCCATCATCATCTCCAGCAAGCTCAGCAGGTACGGAATCTCTCTACGCAAGCCTCGAGGCATCGAGCTCGAGCTATCGCGACACATCGAAAAGTTTCCCCAATCACGATTCTGAGTGCACCACGACACTGCGCAGTCCTAGAGCTCCTAGGATCACTAGACAGAACAGAAAAATTCACCATATCCTGACCTATCGTGACACCTCAAGGTATCGCGACACTCCCAGGTATCGCGACACTCCCAGGTATCGCGACACTCCCAAGTATCGTGACACCTCCACCTATCGTGACACTTCGACCTATCGCAACACCCCCGACCTATCGCGACACCTCCACCTATCGCGACACCTCCACCTATCGCGACACCTCGATCTATCGCGACACTCCCAGGTATCGCGACACTCAGACCTATTGCGACACTTCCACCTATCGCGACACCCCGACCTATCGCGACACCTCGACCTATCGCGACACCTCCACCTATCAGGACACCTCCACCTATCGCGACACCCCGACCTATCGCGACACCCCGACCTATCGCGACACCCCGACCTATCGTGACACTTCCACCTATCGTGACACCTCGACCCGACCTATCGCGATACCCCGACCTATCGCCACACATGGGCTTAACGCATGAAATTTTAGAGTGAATTAATTGAGTGAATTGAGGTTTATTTGGGCTTAATTTTGGGCACATTGGGATAACATTAGAGCCTTAGAAGTGGGCAAAGGACCTAGAAACCAGGGAGGAATTTCCTGAGCCCTGAGAGCCTGTTTTGACCCCTAAGTGCCTAAATGGTCATAACTTCACCATACAAACTCCGGTTTATGAGATTTTGGTCTTGTTGGAAAGCTTGTTGAGAATCCTACGTGGACCTTGACTGGTTTTTGTAAGAACCATACGTGGAGTTTTAGAACATGTATTTTTAAGTTGGCCATTCGGTAGAACTAGGTGGTCATAAGATTTTGGGGGTGCAGTGAGTTACTTCAAGGGGGGGGCCTGTAATTGTTCATGTGTGTCTTCCAATCCATTGTGGTAAAGGAGCTGTATTGACTTGTGAACTTTTGCAGGAACATTGTGTGCAAGCAAGGCATTCCAAGGCAAGCTAGCAAGGGTGAGTACCAAGCTTGGGAGAAGGCTTTCTGGGCTTGTGCAGCGGTCTGAGCAACTAGAGGATTGAGGTTGGAAGTTCTCTCAACCCTCCTATGTCAATTCCTAGCCTAGGCTAAGTACGACTTAGGTTTGGTAATTAATTAGGTCAACGTCAGGCACGAATTAAGTCCAAGAGAACTAATCAACCAAGTGCAAGCATTGAGTAGGTCTTAAGTGCGAAAACCCTAAGGGACAAAAGTAAACTTGAAACGATCACTTATCAAGTGCGAAATTCACTTAAGTATTCCTGACGACGTGATATCAGACAAGATCATAAACATAATAATCAACTAAAAAGAACAAAGTGATTGGTGCCAATTAACCTGCAACGAGAGTGTACTTGGGACCAAGGGGGTAGAGAAACCAGGCATATGAACCTTAGGTCAAGTAGACACTTAGGCCGAGACAGACAAAGCCTCAGATCTTCTGAAGCTAGTGTCAATCACACTGCTAGGTCTTGGGCCCAGCAGTTGAGTGATTACCCATACACTCCACGATCAAAAACAAGTGATTCTGAAATGTCCTATAACATGGAGAGACCAGTAGGTAGTTCAGGGGTGGCATACCTAGAAAAGCTAGAAGGACCTTACAAGACTCAGTTGGAATACATCAGATCATCTAGGTGCTCGCATCTACGAAGACAGCCTGAGAAGATCTGTGGTCCAGATTAAGAACCCTGATAAACCCCATGGATTAGAACACCCGGTAGTCAAGTTCGAAAATGGAGCATACCTAGATAAAGAGGGGACTATTTATGTAGTCACCACTCTTCCTGATAGAACAGACGAGTTTGGAAATGTGATTGCAGAGACCGACATGGGTGATATAGAGCAAGGGAACTTAGAGATAGAGCCAAGAACTCCCCGTGGTAAATCCATCTTGACCAGAATCATGACTCTAGAGTGGATTCCAGAGGATAATAAAAGCATAGATTTGCTTTTAAACCGAGAAACCGATGAGGCTTTTTGGAGATATAAACCTGCCCAACCTCAAGAAGTAAGTGCTCTCACAATCTATGAGTTTAAAGACCCTGATAGCCCAGGCAAAGTAACCTACCTAGACAATACATCAGAGAGGATCTTCGTGGTCACCGAGCATGGCAGACATGCCTACACATGGAAGGGTGAATTTGTTTTTCCCCAACCACGGTCCAATATGTCCTACAGTCACCAAGGAGCTGGCACCTCCCAGGCTCATGGAGCTCAAGGATATAAAAGTAGAGATAGACCTGAAGTAAGCTTTGCCAACCCCCAGGGAAGAGAAAGAAGGAGAACAGGGATGAATAGAGAAGAGATCGAGAGATTTAGGGACCCAAGGAACCAAAGAAATGCTGATGATTTTCCTTTGCCAAGGCCGAGAGAACACACTAGGACCCTGAGGCCAACTCAAGTGGTGAAGTCCATGAAGAATTACTTTGATGGCACTGGAGACCCTTATGACCATGTGGCAGAATTTAGGCAAGTCTTGAAAGCTGAACAGGTAGAGGACCTATTCACACAATATAATGCTTTTGGTCTAACCCTTAGGAACACTGCCCTTACGTGGTTTCAACCACTGAACGAGAGGCATTTCAGAAACATAGACCAGCTCCTAGAGGCATTTATCATTGAGTTTTCTAAGAGTGGCATAAGGCACAACACTTCCTCACTAATTCATAGCTTCAAGCAAACACCTCAAGAGACGGTCAGACTAGCAGGAAGACGGTTTAGGCAATACCTAGAGAGGTGCCCGATGCCTGAGTTACCCACACCAGCCAAGCAAGTGGCTTTGTTTTTAGATGGCTTGTTGAGCACCAAGCTTAGGTCATATGTGTATCTGAAGGACCCCAGAACTATAGAAGAATGTGTGCGCATGTGCATAGACATTGAGGATAATCTAGGCGAGGAGTTAGAGCTATCAAAAATCTATAAGGATTCGGATAGCTCTAGTAGTCTCACATCTGGTCAGTCCACATCCATTGAGGAACTTGCAAAGAAGGTAGCTCAAAAACTAGGTGTCTCTAGCAAACAAATTCCAAGATTTGCCCCAGTTAAGCGGTGCTACACTTGTGGAGGTGACCATATGGCAAGTGTTTGTCCTATTATGGCCCAACCCCAAGTGAATCCTAGTAGCCAATACTGCACCATAGAGCGAAGGTACACCAACCACACCGCACAAGACTGCCCTTATAACAAACAAACTGTCAGGCAAAATTACCCTCAGCCATATCCACAACAGGGTAGATATCAGAATCAGTACCCACCACAACAATACGACATACCACAACAATCTTATCAGCCACCCTATCAAGGGCAACAGAGACCTCAACCAGTCCTAGCGCAGCAACCTCCAGCTCCAACCAATGTGATCCCAGTGAAATATGCATCTGCTGAAGAAAATTTGAATAGAGCCATAGTCCCAGTCACACTGTTGCTATCAGATAGTGATCCAAGTAACCATAGTTTTGACTCCACACATATTGATAGCCCACAGGCTTACTACATGCAGTCACCCGAGCATAACGAGTCATATTATTATGAAGACCCAAGTGAAAATAGTGGGGAGCCTGAGTACGCTAATGTCATGTACACAAACCCCAACTCTAGACCTCAACCTAGGCAGGTACGACCCCCATTTCCTAGAGGACCTTGCTTCAGATGTCAGGGAGATCACCTCATACGTGATTGTCCACTACCTGCCCCTACACAACCCCAACCAGTGACAATTCAAGGCTTCTATCAAGATTGTGGAAAAGAGCATCTCTTAAGAGATTACGCGAAGAACCCCAATAACCTGCCAAAAATCACTCCTATCAACGTCATTGGACTAGTAGTAGACTCTACAGGAAGTGTAACTTCCACTGCCCCAGTGCATGTGGTCACTAGAGCTCAAGCCTTGCAGCAAACTCGAGGAGTAGGCTTGGGGAAGAATTCTGAGGTTAGTGAGACAGAGAGTATAGCTAAGAAAAGGACAAGAGCTTAGAGAGATAGCCGGGAAAGAATGAAAAGACAATGGTCACAAAAAATGAGCGAACTTGAAGAAAGCTTGAGAGAAACCAAAGCGAAGATAAGTGAACTCGCATCTCAAAATCACTCTCACACTACCCCACCACCACCCTTTCCATCTCCCTCCAATCCACCACCTTCCATTCCCCAACATTCTGATCCACCACACATAACCCACCCACCACCCAGAGTAGGATTAGTCCTAGCGGATCCCACTCCTGAGGATCTAGACATGATGCTTAAAGCATATCAGGCCAGAATCCAGGAAGGGCCAAACGTGACAGATCATGACAAATGTTACCTTAGAGCCGATCTAGAAATAGAGAGAACAAAGCTTTGTGCTAAGATGGTCGAATTGGCACAAGCCATGTTTGAAGCCAGTCACTTGTTCAATGGATCTAGCTCCTATAGAACATCATTGCATTTTGACGGTCTATTAGATAGGTTGGAAAGGCTAATTGCAAAGTCTAGGAAAGGAGCCTCCTCCGAGCTTGAGGGGAGTGCAAGAGATAGAATAAGCTTTCCTCCCCAGGAAGCTTATGTGCCTAACTCCACTGAACTAGACACCTCTTCTTCTATGAATAGGTATTCACCAGAGTTCCTGAGAGAGATTCAAGAAGAGAAATGGGCAAAGGAAAGTGAAGTCCCTCCTCCCATTGAACTTGTGGATGATGCACATGATCAATTCCCACAAGACATCCCTTCTATTTATGAAGAGCAGGAGAGTGCCCAATCTCATGAGAGATTAGATTTTGAGTCTAATTCCTTGCAAGAGCTACCACATTTCACAGGCCCATGGGAAACTAAGTCAACCTGCATGAGAGCGCCCACGGTCATGATAAGAAATGAAGATTCGATTATACCTAGGAATAGTGAGGTAGTAAAAAACACTAAAGTGCAGTGCAATCTCACTTTAGAAGAGCTACTCAAAGTTAAGCCAGAAGTGTGGAAACACGTAGCCAAAGAAGTGCCAAACTTAACCAAATCTCTTAACCAAACTTAACCCACTGTGATGAGGATGGCTATGACATTTCAGTCTTCTCAATAGAGCCAATCATGGGAGATGCAGTTTTAGAAGAATGCGAACCTAGCCCTGATACATTTGAGGATGCAAGTGACTCCGACTTAGAGTCAATCATTATGGACCCACCTTTTGCATCAGATGAAGAATACTTCTATGAAGTTGAAGCTTACCCCCAGAGACACAGAGAAATCACGAATGAGGTGAGGTTAGCCACACAAGTAGCCACTAAGAGTGGAGGAAAGAAAAGAAAGAAGAAGGAAGTCACTCCGGAGGCAGAAGAATCCTTGTTTGAGGTCCCTGAAAACTTTAAAAAATATGAGATAGACGATAGGAGAGTCATGATAAGAATGCCTAAACATGAGGCACAAGAAGGAGAGGCCTATTATAGCAAGGAAACTACCAAGAAAATAGTTGTCGCCATAGAAGAGGGAGAAGAAAGATGCACCTACATAGGGCATGACCTGATGGAAGAAGAAGAGCAAGAGTTGGTAGCTTTGCTAAGAGAGTACAGAGATGTATTCGCTTGGAGCTACAAGGACCTGAAAGGTGTAGACCCTGACATATGCTCACATACGATACCCATGACTTCAGGGGCTAGGCCCTCTAAGCAAAAGCCATACACATACAATGACAACTATGCGGCCAAGATCAAGGAAGAGATAGATCGCTTGGTTGAAGCTGGATTTATCTATGAAATTGAGCATACTGAATGGGTATCCCCCATTGTAGTGGTGCCCAAAAAGAATGGCAAATTACGTGTATGCATTAACTTGAAGAAGGTTAACGCAGCCACTATCAGGGATAGTTATCCGCTTCCTATCACCGCGCATTTATTAGAAAGGGTAGCAGGCAAGGAAGTGTACAGCTTTCTAGATGGGTTCTCTGGCTACAATCAAGTAGCCATTGCACCAGAAGATCAGCATAAGATGGCTTTTGCCACAGAGTGGGGCATATTTGCCTTTCGGGTAATGCCATTCGGGCTTACCAATGCACCTGCTACCTTTCAAAGATTAATGTGTCACGTGTTTAAAGAGTTCTTGAGGAAGAATTTGGAAGTCTATATTGATGATCTTTGCGCTCATTCCAACATTAGACAGACCCATATACCTGAACTCAGACAAATCTTTGATAAATGCAGAGAATCATCAAGTCTGCCTGAACCCAAAAAAGTGTGTTTTCATGGTCAGGCAAGGTAAAATTCTAGGACACATAGTGTCTAAGAACGGAATATCCATTGACGAAAAGAAAGTGAGAGCCATCGCAGAACTACCTAGGCCAAAGAACGTCAAGGAAGTACAGGCTTTCATGGGGCATTGTGGTTACTACCGCCAGTTCATTCACATGTATGCTGTCATTGCGAAACCCATGTACGGACTTCTGAATAACTTTGAGTGGACTGATGAATGTGAGAATTCCTTCAATGATCTTAAACGAAGATTATGTTCAACACCAATCTTGACTACACCTGATTGGAACAAGCCATTCCATGTTCATGTGGATGCCTCCAATTATGCTATTGGATGTGTACTTGCACAACCTACATGTGAAGGTAATATGGATCTCCCTATTGCCTATGCCAGTAGACAGTTGAATGCTGCTGAACGGAACTATACAACCACCGAACGAGAAGGATTAGGCATGGTGTACGCGGTTAAAAAGTTTAGACACTATTTGCTTGCAAATAAGTTCAAATTTTTTACTGATCACCAAGCTCTACTATACCTGGTAAACAAACCATGTAATATAGGCAGATTAGTAAGATGGTTTCTCTTACTAATGGAATATGACTTTGAGGTAGTAGTGAGGAAAGGCAGGACTCATTTGAGAGCAGACCATCTCTCTAGGCTCACATCTGGAGAGGCCCCACAAGGAGTGTCAGATGACTTACCTGATGCTTACTTGTTTAATTTGGAAGTTGTACCTTAGTGGGCTAAGCCATTAGTGCCAGTATTGACATATGGTCCTAATCACCCGGTAATGCACACAAAAGATAGAGAGATAGTAAGAGCTCAAAAGTATCATATCTTGGCAGGAAGTATGTACAAATATACGGAGCAAGGAGTATTGGCCTGTTGTGTGGAAGAGGACGAGTACGCTAAGTGGTTGCAATTAGCATATGTAGGTGCATTAGAGCAACACTACTCAAAATAACGAACCCTACAGACCCTGAGGAGACTAGGAGTGCATTGGCCAACCATGGAAGTTGATGTCCATAGAATGTGCAAAGAATGCCCAATCTACTGCACTAAACCACCAGTGGAACATGCCACTCTTTATCGAGTGTCTTTAGTGCCAGATTGGAGTGAACCATTAGTAGCCTTCTTGAGGACGAAAACATTCCCTCAAGATATGACTTTGGCCATACAAAGAAGTTTGGAACAAGAAGCCTTGGATTACACCATCATTGGTGATAATTTATACAAATGTGGTAAAGATGGTTACCTAAGACTGTGTGTTCATGAGAGCGAATACCTCAAGATATTAGAGACTGCTCACCAAGGTGTAGCAAGAGGACACTTCGGTCCAGATAGGGTGATCAAGACAATTCTATTTGTAGGATTTTGGTGGCCCACCCTTCACATGGATGCACATACCTATGTGAAGAGGTGTGAGGTTTGTCAGCGAACCCAGTATCCCATACGCAAGGATGAGATGCCATTGAAGCCTATGATGGGTGGACGTGCATTCTCTAAGTGGGGAATAGACTTTGTGGGTCCTATTAATCCCCTAGCTAAGGGTTCACATGCTGAGTATATCATCGTGGCCACATACTATCTAACCAAGTGGGTAGAAGTGAAAGCCACTACAAAAAATGATGCTCAAACAACAGCAAAGTTCTTATTTGAAAATGTGTTCACAAGGTATGGATTGCCAATAGAGTTGGTGAGTGATAGAGGCACACACTTCTTGAATGAAGTCATAGAAAACCTTCTCCAAGAATTCTTGGTGATACATAAGAAGTCTGCTCCCTATCATCCACAAGCTAATGGTCAGGCTGAGAGCACAAATAAGATCTTATGCAATGTGCTGACTAAACTGGTGAATAACAAACGCTCTGTTTGGGACAAACAGCTACATCACGCTGTTTGGGCATACCGAGTTGCCTATAAAACGGTACTCCAAGCCACACCCTTTCAGATGGTGTTTGGCCAGAACAGGTGCTACCATTGGATTTTTTGATACCTACATTAAAGATAGCACAAGAGCATGATTGGATCGGCCATGAACTCTCCTCTAGAATCTTTGATCTCGAACATTTATGTGAGACACGATTGAGAGCTGCAGTAGGGATCTATGCAGCGAAGAAGAGGCAAAAGGCGTATTTTGATACCCATGTGAAGGATGAAGGATTGAAGCAGGAGACCTAGTCCTAGTCTACACATTGAAGCAGCATGCATGAAAATTAGAGAAAAGAGGCTATGGACCAATGATTATCAATAGGATCTCCACAAGTGGAGCAGTACAACTAGCCACCCTAGAGGGTGATGTACTACCAAGTTACATAAGCGGATGTAGAGTCAAGCTATGTCAAGAACCTTTAAGTGAAAAAATGCTCAATCGACTTAATACTGCAAAGAAACGTAAGGAAGAGGAAAAGCGAATTCGTGAAGAAGCACAGGCCAACGCTTTAGAACGCATTCGACGAATGAAACTACAAAGACAAGGTAGAGATCAGGCCATGACTGACAATCATGAAGCTGATGGTTATCACATTGCCATGTGTGAGGCTTCAGGTAAGCGGACCCATACGATAGTTGATCGGCGACCTTTTGTGACCCTAGAAATAGGACAAGGAGACAGTACAACGAGCGTGAGAGCTTTAATTGATTCAGGAGCCGCCACTAGTGCAGTTCGGCTTTCTTACTGCCAACAATTGCAATTGGAGGTAAAACCCCTAGAAGCATATCTAATAGGATTAGGAGGTGTCAAAACCCCTTGCATGGGAGAGGTGGAGCTTCCCCTCTACATTCAGGAGGTACTAATGCCAACAAAAGTGCTAGTATGTGAAGACGAGGATCTTACCGAGCCTCTTGTCTTGGGCCAAGACTGGATCTATGATCATGCAGTCAACCTAAACCTAAGAAGTGGACTTCTTCAGGCTTGGGCAGGCCAAAGCCGCCTTATGATTGAATTAGAAAAACCAGCACTCAAACCAGTAGAAAAGGCACCAACCCTTAGTCCCTCCAAGAACCCACATGAACATAACAATGTTGTACTTGTCCAGAGTTCTATGGTGCAGAGGATTGTCAATCTTACCGAAGGTACAGAAGTCAATGAGGAGTTCCCAGCTGTTCCAAAGAAGGTTCCAAGCATGCAGACCGAACATCACACGACACGAAGGAGGCTGATGACCAAGAAGCAGGAGCACCAACCAGTGCAACACGGAGTACCTCGTGGCGTGAAGCAGATCTGGATGCGCAAGGATGGAAAACCCCCAGCTCTAGTAACAGGTTCTCAAGGAGGCACAAAACAAGCCACACTATCAAGGTCAAAAGTGAAGGAGTACCCTAGGCAACCTCCTAGGCATACCACGTCTATTTGGGTCCCTAAGCGGTCAATGAAGGCTAGCCCCAATGCTAGACAGATATGGGTGCCCAAGGCCTGTTTACGAGCCCAAATAGCTCCAACTCTATTCACTGGCATAATTCAACACTCACAAGTCCTCTCGACAAACAACTCAGGAACTCTACCTAAATCCCACACTAACCCACACTCAGTCAAACCGAGTAATGTCTGGAAATGGGTACCCAAAAGATCCCAATGCCAACACAATCTACCTCATAAATCTTTACCTGTCATTAGCTCTAAGAACTACGAATCCTCGATTAAAGTTTGGCGAACTAAACCCTGTATCAAACCCCCTGAGCCAATTGTGTAAATCCATCCACTCTGATGAAGGTGCATTCTGAGTCGATTGCATAACCAAAGTATGCAGCTAGGATGACACTAACCTCTAATCACCACTCACATCTATCACAAACACTTCACCTCTAACCACTAACCATCTGGATTGTCATGTTATTATTGTGGAGGGAACACCATTACATCCTGTTTCCTATGCAACACTAATGTGCCTTTCTTCTTCTAGCAGATAAGCACCCGATTCCCATGGCAGCAGCAGCAGGCACGAGCTCTCAGGCAGGCACTAGCACTCAAAACAATTGGGATACCATGCCTGTGGAGGCCCCACTGACAGCAAGGCCTGAAGAGCTTTTGAATGTGAGAGGAATTCCCATTCCGGATCCACCAAGTGGCCTGACAGAAAGAGTAAAGGGGCATTCTCATTGGTTCAATGAGATGCCAGGAGATTTGGGAGACGCAGATCATATCTGGGAATCCAATTTGGAATGTGCAGGAGTGAGGTGGACCTTTCAGTTCTTCTCACGAGAATTTGAAGCATTGCAAAATGTTGCTCCTCTTCAAGATATTTGGCAAAAAGCGGGATTGCAAGATTATTTTAGTGCAGCCTTGCCTAGACCTGATTTTCTTCGGTGCTACTACTTGATTGCAACTCTCAAGGTGACAGGAGACAAAGATCATTCAGGCACATTCCTAGTGCCCTCTCTATCAAACCAGGAAGAAATGAAGAAGTTTGAGTTGAATATCACTTTAATTGGGGAGGCCCTTCAGATGTATGGCACCCATGTACCCTCCGATCGAGATCCTTTGATACCAGAGTCGATGAAGAACAACAAAATCAAGAAGTTGAAAGAAATGTGTGCCCTAACCCCCAACATCGCCATACCACTGCGGATGTGCCTTCAACACTTCGCATTTCCAACGCAAGACCGGTTCACCCAGCCTCATAAGAAGATCTGGTATGGGTTATACCTAGCAGAGACCGGGAGCTTACCTATGAAAATGCGAGTATGGATCCTTGATCAGTTATATGAAGCAGGCAAGCGAGGAGTGAGGAAGCCTACTTTGAATGGCTGCTGCGCCATTACAAGAATCATCTACAGATGCCTGGCTTAAGATGTGCCAATTGCACGAGCCCTCAAGTACTCGCAATTGGAATTCTTCCAGGGGTAGAAATCAGGGGTTCAACCCACTAAAAGAATGCGTGGATCACTTTCACAGGTTCTGATTCCTTGCGAAATTGCCATAGAGACCTCCTGTAGAGAAGAAGAACAAGTAGCCCCTTTCACGATCCATCTCCAAGGACTACAATCAGGAGACTTGGTACAACCCACTCCATCAGCCCCCCCACTACCCACAGATGCTGAGTTTGCATCCATGGCTACATTGGCAGCAGATCCATCCTTTGACTTTGAAAGCTTCTTACAAACAACACACTTGTCTGAGAGTGAATTATTTTCTGACAATGACGGTCCCGGATCATCATCCCAAAGAGAACGGCCACAGAGTGAGGCAAGAAGGGTACATTGGGAAGATGAGGCACAACACACTCAGGCGGGAGGCACACACGAACAAGAGGAGATGCAGAGGAATGAATAAGAGGAGAGTCAGGAGGAAACCCCTGCCTACACGGCCCAACTCAAACGGGTATACAAGACGATCAAGCAGGTACAAAAGAGACATAGGCTATCAGAAGAAGCAAATAGAGCATTGATGAACTAGACGCTGCAAGCGGAGAATGTGGACCCGCATTTTGTAGAATCATTGAATCTTTTGGCGGAGACCTGTGGGATAGTGGAAGCCATGAGGACCATGGTATATCGTAATACCCCACAATATGACCAACGAAGGATCGATACGCGACCACGAAGGGGAAAAATGATTCAAATGGAAGTCTCTACCGCACTGCCTACTACCACTCAAGAAGATGTTCACATGGCCAACCCAACCAACATTGATGAACCAGATGTACATGCTAAGATACCATCTCCCCCATCACCTCCCATCCAGCCCTCAGAACCCCTCACCACTAGCCTTCCTGAATAGCCAGTATCCACCCATAGTGAACACGTTCTACACACCACCATTTCTCCATCCTTCCCTTTACCTACATCTGTTGGAGAAACAATCACTAACTAGACATATATTTGAAGGTCAAATCTTAGGAAGAAAACCCCATGCCTATGTGAAGGGACAAATTCAGAAATGTATCATATTTGTAAAGTTAGTTCACTTTAGTTCTAGAAGTTTTTTAAAATCACGGAAATGAGAAATTCTATATAAGTTAGTTTGTATCAACTGACGCGGAGAGAGAGAGCGAGAGAGAAGAAGTAGAAGAAGGAGTTCATTTTATACGACTGAGTATAGTCGGGCTTCTCTGAATGAGAAAGCATCTGTAAATTTCTGAGTTTTCATGGTTATGAGAAGAAATAGTTAATGTTCTGTGTATGAGCCTCTCTCCATCATTTTCCATGCTTGCCTATTGTGTGATGAATTCAAAAGTTCAAGTTTTCTGAGCAATTCGATGCCTGGCATCGAATCTTGGCTGATAAGTCATTTTTTCATTCTCTGTGTGTTAACTGTTGTTGAATCTTCTAAAAATATGAAGTTTGTGGAGCAACTCGATGCCTGGCATCGAGTTCCAGCATAAAATGGATGCCCGGCATCGACTTATAGCATATAAGTCATCTTCTTCATGTGTGTGTAAAATAGAGTGTTTCTGGTGCAGAAAAATAGCCAAAAAAAAGCCCAAAGTTGATGCCTGGCATCGACTTGGACTGAAATTCGATGCTAGGCATCGAATTTTTTATTTTTGGACACCAGGAATACTAAAACAGGCAAAGTTTCCAGTTTTGGAAGCTCATACAGGGGCATCTTGTGAAGGCCATAACTTGATTTCTAGAGATTCGTTTGATGCATATGATAGCTTGTTGGAAAGCACTACTCTTCTAGTTTCAGCATATAAAGTTTCATGGAGAAATAATACTTGAGCTAGGAGAAATTAGCAAAATACTGAAGGTATGTCATTTCGGTGACTAGGAATTTCTGTAGAAGCAAAGTTCTCACTTTAGGCTATCATTTCTCAAAGTTTGGAGTGGCAATGAGTTAATGGTGACCATAGAGGTGTTCTAGTGTCACATTAATTCATTTCTTGTGGTGTTTCATACATCAACAAGTGGTATCAGAGCAGAAAGATTCTCGAGAGCAGAAGACGACAAAGGTACGAGAAGTTTTGTAAAGTTTTCATTAAAGTTTGAAAGGTGAAGCATTTGAAGACACAAGGCATCAAAAGGTTACTTCAAAAGTATCCTCATACACAAAGAACTTCAAAAGGTATTATCCTTTATCCCTTAAGCTCACAAGTTGCAGCAGAAGGAAAGAACTATGGCAGATCATATTTCCATTGACAAACTGGACAGAGATAATTACCCCGCATGGGTAATGAGAATGGAAGCCTTACTTATGAGTAAGGATCTCATGGTATATGTAACAGGTGAAGAAGAGAAGCCACTATTTGAAGATGAAAGCCGACCAAAGAAAGAGGAACTTGATGCTTTAAAGCATTGGCAGAAGAAGGATGCAAGTGCAAAAGCATACATCTACAATACAATCTCTGATCATTTGCTACCACACATCAGAGGATTGGAATCATCTGAAGATATATGGAATGCATTGGAGTATCATTTCCAAAGTACTACTAAAGCAAGGAAAGCAAGTCTATGGTCAGAGTTTACAACATTCAAGAAGAAGCCAAGTCAAAGTATTAGTGATTATGTCACTAAGATGAAGGATCTAGCAGATAGTCTTGGATCCATAGATGAAGATGTTGAAGATCACAGATTGATTGCTCAACTACTTGCAGGTTTGAGAGGGGATGAAAGGTGGAAACCTTTTGTCTTATCAACAGAACTTTCATTAAATCATTATGCTCCAGATTTGAACCAGTTGCTTGGTTTGATGCTCACATATGAGCAAGACTTGAAGGGAGATGGAGATAAAGGACAAAGTTCTGAAATGTACATGAAGAACAAGAAGAAAGGAGATAAAGGTAAAGCAAAGGATGAAGAGGAGTCTAGTTCTCAAGCTTATTATGCAAGAGGTAAAGGCACTGGAAGAGGAAGAGCAAGAGGTTTTGGAAGAGGAAGAGGTAATCAAAATAACAACAAAAAGGCTTGTTGGATCTGTGGATTGAGTAATCATTTGCTCATGACTGTTGGCACAACCAACAAGGATCAAACCAGAATCAAAACAACAATAGCAGAGGCCGAGGTGGAAGATATCAAAGTAATTTCCAAAGAGGTAGACAAAGTCAAAGAGGAGGCTATGGTAGAGGTGGAGGAAGAAGTTGGGGACAGAATCAATCCTACAACACCACCTACTACAACTATGCAAATGACACACAGAATGAAAGTCATACATCATTGATGATGAACTCAATCAACACATCAGATAAAGAAGATCTAAAGGTATTTTACATTGACTCTGGATGTTCTAATCATTTGTCAGGAAACATAGAATTGATGTCAGAATTGGAAAAAGGTATTTCGAGTCACACAGTTCAAACTGGTGATAATACAAGACATAGTGTACATTCAATTGGAAAAGTGAAATGCAAGAGTGGAGCAGATTTGCTAACCAATGTTTTGTATGTTCCTACAATACCTAAAAACTTGATTAGTGTGGGACAGATAGTTGAAAAAGGTTTTCAAGTCAGGTTTACAAATGAAGGAGTATTTGTGGAAGATCCAGAGAATGGATATAATCAGATTGTCTCTGGTAAGAAAGAAGGTAGACTCTTTACTTTAAGAGTGCAAGGAAACATTGGTCAAGCTTTGCTCACACATGGTGAAGCAGTGATTACAGAACTTGATCTCTGGCATAAGAGATTAGGTCATTTCAATGAAAGAGGAATTAAAGCTATGGTTGCTAATCAGTCTGTACTAGGATTACCAAATGTGCAAAGTCAACATATGGTTTATAAATGTGAAGCATGTCAAATGGGTAAAGCACACAGGTTACCATTTCAAAAGAAAGGTTTCAAACATGATGGAGTACTTGAGCTCATTCATACAGATGTATGGGGACCAACAAAAGAAGGATCTATCAGTGGCTCAAGGTATTATGTTCTTTTCATTGATGATGCTACAAGATGGATAACATTATATGTTTTGAAGGAAAGATCAGAAGTGTTTGGAGCTTTCAAGCATTTTTATGCATATGCAGAGAGAGTAACAGGTCAAAAGCTTAAAAGACTGAGGTCTGATGGAGGGGGAGAATACTTCTCCCAAGAGTTCAATGATTATCTTTGGAATGCAGGTATTAAGAGAGAAATAACTTGCAGGTATACACCACAACAAAATGGTGTAGCAGAAAGAAGGAACAGGATTTTGGTTGAGTTTGCTAGAGCTATGTTGAAGGAGAAGAATTGTCCAAATTATCTTTGGGCTGAAGCTGTAAATACAGCTACATATCTTGTGAATAGATTACCATGTGCAGCTCTCAATGGTATGACTCCATATGAAGCTTGGTGGGGTAAGAAACCAACACTAGATCATTGTAGAGTGTTTGGATCAATTGCATATGCTTATGTGCCATCACAGCTTAGGCATAAACTTGAACCAAAGGCAGAAAAATATGTGTTCATTGGTTATGATGAAAAGCAGATGGGTTACAGATTGTGGAATCCTCTAACCAAACAATTTATTGTTTCTAGAGATGTTACATTTGATGAACAGAAAAGTTGGTATGCAGATCAAAGTCATACAGCTGAAGAATTTGAAGAAGAGGTAAGAAGATGTGAGAAAGGAAAATCAATTGTGCAGGTAAATAGAGATGAAGACTATATGCAAGCAAGTACATCCACAAGTGGATTAACAAGAAGAAATGAAGAAGCTCCTATATTTGATGAAGAGGTGTATCCAGACACATATGAAGAATGTGAACCAAGAAGGTCAAGCAGGACTAGAAGACAACCAGAAAGGTATTCTTATGATACTTCTTACATAACTCAGAAGAACTATGCATATATGGTCAAAGATGATGAAGAACCCCAGAACTATGATGAAGCTAAAGGTAAGAAGCAATGGGAAGAAGCAATGAAGGAAGAGTTCAATGCACTGGAGGAGAACAAGACATGGGAACTTGTTCCTAAACCAAATGGTAAGAAAGTAATTGGAAATAAATGGGTTTATAAAGTGAAGAAGCTTGCAGATGGAAGTATACCCAGATACAAAGCTAGATTGGTGGTGAAAGGCTATGCCCAGACTTATGGCATAGATTATGATGAGACATTCAGACCTGTAGCTAAGATGTCAACTATAAGGACAATCATTGCTATTGCAGCTTCAAAAGGATGGACTCTAAGTCAATTGGATATAAAAAATGCATTCTTGAATGGATACATATCAGATGAGGTATACATGGAACAACCTCAAGGGTTTATAGATTCCAGGTATCCAAATTTTGTTTGCAGGTTGAGAAGAGCATTGTATGGATTGAAGCAAGCTCCAAGAGCTTGGAACTATAGACTGGTGAAGTATCTCAATGATCTTGGATATCAAAGTTCAAAAGCAGACCCAAGTCTACTTATCAGAAGAATAGAGGAAGGTACAATCTACATTTGTATTTATGTAGATGACATTATAATCACAGGTACTTCAGATGAAGGAATCAAGGAGGTAAAAAGATTGCTTGAAAAAGAATTCAAGATCAGTGACCTAGGAAAGTTATCATACTTTCTTGGAATGGAAGTTACTTATACAGATCATGGCATATATGTGTCACAAGAAAGGTATCTTCTGAACTTGTTGAAGAAGTTTGATATGGAAAATTGCAGAGAAGCTTCAACTCCACTTGAAGTTAATCACAAGCTTAGTAAATATGATGGTGCAGACTACAAAGATATGAGGAAGTATCAATCTCTTGTGGGTAGTTTGATTTATGCTACACTAACAAGACCTGATCTTAGTTATGTAGTGGGAGTTTTGTCACAATTCATGCATTGTCCAAAGGACCCACATTGGATTGCAGGTCAAAGAGTTCTCAGATATATCAAAGGAACTATAAAGGAAGGATTATATTATCCTTTTACATCAGATTTGAAGTTGAGAGCCTATAGTGATTCAGATTGGGCAGGTAATCAAGATGACAGAAGATCAACTCATGGTTACATGATATATATTGGTGATAAGCTTGTAAGTTGGTGTTCAAAGAAACAACATACAGTAGCATTATCATCAACTGAAGCAGAGTACAAAGGACTTGTGGAAGCAGCTAAGGAAGTCATATGGATGCAGACATTGTTCAAGAGCTTAGGCATTGATCAAGGTACACCTACAATACATGGAGATAATATGAGTTCACTTTATCTTGCAGCAAATCCAGTATTTCATGCAAGAACAAAGCACATAGAGATACATTATCATTTTCTCAGAGAAAAGGTAATGGAGAAGGAGATTGAAGTGGAGTACATTTCTACTAAAGATCAGTTAGCAGACATAATGACAAAGAGCTTGGATGGTGTGAAGACCAGCAGATTCAAAAGCATGGCAGGAGTAAAAGAAAAGAAGATGATATGAAGAAACAGGGAATGTCAATTAGTGATTGAGGGGGAGCTGTTGGAGAAACAATCACTAACTGGACATATATTTGAAGGTCAAATCTTAGGAAGAAAACCCCATGCCTATGTGAAGGGACAAATTCACAAATGTATCATATTTGTAAATTTAGTTCACTTTAGTTCTAGAAGTTTTTTAAAATCACGGAAATGAGAAATTCTATATAAGTTAGTTTGTATCAACTGACGCGGAGAGAGAGAGCGAGAGAGAAGAAGTAGAAGAAGGAGTTCATTTTATACGACTGAGTATAGTCGGGCTTCTCTGAGTGAGAAAGCATCTGTAAATTTCTGAGTTTTCATAGTTATGAGAAGAAATAGTTAATGTTCTGTGTATGAGCCTCTCTCCATCATTTTCCATGCTTGCCTACTGTGTGATGAATTCAAAAGTTCAAGTTTTCTGAGCATCGAATCTTGGCTGATAAGTCATTTTTTCATTCTCTGTGTGTTAACTGTTGTTGAATCTTCTAAAAATATGAAGTTTGTGGAGCAACTCGATGCCTGGCATCGAGTTCCAGCATAAAATGGATGCTCGGCATCGACTTCTAGCATATAAGTCATCTTCTTCATGTGTGTGTAAAATAGAGTGTTTCTGGTGCAGAAAAATAGCCAAAAAAAAGCCCAAAGTTGATGCCTGGCATCGACTTGGACTGAAATTCGATGCTAGGCATCGAATTTTTTATTTTTGGACACCAGGAATACTAAAACAGGCAAAGTTTCTAGTTTTGGAAGCTCATACAGGGGCATCTTGTGAAGGCCATAACTTGAGTTCTAGAGATTCGTTTGATGCATATGATAGCTTGTTGGAAAGCTCTACTCTTCTAGTTTCAGCATATAAAGTTTCATGGAGAAATAATACTTGAGCTAGGAGAAATTAGCAAAATACTGAAGGTATGTCATTTCGGTGACTAGGAATTTCTGTAGAAGCAAAGTTCTCACTTTAGGCTATCATTTCTCAAAGTTTGGAGTGGCAATGAGTTAATGGTGACCATAGAGGTGTTCTAGTGTCACATTAATTCATTTCTTGTGGTGTTTCATACATCAACAACATCCACTAGCTCCATCCAATTTTCTGAACCCCATATAGATCACCCCGCCACCGATCAAACTATAATAGGTCACCCATCAGATTTCCCAGCCTTTGGACAGCCACTTGCCACCACCCAAACCTTAACACATTCATTTCCGTCTACCAATACTATTCCACTTTCCCAACCCCGCACCAGTGAGCCCCTCTTGACCTTCTCAGAACCAACATCCATCACCCAACCTCCATTCTTAACAAGCCTTGTAAATATACTTCAACAAATAGAGAATTATAATAAAAAGTCCCTTTCCCAACCCACCTCCCCCACATTCACTACCACCACTAACACACCACCCACCATTCCCATATTCACGATTCACACTTCACACACAATCACGTCCGATCCTATGGACATTTCACCTTCCACAGGACCACTCACCACCACATTTGTCTCAACATCACCACTGGTAATTTCACGCACATCACCACACACACCCGCTGTCAGCACAACATCCACTTTTCCCTTTCCCATTTCCCGACCCCCTGCATCTTTCACCTCCACCTCTGCATCCACGTCATTCAGTCATGCATTGGACACCATGTTCGAAGCCGCTGCCCAGCTTAAGGAAGAATACAGATTATTGGAAGAAAACAATAAGGAGCTGTGTACTCTGTCCTCCCACCTCCAGGCACGGGTCAATGCCTTGGAGTTAAGTAATACAACATTACAACACAAAGTGACCGCCCTCCAACAATGGAATGCAGAGCTGGAAGCCAAGTATACGGAGACGGGTAAGGCTATGGAGGAACAACTAAGAGATCAGCTAGCCCGTAACGCAAGGCTACAAAGAAACGTGGCTCTACTCCGACGATACCTAAAATAAGAGATTACAGCAACAAAATCAAGACAACCTCGAAGCCGCCATAGAGAATACTCCAGGGGCACCCATCGACCCCGCTAGCTTCCGGGCCGTCCCTTCAGAAAGCATACAACAAATCTTGGAAACCTATGCCAACCTCTTAGAAGCACATGATCAGCTGGTTGACCAAGTAAAAGAGCTACAGAGATCCCAAGTGCCTACACCACAACCACCAGAAGCTAAAAAAATGGTCCATGCAGCCACTTCTCCAGAGCCCGAATCTTCAACAACCAATGAGGTACTTGAGTTACGACGACAAGTGGCAGAATTAAAGATCAAGTTGTTACAGTATGAACGACCCCCTTCTCCACCTGATCAACCACTAGAAGAAGAAGCAGTAATCATTCCAGTGGAGGAAACATTTGAAAACAACTATGAGCCTCAACCCCTTCCAGGAGGCAGAATCACGGAGGAAGGACAAGACACTTATGAAGAGCCCCCTTCGGCATGGATGAAACATGTAGAAGAAATGGGGACAACTCAGGAGGAACGTATCTCCACTCAGATGCTGGCAATGAGGACCATTGAAGAAACCATACTTCAATCAGAGTATTTCAGACACCTGGCTCCTAGAAGACTGATAACTAGTTCTGAATTACAATATAAACCCTGTTTTGTATTATTGGCCGACTACAACGCAGAAATCAAAAGAGTCACTAACAGGTACCCCACGTTCGCAACACAATTCGAACCAGAGGATATTCTAGAGGTAGCCAAAAAAGGGGCCATATTCCAACCCATCTGGAGGCAAAAGTTACTCGAAACCTATCCAGAAATGCTTAGAACATTGGACCACGCTCCCATGCATTTGAAGTATAAGCCTTGCTTCGGACCAGTACAAAGGAGACGATCATGGAAAGCATTTCCTATAAAGGTTCATAACAACGCAAATTGCAAACAATGGCTGAATTACCCCTCGATCGCACCACCAACAGGCACACCTACAGTAGCATATATGATAGCTACCATCAGACATTGGATGCCACGCCTCCACCCCATGCCAGATATTGCTGCACAGATGATGCTCAAAATTTTGGACATGATGCAAGTGGTGCTAAAGACTTTTCGAAATGTACGTAATATCCAGCCGCCAATTCCGGGCTTCATCAACGGTAACTATGACCTACTTTATGATATGAGCACAACCCCGAGCATACGAGTCGCTTATGCATGGCACGCAAGAACAGGTATCTCCCTGCTTGCTACAAGCAAACGTTTGATGACATGTTCACCATGGGGTTCTAGGAAGCACACTCAGAAGTGTTTGCGCCACGCCCAACCCACCTACTACAACTATTCGCATGTGAACAAACAATGCACTCAGAGCTTGTTGCAGAGCAAAGTAGCATAAGAGTAGAGCCCCAAAATTTTCAAAATAATGGCCATATTTTTTCTTCTTCGAGGTCTTCAAGAATTCCCTCAAGCCATGTAAATGCACTAGAGGAGTCCTCTAGTTGCATAATCCCAATTTGTTGTAAAATATCCCTTGTAAATTAGTAGAAAATTCACTTTTCTAGTAATAAAGTGCCGGTCTCTTGTGTGAAAGGACCAAACTTAGGGCACATGTATATAAGTCACTTTGTGACTCTTTGTAGAGACTTTTTGCCATTGTGAAGAAGGAGCTCTTCTGAAATTTCGAATTCGCCTCTTCCTTGCAGATTTTGATCTTCGTTTTGGTCTTGTATGTGTGGGTATTGCTTGAAATGTGTGTGTAGGACTGTTGTCTATCCCTTCCCACTGATTTTGAACTACTGTAGTGTGTGTGCGAACTAGTAGGAGTTGTGGCGTGTGTGTGGGCACTTCCCACCATTCACCATTTTGGCCATAACTTGAAGCAGAGTTATCAGAATCGAGTGAAATCACTTTCAATAGATGCGTCTCTTCGAGAGCTTCGAAATGAGTAGCCTATTGCCTATATTCGGAGTTCGGAGCTGGGAGAAATCCTTGATTTTCTAAAAACTGGTGTAAGAGGTATCGCGGCAGACACTTTCAGCATTTCAGTGAGTGTAAGAGGTGGATTAGTCTTTTCTCATGCATGCAAGCTTAGCTACTTCATTTTCTATCACGTGTGCACATGTCTTCACACACTTGGTTTGGTCGTTCGATCGGATTGACATTTAAATGTGTGTTAATTTCCCACTATATGCACTTGTGTGGCAATTGAGGTACAGTCTCATTGGCACAAGTCCTTGAGTCATCTTGACTTAGGTACACACGTTTTTGGCGCCGTTGCCGGGGAACACTCAGCCAAGGTACCTTCGTGATGGTTATAGATCGAGTGTGATAGAATCATACTTGTAGAGGTGAAATTGTCCTATGGCAAGTAGTCAATCACTTCAGCACTTGTTGCTTCACATCCCGGAGGTGTGTGTGATAAGTTTTAGGTTAGGGAGAGAAGGAGGAGTTAGGGTTAGGTTAGACGGAGAGGAGGAGAGAAGAGAGGAGAAGTAGGAGTAGGATAAGACCACCAAAAATGTCCAAAAAAATCACCTAAAATTAGCTAGGATTAAGTTCTGTAAAAAAAGTATAAAATCCAAAAAAATGACTCATTTGACACTTCAATGTATTCTGGTATGGTGAGCGAGCAGCGACCAGTATCGTGGATTTGGTATCGGGTGCGTCAAGCCTTCAAAGCTAGAGATTGAGCTCAAGGTGCAAGCAAGAGTATCTAGAGGTGAGGTTCTACCAGGATTATCTGTTAAAACATCATAAACATGCATACACAAGTGATTAAAAGCATGCGCAGTATCGTGAGGGGGGAAAACTAGTATCATTACAATTTCTTTGTGTGGTACAGTGACCTAGGAGTGAAGAGGAGAGTAAGGAGAGCAAGGGGGTGCAAAAAGTTGTGAAATTTCATGATTTTTGGCTTGAGTATCGCGATCGGTTGAGGTTTGGTATCGCGATACCAAAACTCCCTTGTATCGCGATACTTGCCATAGTATCGTATCGCCAGGTACCAGTGCTGGTATCACGATACCATTTTGGTATCGTGTCACCGGATTGGTATCGCGATCACACTTTACTGCTCTGGTATCGTATCGTTACCTACAGAGGTATCGTATCGCCTTACTTGGCAATTGGTATTGCGACACCATTTCGGTATCGTATCGCCACTGGTCATAGTATCGTATCGTCCCCTTAACGAGGATAGTATCGCGACACTAAAATTGTATCGTATCGGGAGGGTTACTGGTATCGTATCGTACGACTGTCCAGTATCGTATTGTCTGTTGCAGATAGTATTGTATCAGCGAGGATTCTGGTATCGTATCGTAGCCCAGTGCCATATCGTATCGTCGGATACCCATAGTATCGTATCGCCTTATTTCCTAGTGAAGTATCGTGATACCATACCAAGTATCGTATCGCCCGATTGCCTAGTGAAGTATCACGATACCTTGTCTGGTATCGTATCGTGCAAGCAGGTGGTATCGTATCGCCGCTGGTCATAGTATCGTATCGTCCCCTTAACGAGGATAGTATCGCGACACTAAAATTGTATCGTATCGGGAGGGTTACTGGTATCGTATCGTACGACTGTCCAGTATCGTATCGTTTGTTGTAGATAGTATCGTATCGCCTAGAATTCTGGTATCGTATCGTGGTCAAGGCAATATCGCCTGGAAAGTGGTATCGTCGAGATTGACTGTAGCACTGTGGCAGACAATTTGAGACATTGGGAGAGCCACTCAAGGAGAGTCTTTGGGGCTAGAGAGCCTGAAGAGGGTGAATGAACTTGAGGTCAGGAAGAGTGCTAAGTAGCCGAAGAAGTGTCATATCTTCTGTGGGAAGTGCTGCTCAGGTCAGTCACCACTCCGTCTACTCAGAGACCTCTAGTGAATCCAAGGAGGAACTACCCATGGCTTCTGAAGACATGTAGGGTCCAACACCAAATAGAAATTTCATGTCTATAGTTGAGGGAGATTACCGTACTTCCTTACAGTATGTGTCTACCAATGCCCAGGAGATCCCTATCTACCTGGATGGCTTAAATAGATCTGTGGCTAGGATGGTAACCTCCTTAAATGCCACAATTGTACCCCGACCTACTGTCAAGTACGAGGGAGGAGCCTATGTAGACAAAGTTGGCCATATCTACATTGTGGCCGAATTTCCGGAGAGGATCAATGAAAGAGGTGAGTTTGCCGACCCAGAAAACTTGGGAAGTGCACGCCCTGAAGAGTTAGTAACCACACCTAGGGGTAGGTCTCAAGTATCACGAGTCTTGAGAGGGGACTTGATACCTCAAGACGACTATTTGTTGGAAGTCTATATGATCCACGGATCAGAACTATTGCTTCAAACAGACTTACCTGCCCCAGGGAGAGAAGAAAGCCCTATGGCATTTTATGAGCTGAAAGACCCGGATGATGAAACTAGACTCACATACTTGGATAAGGATCAAAGGAGATATTGGCCTGTGAGTGCTTTAGACAGGGCTCGGTTGAGATATATGGGTGCACCTGTATTTCCTCAGAGAGATCAGGCAACTACCTCACAAAATCCTTTTGGGAATCAACAAGAGACGGAACATACCACATTAGGACAGACCAGCCAACGAAGTGTGCCCAACCGTACTCACGTACAGTTTGCAACTCCAGGAGTGCAAACACACAATCAGGCCCACGTAGGGATAGGTAATCAGTACCGACCACCAGTAAGACCACGACCACCAGTAGGAGGACAACCGGGAATACCTCCAATACGACCAGTTGCCCCAGTCTTCCCTGTGATGCCCAGACCGCTTGAACCACTGAGAAGATTGAGAACTATTCAAGTGGCTAAATGTGTCAGAAACCATTATGATGGATTGGGGGAACCCTATGATCATATCGCTGAATTTAAACAAGTTCTAAGAGCGGAGCAAGTAGATGACTTCTTGGTGCAGTATGAGTCTTTTGGACTCACCCTCACAGGGACCGCTCTAACTTGGTTCCAACCCTTAGACCCAAATCAATTTGGAAATATGGAACAGTTCTTTCAAGAATTCATTGGGGAATTCACAAAGAGAGGGATTAAACACAATTCTGCATCTTTAATCCATAGCTTTAAACAAAACCCTAATGAAACTGTGAAGACTGCTGCCCGAAGATTCAATCAATATGTGGATAGATGCCCAATGGCTGAGAGACCCACTCAACAAAAGATGATTTCATTATTTTTAGATGGGCTCACTAACGAAACTCTAAGAACACTTGTGTATGTGAAGAGGCTACAAACATTGAGTGAGTGCCTTTCAAGTCAACCCGTCCTTTTGTCCTGTGCCCCGCAGACGCTCCTAGACGCACTTTTGCGAAAGTCAGCGCCAGGGCAGTATTAATAATCAGTGGCTCAATTACCCTTTGTTACCTAGTCCGCCACATAACTACCTACCGACAGAAGAATATATGGTCAAAACTATGGAATTTTGGATTGCCAAATATGCCACAGTACCCGATTTAGCTGTAAAAATGACCAATAAGATATTCAGCATGATGCTTACGGTAATCAAGGTGTTCCAACACGCAAAATACACATTTTTGAATTTCATCAGCATTACGCAAGGTTTCGAAGCGTTAATTTTTTATTTATCTACTATTCCCAGCCGATTAACTCTCATGGCATATTATTCTCGCCTAATGTTTTTGCCTTTGACATATATGCAAACTTTAGTACGAGCATGTATGCAGATCTAGCACTGAGGCAACCCATTAATTTTTTTCCAATCCTTACACATTTTAAAAGTGATTCTCATCACTAAAAACCATTGTAAATACCATTTCCCTTTTTTGTAGCTCCATTTTGTACAAGCCGAGGAGTCCTCGAGCTTGAGGAGCCCTAGAAGTAGTTGCCTACCAATTTTCATATTTTTTAGATCTCGTTTGAACCCTCAAATAAGCCTTGGAACCTAATTTTTAACTAGGCCGGACACTAGGTCTGGACAGGGCCAAAGCTAGTAAAAAACTATAAATAGAGCTAGAGAGCTCATTTTTGGGGGAGCTTCTTGTAGTTTTGAGCTTGTATGAGAACTTGTTTGTAATAGAAGTAATTCCATTGTCTTACTCTCTTTGTTCTTGCTGTGTGTGCACGTATGTGTGTGCATGTTTGTGTGCTTCTCACTCACATTTGTGCCTTCACTTGCTCGAGGTCTTCATACCATCCTCATGTCTTCCCGGATTGACATTAAAGGAGGTGCTACTCATCACTGAGCTACAGGTTTCATCCTGAGATTTCTTTTCCTTTCCCCTTATTTTGGGTGCATGGAAAAATTTGGATCTTTGTTCGTATTCTCCCATGTAGTTGGGAAGCATTGTCAAGCTCATTCCTTCCTCTCTACTATGATCTAGGTTAGACAATTCCTCATAGTTCACTTCTAGTTCCAATGTCAATTGATTCCTATAGGCATCTAACTCTTCAAAAGGAGGAATTTCATTTTCATTCTTCTTCCATCTGTCTTCCTGAACTCTAGCCCAAAGGTCATGTGCCTAGTTAGCCTCTACTTCGAGAATTAAAGAATTTTGTTCTTCACTTTCATAACTCCACTCTTCCTTAAAGTCCTTGTCTTGATTATTCTTCTTAGGTTGTGGATTAAAGGTTTCTACACATCCCTGGACTCTTTTTCATATATTCTAGTCTCAAGAAGGGTTGATATAGGTTTTCTAGCATGGTCTGAGTAATCTCGATTAATTTCTTGCATATTTCAAGTCTTTATTTTTCAAGATCTCCTCTAGGCTAGGCTTTTTCATGTTGCTCTAGACTAGGCCTTGTCTCTATCCTAGACTGGTAGGCTTTTAACCACATGTTCAAATCTTTAGGCATAGGATTAGCTAGAATTGAACCTGCATGTTCCTTGGTTGGTCTCCTCATCACTACATTGGCTTTCTTATTTTTTCAATTGCTTTCTCTAAGCTTTATCTCTTTTACTATATGTTCTCTCTCTTCAGCTCTTTTTTTAATCCATTTACTTTTGATTTTTTCTCGCCTTGCCTTCCATCTTTGAGCTTTCCTAAGTTTAGAGGTGTCTTTGGGCTCTTCAGAGTCCTCGAGAACTTGATTTGCAGAACCTAGCTCCTTCTCAATCTTTGGGCTATTTTTTTCCTCTCTTTCCATAATTTCCTTAGTTTTTGCTCTGGTAATGGCTTTTAGAGGGATAGTGTATTCTTTGTTGCTTCTGAAGGACTCGATTACTTTGATTACATTGATTTGTGTAGTGGATGAGAATTTTTTAGGGTTCTTAAGGAAGTCTCTAAACAAATATTCCTTGCCACAATCATTACATTATCCTTCCCATACACGTTGGGGTAGTGGTTGACATGGTAGGGTACACTTCCTAATGAATTGATCTCCACCACATCTATAAGATGGTCATCTTCGTACAGGGGGCCTTGCTGTGGTTCTGTTTGGAACTGGAGCTCTTGGGGCTATGAACATAAGGTTAGCATATCCAAGTCCATATGAGTTCTCATAACCCTCATATCCATAATAATGTTGTTGATAGGCCTAGTCATATTCCACAAGAATAGTGTCATAAGAATAGTAATCTCCTTGGGTTTGATCAAATCCCTAACTAAGGTTATTTATGTTTGTCAATGGTGTGGCGGGTACAATCGCTCTCTCATTATTTTCTTCTATTTTTGCATACTTTACTAGTACTACATTCTGAGGATGTGGAGGTTGTTGCCCTAATACAAGTTGAGGTTGATTGTACCCTGTGTATTCATAAGGTCTTGGTGCCATGGGTTGTCCTTGGTATGGGCCATATCTTGGAACCTCTCTACCTTGATCTCTGGGGGTATCCATAAGGTCCATGATCTAGTGGTGCAAAGGTTCTAGGTCGTCTTTTGAAGGGGCAATTTTTGAGCTATAGTTTTTGTATTTTTGCTCAATGTGACAATATAAATTGGGTCCTTGGATCTGTTGTTGATTATATTGATAGGGTTGTGGGGGCACTAGTCCTCCTCTTGCACAAGTATGAGATGGATGGTCCCCACCACAATGCATAATCTTCTTAACATGGGTACCCTAAAGGGAGGATTCAAGTAGCCTTTCTATCCCTAGACATCTAGTTTATTTGCCACTAAATCCGCAAGTTCTTCTACATTGTTGGTTTGGGAGATTGTATTATTGGTTGTATCTTCATATTTTGTAGGATTCAAAAGTCATCTGCTAGATTATCTTCCAATTCTATACACTCTTGTAGATAGTCATTTAAGATCTATAAGTGTTTCACATAAAACAAGGTTCTTAAAGTCCCATTGGTTAAGCCATAAAAAAAAAAAGATATCATCTTCTTTTGAGAGGGTCTCTCTGTCACGAGACACCTATCTACATATTGATTGAATTGTCTGGCTATTGATTTCGTAGACTCATTAGGAGTCAGTTTGAATCCATGGATCAACGAAGAGGAGTTGTGCTTGATACCCCTCTTGGTGAAATCACCAATGAATTCTTGAAAGAATTGTTCAATATTTACAAAACGATTGGGGTCCAAAGGTTGGAACCATGTCATTGTTGTTCCAGTAAGGGTGAGACCAAACGATCGTATTGGACAAAGAAATCGTCCACCTATTCGAAACATAGCACTTCCTTAAATTCAGCAGTGTGATCATAAGGCTCTCCAGAACCATCATAGTGATTCCTCATGCACTTGGCTACTTAAATAGGCCTTAGTCTTCTACTTGGCTCTGGTGGTCAAAGGACTATGGGGACGACATGACGTATATGGTTGTAATCATGGTCCTCCTCCCTATGGTGGTCTCATCCAGAAAAGTGGCCTATTTGCATTCCCACTTCGAGAGCTTTCCTGATAGTTGGGGTTGGTTACTAGCATGGAAAAGTGTACTTGTGATCTGAATATCACACTTTCTTGATTGATTTGCCCTGAGGCTAGGTTTTCACAACTTTGTTGTTTCCTAAAGGGTTTCTAAGAAGTGGCCATCTAGTCTCTAGGAGGGAATATTGGCAACCCTAAATATTTTAATCTTGACTTTTCTCGATCATCAATAGGCCAATATCTCCTCTTACTATGGTCTAAGTAGGTAACTCTAGATGAGTCTTTAGGATCTTGTAATTCATAGATAATGGCAGGGTTGATGCCTTCTCCTTGTATAGGTGAAGTGGCTTGTAGTAATTTATCTAGCCCACTCACCATATACACATTTGTCAAGTCATCATCCTAAGGGATTTTATATCCTCTCCAAACATTAGTGATTTCCGAATTTCCTCTAGGAGTGGTCACTATATTTCCACTATCAGGTCTAGTAGGATTTTCTGGTTCCTCAACTTCTCCTCTCTTGTTTATTCTCTCTAGACGCTCTATCACTACATATATGTGTCCTAACTTGTCCATGTAGAATCCTCCTTCATATTTTATGGTCGGTCTTGGGATAATCTCTGAATCCTTATAATTTTTCATTCTAGCCATAGATCGAATGAGACCATCGGGGTAGATAGGCAGTCCATGCACATTAGTGGAAATGTATTACAGGGATATCCTATACTCCCCTTATATAATTGACATGAGTCGGATGAATGGCACTGACTCGGCATCTCTTCTGAAGCCATAATAGGATCTCCTTCCGATTCACTAGATGTATCCGAATAGATAGAATGGATACTCTTTTGTGTGACACTTACCACTGAAGATATTATGCTTCTTTGAATCCCTAGCACTCATCCGAATCTTAGGTTCATTCACCACTTAGGTCTTGGGTCTTCTTGAGGTGATCTAGCATGTCTAGGATGTAACTAAAATTTGTATTTCAGCATTGAAAAAGTTTAATTTTCACTTCTCAGTCCCTTTGTAGCTCTTCCTTTTTCGCACATGTCACTTTAGCACAATGGTAAGTACCAACATGAGGAGCTCTACCTCATAATTGTCAATCCATGGAGACGTGAGGACCGATATGAAGACCAAGAGCAAGTGAAGTGCACAAGTGCATGAGTGAAAGCATATAAAGATGCACACACATACACACACACATGCACAAGGTAAGAGTGAAGAGTGGAACAATGGAAGGACTTCGACTATCAATAATTCTCTTACAAAGCTGAAATCTACAACAAGCTCCCCCCAAAAATGAGCTCTCCAGCCCTTTTTATTGTTTTTTGAGTAGTTTTGGTCTTGTCCAGACCTAGTGTCCGGCCTAGTTAAAAATTAGGTTCCAAGGCTTATTTGGGGACTCAAACGGAATCTAAAAATTATGAAAAATGGTAGGATGCTACTTCTAATACTGCTCAAGCTCAAGGACTCCTCAGCTTGAACAAAATGGAGTTGTAAAAATGGAAAATGGTATTTACAATGGTTTTTAGTGACAAAAGTCACTATATTTGTAGGGATTTCTTATGAAAATTTGACATGTGCCTCTTGGAGCTCCCTACTTGCTCCTTCTTCTTAAGCTTCAACACTCCCCGCCCTCTTGAGTCTGTCATCCCTGACAGACCCTTGTTGTAATGGTTGTTCCATGTAGTACGTTGAGAGGTAGTGTCCTTCATGTATCAACAGGAGCGGTCCATCTTCCCAATGTATCCTGGTCAGTTGTCGGGTTCTTCATTTTTTCACTACGAGCCCTTGCAGGTTGTAGTCCCTTTGTATGTACTTCTTCCTTGTACTCCAGCTTGATGGTGCATGTGTGAGCCTTTGAAAATTGTTAGCGGCTCCAAAGAGGTGGTTACTGTTGATTATGAGCAACTCTCGGTGGTGGATTGCTTCCTCGCTCTTATTGTTGTCACCTTGATGTCTTCTGGTTCTTCCAATGATGGCTTTCATAGTTTTCATGCCAAGCATTTGTAACCCATAATGGATGATGGGTAAGTGCAGTAGTGCATGGGTTGAAAACATTATGTGCCTTGTGCATGGCCTTGTAATGTGGCCCTAAGCATGCATATGTGGGGAATGCATTGGAAGAAATATGGTGCAAGAATTTGGGACTTGAGCAAAGTGCTCAAGGGTATGTTGACGAAGAGAGTTCCTACTCTATCATGGTTATCATGTTGTTAAAGTAGGAGGTTCTTACCATGGTCAAATGTCCCTCGATATTCATCTCTTCATGGTGTGCTCTAGCATGGTGATTGACCATTGACTTATCTTCTCTTGTTGATGGATGTCCTTGTTTGATGGTTCACGTCCAAGATGCTTCAAGCACACAGTCTTGTCCTTCCTCGTTTCATTCTCTCTCCCTTTTTTTTTGAAACAGTGTCACAAAACAAGCTGAAAGATGTTAGTATCAATAAAATATTTTACATATGTCAAGTTTATCTCATGTGCCTGGGATTTCTCAATTGTGTCTATGCACGGATGTGTAATGTGGCCCTATATTGATGCGTAATTTGGAAATGCATGACCTGAATGGTGCAAAATACAAGGTTATGCCAAAGGCACATTGTTGTTGCACGTCGAGGCGTTCAATGTTCTTGCAAATGTTGATGCAGCCTTTGTTGGAGGTATCCATTGTATGTCAAAAGGACAACTGATTTTAGGGACCCATTTCAAAACAGTGCCGGGCTACGTACAAGTCCTTGTTGACTTCTTCATCTTTGGTTGGTTGCTTAAATTTCGTATCCGGAGTGGTTCTTTCTTTGGTGCAGTGGATGCTACTGGCTCCTTAGGCTTCCAAACCCATATCCTTGATGATTGTCTTCTTACTTTTGCCGAAGGGTTGAGTTTATCTTCTTTTGGACTTTGTGCTCTATTCTTACCCTTTTCTCTCCTTGGCTTCTTTGTTGATACCTTTTGCATGGTGGGGGGCATATGTCATTGTGTATGTAAGAGCTTCTTGGGTACCCACATTTGTAATCGCCCTTGTTGAGCTACAACTAATTTCTTAGGCACCCAGATTTGTCGAAGATCTTTTGGTTGAGGTGGTCTTGGTTGCTTGTTTCTTGTCTTCGCATGGTTGGCTTGCCTGAGTGGAAGTTGTGTTGGCAAGGTTGGTGGGTGCTCTCCTTTTCATACCCAGATCTATTTCAAGTCCATAACTACTTTCTTCTTGAAATCTCTTTGTTTATTTGATATAGTCGTGGTCTTGTACTGTTTTGTTTGCCTTTTTGATTGAGTGGTTGTGGCATTAGTCCTTGCATGAGAGGAGGAGTCCGCTTGTCTTTGAGCTAGTTCTTCCATGATTTCTTCTGGAACACAGAGCTTTTGACACATACAACATCTTTTTTGCTAAGATTAGTCCTAGAAGAACTAAGAGAATGTGTGACATCTGGATTTGTGATCATGCAATTCTCTAATTCTAATGTGATGCATTGTTCTTGTACCCAAAATTGAAGAAGTTGACTTCTTAGGTTCAAGTTGACTGCATGGTCGTAAATCCAATCTTGACCCAAGACAAGTGGCTCTGTAAGGTCCTCATCCTGACATACTAGCATTTTGACTTTCGTTGGAACATCTTGAAGGTAGATGGGAAGTTCCACCTCACCCAAACAAGGAGTTTCCACACCTCCCAAACCTATGAGATAGGCTTCTATAGGCTTATGTTCAATTGCAAGTCTTGGCAGTACGAAAGTCTAACTGCACTAGTTGCTGCACTTGAGTCAACCAAGGCTCTCATGGTCCTTGCATTCTTCCCCTGTCCTAATGCTATGGTCACAAATGGACGTCGACCAATTATTTGAGAAGCAATTGCACTTGATGTTTGACACATGGCCATGTGGTATCTTGGGGCCTCAGGGTTGACATCTAGACCTAGGTGTCTTAACTTATTTCTCCTAATGCATTCTCTAGCCTCTGCATGTGCTTCTTCTCTAACCCTTAACTCTTCTTCTTTTTGCTTCTTAGCAGTGTTGAGTCTCTTTAGCATATCCTCTGTAAGAGATTCTTGATATAGCTTGACTCGACAACCACTGATATAGTTGGGCAAGATATCACCTTCTAGTGTGGCCAATTGAACTGTACCGCTAGTGGAAATTCTATTAATGATCATGGGTCCATATCCTCTCTTTTCCAATTTACGGGCATGTTGCTTTAGTGTATAAACCAACATTAGGTCTCCCCCTTTCAAGCCTTTATCTTTGATATGTGCATCAAAGTATGTCTTTTTCCGATTCTTTGCAGCATAGATGCATGTCGCTACTCGTAGCCTTGTCTCACCTAAGCATTCGAGATCAAAGATCCTAGAGGATAACTCGTTTCCATTCCACTCATGCTCTTGTGCTACTTTTAAAGTTGGGATTAGGAAGTCCAATGGTAGCACAACATTTTGTCCAAAGACCATCTGAAATGGGGTGGCATTGAGTACCATTGTGTAGGCAACTCGGTAAGCCCAAACAACATGATGAAGCTGTTTATCCCAATCAGAGCGTTTCTTATTTTCTAATTTTGTCAATACATTGCATATGATCTTATTTGTGCTCTCGGCTTGTCCGTTAGCTTGTGGATGTTAGGGGTAGACTTCTTATGTATCACTAAGAATTCTTGGAGAAGATGTTCAATGAATTCATTCAAGAAGTGTGTGCCTCTATGACTTACTAACTCTATTGGTAGTCCATATCTCGTGAACACATGCTCAAATAAGAACTTTGCTGTTGTTTGAGCATAATTCTTTGTTGTGGCCTTGACTTCTACCCACTTTGTAAGGTAGTTGGTGGCTACAATAATGTACTCCACATGGGAGTTTCTAGCTGGGGGGTTAATAGTCTATACCCCACTTTGAGAACGCGCATCCTCCCATCATTGGTCTCAGAGGCATCTCATCTTTTCTTATCGGATATTGTGCACGTTGGCATGTGTCACATTTCTTCACATAGGTATGTGCATCCATATGAAGAGTGGGCCACCAAAGTCCTGAGAATAGAATAGTCTTAATTACTCTATCGGGACAAAATGTCCACCTGCAACACTGCTATGGGCAGTTTCTAAGATTTTCAAATAGTCTGATTCATGAACGCACAATCTTAAGTAACCATCTTTGCCTCTTCGGTATAGGTTGTCGCCTATGAGGGTGTAGTCTTGAGCTTCTTGCTCTATGCTTCGTTTCCTTGCTAGATTAGCTTCATTGGGTAATGTTCCTGATCTCATGAATTCTACCAATGGAGCACTCCAATCTGGAATTAATGATATGTGATAAAGAGTCGCATGCTCCACTGGGGGTTTCTCTTTGCATTTTGGACACTTTTTAATCCACTCATGAATTTCTTTGTCCATGCTAGGCCAATACACTCCTAAGCGTTTTAGATTTTGCAATGTTCGTTGCTTGGAATAGTGATTCCCTAAAAATCCTTCATGGGCTTGTTGCAACCAACTACTATGTTCATCGTCCTCGACACAACAAGCTAATACACCTTCTGTATCTTGTTTGTACATGCTTCCGGCCAATATTTGATATTTTTGTGATTTTACAATTTCATCTTTGTGTGTCTTCACATTCTTGTTTGTAGGTCCGAAGGTTAGGACAAGCACCAACTTATTTGCCCATTTAGGAACAACTTCTAAATTGAACAGATAAGCATCAGGCAATTCATCAGACACTCCTTGCGGTGACTCTCCTGGGGTGATGCGAGAAAGGTGATCCGCTCTGAGGTGAGTCTTACCTTTCCTGACAACCACTTCAAAGTCATATTCCATTAGTAAGAGGAACCATCTTATTAAGCCTCATGTATTGCAAGGTTTATTGACCAAATATAATAAAGCTTTATGATCAGTGAAAAACTTGAACTTGTTGGCCAATAGATAGTGTCTAAACTTCTTCACCGCATATACCATGCCTAAGCCTTCTCTCTCAGTGGTCGTATAATTTTGTTCTGCAGCGTTTAGTTGTCTACTCGCATATGCTATAGGCAAATCGAGATTGCCTTCACCTATGGGTTGTGACAACACACATCCTATTGCATAATTGGATGCATCCACATGTACATGGAATGGCTTATTCCAATAAGGAGTGGTCAGTATTGGGGCTGTGCACAAGCATCTCTTCAGCTCATTGAAGGACTTCTCGCATTCATCGTTCCACTCAAAATTTGTCAACAAGTCATAAAGAGGCTTAGCTATAATTGCATACATGTGAATAAACCTACGGGTATCCACAATGGCCCATAAAGGCTTGTACCTCTTTAACATTTTCCGCTATGGCTTTTACTTTGTCCTCATCTGTTGAATTCCATCCTTAGAAACAATGTGACCTAAGATTTTACCTTGACGTACCATGAATACACACTTCTCTGGGTTCAGACACACTCGGTAGTCTCTACACTTGTTGAAGATTTGTCTGAGCTCAGGAATGTGACATCTCCTTTCTTGGGAATGAGCACATAAATCATCCACATATACTTCTAAGCTCTTTCGCAAGAACTCTTTGAAGACATGACACATGAGCCTTTGGAATGTTGCAGGTGCATTGGTGAGCCCAAATGGCATCACACGAAATGCAAAGACTCGCCACTCTGTGGCAAAGGCCGTTTTGTGTTCTTCTGTGGCAATGGCTACTTGGTTGTAACCCGAAAATCCATCAAGGAAGCTATAAACTTCCTTACCTGCAACACGCTCCAATAAATGATCAGTTATTGGAAGCGGATAACTATCTCTTACCGTGGCAGCATTAACCTTTTTAAGGTTAATACACACACGTAACTTCCCGTTCTTCTTGGGCATCACTACAATGGGGGACACCCATTCAGTATGCTCAATCTCATAGATGAATGGATTCAATCAATCTGTCGATTTCCTCTTTTATTTTAGCTACATAGGTGTCATTATATGTGTAGGGCTTCTGTTTGGTGGGCTTGGCATCTGCTATCATGGGGATCGTATGAGAACAAACCTTCGGATCTACTCCCTTCAAGTCTCTGTAGTGCCATGCAAACACGTCCCTATATTCCCTTAACAAAGCTACCAACTCTGCTTCCTCTTCTTTACTTAGGTCATCTCCTATGTACGTACATCTCTTCGTTCTCCTCGATGGTGACTACGATTTCTTTGGTCTTTTCTTTGTTATCATATGCTTCTCCTGGTGTGGCCTCTCTCTTAGGCACTCGTACCAAATTTTTCCAGTCCTCCACTTCATATTTCTTGAAATTCTCTGGTACTTCAAATAGTGATTCCTCCTCTTCTTGTTTCACTACTTGTCTTTTCTTTTTCTTTTGACCACCTTCACTTCCATCCTTTGAATTTACTATTTTGATGCTTGTGAGAGGTTCTTCTTCTTTTTGTGTCAATACTCCTATGTCTTCTAGATAGTGCGCCTATGAAATAAAGCAACTATCCATCAGAATGGACTCTAGATCATCATCGTTCTCTTCTTCTTCTATGAAGTCACTAGGGTCACATTCTTCTAGCAAGGGCTGACACATGAACAGTGAAATATCATAACCCTCCTCATCACAATGAGGTGTCCACTGTTCTTCATTGACCGAAATGTCCATGGTAGCTAAGATTTCTGCCCAACCGTGAGGCTCAAATTCCTCATCTGGAAAGATCATTGGTGTATAGGTTGGGTCCTTAACTGGTCTATCTCCTGGAGAAGTTCCTTTTTCTCTGGCCTTTAAGCATTTTTCCTCTTCCTTTGCGAGCTTGCACATCCACAAATGAGTATCTTCATGCATCCAAGATGTATCAGATGAACTTTTAGAATGCACAAAGATTGAATCTTCTTGATCCTTGTGGATAGAATTCCATTGTAGGGGTGGTACATCTCTGAAGGTGTAATCCTTCAAATTGACCTTGGTTGTGACCCCTAAGCGCTGCAAGTACAAGGAATTGGTTCCCCAATCCTGTATAACTTGCAGTTGTCATAGGAAGGGTCTTCCTAGGATCATTTCGTAGGTACTAGTTTTACCAAAGTCACATATAGCAAAGGTGTGCTCAAACTCTACACCACAAGTGGTTAGAGTTATCCCTTCTAGCAATCCTAGGGGTCTTTCCACATGGCCGTCAGCCATCTAAAGCTTCATTCTAGTTGGTCTTAATGCGGGTTTACCCCATTGCTTCCACAGGGAAGTTGTCGTAATAGCAACACCAGCACTAGAGTCTATGATCGCTTTGGTTGTGTAACCTTGGTAGGTGATCGGAAGATAAGTATTAACTTCCTCACCTTTGCTCATGTCCCCTATTTTGTCTAGAGGTATTTCTAGAACTTTCTGCTTAGAGTCTGCTTTTGGCATTTTGGAATCAAGTTTTGGAACCTGATCTTTCACATGATCCCATAGCTCAGGTTTTGCTTTGAGCAGCTCTTCTACAGTGAGATGACACTGAACCTTAGTGTTCTTCAGGACATCAATGTTTCTTGGAACCACTGAGTCTTCATTTCTTACCAATATTGTGGGAGCTCTGATATGAAGAGATTCAGATTCCCATGGGCCTGTGAATTGTGGCAACTCTTGTAAAGAATTGGATTCAAATCCTGAACTTTCTTTTTCTTGTTGCTCTACTTGGTCTCCATAAATAGATGGAATGTCTTGTGGGAATTGATCATGACGGTCATCAATTTCAAGAATAGGAGGGGAAACATCCTTCTCCTTGGCCCATTTCTCTTCTTGTATTTCGCGCAAGAACTTTTGAGAGTGTTGTTGAATTGAAAGAGGTTCTCCCTCATCTATGGAGTCAGGAACATAGACTTTCTCTGGTGATGAGCTTTCTCTTTCAACAGTTGGTTGAGCCTGTGGAGGTAAAAAGACTTGAGGTTTATTTACCAACTGCTCTAATCTATCTAGTAAGCCTTGGAAGTGCAAACCCGGTGTAATAGCATTTGTCTGATTGAACGATTAGCCTCGAACATAGCTTGAGCTAGTTCCACCATTTTTATGCACATTTTTGTCCGTTCAATCTCTAAATGTGCTCTAGGGTAGCTGTTGTCTAGGTTTGCAGGTGTTGGCCCTTCTTGAAGTCGAGCTTGGTATGCCTTGAACATGATGTCCAAGTGTTCTGGGGTTGGATATGCAAGAACAGAGCCTGGTTGTGGTGGTCTATTTACAGTGTTTGGTGGGTGGGGATGAGGTGGTGTGGATGGAGTTTTGACATGCGAGGGGTTTTGAGAGGCAATATCTTCTATTTTTGTTTTTGCGTCTTTCAAGCTTTCTTCGAGTTCGGATAATTTCTTGGTCCACTTATGATTGGCCTTCTCTCTAGTATCCTTCCATGTTCTTGTTTTTCTCTTACTAGGCTCTCCTGACTCACTTGGCTCTGCTTGCTAAGCTGGTTGAGCTTGTTGTAAGGCTTGTGCCCTAGTAACTGCATGTATAGGAGCCACACTATCGCTACTCGAACTCGAATCCCCCACTAAGCCTACTACATTAAGTGATGTAACCTTTGGTGCACTAGAGGGATGTCCAGGACAATCTTTCAGGAGTTGTTCTTTGCCACACTCAAGACAAACAACTTGTATTATGATGTTTTGCCCTTGTGTCGGAGCTAGTGGGTGGGGTAGTTGTTGTCCTGGTATAGGTTGAGGTTCGCTATATCCTCCCTGTTCATACGGTCTGTTGCTCCTCGTGGTCCTGGACATGGGTTATACCTAGGAACTTCTCTGCCTTGTTCTTTGGGGGGTACCAGTGTGGTCTACCTTGGGGTGGTACAAACGATCGTGTTTGTCTATTCATTGGATAGTTTTCAGTGTTGTAGTTGATGTACTTCTGCTCACTATAAGAGTATATGTTAGGCTCCTGAGTTGGTTGTCTATCATAAGGGTAAGGTTGTGATAACCCAAGTCCTTCTCTGGAGCAGACATGAGATGGACGATTTCCACTGCAAAGTGTGCAACTTCCTAACATTGGCACTCTCAACGAGGAGTTCTGGTAGTTCCTTTGTCCTTGTACCCCTAATTTATTGGCCACTAGCTCTGCCACTTCATCCACATAACTCGAACTAGAAGTCTCATTGCTCCTTTTATCCTCTGATTTTGCAGGAGCTTGTGTGGGTTTGAGATCCTCAGCTAAGTTGTCTTCCAAATCTATACACTCCTGAAGACACTCACTTAGGGTTTGCAACCGTTTTACATATACTAAGATTCTCAACGTTCTGTTGGTTAGACGTTCTAAAAATAAGGATATCATTTTCGGTTGAGACGGTCTCTCTGTCACAGGGCATCGGCTTACATATTGATTAAATCTTCGTGCTGCATTCTTTACTGTCTCATTAGGAGCTTGTTTGAAACTATGTAGTAAGGATGACGAATTGTGCTTGATCCCTCGCTTAGTGAATTCCTAAATAAATTCTTGGAAGAATTTTTTGATATTGCCAAAGGAATTTGGATCCAAGGATTGAAACCAAGTTAAAGCTATTCCCATGAGGGTCAGCCCAAAGGATTCATATTGCATGAAAAAGTCATCCACTTGTTGTGCACGCAATACTTGCTTGAATTATGCAATGTGGTCATAGGGCTCCCCTGTGCCATCGTAACGATTTCGCATACATTTGGCCAATTGGATTGGTCTCAATCTTCTGTCGAGCTCTGGGGATTGAATTATGATGGGAACACCTTGGGGCAGTTCTATTCATATTTCCCTTTCCCTAGATAGTTTGGCTGTGGGGGTTAATTCCTAGCATGGTGAATTGCTCCTGTGGTCTGTTCGGCATACTACATTGGCTTGTTTGTCCTAACATCACATTTCCCGTTCTTTGTTGGGTCTCGAATGCATTTTGTGAGGTAGTTGCTTGATCTCAAGGAGGGAATATAGGCAGATCCATGTACTTTAATCTAGACCTCTCCACTTCCTCTACAAGCCAATATCTCCTTTTATTTTGGTCTAGGAATGTAACTCTAGATGGATTTTCTGGATCCCTGAACTCGTATTTAGTTATTGGGATGATGCTTTCTCCTTGTGTCAGTGAATCAATTTGTAGGAGTAGGTCTGATCCATGTACTAAGTACGCATCCATCAGATAGTCATCTTGGGGTATCTTGTCTGCTTGCAATACTTGAGTCATTACTGACTTTCCCCTAGGGGTAGTCACCCTATCTCCGCTGTTGGTGCTCCCAGAAGTTCCTTGTCCCTCTAACTCTCCTCTTTCATTAATCTGATCAATGTTTTCAGTTACTACATATATCTGGCCGATCTTGTCCATGTAGACTCCATCTTCTACTTGACAGCTGGCCTTGGGACTATTTCTAATTCTGTAGTGTTTATCATTCTTGCTACTGACCTGTGTAGACCATCGAGGTAAATGGGTATTCCTTTCAAATTAGTGGACATGTATTGAAGAGACATCCGATATTCCCCTTCCACTCTAGACATAAAACCTTCACTAGGTACTGAACTATGCATGTCTTCAGAAGCCAAGAGTCTCTTCCAATTAAATGACATTTTTGACTCACTTTGTCTATGAACTCAGCACATAGTGTTAACCATTGAGTTGTGAGTCCCTGACTTGGTTGTGTGGTTGACCTTAGTTTCAAGTGATTTGGTACTTTATCTATCTGTCCCTAAGTATCAACTTGAGCTTAGGTTCATAAGCCTTGTCTACAAGTCCAAAATTGTCCTTTGAATTGCTCAAAATCTTGTGGAACCCCTTGCTTCCTAGTCCAACCTAAGGGTCAACTTCAAAATACCCTATCTAATAATCCTTGTCTTAAAAATTACTATAACCAGTGGAATTTTTGGTAGTACTCCCCACAAGCTTTCCAACGAACCAAAGATCACTCCGAACGGATTTCGTATGAGAAAGTTATGCCAGTTCAAGGTTCTGGGGGTTGAAACATGGAAATAGGATCTCTCAGGGAGTGACTCAAGACAGGCGATACGATACCAGATTTTCACGACATGATACAACTATGGACGATACCACCTTTAGATGATACGATACCCCTGGGAAAACCAAGATCGCGATACCAAATTCCACGATACGATACTGCTATCCACACGATACTATACTGGACATGGTCACGATACGATACCAGAATTTACACGATACGATACCTCTGCATTCGACGATACAATACCAAGTTAGTGGACGATATGATACTTGACCACTACACGATACGATATCAGATTGCTCACGATACGATACCAAAATAATCGACGATACGATACTTTGCCTGTCGACGATATGATACCAACAATCACATGATACAATACCAGGGTAAGGGACGATACGATACTTGCCTATAGACGATACGATACCAACAGTTCATGATACAATACTGGAAATATGGACGATACGATACCACATTTTTGCACGATACGATACCAAGATCTCAGGTGATACGATACCATCGTCGTGTGGGATACGATAACGCTCGATCAACGATACGATATCACTAGGGTGACCACGATCGCGATACCAACACTTTTTGATACGATACCAGAATGGTATCGCGATACCTCAAGTGGGCATGCACGATACGATACCTCGACAAGTATCGCGATACTCGGGAATTTTGGTATCGCGATACCAAAACTCAACCAGACACGATACTTGGATATTTTTAAGCCCAAATTCAAAAAATTTTTGCACAAATGTGTACCTTAGGTTCTCCTTCTCACTCCTACCAGCCTGTAGATATGAAACCACCCCTCAAAGTCGTGATACGACACTCAGGATACCAAACACAACTCTTGTCACTGTGCGATACGATCACTCGATTTTTTGAAGTTTTAACTGCACGATTCTTTGTATTTCTTCCACGCTCTAGATCCGAACACTCTCTGAACTCCTTGCACACCAAGAATGAAGAAGAAGAGGTGAAAATCGAGAATTTATAGGCAAAAAAGCGGAAAAAACAGAGAAAGTGAAGATGGAAGAGATGATAATGATGACGATGATGATGAAGAAGAAGGAAAACTCAGAAACTGAACTGAAAATGGTGATTTTTTTACCTTCCAGCGTCGGTTCTCTACGTCTTACCATCACACGCTCGCCCTCCAAGCTCTCTCCCCGGCAACAGCGCCAAATTTGGTGTCACTTTAGCACAATGGTAAGTACCAACGTGAGGAGCTCCACCTCATAATTGTCAATCCGCGGAGATGTGAGGACCGATATGAAGACCAAGAGAAAGTGAAGTGCACAAGTGCGTGAGTGAAAGCATACAAACATGCACACACATACACACACATGCGCACAAGGTAAGAGCAAAGAGTGGAACAATGGAAGGACTTCGACTATCAACAATTCTCTTACAAAGCTGAAATCTACAACAAGCTCCCCCCGAAAATGAGCTCTCCAGCCCTTTTTATAGTTTTTTGAGTAGTTTTGGTCCTGTCCAGACCTAGTGTCTGGCCTAGTTAAAAATTAGGTTCCAAGGCTTATTTGGGGACTCAAAGGGAATCTAAAAATTATGAAAATTGGTAGGATGCTACTTCTAACACTCCTCAAGCTCGAGGAATCCTCGGCTTGAACAAAGTGCAGTTGTAAAAATGGAAAATGGTATTTACAATGGTTTTTAGTGACAAAAGTCACTATATTTATAGGGATTTCTTATGAAAATTTGACATGTGCCTCTTGGAGCTCCCTACTTGCTCCTTCATCTTGTGTGTCCACTTCATTGATGCACTTCCATGCTTTGTCCTTGTCCTTGAGCTTCAACAACACAATACACAATACTTGCCTTTACATGATACACAATACTTATCACAACTATGATACATGATATTGCCAAGTTGCGATACACAATACTTGAGAGCAATGATACATGATATCTAAGATGTATGATACATTATACACCTTTGTTTGGATGATACATAATGTTAGACCTCATGATATACGATACTTGTCTTAGTCACAATACATGATACTCAAATTCTCACGATACAATACTTGAGGTCAACATGATACAAGATAGGCTAGTGATACACAATACACGATACTTGGGCATATTTGATACGATGCCAAAAATGATCACGATAGTATTGGAGTCAATGTCAAGATGGTCCAACAATAGCTTCATTAGAAGCTTTCTCTTCAAGTCCAAGGTAGGCACAACAACCTACGTAAATTTTTTTTAGAAGATGTAACACAAGAAACTCATGCGGGCAGTGTGGATAGAATGGATCGCAACCGCACATTGACCCGGTTTCGATTCCTGTGGGTGGCAATGTTGGGCGCTGTGGTGTTTTTGTGAAAAGCTAAAACACAAAAACATATGCCGACATTGACAAAGCTTTTTGAGTTGGTTTGTTTTTATTAAAAAAACATTGTAGTACTTTACAAACTTCGAGAGCGATCATGCTTTTGATTTAGTTTTATCAAAGTGCTTTTAGTTATGCTTTTGAAGGGAGCATGATATTATATAAGAAGGCCATGGGCTTATTCTTCAGTATCACTCAAGCAATCCTCTCAAGGAGATCAAGGAGGAGTCTCACACACTTGGAGGAGGTGACCAATCTTCTCAAGCTAGGATGAGATCTTAGCGGCCATCTTGGAGGTGGAGTTCTCACACTCTTGGAGGAGTTGTGGTCTACATCTTGGTGACTATCTAGAGGAGATTTTGCCAGGTTACCATCAACATTAGTTGTTGATATACTGTGAGTAGCAAGTCTATTTTCGTTCTTACTTGCTAGGTCACTCGTTTCTTTTTTTAGGTTAATCAGAATTTGGGTTTGCTGCAAAAGAGTTCTAAATTGTTCTTATTCTCCATATTCACACACACACACTCTTCATACCTCTTAGGCACACGATTTCTTGTATTTAGTTCCTATTTCTTCCTAGATACAGATATTGTTAGTTTGTATCATATACACACATTGTAATTTGATATTCATAGATAAGTTACTGTAGGTGAGCCTCATAGCTTATTGTTACACTTGAAATCATGTCTATTTTTGTCTCACTCATCTATTTTTGAGTCTTAAGGTGTGTACGTTAAGGTTCATCTATTGGAAGATCTTGTAAATCTATGATATATTGTTATTATGGCCCACTCTCACTTCCAACATTTGGCATCAGAGCGTAGTTGACATACACCCTTAACAAGATGAGTGATTGTAGACTTGAGAATGAAGACAAGCTTGAGGGCGTGTCTAATTATCCAATGTGGATTTTTATGATGATAATCTGTTAGTAACAAATGAATTATGGAATATTGTCAATGGCACTTATCCAAGGCCAAGATAAGTCAGAGAAGAGGCTACTTCATCTTCTAGAAGAACCCGTGCTCCTATTTCTACTCAACAAGAGGTTATTGAAGAAGAAGAAACTCTTTTATCATCAGGACTCCATACTACTACTTGACTACTTCCTACAGAAGAGAAAACTTGATGGGATTCAAGGGATGCACTAGTACTTTCATACAAGATGAAGATCAACAAAAGGGTATGGAAGAGAATGATGAAGCCATGTTATCATCGTCAAAGGGAAAGAAGAAGAAGGAGACAAAGAAGGAGAAGAAGATTTAGCAAACTAAGAAGGAAAGTAAGTCTTCTAATAATAAGTTTTCCAGTTCTATCCCTAATGCTTCCTCTACACCCAAAGAAAAATCTTCGACTAAAAGAAAGGAGTATGCCATTACTGTAAGAAGCCAGGTCATTTCATAGAAGAATGCAGAACAAGGATTTTCAATGAGAAGAAGAAAGCCTCAAGTAATAGTGTTGAACATGATCCAAAACCTAAATCTTCAAAGGTAGATTCATATGCATGTGCTACTATTGAAGAGATAGCTTTTGATCATGAAGTATTAAATGCAATCTCAGATAATCCTTGGATTTTTTATTTTGGAGCTACTAATCATATAACAAATTACAAAAAGGTATCTTCTCCCCTTTCAAACTCTTCAGGTAGAAGAGTGACCATTGCAGATGGTCATGATTTGGATGTTGTTGGTGTTGGAGAAGTGAACCTTAAGTCCAGAGCAAGTAGAAATTTCACAATTTCCCATGTTCTTTATGTTCCAAAAATAAAGAAGAATTTTCTCTCTATCTTGACTTTCTTGTTAGATGGTTATAAAATAGTTTTTAAGAAAGATTCATGTCAGATCCTCTCACCTGATGAGGAGCATTGTCTACTTCAAGGTGAAAATAGAAGTGGCATGTTTGTGTGATCCAAAATTAGTCATGCTAATGTTATTAGGTCTACTACACCTAAGGAGAACATGATTGGCATGCTAGATTTGGTCATATCAGCTACATGACTCTCAAGCATATCAAAGATTAAGGTATGGTGGAGAGTTTGCCTACTTTTGCTTTACTAGATGATGTAGAGTCATGTGAAGGATCTCTTGAAGGAAAGCTTCACAAAATGCCTTTCAAGAAACATGGATTTATCACTGCCACACGAAAGTTGCAGATCATACATTTGGGTGTGAATGGTCCAATGAGAATAGATTCTATTCAAGGTTACAAGTACTTTGTTATATTCATTCATAATTTCTCAAGATATTCATGGATTTATAATGTTAAAGTGAAGTTAGAGGTTTTTCCTACTTTCAAGAAGTTCTTAGCTATGGTTGAAAATGAAAGTCAATCAAAGATCCAGATTTTGAAGTGATAGAGGAGGAGAGTACATGTCTAAAGACTTAAAGTCTTTTCTTGAAGACAAAGGTATCTCTCATCAACTCACTATTGCTTACATGCCAGAATAGAATGGTATTGTAGAGAGAAAGAATAGGATACTTGTTGAGATGATGTAAAGTATGATGTCATCCAAAAGGCTTTCTCCCAAGTTTTGGTTTGATGTAGTACATACAGCTAATCACATTTTGAATAGGTCTTCCACAAAATCTTTGAAGGTCATCACACCTTATGAAGCTTATTATGGGAAGAAGCCCAATGTGCGTTACTTCAAAGTTTTTGGTTCCCTAGCTTATGTTCACATTGAGAAGAAGGATCACGGTGTCACTCTAGCACAATGGCAAGTACCAATGTGAGGAGCTTCACCTCATAAATGTCAAGCCGCGGTGTTGGCAGCAGTCAGGGAACCGAAGGAGCCACAAGACGAAGAGAGTCAGAGCGAAGGGACAGCACAAGCAGACATGGCAGTCAAAGAAGATCTGGCAAGTAGGCCAATAATTTTCTTCATGAAGAAGCAAGTACGAGCATTCACGCAGATCTAGCACTAAGGCAACCTTTAATTTTTCAAAACCCTTACACCAATTAAAAGTGATTCTCATCACTAACAACCCCTGTAAATACCATGTTCACCTTTTTGTGGCTCCATTTTGTGCAAGCCGAGGAGTCCTCGAGCTTGAGGAGCCTTAGAAGTAGTTGCTTACCAATTTTCGTATTTTTTAGATCTCATTTGAGCCCTCAAATAAGCCCTGGAACCTAATTTTTAACTAGGTCGGACACTAGGTCTGGACAGGGCCAAAGCTAGTCAAAAACTATAAAAGGAGCTAGAGAGCTCATTTTTGAGGTTGGATTGTAATTGAAACGAACTTGTAAGAGCTTTTTGAAAGTAATCTAAGAACTCCATTGCTTCTCACTCTTTGTCTTACCGTGTGTGCGCGTGTGTGTGTATGTGTGTGCATGTTTGTGTGCTTCTCACTCACGCACTGGTGCCTCCACTTGCTCGAGGTCATCATACCATCCTCACGTCTTCCCGGATTGACATTAAAGGAGGTGCTACTCATCACTGAGCTACACCAAATTTTGGCGCCGTTGCCGGGGATCGAGCTTTGAGGACGAGCGTGTGATGGTAAGACGTAGATTGGAGACGTTGGCGTTGTAGGTAATTTCTTTACTTTTCCTAATTTTCTCTTTCTTACCTTACCACCATCATCACCATCATCATCATCACCATCTTCCACCTCCATTTCCATCATCGCAAAAATTTCAGTTTTTTGATCATATCACCTTCTCCACCTCATTTCCCTCATTTCACTTGTGAGAGAGAGCGAGAGAGCGAAATTGTGTGTGCTGTTTTTGCATGTTTCTTGAGCTGTCTTGCAGGTACAGGTCACATCATCATCCCCAGCACTCTGCGCAGGTACGAAATTCGAAGTAACTGTCTGTGTGTCGCCGACCTCTATCAATCGCGACCGACAGAAAAAATGTTCAAATTGCCAAACAAAGTGCAAAACCATGATCTACAGGCCTAGAGCTTCCCAAAAATGTGCTTAGAATTTTGAAACTCCTCAGATTTCTGTCAATCGCGATCGCTCTGTCAATCGCGATCGACAAACCACGACGGACAGACCTGTCAATCGCGATCGACACATCAATCGCGACTGACAGCCCACGACGGCTCTGTCAATCGCGACCGACAGAGTCAACGACTGATTGACCACGACTGACGGATCATACGCGTGACACATGTCAATCGCGATCGAGTCATCAATCGCGATCGACCCATCAATCGCGACTGACAGAGTCACGACCGATTGACCACGACTGACGGATCATACGTGTGACATGTGTCAATCGCGATCGAGTCATCAATCGCGATCGACCCATCAATCGCGACTGACAGCCCACGATGGCTCTGTCAATCGCGACCGACAGAGTCAACGACCGATTGACCACGACGGACAGACCCTCGCGACCGACCTGTCAATCGCGATCGACCCATCAATCGTGATTGACAGAGTCAACGACCCTTTGACCACGACTGATTGACTTTTCGAAAACCCTGTCAATCGCGACTGACCAGTCAATCGCGACTGACAGCCACGACGGACCTGTCAATCGCGATCGACACGTTGGTCGCGATTGACAAGCCGACAGACTTTGCGAACACGTTAGAAGGGCAAATTAGGTCAAATTTTTAAGGCAAAAATAATGGTCTAAATTTTGGCCAAGTGTGGGACAAACACTAGGGTGTAGTATTGCATTACGAGGGCATGACCCAAGTAACCCGAGAATTCCTGTTTGCCTGTTAACCTAGTTTAATCCTGTTTTAGCCCCAAAACCCTGAACTGGCATAACTTTCTCATACGAAATCCGTTTGCCGTGATTTTTGTTTTGTTGGAAAGCTCGGAGGGATCAGGAATATTAGATAGGGTATTTTGAAGTTGACCATACCCAGGGGGAACAAAATTCAGGGATCTCTAGAGTTGTGTCCAAAAAATCATAGTGCAAATTGGTGAAGTGTTACATGAATGAAAGTGTTTGGTTCTGTCTTTTGAATTTAAGTCTTGAGCTAATGGTGGGCCTTTTACAGGTCTTTTGAGAGCAGCGAAGGGTACGCAAGGCAAGAGTAAGTGCAGGCTTGGGAACACGCGGCCTGGGCACACCAGGGCAACAACACAAGGAACGAAACTCAAGGTTGGAAAACCCGCAACACCCTCTATCAATTCTTAGTTTAGGCTAAGTGCGGGTAGTGTTAGAAGTAATTCCAGGCAACGATAGGCACGAGATAAATCAAAGACTATCTAAGAAATCAAGTGCAAGTCAAGTGATAACATGTGTGTGTGTGAACGACAACCTTAAAGGAAAAGAACCTAACGTGAAACGACCAAACTAAAGTGCAAAATTAAACTCAAGTATTCCTAACGACGTGATATCAGACAAGAGTATAAACACGATAATCAACATAAAAAGGGAATTAAGTAATTGATACAAAGGACTCAGAAACGTGGTTGTACCTGGGACAAATTGGGTTAATCAGTTAGGCATATGAACCTTAGATCAGGACGACACCTAGTAAGAGAGAGACAAAGCCTTAGGTCTTCAGAGGCTAGTGTCAATCATACTGCGAGGTCTTGGGCCCAGCAGTTGAGTCACCACTCGCATTACCCTAGCTCTGATACCAGTGAATCAGAGATGTCTCAAGGCATGGACAGACCTACGGGAAGTTCAGGAGTGCCATACTTGCACAGAGTAGAAGGCCCGTACAAGACACAGTTGGAATACCTTAGGACCAACCGATTAGGTGCCAGCATCTATGAGGACGGTCTAGGAAGATCGGTGGTAGAGATTAAGAATCCTGATCAATCCATTGGATTAGAGTACCCAACTGTCAAGTTTGAAAATGGAGCATACTTGGACAAAGAAGGAACCATATACGTAGTCACCAGTCACCTAGATAGGACGGACGAATTTGGAAATGTGATCTCAGAAGCGGACTTAGGGGACCTAGAGCAAGGAAACATGGGTACAGAACCTAGAACCCCTCGAGGCAAATCGGTTCTCAATAGGATCATCACACCAGAGTGGATTCCTCAGGATAATAAGAGCATAGATTTGCTCCTCAATCGGGAAACTGATGAAGCCTTTTGGAGGTATAAATTTGACCAGCCAACTGATATAGGAACAATCATGATCTATGATTTTAAGGATCTTGATAGCCCATGCACAGTGACCTACTTAGATCACGCTTCGGAGAGGATCTTTGTGGTTACGGAAAATGATAGGCATGCTTACACTTGGAAGGGTGAATTCGTTTTCCCCCAACCAAGATCGAATGTATCCTATGGTCACCCTGGAGCTGGAACATCCCAAGCTCATGGAACTCAAAGAGACACACATAGAGAAAGGCCGGAAGTAAGCTTTGCCAATCCAGTGGGCAGAGAAAGAATGAGGACGAAAACAAACAGAGTAGAGCCTGAGATACTTAGAGCTCACAGGAATCAAAGAAATGGGGATGAGTTCCCTCTACCACGACCTAGAGAGCACACAAGGACCTTGAGACCAACTCAGCTAGTTAAGTCCATGAAGAACTACTTCGATGGCACTGGAGATCCATACGATCATGTGGCTGAGTTTAGGCAAGTCTTGAGAGCTGAACAAGTGGAGGATCTATTCACGCAGTACAATGCCTTTGGTCTGACCCTTAGGAACACTGCCCTGACATGGTTTCAGCCACTAAATGAGAGGCAGTTCAGGAGCATAGACCAACTCCTAGAAGCTTTCATTATTGAATTCTCTAAGAGTGGCATAAGGCATAATACGTCCTCGCTGATTCACAGCTTCAAGCAAACCCCGCAAGAGACAGTGAGACTTGCAGGAAGGAGATTTAGGCAATATCTTGAAAGATGCCCTGTTTCGGAGCTACCCACACCAGCTAAGCAAGTGGCTTTATTCCTGGATGGATTGCTAAGTACTAAATTGAGATCTTATGTGTACTTGAAGGACCCTAGGACCATAGAAGAGTGTGTACGCATGTGTATTGACATTGAGGATAACCTAGGGGAGGAGTTAGAGCTTTCCAAGATATACAAAGATTCGGATAGTGCCTCTAACCTCTCTTCCACGCAATCCACATCAATCGAGGAACTTGCAGAGAAAGTAGCTCAGAAATTAGGTGTAACTAGCAAACAAATCCCAAGGGTCGCCCCTGTAAAAAGATGTTCTAATTGTGGAGGCGACCATATGGCGAATGTCTGTCCCATTATGGCTCAACCCCAAGTTAATCCTAGTAGCCAGTACTGCACCATAGACTAAACCGAAAACTGAATATGTAAGTCTCTAAACTTTGAAATGTGTGACTGAACTCAATCACCAACTTTCATCCTTGTGTTGGCTAACTAACTCTTTACATGTTCTTTTCTAACATAATGGCATAAAGTACAAAAATATGTGAAACTTTGGATGTCTAAAAAACTTCTAATCTCTGAAATATATATCTTAATTCATCATTAGGGGAAAAAATGAACCCTGAATGGGCCTTTTAGATTAAGGAGTGATTAGTGATGGACCAATCAGAAGAGGGTGGTGGCCACAGTCTATGCCCTATAAAATACTAGGCTGAAGGGGGAAGAGGGGACATATTTCTCCCTTATTTAATGAGCTTCCTCTAGAGAGAGAAGGAATCTCGTAACTTTGTTAGGCCCAAAAATTCAAAATCTCTAAAAAGTTAAAAAACTCATCATAACACCTGAAAATGGACCCCCCATTACTTTTTAGGGTCAAAAGTACTCTTTTTGACCCCAAATTCAAAATCCGTGCATGTTTTGAGCTCAAAAAAATGGGTTTTTTCAAAAATACTCAAAAAAGAGTTATTTCCCTCCTAAACCTCACATTTTCATACCTAGGTCCCAAAAAGTCATCTTTTCCCACTAGTTTCACTCTGTAGCACACCATTGAAGCCCTCTTTCTACACTCCAATCTACCTGCATCTCCTATCTCGAATTACTATTGTAGCTTGAAGACTTTTAGCTTCAATGGCAATAGCTAAAGCGTCTAGGCGACCGAAAGATGAAATCCTCAGAGTAAGATGTCACAATATCAAGGCCACAGATGGACAGTGGCTATCACATGAGTACTCCAAAGGTGCATGGGTGTACATGCAACCCTCTAGAGTTGGGCCTCATCGAGTTAGAGATCGTGGAAACTTAGATCTTCATTGGAAGGGAAAGTTACTTGGCTTCAAGAAGCACAGAGACAATGGGATGGTTGCTATTGTACAACATGTTTTTACAATGGCAACTATGAAACTTGAAAACTCTAGTAGAATGAGATATCCTGTGAATTGTAAGTATTACTCTACAATATTTTATGTTTTCTTGTGTCGGATATATTTCTAAACTATTTAGATATGTTTTTGTTTGTTTCAGATATATTTCCTTCTACTTTGCTGGAAGATCAACCACTTCATAGTCTTACAGGTACTTTCCAGGCATTGCATGTAGATGTTGGTGCACTAGTCTTTCCAGAAATATCTCCTGCTCAACTTTACCATGTTAGAGTTTTCTTTTACACACATAGATATGTTGTACCCTCTACAATGAATGGTTTTGGAAGGTTAGAGAGAATTGAAGTACATTCTCTTCTTAGCTTGGAGTGGCCAAAACCTGGTATATGGTCCGTATCATCTTTGAAGCAAAAGATGGTAATGGATATACATAACTCTTTTGAAATTCACAAAAGTTTCTAGGTCTGTAGGTTTGCACTGGTCTTTTCCCATTCATTTTTTTGTATATTTATTCCAAGGATTCTCATTCCAAGAGACTTCCACCATGTTCATGTGTAAAGATATCACATATGAGCAAGTCGAAAGTCTTCTTGGTGAAGATTGGGGTTTGATAGAAGGAATTGCAAAAGGTGATAAATATCTTTGTAAAATAGGTGGAACAGGTATAGGATTTTGATATTTGAAACAACGTACTTCATTATACATCAGATTCTACTATGATCATTGGATGTGCAAACTTGGCAAATGGATACCATTTCAAAGTTCAGAGGGATCTTTACAGTCATTTGAAATAAAGCTTAGATTCAATAATGAAACAGAAACTATTTTAGTGAATAATCATTGGGCCTTGGCTAATCTGAGAGAACACTTGATGATTATGGGGTTTGAAGGACTAACTCAATCCAAATTCAAAATTCGAGGACATAAGGTGAGAAATGTTTCGGGCTTTTGTTAAAGTAATCTTTTCATTATTGTTTATTTTACTTTAATGACTTCAATTTCTTGCAAATTGATTACAGGTGGGCAGAAGAATGGAATACAAAATGAAATTCCCTGTAGATTGGAGAAAATATGGAACAAAACTCTCATTCTCATAGTTCTTTTGCAACCTGATAATGTCACTTCTTGGGCCCCAGTCATTGTATCTCATAGTTTTTTCACTTTCAAGAACCTTGTAAAAAGTAGGACAATTGATTCATGTTAGATATTGTATATACCTTCTTCTCTGATCCCTTCTCTCTTACTAAGATATCTAAAAATCCTCTTGATCTAGAATTGTTCTAGAAATACTTTACATCATGGATGAGCATCGCAAATTTTGTGATGCGTTCTTGCATTTGCAAGCACTTCAAGTTGTACAATCATTGATACCAATGATTTGTAAATTTTGTAAGATTTGATATTTGTAATGAAAACATGTCTACTCTCACATTTTTGTAGTCTACAACTGTGCATTTATAATCTCTCTTGGTGATTATTCAATTTTTGCTTTTATATAGAGTACGTTCAAGTTCACAATCATTGATATTTTATTGGTTAATTTTCTCAATAGATGATCATTTATGAAGTTTGAAATACAAAGGATATAACTAAAAAATGCCATTCATGTTAGATATACTCAATACTTACTCCTCAAGTACCACAAATGATCCATGGTGCTCTAAGTTATAAGGCCCCCATTATGAGGAGAAACCACTTTGAGAGTACCAACATCCATGGAACCTTAACTTATAAGTTATATGAGTTTTATATGTGAAAATTTATGGTAATAAATGGTCTTTGTGATTGATGCCATGAAGTAAGTGGGGCATAAAAGTTTTGCCAATTTGAATGCCATTCAAGCTGAAAATAAAGGCCCTCTGGTGCCATGGAATTTCCCCATAGAACCTTAATGGGAGGAGTTCAAAGGGGGATTTCTGCCTTATGTGGGGTATAGAGGCACAACAAGAATGCTACACATGAGGATATTATCCTAAATTATACTTTGCAAACTATTTAATCTCATGTGACTATGTTTGTTTATATTGGCTCCCATTGTAGAAGTTGTATATGCATGGATCACTATAGAGTAAGTGACTTGTTAGAAATAAGTTCCACGACTCAAAAAATCGAAATAATAAAGTTTCATATCCACTAAAAATAACCTTGCATGGCATCAAAAGTATCAAAAAAGAGGAGCCATAGAAACATGGGATATGTCTTCGCAAAAGTTTTGTAGAGGCCTATTGTGTGTTTATATGGATGAACTTTTTTTGTGATTTTGAGGCCATGCAAGTTTATTTCTAGTGGATATGAAACTTTATTATTACAAATTGAATGTCCATGAAACTCATATGTGCTCAACTCAATTTACCAATGGAAAAATGACTTTATAACCATAAATGATTTGCTCTGCACACATAGCATGTTGACTTGAGTGCATATGATTGTGAACATATGATATAGATCAATGTGGAGTTGAGCATGTGTAAGAAAGGTTATGAAAAAATATATTACCAATGAGATAATTCTAATTACAAAACATCTCTTCAAGAAGAATGATCACATAGTCATATATGCTCCTATCTAGTTCTTGGGTTGCATAATTTTCCTAAAATTTGCAAGAATTAATACTTATTTCCACCATTTGATGACTTTGCATGACCTCAAAGCACCAAAAAAGGTTTATATCTCATGAATGGTTTAGATTTTGGAGAAATGGATGCTACCATCATGTCCAGAACATGCAAAAACCCTAAGATTGACTGTTTATTTGTCCAATTCTGACATCTAGAGCCTTGGAAACCTCAAAAAGCACCAGAAAAGGGGCAGCCACAGAAACGCGGGATTGGCCTCTGCAAAAGTTTTGCAGAGGCCAATCCCGCGTTTCTGTGGCTGCCCCTTTTCTGGTGCTTTTTGAGGTTTCCAAGGCTCTAGATGTCAGAATTGGACAAATAAACAGTCAATCTTAGGGTTTTTGCATGTTCTGGACATGATGGTAGCATCCATTTCTCCAAATTCTAAACCATTCATGAGATATAAATATTTTCATAGAATTTATGGTTTTACAATGGTTTCCTTTGTGTTTATGACATCATCTCCCTCGCAAAGCGATAAGTTCCATGCGAAGTAGCTATGTAACTATGATATTTTTTGGAAATTGAATCTTCATAGTTATTGGTCTTCTTAGAGTTCTTTATATGTTGTATTGGAACACGATGATGATGGATATCCATGATGGTACTAGAAAGGGATTGTAGTATATCTAGCTAAAGAATCAAGGGCATGATTCTCATGATGGATATTACTCCTTTTCTGACTCAGATGATGATCTTTTGATGTGGAATGGTGATCGTGGAAGTCTTAAACCCAGCTTGTATCTTCTTCCTAGGACATTTGAATATGATGTGGTTAGTGACAATACAACTCCCTTCTTTCAAATTTTAGGTTCATGGACCTTATTATATGCACAACCTAGTTGAACAATGCAAATACTAGTTTTGATTCTAAGGGATTTGTTTTGCACACATACACTCTTTACGCAAGTTGATACAATTATGAACATATGATATAGATCAATGTGGACTTGAGCATGTGTAAGAAAGATTATGAAAAGTAGATTATCATAATGGAAATGTGATTTTACAAAATGTATCTCTTCAACAAGAATGATTACATAATCATGTATGGTCCCATCTAGTTTCTTTGGTTGTATGGTCATCACCTTCACATGAGCTACACACAAGTCAATATCTTTCAAAATAGAAGTAAGGAATGCATCTCCTTCCTCTTGGATGGCTTGAAGTGCTATTGATTATATCCAAAGTCTAGTGCATTAACTTTGAATCACTAAGGATCGATAACATTTGCTCACTTTTTTGTTGCTTTTGCATTAGGAGAAACTTTAGGTTGTGCTACATATGATCTATGATGTGGTTGGTAGTTCTTATTCATTTTACATCTATGCCTTGATTGACATTGTGACACAATTTATGGCATATGTTTCTTTTCTCATATGTGGGTAGTGTTCTTTGACCTTATAGTAGTGACTTTATAGCCTCTACTTGATATGATGTTGGAATATGCATATGTTTCATGATGATTCCTTGAAGCTCTCCTTTTTGGATGACTTGGAATGGTTACTTCATGCATGTTTCATCAGCCATGTTCCATTTGGAGGTAGATTGAGTTCAAATGGTTCATAACCAATGATTAGTGGATCTATTATTCCCCTTTGTGCATGTCCTTAGAATCTTTTTATGAATGGTCACATCTGTGGCAGTTGATCTTCATCATGCTCACAAGAATGATTCTATGGATGAGGGTATGAACTATTTTGATATTCTTAATCGACTTCACTCTGTCATATTGAGCCACTCTATGATTGTATGGTGACCTCTGTTGCATGTAGACCACTTCATCCTCTCTGATGGAGCTTCATCCAAGGTGGTCATTATGTACCTTGAGCATGGATAGGATATACCACAAAAGCTTGTTAGTATAAAATAATCAATGATGCCTCTTATGTAACTTGAGTTCCAAGTTGAACCCTAAAACACTTTTTGTGCATGACATTGATCATGATGCAAAGGACTTGCTGATAACCTCCAATTTTCACTTGCAATGTTGTGTTGTAATTTCATGAAAACATTTCTAATAGTCAAACTCTTGCATAAGTTTTTTGAAGAAAAGCAAGTGAGTATTATTCCAACGAGTCAACATGCATAGAACCACTAATATGACATGTACTTTTTAAGAAATTACTATTAGATCTATAGTGGGAATTTTCCATCACTACTGTACTAGAATCTTGACTGATAAAAATCGATACATCAAAATTCTCCATATGACAATATAACATGTAATATTTCAATGAATAAAATGAGCACAATTTAAAGAAACAAACAACATCTGAATGTAGAATGTACCTTACCTTTCACTATTCCAAGTCATTGATGAGTAGTATCTTTAATATGAATTTGAGCCTATAACCACAACATGTAGAAAAAAGATAAACATATATAAAATCAAATTCAAAAGGGATATGAAAAGAATATTGGTAGAGGTAGATTTTATTCTAGAAGAAGAACATTGATTTTTGAATCCTCTATAGATTAAAAATTTATTTATTTATTGTTTTGTACAAACAAAAGCATATTTATATGAGTTCTTCATAAACTAAGGATTTGATTTCTTCATTGACTCCTTAGTCATGGTTGCATGCTAAACATACCTAGGCATATTTTCTTTTATGTGTAAGTACTATGTGGAAATATCAATCATGTCCTCTTTATAATTCATGTTCCTAATGAATAACTTCTATAATCATGGCGAAATGCTTCCACACACATTTTCATATCCATACTGTGTAATATTGGTGTCATAATTCTTTTGAAAAGAAGGAGAAATAAGAGAAACTATTAACAATTTAAAGTGCTTCTTTGGTGTTGATGAAGCACTTATTTCTTAGATGAATTACCTATGCAAAGGAAATATTGGTTTAATTCTTTTGCAAATATGAGAATCAAGAAAAGTATATACCTCATTAGAAGAATATGGTGTCTCTGTCCTCCAACTCCACATGAAAGAGCTTCGAATGATGGTATTGTGTGCTTTTCCTCCTGAAAAATAGTAGATGAATACTGGAAAGTAAAATGAATAGTACATCTTTGATCACAAAGAAAGAATGAACCACCTACTTGGACATGCATATTGTCATCTCATGGGAGAAAAATTTCTTTGTGAGTGATTCTATTATTGTTACATCTTCTCCTTGGAGGAAATTGTGCGAGAACCCCATGGCTGCTAGAATTCAAGAGGTAAGAGAGAGAAAGATAGAAGAGAATCAAAATAACATGTATAATGGACTAAGAAGTATCTGTACATAGAGAAAATTACTTTTTTGATATGTGTATGGGTCAAGGTGAGGTTTTCCATTCTATGTGAGTGAAAATGAGAAAAAATTGAAAAACTCATTTTTTGAGGTAGGGAAAGTTACGAGTTTGATGATGTGGCACTTTACTTTTGGAGCAGTTTGAAAAAAGAACTATTTTGAGTGATTTTATTAAAAAATCCATAAAAAAAAGTAACTTCTGACATGTATATTAAAAAATGGGCCCTTTCTAGTAAGCAATAACTAACTCTGTGACTTTTAAAAAAAAAGTCATTTTTTTATTCACAAAGATGGACGGATTTGATGATGTGCAAAGTGGAAACTCTCTCTCTTTCTTTTGCAGAAGAGAGAGATGACCCTACTTGGGCCTAAAAAAAAGCCTAGTCTTGCCTACTAAAAAGTGCTCTATTAAATGCACTTTGTTCCCCCAAGCAAGAACAAGATTAGGCTTAATCCCTTAAAATTAGGAATCCTTACAAGGCCCATGCAGGGTTCATTTTTTCCCCTAATGTTTCCACTGAATCTTGGATTGAATAGAAAATTGAATATGTAAGTCTCTGAACTTTGAAATGTGTAACTAAACTCACTCACCAACTTTCATCCTTGTGTTGACTAACTGACTCCTTACATGCGCTTTTCTGATAGAATTCTTGCTTTGATAGAAATTCTCTAACTTCAACCAAGCCTCACAAGAGATTCTACATGACTTGATTTGGGGTATAATATGCCTCTTGACTCCCATAGCAATCAACCAAAAAAGGTCCAATGATCTCTCCATCTATGCATGATCTAGTGGTGAGACCTTGCTTTCCTTGTTGTACATAGGTGAGGACTAAGAATATGTAAAAAAACCATTTTGGATAGAAATTGGGGTTAGGGTTTTGTACCAAATCTGGACCTCTGATGACCATAATCAGTTTATCAGAATCAAATTGCAATATGCTTTGATCCAAACCAAAAAAGTTGGAAACATCGCAATGAGTTATAATACATCAACTGTATCAAATTCAAATTTGATTGCTTTTCATATTTTGCATGCGGCAGCCAACGAATGTTATATACTAAATGAAAGCTCTTCTCAAGTACTAACATATAAGCTCACAATAATTTTTAGCCTTCTATGATTGAAATTCGGCTAAAAACTAAAAATTAGGATTGCTAAAAATTAGGGTTTTACCTATGAAACTTTGAATGCCTACAAAACTTCAGATGTCTACAAAAGTTCAGACGTCTAAAAATATATCTCTTAATTGATTTCCACTCAATCTTGAGCTGAATGTGCATAAACTTGGACAAAACTAAAAACTAAATACGTAAGTCTCTAAACTTAAAAATGTGCAACTCAACTAACTCACCAACTTTCATCAGGCTTGTGTTGGCTAATTGAATCCTTGGATGTGCTTTTCTGATAGAATCCTTGCTTTGATAGAAATTCTCTAACTTCAACCAAGCCTGATGAGAGTTTTCACGTGACTTGATTTGGGGTATAATACGCCTCTTGGTTCCCATAGCAATGAATGAAAGTGCTTGTGCATCCCTTGAATCCCATTTGGATTGCTCTTTTGTAGGAAGTAATCTAGTAGTACCACGGATTCCAGATGATGAAAGAGTTTCTTCTTCTTCACTAACCTTCTATTGGGCAAAAATTAGAATAGCAAGTCTTATAGAAGATGAAGCAACATCTTTTCCTACTTGTCTTGGCCTTGGATAAGGGTCGTTGACAATATTCCACAAGTCTTTAGATACTAACAAATTCATCATCATAAAACTCCACATTGGATAGTTAGACATTCCTTCAAGCTTATCTTCATTCATAAGTCTATAATCACTCATCTTGTTAACATTGTATGTCAACTATGCTCTAATACCAAATGTTGGAAGTGCGGTAGGACTTAATAACAAAAAACACAGGTTTACATGATCTTCCAATGAATGAACCTTAGCATACACATCTTAAGACTCAAAATTAGATGAATGAGAAGTAGAGAGAGAAAACACACACTTACTAATCATAAAATTCCGCAAGAGATAAATGGTTGGCTCCAAAATCTCCTCCAAAGCTGCACCAAAAGGTAGTGCACATCTCCTCTAGAAGTTCGTACACCTCCAAGCTTGATGATCCTTGAGTTGGGTGCTCAAGTGTTGTCAATATGTGATCCCTAAGGCCTCCTTATATAGGCCTCAAAATTGATCCACAAATTTAGCTACTAAAAAGCGTAAAGCATAGTGAAAAAATCACAAAACTCAGCAAAAAACACGTGGTAGAACTAAAAAAGTAACTTTTTTTTTGGTTAAAACATTCCAAAGATCTTTCCATGTATGCATGAGCCAGTGGTGAGACCTTGCTTTCCTTGTTATACATGAGGTGAGAACTTAGAATATGTAAAAACCCATTTTGGATAGAAACTATTTGTACCGAATCTAGATCTTTGATGACTGAATATTATATACCAAATGAAAGCTCTTCTAAAGTACTTACTGATGAGTTCATAATATTTTCTAACCTTCTGTGACTAAAATTTGGCTAAGTATTGAAAATTATGGTTATGTAAATCAGGGTTTTATGCTATTCTGACATTGTTTCTAACAATCCCCCCTTCAATGTCACAATGCTATAAAGTACAAAAATCTATGAAACTTTGGATGTTTGCAAAACTTGGGATGTTTGCAAAACTTCGGATCTCTAAAAATATATATCATATTTGATCTCCATTGAGTCTTGAGTTGAATGTGCATAAACCTACACCGAATTGAAAACTCAATACCTAAGTCTATGAACTTTGAAATGTGCAACTAAAGTGATTCACCAACTTTCATCCTTGTGTTGGCTAACTCATTCCTTTGCCTAAGCTTTTCTAATAGAATTCTTGCTTTTATAGAAATTCTTAAACTTCAACCAAGCCTGACGAGAGGTTTTGCATGACCTAATTTGTGGTATAATATACTTCTTGACTCCCATAGCAATGAATCAAAGTGCTTGTGGATCCCATGAACCCCATATAGATTGCTCTTCTATAGGAAGTAATCTAGTAGTACCAAGGACTTTGAATGATAAAAGAGTTTTTTCTTCTTCACTAACCTCCTATTGAGCAGAAATTGGAACAATAGGTCTTCTACTTGTCTTGGCCTTGGATCGACAATATTCCACAAGTCTTTAGATACTAACAAATTATTCATCATAAAACTCCACATTGGATAGTTAGACATTCTTCAAGCTTATCTTCATTCTCAAGTCCATAATCACTCTTCTTGTTAAGGGTGTATATCAACTATGCTTTGATACCAAATGTTGGAAGTGAAGTGGGCCTTAATAACAAAAATCACAAGTTTGCAGGATCTTCCAACAAATGAACCTTAGCATACACACCTTAAGACTCAAATTTAGATGAATGGGAAGTAGAGAGAGGAAACACAACTTATCTAAGTGTAACATTAAGCTAAAATGCTTACGTACACTAACTCATATTCAAATGTCAAATTTACAATGTGTGTATATAACTACAAATCTAAATGTGTGTTGAATGTCGATACAAAATGTGAATCTAGGGAGTTTCAAGAACTAGATACAAGAGTTTGTTAACAAAGTGCCTAAAAGGTATGAAGAGTGTGTGCATGTGAGTCTTGAGTGAATAGAAATAGATGACAATTGTTTTTATAGCAAACCCTAAACTGAATAACAAGAGTGATTCCTCCTTGTGTAGCAACAAAGGAAGAAGAACAGAATATTGACTTGCTACTCAAAAAATTCAGCAAGAGTTGTATGGTTGGCTCCAAAATCTCCTCCAAAGTTGCAACAAAAGTTAAAGCACATCTCATCCAGAATTTGGTACACCTTCAAGCCTGATGATCCTTGATTTGGGGCTCAAGTGATGCCAATATCTGACACCTAAGGCCTCCTTATATAGGCCTCAAAACAGATCCATGAATTTAGCTACTAAAAGCATAAAGCATAACAAAAATAACATGAAAAACAACAAAAAGCACTTGCATTAGAACTAAATAATGAACTCTCTTTTTGGCTAAAAAGTCCAACAACATCGCCATCTGTGCATCAGCTAGTGGTGATACCTTGCTTTTCTTTGTTGTACATGAGGTGAGGACTGAGAATATGTAAAACCCGAGTTTGGACAAAAATTAGGCTGAGGGTTTTGTACCAAATCTAGACATCTGATGATTGAATGTTATATACCAAATGAAAGCTAGTATGAAGTACTAACTGATGAGCTCATAATAATTTTTTACCTTCTATGATCGAAATTTGGCCAAGTATTGAAAATTAGGTTTGCTAAAAGCTAAGGGTTTATGCTATTCTGACATTGTTTCTAACACAAATCACATCTTTGTGCTGCAAGAGCTTACTTCTCCCTTTGATGAAAAACCTTCCTTTCACGTCAATAGAGTGGAAAGTCACTGCCCTCTCAACTTTTTGGCTCAAAAACGACAAGGCTATTATAGAAGAATCCCATCCCCCTCCTATTTTTTATCTCCTAAAATAAAATTCTCAACACAGTTCCATACTACCGCTGCCATTCTCTCCCTTCCACATGTCAGCATTTTTTTTAAATGTTTATCATTAGAAAGTAGAAAAAAATGCAACCACCTTTCACTATTTTACTACTCTCATCTTGAGAGTCCATTGTGAGCTTGCATCTGATGCAAACCCATGAAACTTTATAACCAAGTACATTATCTTTTGGGCTACATGTCTCCTTGAGTATCAATAAATATCTCCTCTTCCAATGATTAGATCACCAACATAGAGAGTCATTTGATAATAGTTTCTAAATGGGATGAGTGCATGCCTCCTTGTCCCTTTTGAGCCATCACATTTGATTGTAGTTTATCACCATCAACAAACATGTCTCCATTGCAAAACCCCTACAATCAACATTTTCTCCATAAAATGGTAACATGTTAGTGCACAAAAATCATCAATTTATTGAGCGAACATACTCCCCTCCACTTGGTTGTGAAGTTGTCTGTGACGTGTAATTGTTAGTATATGATCAATGTCTACCTCTCATGATTGTATGCACATTTTGTAAGGCCCCCATTATGAGGAGAATCCAAGCGTGCATTACCCAATTGATGGGAATCCCAACTTGCATGTTGGATGAAGGTCATATTGGACCATGTAAGGTATTGCAAGGAAAGGGAGTTACCAGGGTCCCCAAATGTGGGGTCCGGAGTCAGAAATCATTTATATTTGTTAGGTCGATTCAATTGGTCTAAGCCGTGTATGGAAATTACGCGGGCGGTGGCCACCCACGCTCTATCGCCCATGTATAGCTGTCCACAGAAGGCCACCCATGATCCTATATATACATGACGTCTGCACTACCTGAGACATCAAGTTGAGCCAGCATACCTCTACCTTGTATCTCCCTAGTATCTAGAGTTGTCTAGATCACCATTTAAGCTCTACCTTGAGAGCACACAGGTGGACAACGCCATCATCTTTGTACTTGCTGTTAGTAGAAAATTGTTGAGATTCTCCTATATCTGTTATCTTCTCTACTATTGCTCCTGTGTTATATTGCATAAGTATTGTCTTACATGGTATCAAAGCTGTAAGGTTCGAATAGCTTGAGAAGTATCACTATTTTAGCCTACTAGCAGACTAGAATATCAGTAGATTATTCGAGTGATTACATGATGGCTTCATCGTCGAACACTGGTCTTGGTGCTTCAGCTAATGTTAATGCTGCACCTATTCGAATTCTTCCACCTGCATTTACTGAAGGGAAGCTGGATGGATCCAGCTATACACTCTGGAAGTTCAAAATTTCTACAATTTTGGACTCCTATGAATTACTTGACACTGTCATGGGGCCGATGGGATTGGATCCAGAGCCTATACCAGTTGAAGATCCAGCTAATTCAAGATTGATGATTTAGCCAGATCCAGATCTTCTACGAGCTTGGAAGAGGCCGAATGCTGATGCATTATGTGCAATTGTCACTAGTGTAAGTGATTCTGTGCTTACTTTAGTTCAACATAATACTAATGCACATGAGGCTTGGGGCATATTGGCTCGACAATATGAGAGCAAGAACCACACTAGGATACAGAATTTAGAAAATCAGTTGGCAAATGAAAAGCATTCTGATTCTGAAAAGGCTGAAGATTTTATCAAACGGATAAAACATCTTCAAGACCAATTGGCTGCAGTTGGTGTTGTTATAACACCAGAAGAGCTAGCTCGAAGATGTACGTGTTCTTCCAGCAAAGTATGATGGACTAGTAACAACCCTTAACACTCAGGTAAGACCAACTCCCCTCACATTTGAAGATTTTTGTGCTATGCTTTTAGAAGAAGAGATGCGGTTGAGGAATCAGCAAAGTACAAGTGATGCTGCATTTTTGAAAAAATTATCTATCCGTTGGTACCAAGCCCGTGGAGCTTGCTTAAGTCCATACAAAGCTTTCTTCAACCTACAAACTTTATTTTCTAAATTGGGCACCTCAAAACCTGGTGGTTGAGATACATATACCTCCTCCTTGAGGTGACCATTCAAAAATGCAGATTTGACATCCATCTGGAAAATAGGCCAGGCCTTTTGTGAGGCTACTGCAAGTACTGTCTGAATAGTTGTCATGCGTGCTATTCACGCAAAAGTTTCTTGAACATCAAATCCTTCGATCTGTGAAAAACCTTGTGCAACTAATCTTGCCTTATACTTTTCTAATGTTCCATCTGCTTTATACTTAGCTTTCCAAATCCATTTAGTACCTATTACCTTCTTCTTTGGTGGCAAGTCGACTAGATCCCATGTATCATTTTTTAGTATACTATCATACTCTGACTGCATTGCCACTCTCCAACCTTTATCATCAAGGGCTTCTTTAATGGTGGTAGGTTCCTTTATCGAGCCCATGATATCTGCCATTAGAGCCATGTTAACAATGTTTTTTGAGGCTCTTCTTTGCTCCTCTATTCTCTTTGATCTTCGTAATCCATCCGATGATGATTCTGGTACATCTGCATGTGGACTGTGATCATCAAAGAGTTGTTGTGCCCACTTCGGTAGTGGCTTACGTTGTGCAGCTACAACTGGTTGGCTTTTTATTGAGGAAATTTCTCCATCAGATGTTTCCTCCTCCTCAACTTTAACCTATTTCTCCGTTTGATGAGATAGTAGATTTACCTTTATCTTCTACTAAGTGTGGTCGTTCATCAAACACCACATCTCGGCTGACAAAAATCTTCTTTGCCTCAGGATCCCACAACCTGTATGCTTTAGACTCTTCACTATATCCTAGGAAGACACACTTTTTGCTTTTTGAATCCAACTTTGATCTTGTTGAATCAGGAATATGTGCATAACAGAAACAACCAAAAATTCTAAAATGCAAAACTGAAGGCTTTTTACCAGAATATGCTTCTTGAGGAGTCAACCCCTTCAGTGCTTTTGTGTAGCTTCGATTGAGGATGTAGACTGCTGTATTGACTGCTTCTGCCCAGAATGAATCAAGCATGTCTTGAGCCTTTAACATACAATGAGCCATTTCAACTACTGTCTTGTTCCTGCGCTCAACAACACCATTTTGTTGAGGTGTATGAGCTGCAGAGATCAGCATGTACCAACTCTAGAGGAGCTTGAAATCGATTGCTGGTCTCTCTTGGAAATGCCTTTCGTTGTTGCTTGCCCATCATATAAGCTTCACAAGGTTCTTACAACTCTAAAAATGCAGGCAAATGAGCAACCATCCTTGTTCTTTGCATCTCCTTCAAAATTGCAAATCCGAGATGCCCAAATCGTGAGTTGTCTAGATCACCATTTAAGCTCTACCTTGAGAGCGTACGGGTGGACAACGCCATCATCTTTGTACTTGATGTTAGTAGAAAATTGTTGAGATTCTCCTATATCTGTTATCTTCTCTGCTATTGCTATTGTGTTATATTGCGTAACTATTGTCTTACGTAACTATTATCTTACAGTAATATGGGCCGCTTTCATGTCCTGAAAGAAAAATCATGTCATATGCACAAAAAATATGATCCAATCAACCTTACCTTTGTCAACTTCCATTTCCCTCTTCGATCCATTGGAGGAAATTGTTATTGGGAGGACCTGTTTCTCCACAAAAATATTAGTAATACCAAAAACATCAATCGAACAATTATGTCAAACACACATCAATGATCATGCAAATCAAACCAATGGATCTTCCATTGTATATTTCCATTTTTTTCCTTCTATATACTTCTTCCATTTGGAAAATCAATCCCTCCCTGATTCATCTCTATTTTCTTTTCTAACATAGCTATCTCTCTCATGGTTCCCCTTTCCTTTCCACCTACCTTTTCTTTTCTCATTTACCTTTTTCTCTTTCTACACTCTTTTGTTTCATCAAATGAATCAAACTTTTCAATCTTCAATAGTCGATTCGTCTCTCTCTAAAGATGTATTGACAATGAGTGCATGTCCACAAGGACCTCTCAATTCTAGCCTTTGTTTATCTCAACAAAATTTATCATCATCAATGTGATTCAAGACTTCACATGTTATTGCAAAAACTAAGAGTCAAAGTGCACAACTCCTAGAAGGCTCGCAAACAACAAACAAGATAACTAGCACGATTGAATCTATTAAGTCAAAGTCTTCTATAGATGCATAGGGAGCTAGATTTCAGTCGAGTTTGAGCTTTGATTTGACATGCTTCATCAAGAGTCCACATCAAACCATATCCCCATGGCAAGTAGACATATTCTTGTCCAAGCATCATGCCTCTTCTCTCTTTTGTCCCCCCTCGAGCGAGAAATTATTTTTCTATTTTTTTCTGTTGGTTATTTATTATTTATTTATGAATTCACACAAGTCCACCTATGCCAAAGTTGGATGCAACTTGTGGCCTCGACCACGCGGTCTAGTTTCTTCCACCCATCTACCAACCCGATGTAGCGCACAATGTAGAACACTAGCCCTATTTGAAATCGACGTCGACTCATGGCTTTAACCACCCAATCAAAGTGATTCCACCCACCTATCGGCCTACATAAGTGCATAGCAACATATAGGTCAGGTCTATAGTAAAACTAGCATTAGCTTGTGGCCTCAATCACTCGATGAAGGTTGTTCCATCCACCTACTAGTTCATCACAATGCACCGGTAACACACACATACACACAGTTATTTCTCTTTTTTCTAATTCCAAAGTCTCGCAAATTAGGAGATAGAAGCGAGGGATTTATTTCCTAACCAACCAAACACACCATACACATACATGTAACTTTTGATGGACATCCAGATGAAACATCCCATCTCTCTACCACTACTCAAGCTAAAATTCAGCCACTACACTCTATAGTCAACTTTTCACCTTAAGACCTACACATACTAACCATCTCATCAATTTGTAACCTCAAAAAGTGTCACTTCCTCTCCTCTGTTTGCAACACGACTTGATCCATCTATCCTCACATCTCAAACTTGCAATCTTAGTGAAGCAAACCCTCATCAGACCAAAGCTATCCCTGCCAATGATACACCTAGTTGTAAACATCTTAGAGAACAACCATACGATGGGATTACTTGATCCTGAACAGTTCAATCATTTATCCATCCTTTAACTTGATATCACCATAACTAAGAACATGAAGAATTCTTTTTACTTCATTTCTACTCATTATTTATCTCCTCCTAATCCTTCCATGTCAATCAGATACACTGTAATGGATCCTCTTTCCTTTTTCTCTTTTCAGATCTTTTTTTTCCACTAAGCCTTTCTTGTTTCTTTCCCTTTAGTTGTTCACTAATTCTTTCCTCCACTTGCATTCCTCCTCGTTTTTTTCTGTTCTTTTTATTTTTATTTTTTGTAATATATAAACTCAAATACACATGCGATCAAATACACATGCGATAAAAATGTGTCACATTTTTATCCCTTTTTAAAGTTTTTTTCTTTTTTTTTCTTTTTTTCTCTTTTTTTCTCTCTTTTTTTTCGAAAGAAGACCTAGTTTCCCATCTTCACACTCATCTCCTTGTCTTTTTGTACATTCTAGTCATAATACATTCAGCATTGTGTGTTGTGCTCCAAGCTTCTTCTTCTTCCTTATGTTGTTCGCATGCTTTTGCAGACATCTAAATCCAACAATTGGTATCATAGCAGGTCGTCACTTCATCTAGGGCATCATCAACATCTCTCCAGTCGCAATCTCAGATTCCCACAAAATTTGGTGGGCATACTCAGGGTGATTAGGAGATCAAAATAGTTTTGCTATGTAGTGCAAAAATCACGATTTGAGCTCGTTTTGGCCTTCGAACACACTATCATAGCACTTGTGTAAGCTATTTTATATTTTTGTGCCAAAGATATATATAGATTTCGGTTCGCCAATATAAGCATCCTGAAGTCTGCTATAGGTTTAGCAAAACTTGTCAGGGTAGTTCTATTCAAATTTTTCAGATACAGTCATTTTTTTGCATCAGGGTATTTTAATCAATGGCCATGGCTGAAAGCAATGATGCATTCCATATGTTGGTTGTTGAGGATAAGCTGGATAGTACCAATTACCCATTGTGGGATTATATGATGCGACATGTATTGGTTGTAAAAGGATAGTGGAACATTGTGCAAGGTGTTGAAAAACGTCCTATTACACCTGTAAATACAGGTATTGAAGCTGATGTAAATGGCATTGAAGATGCTGATATTCTTCAGATTCCTATTCGTGTTGGAGTTCCTGTTGCACCTACTCTAGAGCAAATTCATTGGGATGACAGAGATGCTCAGGCACATGCATTGATAGTGTTGTCTGTCAAACATGCCATTATCCCTCACATTCACTCTTTCAGAACAGCTAAGGATGCTTGGGATACACTTACCACATTGTACCAGGCTAGGCATGAGGCTCATGTTGCTTACCTCTGAAAACAGTTGGAGAGTGAGCACATGAATGAAGGTGATTCTATGGACAGTTTTCTGACAAAGATCAAGGATTTGAAGGAACAATTGATTTCTATTGATGAAGTCCTTCCTGACAGTTCACTTGTGCAGACTGTTCTGAATGGTCTTCCCGACTCATCAAAGTTTTGCTTCTACTCTTTGTTTGATGATGAAGGGCAATCCAAATGCCTTAACATTTGAAGAGTTAGTTTCTATTCTGTTGCAAGAAAGATCAGTCCAGGAAGAAGAGGTCTATTGTGCGTGTTGCAGATCAAGCTTTCCTAGTTAGTCAAAAGGGCAAAGGAAAATGGAGCTCTTCTACTAGTAAGCAAAAATCTGTTAATTATGCACAATCAAAGAAGGAAGACAAAGATAAGAAGAAATAAAAAAAACTGAAATTATTCTACAAATACTGTAAAGCAAATGATCATGTCATTAAGAGCTGTCCAAAACTAGCTACTAAAGAGGCAAAGAAGAAAGAGGCCAGAATGGTTGTTGCAGAGGCCTCTAGATACATGCCTATCTGATTACACATGGTTTTGAGAAAAATCCAACTGAAAGCACCTTATATGTTTAGCATGCTAATGATGTGCTTTTGATTATTGTTTTGTATGTTGATGGCATGCTGCACATTGGTCCTCATGAGAAGCATATTGCTGATTTCAAGGATGATTTGCATGCCTCATTTGAGGTGTCTGATTTGGGGCATTTGCATCATTATTTCGGCATTCAGTTTATGCAAGTTGATGGCGGAATAGCTTTGTGTTAAACAAAATATATTGACACATTATTGCAATGTTTTGGCCTTGAAGATTGTAAACCTATTGCCACTCCTATGGAGAAAGGTTTACAATTGAGTCTTCATGATGCTAGAGATGCATTTGATGTTGTTCTCTATCAGTAGGCTATTGGATGCTTGATTTACTTATGCATTACTTGGCTAGATATTCAGTTTGTTGTCTCACAGATGAGCAGATTTATGCATTGCCCAGGTGTCAAGCATTGGTAGGCGGTTAAGCGCATCTTTCATTACTTGAGTGGTACCCGGCTACTTTGGTTGTTTTATCCCAAGGGGAGATCAATACCGCCATATTTGGATGCTTTTTTTGACTCTGACTGGGCTGCTTGCTGTGACACTTGTGTGTCCACTATTGGTTTTTGCTTCATTCTTGGTAGCTCATGCATATCTTGGATGAGCAAGAAGCAACCTACTGTGGCCACTTCCAGTTGTGAGGCTGAGTATAGGGAAGCTCTCACAGTGACTATTGAGTGTGTGTGGCTCAGATGCCTTATGGCTGATTTGGGTGTTGGTCAGTCTTCTACCACCACCATCTTCATTGACAGGCAGAGCGCATTGGCAGTTGCGAGGAAACATGTGTTCCATGCTTGCACTAAGCACATTGAGGTGCATTATCATTATGTCAGGGCGAGGTTCTTTGCTGGAGAGAACAACTTGGCATATGTACCCACGCAGGAGAACATTGCAAACCTTTTCACGAAGGCTCTGTCTAGGGAGAAGTTTGAAGCTTTCTGCAAAGCTTTGGGCTTACTTCCTTTTGTGGATTGATTCCACATAGATTGGCACTTCCTTATACATAAGTGCCAACTCCTTGTTCACTGCATCACTCCCAGGGGGATTTGTTGATATATTTAGGTAGTGATGTGTGTGAACACACTAGGACCGTCGCGGCACTTTTTTCCCTCTTTAGGAGGTTTTTTCCCCGTCTTGTACATAACCCTATAGCCCTAATGGGTTACTTATCTTTGTACATTCTAGTGGTAATACATTCAACATTATGTGTTGCGCTCCAAGCTTCTTCTTCTTCCTTGTGTTGTTCACGTGCTTCTGCAAACTTCTAACTCCAACGCAATTGACATTGTACACTTGTCAGTGCTTTTAAAAGTTTATTTTCAAATTCATTGATCATTTTTTCATTGTCAAGATAAATAGCCTCATCTATCCTTAGATGCTCAAAGCTATTTTCCATCTTGATTGGATTTATCGTTTTGAAAATGACCCTAATTGTCCTTGAGGTCGTTTTGAAAATGACCCTAATTGTCCTTGAGGTCCCAATTGATTGGAAGAACTCATTTCTTGCATTGTCCACTTCATTATATCCTTCATTTTCAACCTCGACATAGAAAGAAGGAAGGGAAAAGCTAGTTTCCTTCATTGAGAACTTCATGGGAGGGAATTCCTTTGCACTACACACATGATCACGTAGATTCCTCTTTTTGTATTATGCACACACAAGGACAAAGTCCAAAGGAGTACACACTCAAGGGTTAAATTTGGCAATGTGCCCAATCTCCTCACAATACCAACATTTGACATAGTTTGTGATTGGGCCAAACCATGGATGTCTTTTCACATGATTTCTCATTGTTCGACCGAATTTAGTTTGTCTGTTAGTCTGTCGAAAATTCATATGCCTTGTGTCAGTCTTCTAAAAACCACAAGCTTGCCTTTGTCCAATCATTTTTCAACCCATGATCAAAGTAAATTTGGGGCCAAACTCTCTCTCTCTCTCTCTCTACTTCTATTTCTCTTCTTTCTTGTCACATCATGGCATTCTAGCCATACTAAATTTGTATGGTAGTTATCTTTCCAATACAACACCTCTTCTTTTTACTTTCATATTGTTACATTAAATCAGAATCTTTTTTCCTCCTATGGTTTTATGTTTTAATGAGGACATAGAGGAAGACGTAACGAAGTTCAAACGGTAGCTAATTTTACCATCACAATGCATTCCATAAAGTTCCATTCTTCAATAGAAATAGGAAGCCAATGTTAGAATTTCATTCACGCATCTCAAGCCGAGAAAAATAAACTTCGCAGCTTTGTGAACAATGTAATAGTTTCCGAATTCACAAAGCAGTTTTGACAAGATTAAGCTTTGCCATTGTCAGTTATAGGCCAAATCAAAGTCAAGAAGTCCCCTCGCAATTAAAACATCATAGAAAGTGAGAGCAATAAAATGGATTAACCAAATAAAGAAGTAGGTAGAGCTGCGTTCTTTAATCCATATGTGAGCACAAATATATCCTTCACACACCAATACTTCAATGACATCCTGCAGTTTCATTTATTTAACCAAACATTGAAATATTGTTTTCACAACATATATCGAAATTTGTTTCTAGGAACAGCGAGAAGAACTCGAAATCTACCAAATAGCTCAACGCATTACAGCGTTTTCAGCATCATATCCAAGGCAAAATAAATGAAGAGCCTAGCAGCATCCTTTCAAGCACTCTGCTCATAAGACTCGGAAGTCATCTGCAAATCATGCATATATCGCCTATGGCAAAGCACTTTTAGAATATGTGGCCTATCAGACAAAAAAAGATGTTGCTAATCACTGAAAACTTATGTCTACACATTTGTCTGGAATCCCTCTGCAAATGGCAATGCATTGCTTTCTGTTATCAAGTCCCATCAAGACTCACAACATCTGGATGTGTCTTGTACTCATAGGCAGATGGCCAGGGTTCAAGTCCCATCCGAGGTTGGATGCCTCAGAGCTCTCCAAGATGGGTGCCACTACCTTACGAGATCGGGGGTGTGTATCTTTCCAAATTCATTGAACACTTCAACAAAAAAACAATAATAATAATAAAATATAATAAAACTTACAACATCCACTTCACTGTGCTAAATCTTCTGCATAGACAATCATTTCATAATAGTTCTTGAATGGGATGGGTGCATGCCTCCTTGTCCCTTCCGAGCCATCACATTTGATTGTAGTTTATCGCCATCGGCAAACATCTTTCTGTTGCAAAACCTCTGCAATCAGCCTTTTCTCCGCAAAATGAAAACATGTTAGTGCACAAAAATCATCAATTTCTTGAGCTAACACAAAAGGAGTCTTATATGTAGTATTATGTAGTTTGCGTACAAATATTAAATAGAACCACTTCAATGATGTCCTTCCCACAAATCCATGTTTCTAACTACTTTTAGTTGTACATTTTGTTTTAACAACTATCTAAACTCCCATTTGATTATCAAACATCCTAACGAGGACAAGAGTTAGTTTAAAAACCGGTACCATGGTTGAATTTATTTCGTCACTTCCTGTCATATGTAAGATAATACCTCCGTGGGGGGGGGGGGGGGGGGGGGGGGGGGGGGGGGAGAGTAGGCTAATGCCGAACTTCCTTTATATTAAAAAAAAAGATAATACCTCCGTTCTTAAGTAGGATTTTACATTAGATACCCAACTTGGCACAATCTCGCAAATATAATCGGATCACACCTAAGACATGAAGGACTACTACACTACTAATGTTAATGTTAGTAACACCCACATGAAGTTTTGATCTCCACATAGCAAAATAATCTTGTTTACATCCATATATCACTATAACTCAGTGTCTATTGGATTCTTCCTTCTAATTTCAAAACCAATAGTCTGTAATGGCCCTAATTTCCAAACTTTTCGGGTAAAAAAAAAAAAGACAAAATAATAACGTAGCGAAGATCGATGATCAACTAGTAAAGTAGAATAATTATCTATACATCTTTCACTGCATTATACAAGGCAGTATCACTAGTGAAATAAAGAGAGTTTTCTTGAATCCACCATATGATACAGATTAGATGTGAACAATATTGAAAAACCCACCAAATCCACCCAACTCTATGTTCATACAAAAGTTCAAGCTTGAAAACCACTCCACAATACGTATTTTACAATAGATTGCATCCACAACAACATGCACTTATTACTCAAACCATACACCCAAGCACAGATGAGGATATCCATCCTATTTGTATACATATATTGAAAAAATCCTAAAACATTCAATCATACAAGAAATTTATTACTCAAGCCAATCCCTATCATAATGCCTGTTTGTTTACTTTTTCCGTCTAAATTGATACTATAGTCAGAATGCATGTGGGTGTATCATATAGAACCAAAAATTACGTAACCCATCAGATTAATAATAACATCTTCCATCCATAATAGTAAAGGGTAACTAGTAAATATGCAAGGAAAGCTCCACCATCCCTTCAAGCTTTATCAAAAGGTAGTATCATCAAGTACGCAAGGTATACCCAAGATATGATCAACAACACTTCAATGCCTCATACCAAGCCCAAGTATATCTCAAGAATCCAACCCACATAGACTATTCCTTATGTTGCAAAATATATGAAATGCTAAAAGAACCTACAGAGATAGTTCTCAAAAATGGCAACTGAGCTTAGCAACTTACCACTACTCATGTCCAACGTATTCTCAGTATTGCAATAGTATGGGATAAGATAAAATAAATTTGCAGGGTTACTTGACACTCCCTGCAAGAAACCGAATCCCAGAGGGGGAAATTAATCCGTAAACCTCTAGCCAACACTAGAGTAAAAAGTGTCCATGTATATGGAAATGGTTCACATCAAAGCTACTCAAGGGACACATAAGTGTAATAAACCCCCTTGGAGCGAATTATGTGAACACGTAGAGAGAGTGATAGATCATCCCCTATAAGGTAATAAACATATAACTTTGCAAAAATCTTCAATTTTTTCCCATTGAAAAGTTTTAGTGACTATGCCTACCATGTTATCTTCTGTAGGCACACATATCAAATCAATATCTCTAGCATGAAGGTGCTCTCTGACATAATGAGAAAGAGCCTCAATGTGCTTTGTGCATGCATGAAACCCTAGATTTCTTGCAATCACCAGTGCACTCTAACTATAAGTTGGAATATGTGTAGTTGCATCAATCTCCATTCATAGATTCATCAATAGGTGTCTCAACCATCCACACTCCACTGTAGTTGTGAATACTACCATGTACTCAGCTTCACAACTCGATGTGGCCACAATAGGTTGCATCTTATTAAACCAAGATATGCATGATCCTCCAAGGAAAAAGCAATTACCACTAGTGGACACTCTTGTATCATAAAAACCATCCCAATCACTATTTATAAAAGCATGCAAGCATGGATGAGCACCTCCACCATAAAAGAGACCTAAACATAAAGTGCCATTGAGATATCTAAACACACATTTTATGGCTTGTTAATGCTTAGTGCAAGGGCTATACATAAATTGACTCGATTGGGAAATTGCATAGTATATGCCCCGTCTCGTGTTACATGCATATATCAAACATCCCCTAGCTTGCTGATAAAGAGAAGTATCCAGTGCATCACTTGCATCCCCAATTGAGAACCTAAATCCTGTTTTCACTCATGTTGAGATAGGCTTGCAATCCTCAAAACCAAAATGTTGAAGTAACTTCTCAATATGCTTTCCTTGATGCACAATGACTCTCCCCTCAATAGATACAAACTAGATGCCAAGGTAATACTCAAAAAGACCAAGATATGTAGCATCAAAATTATGTTAGAAATCATCCATAAACATGCCCATTTTCTCATCACATGAACTAGTCAAGAGAATGTCATGAACATAAAGAACAAGCACTATGAGATCAGCTCCATCTTTGCGTACATAAAGTGTGCTTTCAATTGGACTACATGTCAAACCAAGAGCAATAAAGTGGTTATGTATCTTGTCAAAGCAACCATGCACATGGAGCTTTCATAAGTCCATAGAAAGGCTTATGCAAGCAGAAAACCATATGCTCTTGACCTTTAACAGCAAATCTAGGAGGTTGTTTCACATAGACCTCTTCTTACGAATCACCTTTCAAGAGAGCTATTCTTATATCCAATCGATGCACTTTCCAACCACGATAGACATGCAATGCAACCACAAAATGAATGTTAGTCATGTGCAAAGTCGGTGCAAAAATATCCTCACAATCTATGCCATGTGTTTGCACATAACCTTTTGCAGCTAGTCTAGCTTTGCTGTGATCAATGCTACCATCTAACTTTCTTTTAACCTATTCTTACATCTTGGCAATTCACCTAGCTCCCAAGTATAATTTTTGTGAATAGAATCCAATTCTGATTGCATTGCACTCATCCAATTTGAATCATCAGATGCATCTTTAAAAGTGGGTGGCGCTTCTACAAAATATTTTCTTAGCCATCTACAGTGTGGAATTTTATAACACAATTTCCATATGTGAATTTGATACGGGGAGAAACTATGAGATACTCTTAGGATGGCCATTCCTAAAGCAGATGAAAGTTGTTCAAGATTTGGGAGGAAATGTGATTTATATCCAAATGACACAACTACTAAGATCAATTTGCAAATTAATTCTTATAGAGATGTTCCACCTCTCCAACGACATGCAATTCATGATGGCAAGGATAAAATTTCTATAAAGAGTGGTAGTCTGAGTTAGCCATCTTGGATACAAAAAGACACTAGTCTTTGGTTGTTTCAAGCAAGAACCAACTCAACCATCGAAATGATTAATTGAAGATCTTGATTAAATTTTTGATCTAGGCTAAGAGAGGAAAATAATGATAAATGTTTTTGGCCACATAGTTTGGGAGACGTCAAAGTAGTGATCAATGAATATACACTGACATATAACTATGTCAAAGATGTCTATGACTTGTATTGGTGAATCCTATGGATACAGAACTAGTTTGTCGGATGATAAGGCCAAGCGAAGGGATTTCCCATTCACCAAATGATGCTACATCCACCATTAGTGATTATCATAGTCTCTACATCAAAGGGTCTTACAATAATGAAGTGGATTACTTGAAATATATGGGCACCCTAATGGATCCATCAGTCATGGATGAGCCAACATGAATAGTTTATGAGGTGCATGAAAATGAATTTTCCATTGACCAAACTAGTATGTCTAGTAAGGAGTCATATCAAACACTAGGGCTTCAAATTTTGGAGAATTTTATGGAACATCAAGGGGAGGAATGGAAACCGTTGCTACTATGCCAGAAAAGTCCATGTGAGAGAGTTACGATAATAGAGAAAATACAAATAAAGTGGTCGTAGCAAGAGAAAATGAAGAGAGATGCTCGTATATCACAAATCTGTCAAGCCCCAAGGAAGAAGATCTCATACATCTCTTACGAAAGTATTGAGAGGTCTTTTCTTGAACTTATAAGGAACTCGAAGGATTTTATCCAGACATTTGTGCCCATCGCATACCAATGGTGCGGATGCTCGACCATCTAAATAAAGGTCATATACATATAATATAATGAAACTTATTGTGCAAAGATTAAGGAAGAATTTGATAAATTGATAAATTAATTCAAACCATACACCCAAGAACAGATGAAGCTAAATATCCTATTTATATACATACATTGGAAAAATCCTAAAACATTCAATCATACAAGAAATCTTATTACTCAAGCCAAACCCTATCATAATGCCTGTTCGTTTACTTTTTCTATCTAAATTGATACTATAGTCAAAATGATGAGTGAGCGCAAAGGTAAAACACCATATATCATTTTCACCATGCTCTACATTGTATCACGCATGGGGTTATCAACAACTCCTCGTCGTTGAACAACAAAACCACATGCATGTGGGTGTATCGTGTAGAACCAAAAATTACGTAACGCATCAGATTTTTAATGACATCTTCCATCCACAATAGTAAGGGGTAACTAGTAAATATGCAAGGAAAGCTCCACCATCCCTTCAATCTTTATCAGAAGGTAGTATCATCAGGTGAGCAATGTAGGAGCACTACTTGAAAAGGATGCATATAGATTATACGATGGTTTTGACTGCCAATGTTTAGATTTCCCAAGTGTAGGTAAGACCAAAGCAATGATCAAAACACTTCAATGCCTTCATACCGAGACCAAGTATATCTCATGAATACAGCCCACATATACTATTCCTTATGTTGCAAAATATATGAAATGCTAAAAGAACCTATAAAGATAGTTCTCAAAAATGGCAATCGAGCTTAGCAACTTACCACTCCTCATGTCCAACGTATTCTTAGTATTGCAATAGTATGGGACGAGATAAAATAAATTGTGCAGGATTACTTGACACTCTCTCTCTATACCTAAGCTCATGATGTCTTAGGGACTTGTGATGAAGGACCCTATACCTCAATCATCAACAAGTGCATGTAGTAGTGGATTGATACATGCATTAAATTATCAATCTATACATAGAGCGGAAATGGGAGGATCCAAAAGGGATGAATACTTAGAGTATTCATCAAAGGTGTAGTCTTTTATTACTATAACTGACTATGAGAAAGTGATGGCACAAGTGCGTGAGTGAGAAGCGCACAAGCATGCACACACATGCACACACACACACACGAGCGCACACAATGCAAGAACAAGGAGAGGAACAATGAAGTTCTTTGCATTAGTCAAAAAGTCTCTTACACAAGCTCAAATCACTAACAATCTAACCCCAAAAATGAGCTCTCTAGCTCTTTTTATAGTTTTTTGACTAGCTTTGGCCCTATCTAGACCTAGTGTCCGGCCTAGTTAAAAATTAGTTCTAGAGCTTATTTGAGAGCTCAAACGGAATCTAAAAATGACAAAAATTGGTATGTAGCCAATTCTAATACTCCTCAAGCTTGAGAACTCCTCGGCTTAAACATAATGGAGTCTATTCTACCAAAAACAAAAATCACTTGAGTTGGAAACAGTTCATGGAAAAAATGATTAGGCCTTGTTACCGGATTGTGCATGACTGCTCCTTTGTGCTGGTATGCTCTTCTTTTTTTCTTTGAGGCATTTTTGGAGGTCATTCTTGTTCTCTACACTAATACGTCAATAATCCAAGATTAGACACATGGCTATATGCCCACATTTGCATGTTGCTAAAGACAACTCCCTTTGAGAGAGCTGTAACAGACGAAAATCCATCTAGCTTGGATCATTTTTATCTCTCGGTTCTAAGTGAGCATCACGAATCAGAAGAGAGTCCGACATTTGTATCCCACTAGTACACATGAGAAGTAACTAAAGCAAGCATTCGAGTCTCTCTACTGATCTGTCCACAAAGAAAGAATTAACAACTACTCGATCACAGTGAAGCAAAAGAGAGAAATGAGCTTCAAAGTGTCCTATTAGATGTTAGATGTGGACCATGAAAAATTCATCTCCTTTGGCAATGCTCTCGATCTAGAGGGGTAGTGTGAGAAGAACTAGCACAACAACAAGGCAATGCTTGAGAGGAGGATTTTAAGGCATTTCTAACCTATGCTCTTGTAGCTCGTCAGTCCAGCTTCTACCTCATAGCAATAGCTCAGTGCATTTCTCACGAACTCTTTTTGCGTGTGCCATCAACTCTATACTCTAGCAAATCTCTATGCGGATAAAACACCTTCTAAGATTTATACTCTAGAGGCCGAGTTTCACAAACTCACTATACATCCACAAGACACCATCAGAAGTGATAGCCCAAAGTTGGAACTTTGTGGATGCAAGATCTCAAGTGAAGACATGGCCATTAGGTTACGCAACAAGCTTCCTTAATCCTATGAGACCTTTGTGACCATTCTATAAAATAGAGGTCAAGAACTTACTTGGGAAGAAGTTAGAAGACTTTTGCTTCTTCATGACTCTCGGCAAAGGACCCAAGCTACCCAAGAAACAACTATGAAGGCCAAAGCTACTTTCCAAAAGACTAAAGGACAAAAATGTGATCAAGAATCAAAGGAGAAAGGCAAGAAGAAGTTCACTTGGAATTTTTGTGGCAAGCCTAAACACATTGAAAAATATTGCTTCAAGAAGAAGAACAAGGATGATTTTACATCTACTCCAAAAACCAAACATCACTCTCACTGCACAAGTGAAGATCTCTTTCTCACGACTAAATGAAAGGCAATTGTCGCATCCACCCCAAGTAAAGAATGGACTTTTGACAGTGGGGCTTCATCACACATGTGCCATGACAAAGACGATTTTCATGAATTTCAAGAGCACAAATGTAAATTTTATCTTGGAGATAACAAGTGCATTGAAATCCAAGGAAGAGAAAAAGTTCATGTCACTAACTCAGAAGGTGAGACCAAGTCACTCAAAGATGTTCTTTATGTACCAAGTCGTTGTAAGAACCTTCTCTCAATCAAGGCCATTACAAAGTGCAACATGATGGTGCAATTCAATCACAACAAAGTTCAATTCATTGATTGTGAATCCAATTAAGTGATAGCTCAAGGCTTTGAAGACAAATTTCTCTACAAGGTTTCAAGTTTTATGGCCAAAGATTCAAGCCCTAGCTTATGGCATTGTAGATTTGGACATACCTCTTGCTTAGCTAAGATCTCTTCCAATCATCTTGTCAAGGGTTTACCTAGGATCACACAAGTGGAATTGAATTGCCAAGTAGAAAATTGCCCCTTTGCCTATAGAAGCATCCATTTTTGCATCTAACCCTTAGCATTAGTCCATGCCGGTATTTGTGGACCAATGCATACACCTCTAAGTGGGTCAATATACTTCTTCTTGATAGTAGATGACTTCACTAGATAGACTTGGGTTTATTCAATCAAGCATAAAGAGGATGCCCTTTCCAAGTTTGAGTGGACACAAAATATTCAAGAAGACTTTCCAAGTTCTTTGAAGGTCATCCGATCTAATGGAGACAGTAGCTTTGTCAATTACAACTTCTCCAAGTACTTGAAGCAACATGGAATCAAGTATCAAGCAATGCTAAGATGCTCAACAAGGTATTGCCTTACAAAAGATTTGAAGTGTGATTGAGATGGCCAAGATTATGCTTAATCAAAAGCAAATTCCACTAAAGTTTTGGGGTGAAGTTGTACAAACATCAGTACATATTCTCTCAAAGTTGAAGAACCAAACACCATTTGAGGCCTACTTTTAGAAGAAGCTGAGTGTGAGCTATTTCCGAATCTTTGGTAGTGATACCTATGTCCAAGGCCATGATGATTGTTGGCATAGAAGCTAAAAGAAGAGCATACCAGCACAAAGGAGCAGTCATACACAACCCGATAACAAGGCCTAATCTTTTTTTTCCATGAACTATTTCCAACTCAAGTGATTTTCATCACTACATAAACATTGCAAATTCCGTTTTTGGTAGAATAGAATCCATTTTGTTCAAGCCGAGGAGTCCTCGAGCTTAAGGAATATTAGGATTAGCTACATACCAATTTTCGTAATTTTTAGATTCCATTTGAGTCCTCAAATAAACTCTAGAACCTAATGTTTAATTAGGCTAGACACTAGGTCTAGACACGGCCAAAGCTAGTAAAAAAACTATAAAAAGAGCTAGAGAGCTCATTTTTGGGGTTCGATTGTTAGTGATTTGAGCTTGTGTAAGAGACTTTTTGACTAATTCAAAGAACTCCATTGTTCCTCTCCTTGTTCTTGCCTTGTGTGCACGTGTGTGTGTATGTGTGTGCATGCTTGTGTGCTTTTCACTCACGCACTTGTGCCATCACTTGCTCATAGTCTTCATACTAGTCCTCACGTCTCCACGGATTGACAATTATGAGGTGGATCTCCTCACGTTGTGCTAGAGTATCTCCTCGTGTTGGTACTCACGGATTGACAATTATGAGGTGGATCTCCTCACGTTGGTACTTGCCATTGCGCTAGAGTGACACCCAATTTGGCACCGTTGCCGGGGAGAGAGCTTCGAGGATGAGCGTGTGATGGTAAGACGTAGAGTTGAGACATTGGATTTATAGGTAAAATCTATACTTTTCCTTATTTTTTCATCAATTTTTCTTGTTTTTTGTATCACCATCATCATCCACACCACCTCCCATCTCCATCTCCACCTTCCCCAAAATTTCGGTTTTTTGGTCATATTCCCCTACCCACCTCATTTCCCTCATTTCACTTGTGAGAGAGAGTGAGAGAGAGCTTGTGTGCTATCTATTTTTGTGTGTTTTTTGAGCTTTTGTTGTAGGTTCTAGTTGTACCACCATCTCTAACAGCTTACACAAGTACGATAGAACTCTGCACAGGTCCCGAGATGACGACCTCTATCTATCGCGATAGACAGAGAAACTCAATATTTTTTGTTTGCATGCTTGGCACGACAACCTACACCATTAGAGCACTCCAAATCACTAAAAGTTTCAAAAAAATTTGTGTTTTTTCAATCTATCATAACAAACACCGTCTATCGTGATAGACACCATCTCTCGCGACAAACACCGTCTATCGTGACAGACACCGTCTATTGCGACAGACATCACCCCATGACAGAGACTATCTATCGCAACAGACAGACCCCCGCTATAAATATTGTCTATCGCGATAGACACTCGTCTATCGCAACAAACCAAAACACGATAGACGATACACCTCGTCTATCACGACAAAAAGGGCCCCACGATAAATAGCATTTATCGTGATAGACAGGCCCACAACAGACGACAGTCACAGTCTATCGCGACAGACACAGCCGCGCGACAAATAGCATCTATCACGATAGACACCGTCTATCGCGACAGACAGGCCCACGATAGACGATAGACCTCGTCTATCACGACAGACACCCATCTATCACGACAGACAGAGCCCTGCCATAAATAGCCTCTATCGTGACTAACACCCTCTATCGGGATAGACAAGCCCCGTGCGAAAGTTAGCATCTATCACGACAAACACCATCTATCATGATAGAGAGGCATTTTTGGCAAAATTTAAAGTGCTAATTTTTTTGAAAAATTGGGCTAAATTTTGGGCATATTTGCACACTCAATTACCCATACAATTACAAAGGCTTGAAAGAAATACACTAAAATCCTGAAAGGTCCTGAATGTCTGTTTTAACCCCCTGAGTCCTAACCCCCATTTTTGAGCTCTAGAGATTTTTGGAAAGCTCGTGGTGAATACTACAGGGCCTCAATGATTTTTTATAAGAATAATGCATTGATTTTTAGATAGGGTATTTTGAAGTTGACCCTCTATGGGTTAGGTACACCAAGGGATCTCTAGAGAAAAATTTTTGGCAATACAAAAAGGGGAAAACGGGTCATTAAAAGTGTCTGAAATAAATTATCTGTCAATTGAAGGTAGAAACTTGAGCTAAACTTGGAGTTTTTACAGGATCATTAGATTTCGAGTCGAATTCCTTACAAGAACTACCCCATTTCACAGGCCCCTGGAAGCTAAGTCTACTTGTATGAGAGCACCCACGGTGTTGAGCCCATAAAAGTCATGTTGGTCAAAGTCAACTGCAGTCAAAGTCAACGGTCAAAGTCAACTGGTCAAAGTCTACAAGGTCAAAGGTCAAAGTCAATAGGTGCAAAGTCAAAGTGCAGGTGTCAAAGTGCACAGGTGGTGCATAAGTAATTGTCCACAAAGGGTAAATCGGAGAAAGTGGGTTGCAGGTTGCAGAGGTATTTTCTCTAATTTCCCTAAGGCTCAAAGTGTGTTTTAAAGTGTTTTGGAAGGTTCAGGTGAACCCCCCCTTATGTGCAAAAGTGAAGAATTAAAAGGGAATGTGAAGGCATGTGAAGCGGCAAAGTGTACGCACAGGTGAAAGTATGGCCCCCATTAAAATTTTTGGTTTTAGACTAAAGTCACTACAGGACAAAACAGTGAGTAGTTGGCTGCCACTTGTGAGAGCAATCTTGGGACATCAAAGTGAGCACCAAGATTCACTTGCAGTTAGGAGCGTACGTGATCGACACACTCAAATGAAGGCAAGGGCCATTCTTGGACCAAGGTTAGAGTAAGCAAGAGAGCATAGGCTAAGTGGAGCAAGAGAGAGAAGTGCAAGAGTCACCAGAGTACGTCGCACAGAAGTGGAAGTGCAAGGTGCATAGAGAGTGACCAAGGATTTTGGTGCAGAGAAGTGCTAAGCTATAGTTCCCCCAAGTATCTCAAGGTCCTTTGGCAGTGTACGCTTGCCGACAGCAGGTATTCACTCCTCCCCCTTTGTGGAAGCTTGGTGCAAGGTGTGCACAAGGAGAAGCTTGAAGCAGGTGGAGGTTTGTTGCAGAGGAGGTCGGCAGCAAGAGGACATTGGGATATTGGATATTTTGTAATTGGGCACTCTGCGGGATTGTGCACAGAGGTATTGGTGTATCTTGTATTTCAAACATTGTACTTTTCTTACTGTAATCAAACGGCAGAAACTTCCAAGGTGTATTTTCTCTTTTGGTTCTTTCATTTTCTCCTACAAACCCTCAAACTCCTTCTTGTCAAAGAATCCCCCAACAAATTTGGCACGCCCGGTGGGACTTCCAAGGAGCTTTGAGCATAGGAGACTATATATTGCCATTGGAGGACAACATTCCAGTGTCGACTACATTACTCCAGTAGGCCAAAAGGTACATACTTTTATCAAGTGTCTCATTTTAAGTGGACTACGAATAGCTCATGACCGCGACCCGGTCACAAACCTTGAGAATCAAGTGCAAGCAGACAAGAAGAAAGACGAACAGAAGATCATCGAGTCCACTTTCATCGACTTCATCGGTAGGAAGCATGGCAGGACAGGTGGACCTAGAAATCTTGCTCTCCAGATTAAACATAAAATTTCCCTCCTTTAGGGGTTTAGCCCAGGAGGACCCAGATGAGCACATTCGACGATTTCTTGCATTATGTAAGACTAGGGGGCTAATGGGTAGGGAAGATGCTTTCTTGATACTCTTCCCAGCCACATTGGAAGGACTGGCAGACAAGTGGTTTAGCCAGTTTGCTGAAAATCACTTTACCTCTTGGGATTTGATGAAAGAGGCCTTTAAGAATCAATTTAAGCATGGCAACACGGCTGAGATCATTATAGAAGAATTGGAAAACTTAAAGTTGGGTCCAGGAGAGAAGTTCCCCGAATTCGTGACCAGGGCCAAAGCATTAATGGCTAAACTACCGGATCCACCACACGACTTCTTTGTCAAGAAGTGGTTAGCCAAACCCTTACCTGTGGTCACCCAATGCAAAATAAAAGAGTTAGTGCTACCTACAGCCTCCATAGAGGAGTTCATCACCACGGCTACAAGACTGGAGCAAATAAGGCACCAATATGGGACAACTTCTTCACCACCAACATATGGTACAAAGATGGAGGATCCAGTGACCCAGCTGAGGAGGGAGTTGGAGGGCTTAAAGAGAAATAAGCCCTACAAAGAGGAGGAGACTGCTGTGGCTCAATTGAGAAGGGAGATTGAAGCACTCAAGCTTCAAAAGGAAGAGGAGGCCCAAGCAGAGGAATTAGCTCAGCTGCGACAGGAGTTGCAGGAGCTCAAAGGAGGGGGCATCAAGGGTGGTCTTTGGTGTTCCATGTGCAGCAAACAAGGGCATATAGTAAGTGAGTGTCCTCTGTTAAGTGTAACTTGCCAATTATGCAGGAAGGTTGGCCATGAGGCCCATGAATGCCAATCAAGGGGAATGTCTGCAACGACATACTGGACCCAAGGAGGACCCCCAACAACCACAAATGTGATGGCTGCACAAAATCAAGGTAACACTTATAACCCTAGACAGAGGGATAATTTTGGAAATGGGCCTAGAAGGCCAATTATTTGTTTCAGATGTGGGGAATGTGGGCACTATCAAAGTAGGTGCACCCTACCAGAAAATGCTCCCCCTTGCAGAAACTGCCCAGAGGCCAGAGACCACTACACAATTTGTTGTCCTAAGAATCAAGCCTCTTCATCTGGGCCCCACATTCAAATGATTTCCGTGCAGGAAGAAGAAATGGCAAATCAAGTTAAGGTGCCATCACCATCTACCAGGGTAGTGCAGTTAGAGGAAATTGACTCTTTTACTGTGCAGACAAGAAGTAAGGGGAAGGCTCCAGTGGACATGGGTCAAGAATCATTGATTAATGGATTAAACAGAGACAAAGGTGTGTCTGAAGACCAAGCCACCACAAGTGCAGACACAAGGCAAAAGGAAAATTGCACAGGTACCAGTGATGCCATTGGACATGCATTCAGCAGGGCTCATGAGGAGTTGGATAAGTCAAATGGAGCCCAAGCTCTTAAGGAATCAGAAGCCTCCAGACTGCTCAAGTCCATGAAAAAGGAGGTTAGTATTTTTGATTTAATAAGGATTGATGGGAAGTTCAGGTCAGAACTCTTGCAGATAATTGATGAAATGTCCACAACAAGCTTAGTGGCAAAAGCTGCTGTTATGCATAAAGATAAATATGCAGGGGAAGCACCCCTCACAGATTACAAGAGCCCTCGGCTAACCATTTCTATTAAAGGTCATGAGTTTCAAGGAGTTATTGTGGATGGTGGTTCTGGCATTAACTTGATGCCTGAATATACCATGAAAAAGATTGGACTATACCCTTCACAACCTGCCAACTTCACTGTAACAATGGCAGACCAAAGCATAGTAAGGCCTATGGGAGTGGTTCCTGGAGTCCCAGTCAGGATACAAGGTACTATCTTTAACTTGGACTTTGTTGTTTTAAGGCTGCCACAGGTAGAAGGAAGCTTCCCACTGTTAATTGGGAGACCTTGGTTAAGGCATGCCAATGTGCTGCATGATTGGGGCAAGGACACAATGTGGGTAAAGCAAGAGGGAAAAGAGTTGCAGCAGATAATTTTAGAAGAAGGCCCAGATAATCAGAAAAATACTAGCATGATGCAGACAATCGGTATTTGTATGGAAGAAGAAGTGGTGGACAACCCAGAAGCAGACCTATTTGAAAGAGCAGATTTATATGAAGATGAAAACATGTTGGCTTGGCTCCATGCAGAAGACCCATCCTCCTGCTATGGAATTTTTCCAAACTCATGTATAGAAAAAGCATATGAAGAAAAAGAGGAAATCACTCAGGTTGAAACAGTAGCAGTCAAAGGCCATAGCAAAGCGAAGAAAAGCAAAGTCCTTACATGCAGCAGTGATAAAGCTACTCAAATTCATATATCAATGGCCACTTTTTTATGGATTCTGGTATGGCTATCATCTATTATTTCAATTCTTATGGTAGCAAGTGCAGGGCTTTACAAGAATGTGGAAGTTGCTACTGCCAGTATTTGGGAACATAGGGTTCCTCTGGATGAAGAAGCTGGAGTAGTAAAATTAAAATTTTGCAAATCATATCATAAAGTTGCTGGAGGAGATAACATTCTAATGAAGGATTTAGGGTACCCCTCTCAGATGGCCAGGGTGCCCCAGGAGAAGACTAAAGCAATGAAGTGCAGTACAAATGCAGATTATGGAGGAGTCTCTCTCAGTCAACAATACAAGACTCAAGGCCTACTATCAAGCCAACTGAAGTTTTATGGATCACCTGGAACCTGCAAAAATTGTCCAGGTTGTACATAGTCTTTTCTCGTCATTTTTACTTAAGTTTTAGTAGTTTTCTTATCCATTTCATGCTTGTTTCTTGAGGTTTTAGCAAATTTAGCAGTCATTTCATCCACTTTGCAAAGGCACAAATTTTGGAATTTTTTAGAAATTTTTTCAGATTTTTTCAGGCATTTTTTTGGACTTTTTCTAGTATTTTCGCCTTTTTCATGTGTCTTTTTATTGCCCAATTTGAGGAATAAATGGAGGGTCTCTGTGGTTTGATGAAGGATTTTAGGCTCAACATGTAGAAAATTTCATCAGAATTTTTTCAGAATTTTTTTAGAATTTTTTGGCCAATTTTTGGCTTTTTTTTCAGATTTTTCCTTGATTTTTCTCTAAATTGGGCTATTTATAAAATATATATATATATATAAAAAAAAAAAAGCCCCCTAGGGAATTTCCGGGTTCCCAAAAAAAAAAAAAAAAAACAAAACAAAAAAAAAAATCCCCCAGCCCCCCCCTCCCTCCCCCCCCCCCCCTCCCTCCCCCCCCCCCCCCCTCCCTCCCCCCCCCCTCTCCCTCCCCCCCCCCCCCCCCTCCCTCCCCCCCCCCCCTCCCTCCCCCCCCCCCTGCCCGCCCCCCCCGCCCGCCCGCCCGCCCGCCCGCCCGCCGCCCCCCCGCCCGCCCCCCCCCCCCCCCCCCCCGCCCCCCCCCCCCCCCCCCCCCCCGCGCCCCCCCCCCCCCTCATCACACCCCAGCGCCCCCCCTCCCGACCCCGCTCACCACAACCCCCCCCCCCCCTCATCACACCCAAGCGCCCCCCCTCCCGACCCCGCTCACCACAACCCACCCCCCCCTCATCACACCCCAGCGCCCCCCCCTCCCGACCCCGCTCACCACAACCCCCCCCCCCCTCATCACACCCAAGCGCCCCCCCTCCCAACCCCGCTCAACACACCCCAGCCCCCCCCTCCCAACCCCGCTCGACACAACCCAACCCCCCCCTCTTTTATTTATTTTTTTTTTTATTATTATTTTTACTTTTTATTTTATTTCATTATTTATTTTCTTTATTTATCACACCCCAACCCCGCTCAACACACCCCAACCCCCCCCTCCCAACCCCGCTCAACACACCCCAACCCCCCCCCCCCCTCCCAACCCCGCTCGACACACCCCACCCCCCCCCCCCTCTTTTATTTTTTTTATTATTATTTTTATTTTTTATTTTATTTCATTATTTATTTTCTTTATTTATTACACCCCAACCCCCCCCTCCCAACCCTGCTCGACACAACCCAACCCCCCCCCCCCCTCTTTTATTTTTTTTATTATTATTTTTATTTTTTATTTTATTTCATTATTTATTTTCTTTATTTATCACACCCCAACCCCGCTCAACACACCCCAACCCCCCCCTCCCAACCCCGCTCAACACACCCCAGCCCCCCCCCTCCCAACCCCGCTCGACACAACCCAACCCCCCCCCTCTTTTATTTATTTTTTATTATTTTTTATTTTATTTCATTATTTATTTTCTTTATTTATCACACCCCAACCCCGCTCAACACACCCCAACCCCCCCTCCCAACCCCGCTCAACACACCCCAACCCCCCCCCTCCCAACCCCGCTCGACACACCCCAACCCCCCCCCCCCCCCTCTTTTATTTTTCTTATTATTATTTTTATTTTTTATTTTATTTCACTATTTATTTTCTTTATTTATTACACCCCAACCCCCCCCCTCCCAACCCCGCTCGACACAACCCAACCCCCCCCCCCCTCTTTTATTTTTTTTATTATTATTTTTATTTTTTATTTTATTTCATTATTTATTTTCTTTATTTATCACACCCCAACCCCGCTCAACACACCCCAACCCCCCCCTCCCAACCCCGCTCAACACACCCCAGCCCCCCCCCCCCTCCCAACCCCGCTCGACACAACCCAACCCCCCCCCCCCTCTTTTATTTTTATTTTTTATTATTATTATTTTTATTTTTTATTTTATTTCATTATTTATTTTCTTTATTTATCACACCCCAACCCCGCTCAACACACCCCAACCCCCCCTCCCAACCCCGCTCAACACACCCCAACCCCCCCCCTCCCAACCCCGCTCGACACACCCCAACCCCCCCCCCCCTCTTTTGTTTTTTTATTATTATTTTTATTTTTTATTTTATTTCATTATTTATTTTCTTTATTTATTACACCCCAACCCCCCTCAACACACCCCAACCCCCCCTCCCAACCCCGCTCGACACACCCCAACCCCGCTCAACACACCCCAACCCCCCCCCCCCCCTCTTTTTTTTTTTTATTATTTTTTTTATTTTATTTCATTATTTATTTTCTTTATTTATTTTCCTTTTATTTATTTTTTATTATTTAGGCGTTCGAATTTCTTTAATAATTAAAAAAAAAAAAAAATTAGATATCCATTTTTTTATTATTATTTATTTTTTATGGCTTGAAGCTTTTGGCTCTGAATTGTGGCTCGGTTGGCCGTTTTTTACAAAAAGGGAGTCATTTTCATGTTTTTCGGCATCTCTGGACTCCGTTTTTGGCTTTATTTTTCCAAATTCCAACATTTTATCTGAGTTTTGGTCAAAACCCTCACTATTTGAACACAATTATCCCATGTTTTTATTTATCCACATTGTCCAAATGGTCTATTCTCACCTTGTCTTCCCTTATGTTTAATAATATCCCATATGTACCCTCTGTAGCCCTCCGATTTGATCATTTTAGCCTCCTCCCGACCCCTGATTCGGAGCCCTCCCATTTGATCATTTTAGCCTCCTCCCGACCCCTGATTCCTACTCCCAATCCCTCCCTTTACCAATATGCCCAGCCACATCCTTTCCCCTCCCTACCCCATCCATCTTCGCACCCTCAGCCCTCCCTTCCCCTTCCTTTCTACCCTCCCATTGCCCCCCTTTTTTGCTTTTCCATTCCAAAATCCCAATTTTGGTTCTTCTCTGGTGCTTGTTCTCTCCTGCTTTTGGTGGAATTGGTTGCTGCTCAGATGTCCTATTCAAGTTTTTGCGGCTCTTCAAAGTTTTAGCTATAGCTCTCCGGGACGGAGAGCACATTAGGTGGTGGGCAACTGTTGAGCCCATAAAAGTCATGTTGGTCAAAGTCAACTGCAGTCAAAGTCAACGGTCAACGTCAACTGGTCAAAGTCTACAAGGTCAAAGGTCAAAGTCAATAGGTGCAAAGTCAAAGTGCAGGTGTCAAAGTGCACAGGTGGTGCATAAGTAATTGTCCACAAAGGGTAAATCGGAGAAAGTGGGTTGCAGGTTGCAGAGGTATTTTCTCTAATTTCCCTAAGGCTCAAAGTGTGTTTTAAAGTGTTTTGGAAGGTTCAGGTGAACCCCCCCTTATGTGCAAAAGTGAAGAATTAAAAGGAAATGTGAAGGCATGTGAAGCGGCAAAGTGTACGCACAGGTGAAAGTATGGCCCCCATTAAAATTTTTGGTTTTAGACTAAAGTCACTACAGGACAAAACAGTGAGTAGTTGGCTGCCACTTGTGAGAGCAATCTTGGGACATCAAAGTGAGCACCAAGATTCACTTGCAGTTAGGAGCGTACGTGATCGACACACTCAAATGAAGGCAAGGGCCATTCTTGGACCAAGGTTAGAGTAAGCAAGAGAGCATAGGCTAAGTGGAGCAAGAGAGAGAAGTGCAAGAGTCACCAGAGTACGTCGCACAGAAGTGGAAGTGCAAGGTGCATAGAGAGTGACCAAGGATTTTGGTGCAGAGAAGTGCTAAGCTATAGTTCCCCCAAGTATCTCAAGGTCCTTTGGCAGTGTACGCTTGCCGACAACAGGTATTCACTCCTCCCCCTTTGTGGAAGCTTGGTGCAAGGTGTGCACAAGGAGAAGCTTGAAGCAGGTGGAGGTTTGTTGCAGAGGAGGTCGGCAGCAAGAGGACATTGGGATATTGGATATTTTGTAATTGGGCACTCTGCGGGATTGTGCACAGAGGTATTGGTGTATCTTGTATTTCAAACATTGTACTTTTCTTACTGTAATCAAACGGCAGAAACTTCCAAGGTGTATTTTCTCTTTTGGTTCTTTCATTTTCTCCTACAAACCCTCAAACTCCTTCTTGTCAAAGAATCCCCCAACACACGGTCATGATAAGAAATGAAGACTCAATCATACCTAGGAATATGGAGGTAGTAAAGAACACTAAAGTGCAGTGCAATATCACTTTCGAAGAACTAATCAAGGTTAGGCCAGAACTATGGTTCGGTAGCAGTTTGTGGAATTTTGGTGGAACTTCGGATAATTCCGGGGTCGATTTGCACAATTTCGGTGAAAGTTCTACTCTGGGTTCTGATTTTGAGGGAACGTGTATTGTTGGATGAAAGTCTTTGTGAAAAGGTCACTTTAGAGGCCAACTACGAGGAGTGCTAGTTGGGAGTAGGCATGGGGGAACGACTTAACAATATCCGATTACTGGAGAATGTGCACGAGGACGGAACAACACATCAGTAATTAGGTTTAATTGGTTCATATCATTCGGCAGTAACATTTCCTCTTGGCTTAAACAACATGAGTGGTTTGCAATAGCAACAACAACATCATCAGTAGCAACAACAACAACAACAACATCAATAGCAACATCAGCAGTAGCAGCAAGCCATATCACCACGATCGGTACCCGCTGGAGTTACATATACAAAATTTGGAGGATTTCCCGATGACGATCCAGATGCACATGTGAGAACCTTTGAAATTAATTATGCTGTACTCAACTATCCAGCAGATCCGACATATAAGGCTATAGTGTTCCAGTCTGTGCTGGTTAATGAGGCTGCTCGGTGGTTAACTGAATATGACATTAACCATTTCGGTCAATACGATGATGTTAAGGATGCCTTCTTACAACGATTCCGGTTGAAGAAAAATGCGACGGAGATCTTTGAATATCTGCCAAACAATAGACAAAAACCACACCAGAATGTATAGGAGTATGCAGCTTTATTTCGTACTCATCTATAGCAACTGCCGTCGACGCATGCTAACCTACCGGATGATGTGATTACCCAGTGGTTTATTAATGGATTAAACCCTCAACTCAAGCAAGTAATGATCATACAATGTGTGGGTGGTATGACTTTGGATGAGATCATAGCCATGGCATTACAGTTGGAACATAAAGTGGGCGAGTTTGCTGAAGATTTGGTCTGGCTGAAGGCAACTAAGGGTACGAGCAAGGATCCATTGAAACAAGTGTATTGTACAAAATGTAAGAACCTGAGACACACTGCTTCTGCTTCTGCACTAAATCAAATGTACTACGCTATTTGTAATACGGTGAGTCACTCCACAGAAATGTGTCCATATAATGCTAAAGCGCAGACCAGGCCCATTATAAATGCTATCATACAGGAGCAGGGACAACAGGCTACCCACTATGTACCACCGCATTTGAGGAATACTTCCTACCAAAGTTATAAAACCTACAGGGGATCGTAAACAAATAACTTTGGCCAGACCCGGTGGCACTCAGATCAATCGGGTGAAGGCATATCTCTTCCACCACCAAGATGCCATTTCTATAGTGAGATTGGACATATCCGTAGATATTGCAAAGAGGCGTCCGAGTATGATAAACAAAGGAAAGAACGACAACATCCAATGGCAAACATGGTATATATTTCAGCAGTAGATACTCAAGCGATAGTAATTCAAACACGGTTCGACAAAAAATTACAACCAACTGTTGAGATTTTTGAGCCTGCATTCGAGAAAAACAAAGAGTTTTTACCAAAGCTAGTATGTGGGTCAGTCAAGAACCAACAATTTTTCCCGATCCAATACCTGTGGTCCAGCAGACAGCACCGAATCTACCATCGGAAGAATCAAGTCTGGTGAAAGTGCCGCCGAAGAGTCCACCGAATTCGGTAATGGGTACGTCAAATTTTGATTCTGTGTGGAATATTCTATTGCAAGCCTCTATTACAATACCATTGGGGCAACTGTTAGCCTTGGTTCCGGGTGTACGACAACAATTCTAGCAACAAATTTGTCCAGGATCTTCGTGTACACTGGCTACGGTGATTATCAGCCCAGAAATTGATTCTACAGTGGAACATGATTTTCCTTTAATCACGGTATGGTATAAAAACCACAAAATCACTCAAGTGTTAATTGATGGAGGCTCCGGTGTGAATATTGCGACTGTCGCCCTTTGTAAACGGTTAGGATGGACTCAGATTGCACTTGTTCAATTTTTTGTGAGGATGGCAGATTAGTCTAGGGTCCATCCAGTGGGCTTGGTATGTGACATACCCATTACTCTTCAGGGAGCAGTGTTCAAAATGACTTTTGTGGTCCTAGAATTACGTGACTCAAGTCTGGATTATAATTTGTTGTTCGGGAGGCCTTGGCTGAAACAAGCCAAAGTGTGACTGATTCGGTCCAAGAAGATTATCAAGAGCTCCTACTGGCACCTTCGTATTATGATACTCTTATGATCTTTCTCACGAGTCATAGCTCCCCGACCAATACTACTTCTGCTCGCCATAAATTGGCGATGTATAGTTGACGGTTTTGGATGCTTGTAGGGCAGATGTACTACATGGACTCATCTGGTGCACTCTTACGTTGTATCCCTACCCATGAAATTCCTTCGGTTATTGACATGGCCCATTCTACTCCTTCCGGTGGTCATTTTTTGATCGATCTTACTTATCAAAAAATTCTACACAATGGTTTATGGTGGCCCACTATGCAGAGTGATATCACTACTTATGTCAAAAAGTGTGATGCGTGCCAATGATCACGACAGCCTTTACAACAACATCATTTTCCACTACAGTTTGTCTCTCCCCTTGAACCTTTTCAAAACTAGGGCTTGGATTTCATTGGTCCCATTACACCTCCTGTTACAGTTACTAATCATCGATATATACTTACTTGTATGGATTACGCTACTCGGTGGGCTGAAGCTTGGGCTTTATGGTCCGCAACTGCGTCAATGGTGGTCAAATGTATGATGATTGATGTTTTCCCTTGGTTCGGTCTTCCCTTAGAAATTGTTTCGGATCAGGGCACACATTTTGTTAATTCCTTAATGCAAACACTTACCTGAACCCTGAAGATTGTTCATAAATTTAGCTCCCTGTATTACCCTCACGCCAATGGACTTGCTGAAAGTACCAATAAAACCCTGCTTAACATGCTCAAGAAACTAGTTTTGGAATGTCTGGAGCATTGGGATCAATTTCTTCCTTCGGTCCTCTAGGCCTACCATAATACTTACAAAGTGGCTACAGGAAATACACCTATCAAAAATCACATATGGGTTGGAGGCCATTGCACCCATGGAAGTGGTGGTACCTAGCCGCAGGGTGGCACTATATCATAAGCTCTTGCCGGATGAATCCTTTCCTTTCCGGTTGGATGTGTTGCGGTCCTTGGACGAACAACGCTTGGAAAGTTTTCTAATGCTGCAAGAAGTGCAACTGGGCCAATCCAAGACACATGATCAATTTCTCCGCACTCTTGTTTTTACCAAAGGCCAATTAGTTCTATTCTATAATGCTAAGTCTAATCGTTCAGGGGGCAAGTTCAAACTTGAGTGGTTTGGTCCTTACCGTATTGAAGATCAGGTTGGACCCGCTACGTTCTGGTTATCCACTTTAACTGGTACTCTTCTACCTAAATCCATAAATGGATCAAAGCTTTGTCCCTATTATCCCATGCCTTCTTTATCTTGATGATTTATTGGTATTTTTATTCTCCACCCGGTTTATGTCAGTGTTTTGGCCTGACGTCTCTTTCCAGTCTGCGTGTTGTTGGTGTTTCCTGCCAATCTATACTTTGCTCACAACTTGAAGTGTGTTTGTCAAATTAAGCCCAAAATACAACCATTGGATGCATTACACATATCCGGATACACACCTCTAGTGAGAAAGGGTGATGTGAGAGGTAGTTAGACCTAATTTGCATACTATCTCTTAATCATCTATTTTTTATTCTTAAGGTGTGTATGTTAAGGTTCATCTGTTGGAAGATCCTATAAACTTGTGATATATTGTTATTATGGCCAACTCCCACTTCCAACAGATACACGATATTGATCCCTTCTTGCCATATATGATACTTTGGGAAGTATTGATCATACACGATACCAGATGGTTGCCATACTCAACCCAATCATACATGATACCTAGGTATCATGATACATGTTGAAGATTCAATTACTAATTATGCATAATGACATGAAGATAAAGGAGAGTAGAAACAAAGCATTCAGAAGAAAAATCAAAGCCTTAGTGAAGGGACAAATTCACGACTGTAATATATAGTAGAAACTTCTAGAATTAGAATGTATATAAGAGAGAGCATAGAGCCGGAATGTAGAGAGCGTGTAGAAAAGTAGAAGAGAAGTGCGCATGTGAGACATAGAATAGAAGTGAGATATAGAAGACGCCATATATTGCGTATGTAGAGATGAATGATTAAACCTGAGCAGTCGGGTGTTCATCTGAGAGAGATGGTAAGGAATAACTACTCAGAGTAGGAGAGTTTTCCATAGCTGAGAGCAAAGTGAGGCCAAGCTATTTTTCTATAAATCATCTCTAATAGAAAACACATGTTCATGTGGAAGTTGAGCGCATTCTTCGTATGTGAAGAAATCTGAGAGATTTCATGTTACGGTGAAAAGTTAGTTAACAGTTAAAGTTTTTCTTAGTAAAGGTTTTCCGGTACTTCTATGAACTAGATCTTGAAGTACAGTGTAAAGTTTTGTATGAGATATAGCTTATCTTGTAGCTACAAGTCTCAACTATAAACTGATCAAAGATTCTGGTGAAATGGATATGTACACATAGTACAAAGTCTGACTAGAGAGAGGCATCCAGAACTGATGAAGTTTTTTCTTAAACTTCAGATAGAGTTCATTTAATGAAGGAAGTTCACGCATCACTTCCTTACTTCATGTATACACACTTGAAGTAACTACAAACAAAATTGTAGTTGATTTCGGTAGTATTCCGATATAATTACGGTGGAATTCCAGTGATAGTCCAGTGAAGTTTCGGTGAAATTTTGGTGAGTTCAAAACACAGTTTTGATAAAATTAAGTGACGCAAAGATTGTTTAACTCTAATCAAACACAATAGTGTAAAGCCTGAAGTAAATCAGTTCAGAATTGAAGCTTGAAGAAAACGAGAAGTTTTTCTATGAAGTGAATTTCGGTGTTCACTAAATACAGTTATAAAATTTTCAGTTTCAGAAAGTTTGCTAAGCTACTGATGATTATAGAGGTGTTCTAACATCACTCTAGCTTAGTTTCTGTGGTGTAAGCGAATTCCGCGATAAGCGCTGCACCAACAATGGTATCAGAGCAAGTAAGATCCAAGAAGTGATATCAGAGTAGGTTAATCAACAGTGATATCAGAGTGGTAAGATCCACAAGTGGTACTAGAACAGAAAAGGTTCTGAAGAGCAGAAAAGATTTCTCAGAAGAAGAAACAGAAAGAGAATTTGAAGAATTCTCATAAAGAAAGTTGAAAGCTGAGGTGATCAATAGCAAATGGTGTCAAGAAATGTTCCGGAGTCATTCTCAAGGTAAAGGTCTACAAAAGGTAAAATCCTTTTAACATTACACTCACCGGAAGTAACAGAAACAAGAAGATCATGGCAGATCATGTCTCAATTGATAAATTGGATAGAGATAATTATCCCGCATGGGTAATGCGCATGGAAGCTTTACTTATGAGTAAAGACTTAATGAAATATGTGACTGGAGAAGAAAAGAAGCCGAATTTTGAAGATGATAGTCAACCGAAGAAAGAAGAACTAGAAGCCTTGAAGTTGTGGTAGAAGAAAGATGCAACGGCAAGAGCTTATGTTTACAATACCATTACAGATCATCTATTGCCGCACATTAGAGGTCTGGAGAAAGCAGAAGATATATGTAGAGCATTGGAAGATCACTTCCAAAATACTACGAAAGCTAGAAAGGCTAGCTTATGGTCAGAGCTCACAACATTCAAGAAAAAGCAAAGTCAAAACATTAGTGATTATGTCACTAAGATGAAGGACTTGGCAGATAGTCTTGGATTGATTGGTGAAGATATCGAAGACCACAGGTTAATAGCGCAAGTGCTTACAGGTTTGAGAGGAGATGAAAGGTGGAAACCTTTTGTACTCTCAACTGAACTGTCTTTAAATCATTTTGTACCAGATTTAAATCAGTTGCTTGGACTAATGCTAACGTTTGAGCACGATTTGAAGATAGATGGAGAAAAAGGAAAAAGTTCGGCTATGTACGTAAAGAATAAGAAGAAAGGTGATAAAGGTAAAGAAAAAGATGATGAAGAAGTGACTGCTCAAGCAAATTATGCAAATGGACGACGTAACATCAGGAAAAGAGGTAAAGGAAGAGGTAATCAGACTAATAACAAGAAAGCTTGTTGGATCTGTGGATTAAGCAATCACTTGGCTCATGATTGCTGGCATAATTCACAAGGATCAAGTCAGAATCAGAACTATAACAGCAGAGGCAGAAACGGAAGATATCAAAGAGGAAGAGAAAGCCAAAGAGGCGGATATGGTAGAGGTGGAGCAAGAAGTTGGGGACAGAATCAATCTCACAACACTACCTACTACAACTATGTGAATGATACGCAGAATGATGATCATACGACATTGATGATGAACTCGATAAGTATGTCAAAGAATGAAGACCTCAAGGTATTCTATATTGACTCTGGTTGTTCAAATCATTTGTCAAGAAATATAGAATTGTTATCAGAATTAGAAGGAGGTATTTTAAATCATACAGTACAGACAGGTGATAACACAAAACATAATGTAAGGTCAATTGGAAAGGTAAAATGTAAGAATGGAGCTGATCTACTAACAAATGTTTTGTATGTTCCAACAATTCCGAAGAATCTGATCAGTGTGGGTCAGATAGGAGAAAAAGGTTTTCAAGTCAGGTTTACAAATGAATGAGTTTTTGTCAAACATCCAGAGAATGGATACAAATAGATTGTTCATGGTAAAAAGGAAGGTAGACTTTTTACTCTGAAAGTACAAGGGAATGTTGGTCAAGCCTTAATCACACAAGGTGATGAGGTATATACAGAACTAGACCTCTGGCATAAGAGGCTAGGACATTTTAATGAAAAGGGAATCAAAGCTATGATAGAAAAACAATCCGTGAGAGGATTACCAAATATGAAAAATCAACATATGATTCATAAATGTGAAGCCTGTCAAACGGGAAAAGCCCACAGGTTACCATTTCAGAAAAATGGTTACAAACATGATGGTGTACTAGAGCTCATACATACAGATGTATGGGGACCAACGAAAGAAGGATCTATCAGTGGATCGAGGTATTATGTTATGTTCATTGATGATGCAACAAGATGGATAACTCTTTATGTTTTGAAAAAGAAATCAGAGGTGTTTGGAGCTTTCAGGCGTTTTCATGCATATGCTGAAAGACTTACAGGATAGAAACTCAAAAGATTAAGGTCTGATGGTGGAGGAGAATATTTTTCTTGAGAGTTCAATGATTATCTGTGGAATGCAGGAATCAAAAGAGAAATAACTTGCAGGTATACACCGCAACAAAATGGAGTAGCAGAGAGAAGAAACCAAACTCTAGTTGAGTTTGCACGAGCAATGCTAAAGGAGAAGAACTGTCCAAATTATCTTTGGGCTGAGGCTGTAAATACAGCAACATACCTGGTAAACAGATTACCATGTATCGCTTTAAATGGGATGACTCCTTATGAAGCTTGGTGGGGCAAGAAACCAACACTTGATCATTGCAAAGTGTTTGGATCAGTTGCATATGCTTATGTGCCATCACAGTTGAGACATAAGCTTGAACCAAAAGCTGAAAAATATGTGTTCATTGGATATGGTGAAAAGCAGATGGGTTACAGGTTATGGAGTCCTCTAACAAAACAGTTTACTGTTTCCAGAGATGTGACATTTGATGAAGGAAAAAGCTGGTATACAGATAAAGAACATAGCGTTGAAACACTTGAAGAAGAGATAAGAAGAAATGAAAAAGGTAAATCACAAATGCAGGTGAATGGAGATGAAGATCATATGCAGGCAAGTACGTCTAGGATTAGATCAGGTATGAGAAATGAAGATGGATCAAGATCTGATGAAGATGTGTATTTAGATACACATGAAGAGTTTGAACCAAGAAGGTCAAACAGAGTAAGAAAACAACCAACAAGGTATTCCTATGATACTTCGTATTTGAATCAAAAAAACTATGCTTACTTAGTAAAAGAAGATGAAGAACCTCAAAATTACGGTGAAGCAAAAGGTAAGAAACAATGGGAAGAAGCAATGAAGGAGGAGTTCAATGCGCTGGAAGAGAACAAGACTTGGGAACTTGTTCCAAAACCAAATGGTAAGAAAGTGATCGGAAACAAATGGGTTTACAAAGTCAAGAAGCTTGCAGATGGAAGGATAGCCTGATACAAAGCTAGACTGGTTGTCAAAGGCTATGCTCAGACATATGGCATAGATGATGATGAGACGTTTAGTCCGGTGGCAAAGATGTCAACCATAAGGACATTGATTGCTATAGCAGCATCAAAAGGATGGAAGCTAAGTCAGCTAGATATCAAGAATGCATTTCTGAATGGATATATATCAGACGAGGTTTACATGGAACAACCGGAAGGGTTCGTAAGTTCTAGTTACCCAAATTATGTTTGTAGATTAAGAAGAGCTCTCTATGGATTGAAGAAAGCTCCAAGAGCTTGGAATTACAGACTTGTGAAGTATCTTAATGACCTTGGATATCAAAGTTCGAAGGCAGATGCAAGTCTACTAATCAAGAAAACAGATGAAGGTATGATCTACATTTGTATTTATGTAGACGACATAATAATCACAGGAACCTCAGATGAAGGAATCAAAGAGGTAAAGAGACTGCTTGAAAAAGAGTTCAAGATCAGTGATCTAGGAAAGTTATCATACTTTCTTGGAATGGAAGTTACATATACAGATCATGGTATATATGTTTCACAAGAAAGGTATCTCCTAAACTTACTAAAGAAGTTTAATATGGAGAATTGCAGAGAAGCTTCAACACCGCTTGAAGTAAATCATAAACTCAGTAAATATAGTGGTGCAGAGTTTAAAGATATGAGGAAGTATCAATCGTTAGTGGGAAGCCTAATTTATGCTACGCTAACAAGACCGGATCTCAGTTATGTGATATACCTAGGAGATAAGCTTGTAAGCTAGTGTTCAAAGAAGCAACACACAGTAGCTTTATCGTCAACAGAAGCAGAATATAAAGGACTTGTGGAAGCAACTAAAGAAGTGATATGGATGCAGACCTTGTTCAAAAACATGGGTATTAACCAAGGTATATCTATCATACATGGAGACAATATGAGCTCGTTGTATCTTGCAGCAAATCCAGTATTTCATGCAAGAACAAAACACATAGAGATTCAGTATCATTTCCTGAGAGAAAAGGTAATGGAGAAGGAGATTGAATTCGTATTCACTCCTACCAAAGATCAGATTGCAGATATTCTGACAAAGAGCTTAGATGGAGTAAAGACAAGCAGATTCAAAGAAATGGCAGGTATAAAAGAAAAGAAGGATATATGAAGACCGAAAGATGCAAATTAGTGATTGAGGGGGAGCTGTTGAAGATTCACTCACTAATTATGCATAATGACATGAAGATAAAGGAGAGCAGAAACAAAGCATTCAGAAGAAAAATCAAAGCCTTAGTGAAGGGACAAATTCACGACTGTAATATACAGTAGAAACTTCTAGAATTAGAGTCTGTTGAAACCGAATCAAAATGTATATAAGAGAGATCATAGAACCGGAATGTAGAGAGCATGTAGAAAAGTAGAAGAGAAGTGTGCATGTGAGACAGAGAATAGAAGTGAGATATAGAAGGCGCCATAGATTGCGTATGTAGAGATGAATGATTAAACCTGAGCAGTCATGTGTTCATCTGAGAGAGATGGTAAGGAATAACTACTCAGAGTAGGAGAGTTTTCCATAGTTGAGAGCAAAGTGAGGCCAAGCTATTTTTGTACACATCTTCTCTAATAGAAAACACATGTTCATGTGGAAGTTGAGCGCATTCTTTGTATTGAAGAAATCTGAGAGATTTCATGTTACGGTGAAAAGTTAGTTAACAGTTAAAGTTTTTCTTAGTAAAGGTTTTCCGGTACTTCTATGAACTAGATCTTGAAGTACAATGTAAAGTTTTGTATGAGATATAGCTTATCTTGTAGCTATAAGTCTCAACTATAAACTGATCAAAGATTTTGGTGAAATGGATATGTACAAACACTACAAAGTCTGACTGGAAAGAGGCATCCAGAACTGATGAAGTTTTTTCTTAAACTTCAGACAGAGTTCATTCAGTGAAGGAAGTTCACGCATCACTTCCTTACTTCATGTATACACACTTGAAGTAACTACAAACAAAACTGTAGTTGACTCCGGTAGTATTCCAGTATAATTACGGTGGAATTCCAGTGATAGTCCAGTGAAGTTCCAATGAAATTTTGGTGAGTTCAAAACACAGTTTTGATAAAATTAAGTGACACAAAGATTGTTTAACTGTAAACAAACACAATAGTGTAAAGTCTGAAGTAAATCAGTTCAGAATTGAAGCTTGAAGAAAACGAGAAGTTTTTCTCTGAAGTGAATTTCGGTGTTCACTAAATATAGTTATAAAATTTTCAGTTTCAGAAAGTTTGCTAAGCTACTGATGATTATAGAGGTGTTCTAACATCACTCTAGCTTAGTTTCTGTGGTGTAAGCGAATTCCGCGATAAGCGGTGCACCAATAATACATGGGGAGTATAAGGTAACAATGATACACGATACGTGGCAAGTATCGCAACACACAAGAACTCTAGTATCGTGATACCAAAAACTCAAGCGATCATGATACTTGGACTTTGTGATGTCCAAATGTAAAAATTCTTGTAATTATGTGCACCTTGTGCCCTTCTTGTCACCCGTATGTGTCTGTGGAAGAAAATTCTATATGCAATCTCATGATACTACACTCACGATACTTATCAAGTATCTTCTCATGCCTCGTGAGGGGTCAATCAAATTTTTAATTCACTAAGAATGTAAAGCTCACCTTCAAGAGTATTTCCTCAAAGTTTCAGCTATGAACTCTCTCTCTAGGCTCCAAATTCTATGTGATGCTTGCTCCGTACACTTGCACATAGAAAATGACCAAATGTAGTGATTTTTTGGATTTTAGTCTCTCCTTGTGACCAAAAACTCAATGAAAAATTGAAAGAAAAATTTTGTTTTGGATGGTGAATTTTAGGAAATGAAGAAAACTACTTTTCTTCTATCCTTTCTTTCCTACTTCCTATCCTAACTCCTCCACTCTCACACCTAAACCTAAAAATTTTTCACACACAAGACAAGTGTATGGAGTAACAAATGCAAGAAACATTTTGACTTTCCAATCAACTAAAATCACTCCTTCACACTCCCTACCTTCACAGCAAAGCTTTAACCATCATGTAGGCACCTTGATCAGACTTGTCCCTAGCAATGGCACCAAAAACATGTGTGCCTAAGCTCAGGATGTCTTAGAGACATGTGAGGAAGGAGACTATACCTCAATCATCAATAAGTGCATGTAGTGGTGGATTAATACATGCATTAAATTATCAATCCATGGACATAGACCATTACAATTGTATGAGGACATATGTCCTAGTGATGGTTAATGGAGTGAATGTGCAAAAATAGAGAGAATAGATAGGATTTCAAGTGTAACAATAAGCTATGAGGCTCACCTACACTAACTTATATATGAATATCAAATTACAATGTGTGTATATGATACAAACTGACAATATCTGTATCAAGGCAAAAATAGGAACTAAATACAAGAAATTGTGTGCCTAAGAGGTATGGAGTGTGTGTGTGAATATGGAGAATAAGAATAGTTTAGATCTGTTGTACAAGAAACCCAAATTCTGATTAACCTAAATCAGAAATGAGTGACCTAGCAAGTAAGAACAGAAATAGGCGTGCTACTCACAGTAAATCAACAACTGATGTTGATGGTAAGCTGGCACTATCTCCTCCACATAATCACCAAGGTGTAGACCACAACTCCTCCAAGGGTGTGATAACTCCACCTCCAAGATGGCCTCCAAGATCTCCTCCTAGCTTGAGAAGATTGATCACCTCCTCCAAGTGTGTGAGACTCCTCCTTGATCTCCTTGAGAGGATTGCTTGAGTGATACTAAAGAATAAGCGCATGGCCTTCATATATATTATGTGCTCCCTTCAAAAGCATAACTAAAATCACTTCGATAAAACTAAATCAAAATCATGATCGCTGTCAAAGTTTGTAAAGCACTATGATGTTTTTTTAATTAAAATAAATCAACTCAAAAAGCTCCATCGATGTCGGCATATTTTTTTGTGTTTTAGCTTTTCACAAAAAACACCACAACACTCGACGTTGCAACCCACTGGAATCCAACCTAGGTCACATGTGTGGTAGCAGTCCATTCTATCCATGCTGCCGACATGAGTTTCTTGTGCTACATTGTCTAAAAAAAATTTACGTAGGCTATTGTGCCCATCTTGGACTTGAAGAGAAAGCTTCTAATGAAGCTATTGTTGGATGAAGCTATTGTTGGAACATACTAACATTGAATCCAACAATCCCCCCTTCAATGTCACAATGGTACAAGGTTCAATAACCTACAAAACTTCCTGTGTCTGCAAATATCTCTTAACTGATTTCCACTGAATCTTGAACCGATTGTGTATGAACTTGTATACTTGAGAAACTACAAACTGAATGTCCGATCGTGTATTACATAGATATATCAAGCAAACAATTGCTTGAATATATAGTGTGGTATCAAATGGTTCTAAATGTGCCCCCAACTGTAGTAACACATTAACATCCATAGGTGTCTGCATAGGCTTAGAATCTATCATCTTACTTCTTTCTAATAATTTCTCAATGTATTTTTGGTGTGTCATGTAGATACAATCATCTCTATATTTGTACTCAATCGTGGGACTTGTGATAATCACATCACTTTGTAGTGCATCTTGAACACTAGCTCGTTCATTCTCAACTGAAGTAAGTGCTAAAATATTATGAATCTCAAAATGTTTTGCATAATTTACCTGGTCTTCTTGTTGTATCTTGATTTGACTTCTAGTTCTTCCAGTGTACTCCTTTATACCATCGTCCTTCTAGGTTTGATATAACCACTTTGGTGTATCCTTGAAAAGTGGTGGTATCATTTCTGGTTCTTCTATATCTCTTTCTTATGGAACTCTAGAACCTTCTCCAACTTCAAAAGCTAGAATTTCAAGAGGTACTGATGATGGACTAGGTACTAGTGTAGCTAATGAAATTCTCTCTTCACCTGTATTTCTTAGGGTTTGAGAAGGCTCATCACCTCCCTTGTATGACTGAAAGTAAGAATCCAAGTTCTTTCTGAAAAATGCATAGTCATATGCCTTTATGAAATGTGGAATTTCTTCCTTCTTATCATAAATCTAACTTTTTACAATATATGCATTGCATGAGAGTAGGATATCACCTATTTTGGAACATAGAATCTATATCCTTTGCTTTTCGTTGCATAACCAATAAAGACCGCTTTAATGACTTTTACATCAAGCTTACCATGTGTTGACACCCAGGGTCAAAGACAAAGCATGGAAGTGCATCAAGGAAGTGGACACACAAGAAGAAGGAGCAAGTAGGTAGCTCCAAGAAGCACATGTTAATTTTTTCGAAGAAATTCCTATAAATATAGTGATTTTTATCACTAAAAACCATTGTAAATACCATTTTCCATTTTTGCAACTCCATTTTGTTCAAGCGGAGGAGTCCTCGAGCTTGAGGAGTATTAGAACTATCATCTTGCCAATTTTCATAATTTTTAGACTTTGTCTAAGCCCCCAAATAAGCCCTCCTATTTTTTAACTAGGCCGGGCACTAGGTCTGGACAGGGCCAAAACCACTCAAAAAATTATAAAAAGGGTTGGAGAGCTCATTTTTGAGGTTAGCTTGTTGTAGATTTGAGCTTTGTAAGAGATTTCTTTTGTTATCGAAGATCTTCCATTGTCCCACTCTTTGCTCTTAGTGTGTGTGTGTGTATGTGTGTGCATGCTTGTGTGCTTTCACTCACGCACTTGTGCCATCACTTGCTCATGGTCTTCATACCAATCCTCACGTTTCCGCAGATTGACATTTATAAGGTGAAGCTCCTCACATTGGTACTTGCCATTGTGCTAGCGTGACACCAAATTTGGCACCGTTGCTGGGGAGAGAGCTTGGAGAACGAGCGTGTGACAGTAAGATGTAGAGTAGCGACGTTGGAAGGTAAAACAAAAAACCATCATTTTTAGTTCAGTTTCTGATTTGTTCTCCACCTTCATCTTTGTCTTCATCACCATCTCCACCCACCTTCATTTTCTCAAATTTTTCCATCTTTTTGTGTACATTTACCTCGTTTTTCACTTGTGGTTGTGAGAAAGAACCTTAGAGAGGATGCATAACTGAAACGCTGAAGAAATGCACCTCAATATACCCAAAAATTGAGTGAACTGCCCCAGACGTGACACGACCTGTGCCAAGTGTCGTGAGTGTGGTATCATGGGTTTGAAGATATATTTTGCATCTACAGGCACATAGGAGTGACAAGGAGGACACAAGGTACTCATATTTGCAAAAATTTGTGAATTTGGACTCCAAAAAATCTAAGTGTCGTGACCGGTTGAGTTCAAGTATTGTGATACTTGAATTCCCGTGTGTCACGATATTTGGTAGATATCGTGCGTTGCCGATATCCAGATGTCACCGACATCTAAATGTCGTGTGTTCAAGTGTCGTGATATCTATGACCTTCAATTGTCGCGATATCTGTGACCTTCAAGTGTCACGATATTCCTCAGGTGTCGAGTATCGTGGACATCAAGTGTCGTGACATCTGCTAAGTGTCGTGTGTCGTGACCGCTCAGGTGTCGAGTGTCGTGGACATCAAGTGTTGCGACATCTACCAAGTGTCGTGTGTCATGACCGTCAGGTGTCGAGTGTCGTGGACATCAAGTGTCGTGACATCTCAACAAGTATCATGTGTCGCTGGACATCAAGTGTCACAATATTTGACAAGTGTCGTGACACCTACTAGATATCGAATGTTGTGACCATTTAGCTTTCAAGTGTCACGATATCCCTCGGGTGTTGTGTGTTGTGACTTCCCAAATATCATGTGTCATGGAATTCCAAGTATCGTGTATCGACTGCTTCCAAGTATCACCGATACTTACTAAGTGTCATGTGTCGCCTGTTTTGAAGCAATCCTAGAGAGGTCTTGATTCCTTGTTTTTAACCCTAGAACCCTGAACTGGCATAACTTTCTCATACAAAATCTGTTTGCAGTGATTTTGGGTTTACGATAAAATTAATACGTGGATTATTAGATATAGTATTTTGAATTTGACCCTCAGGGGGGACTAGGAAACCAAGGGGACTCCAAGGGATTTTGAGCAATACAAAGGAAAATTTTGGACTTGTAGAAAAAGCTTATGAACCTAAGATCTGGCAGACACTTAGGCAAGGATAGGCAAATCATTAGATCATCTGAGGCTAGTATCAACCATACAGCTAAGTCTTGGGCACAACAACTAAGTGGTTATCCCTATGTGCTAAGTTCCGACACAAGTGACTCATAAATGTCCTTCAACATGGAGAGACCCACACGTAGCTCAGGTACTTCCTATTTACAGACACCAAAAGGTCCCTATAAGACACAATTGGAATATATCAGGACCAACCAATTAGGTGCTCGCATCTATGAGGATGGCCTGAGGTGATCAGTGGTCCAACTCAAAAATCTAGATTAACCCTTTGGACTGGAACACCTAGTGGTCAAGTTCAAACAGGGTTCATACATTGATAAGGAAGGAACCATGTATGTGGTAACCAACCTCCCAGATAGGACAGATGAGTTTGGAAATATCATTCGTGAGAATGAGATAGGATACCTAGAGCAAGGGAACCTAGGAGGAGAACCCAAGCATCCTAGAGGTAAGTCAGTCTTGACTAGAGTAATCACTCCTGATTGGATTCCTCAAGATAACAAAAGCATAGAACTATTCTTGAATAGAGAAACAAACAAAGCCTTTTGGAGATTCAGGCCAGATCGACCCAGCCCAGCAAGTCACCATCTATGAATTCAAGGATCTGGAGACACCAAGGAAAGTTGTCTATCTAGATCACACATTTGAGAAAATGTTCTTGTTAACAGAGCAAGATAGACATGCATACACTTGGTAGGGTGAATCAATTTTACCTCCATCAAGATCTAGTGTTTCCCATGGTATCCAAGGAGCAGGATCATCCAAGGCTCGCAGAAACATATCACGACATGAAGGTGAAAGACTTGAAAGGGAGAGACATAGAGTCCATAGGCATCAAAGAGATGAACATGATTTCCATTGCCTAGACCTCGAGAGCACCCAAGAACCCTTAGGCCTTCTCAAGTAGTCAAGGTGATGAAGAACTATTTTGATGGGTCAGGATATCCTTATGATCATGTGGTTGAGTTCAGACAAGTGTTAAGAGCTGAGCAGGTTGAGGACTTGTTCACTCAGTTTGAGGCATTTGGTTTGACGCTTAAGGGTACTACCTTAGCTTGCTTTCAGCCCCTAAATAGTTGCAACTATCGAGACATAGGCCAACTGCTAGAAGCATTCATTGTAGAATTTTCCAAGAGTGGTATCAGGCATAACACATCCTCCTTGATCCACAGCTTTAAGCAGACACCCCAAGAAATAGTGCGACTTGCAAGAAGATGGTTCAGACAGTACTTAGAAAGATGTCCTATTCGAGAGTTACCCACACCAGCCAAACAAGTGGCTTTGTATCTAGATGGCTTGCTAAGCACCAAGTGGAGGTCATATGTGTACCCGAAAGAGCCTAGATCCATACAAGAGTGTGTGCGCATGTGCATTGACATAGAGGAGAACTTGGGTGAGGAGTTAGAATTGTCCAAACTCTATAAGGATTCTAAGAGTTCTACTAGTCATACCTCCAGAACCTCCACTGAGATAGATTGTCCATACAATAGGTAGGCGGTCAGGCAAAATTATCAGCAACCTTACCAGCAAGCTAGGTTTCAGAACCAATACCAACAGCCATGTTATAGGCCACAACAACAATATCCGGCACGATATAGGCCACAACGTGTACTAGGAAACCAACCACCAGCTCTTGTCAATGTGATTCCAGTTAAGTATACGATGGTGGAGGAGAAACCTAATAGAGAATTGGTGCCACTAACCCCGTTGGTCACACAAAATGACTCTCATGCTCATAGTTTCGACTACTCCCATGAAGGTAGTCCACAAGCTTATTACACAGTCACCCAAGCATAGTGAGGCTTATTCTTATCAATACGAGACACCACCTATGGAACAAAACTGGGAGCCAGAATACTCCAATATCATGTACACAAATCCTAACCCTAGGCCCCAATTGAGACAGATAAGACCACAAGCCCCTAGAGGACCATGTTTTAGATGTCAGCGTGACCATTTCATTCCTGAATGTCCCCACCAACCAGCTCTAGGGCAAGGACAAAACATCACAATACAAGGCTTTTGTCCTGAGTGTGGAAAAGAACATCTTCCAAGAGAGTGTCCTAGGAATCCCTCTAGTGCGCCCAAGGTTACACCCATCAATGTGGTAGGCTTAGTGGTGGATTCAAGTGCAAGTAGTAGTAATGTGGCTCCGGTACAGGCAGTTACTAGGTCACAAGCATTAAAACAAGATAAACCAGTGCAGCAATCAGATTCAAATGAATCAAGAGAGCCTAGTAAGAGGAAAACAAGAACATGGAAGGATACCAGGGAGAAAGCTAATCGCAAGTGGAATAAAAAGCTATCTGAACTAGAAGAAAGCCTGAAGGACGCAAAAACAAAAATAGAAGACATTGCATCTCAAAGCCCCTTGCAGGTCAAAGCTCCATCCACTCCACCTCATCCCACCCCACCACCCACTATAAATAAATAGAACCAGGGTTTGTTCTTGCAGATCCAACCCGAAAAGGCTTGGATATGATGTTCAAGGCCTACCAGGCTCGACTTCAAGAAGGGCCAACAACTGCAAACCTAGACAAGATTACCCTAGATCAAATTTAGAGATTGAATGAACAAAAATGTGCATGAAAATGGTAGAGTTGGCTCAAGCTATGCTTGAGACCAATCAGACAAACTCTGTCAAGCCAGATTTGCATTTCTAGGGCTTACTAGAAAGATTAGAGCAATTGGTAAACAAGCCCCAAGTTTCTTTACCTCCACAGGCTAAACCGATTGTTGAAAGAGAGATTTCACCACAAATGAAAATTTATGTTCGTAATTCCATTGATAAGGGAGCACCTCTTTCAATTCAAAAGTACTCTCAAGAGTTCTTGCGGGAAATACACAAAGAAAAATTGGCCAAGGAGAAGGGTAATCCCCCTCCTATTGCTGAAATGGATGATCTTCACAATCAATTTCCCCAAGACATTCCATCTATCTATGGAGACCAAACATAGCAACAAGAAGATGAAAGACTAGATTTTGAATCTAATTCTTTACAAGAGTTGCCACAATTCATAGGCCCATGGGAATCTAAATCACTCTAGGTTAGAGAACCCACAATATTGGTAAGAAATGAAGACTGAGTGGTTCCAAGGAACACTAATGTCATGAAAAACACTAAGGTTCAATGTCATCTCACTGTAGAAGAGCTGCTCAAGGCAAAACCTGGGCTATGGAATCATGTGAAGGATCAGGTTCCAGAACTTGATTCCAATATGCCAGAAGCAAGCTCTAAGCAAAAAGTTCCAGAGATACCTCTCGATAAAATATGGGACATGAGTGAAGCTGAAGCAGGTAATACTTATCTTCCCATCACCTACCAAGGTTACACAACCAAAGCAATCATAGATTCAGGTGCTGGTGTTGCTATTGCAACCACCTCCTTGTGGAAGTGATGGGGCAAACCCACCTTAAGACCAACTAGAATGAAGCTTCAAATGGCAGACGGTCATTTTGAAAGACCTCTAGGATTGCTAGAAGGGATAACTCTAACCACTTGTGGGGTAGAGTTTGAACACACATTTGTTATATGTGACTTTGAAAAAAATAACGTCTATGAGATGATCTTGGGAAGGCCCTTCCTACGACAACTGCAAATTGTACAAGATTGGGGAACCAAATCCTTGTACTTACAACACTTAGGGGTTACCACCAAGGTCAACTTGAAGGATTACACCTTCAGAGATGTAACACCCCTATAGTGGAATCCTATCCACAAAGCAAAAGAAGATTCTATCTCTGTGCATTCTGGAAGTTCACCTGATCCATCATGGCTGCATGAAGATACTCACTTGTGGATGTGCAAGGTCACAGAGGAAGAGGAAAAGCGTCTAAAAGCGAGAGAAGAAGGAACTTCTCCAAGAGATAGACCAATTAAAGACCCAGCCTATACACCGATGATATTTCCAGATATGGAATTTGAGCCTAATGGTTGGGCAGAAATCTTAGCTACCATGGACATTGCAGTCAATGAAGAACAATGCACACCTCATTGTGATGAGGAGGGTTATGATATTTCAGTGTTCATGTGTCAGCCCTTGTTGGAAGAATGTGAGCCTAGTGATGCCATAGAAGAAGAAGAAAACAACGATGATCTAGAGTCCATTGTAATGGATAGTTGCTTTAATTTGGAAAAACACTATCTAGAAGACGTATGAGTATTTAACCAACAAGAAGAAGAACCTCTCGCAAGCATTAAAACGGTAAATTCAAAGGATGGAAGTGAAGGAGGTCAAAAGAAAAAGAAGAGAAAAGCCGTGAAACAAGAAGATGAGGAATCATTGTTTGAGGTACCAGAAAATTTAAAGAAATATGAAGTTGAGGATCAGAAAATTTTGGTACGAATGCTGTTAAACGCGGGTCTTGCCGTCAGAGACACGTTTAAACATATATCGGGTTCTTGGGAGTGGAAGGGGTCTGATAAACAAAGGCCCTATACTTGATTTTCCCAAATCAACTCACTCACAAGACTCTGGGTACACTCTTACAATCTTACTATCTGTAATCAGACTCTCCCAAAATCTATCGATTACAATCCAATTGATACGTTCTCAATAGACAGTGGCAAAACTATCATTACCGTAATACAGAATCACTTTGTCTAACTTAAGAGCTCATCCAAACACAATTACTGTAAACAACAGAGACAATAACAGTAACTCAACGTGTACCGTACAAGTGCAGATAATCAAACAGAATGTACTCACAGAATGTCGATTCATACACAGAATAAGACTTCCTCAGTGACCAACGCACAATGCAAGATGATCGTAACACAAAATCACAGTGATAAACTTAGCAAAACTGTGGTTCAGTACTTAACTTAAGATAACCTTACTATAACTTTATCTTACCGGACAAGTACAGATAATCAACAACACAGAAAGGCACAAAATAACTCAGAGTTCTCAAACACACCACGGAAACTATACAGATATCATCAACCAGATGAACACTTTGGCGACTCCTCTCGTCGTCTCCGAAGCGTCTTTTCCATTGATTTATATAAAAGGTTACAACATCAATCAAGGTTGCAACATCTACGCAACGACCTTTCGGTTCGTTAATAGTCAGATTTTACAATTGCGAATCCGGCAGCTTACATTGGCACGCACGGTGGACTTGAACCCGCAGGTATACAAAAATTATGGTTCATCTACTATTCCTTCTAAATACATAGTTCGGGCTAATATAAATGTCCGGGTAATTTTCTTTTTCAATGTCTCTAACAACTGTTTCAAAATATCTGGTTCTATGAGCTGAGCATCTGTCCGTACTGAGCTTAACGAAATAACTTGGCTTATTAAACTTTCTGCCTCTGTCTGCAGAAAAGCTTCTTGTAAATAAAATTCATTCGCCAAAGCTGCATCCAGACTGACTTTCATGTCAGCAATTTGCTTATCAACTTTGGAGAGTCTTTCTTTCTGTGCACCCAACTGATTCTCTCTTCTTTCTATCTCCTGATTCTGAAATTGGATTGTTCGATGGAAAGCATCACACTCTCTTCTGATCTCTGTTATCTCTTTTTGTAATTGAGCTTCCATGGTCAATTTGTGTTTAAGAATATTTTTTACTTCAGATAAATCAAACTTGCTTCTCTGGAGTTCTTCAAAAGTGGGCTTCGCCAGGTCCGCCATCTCTTGTCCGTGTTGTACCACTTTATCAAGTTGTTGTCTGGTTTCTTCTAATAGATTCCCTAAGGCTACACGTGCATCTTCTTTATCTTGGACTAATTGTTTCAAATGGATAATTTCAGCATCAGCGGCACACAATAATTCATCTTTTGCTCTGATTTCGGCCAAGGCAGCATCTCTTTGATTTATGACTGTCTCTTGTTCGGCTAGTCGGGCCTGTAGCTCCTTAATCTGTTCATTTAAAGTTTAATTTTTTGGCCTGACTACGTCTAGTTCTTCCTGGAGAGGGCTAATGTCTGCTTCCAGAACATCAACCTTGTGTTGAAATTCTCCTCAGATGTTATCAGTTATTTCCTTCATTTGTACTGGTAGTTGTTGTGATAACTGGATTAGCATTTGTCCCATGGATGCGAGCTCAAAAAACAGGGGAATCAAAGGAACTGGAAGATGAGGACGGGGTTGAGATGAAGAGGCTGTGAGGAGCTGATGGGAATTGGGTGGAGAATAATTCGGGGACGAGGATGATGAAGCGGTAGGTTCCTCAATGACAATGGGTGGAACAGGGACAATGGGTGGAACAGGTGGAGAAGTTAGAAGAACAGAGTTAGTTTCGACTACCTGTTCAGTGGTTTGTTGCGTAGTGTCCTTAGGGTTGGCAACTGCAGAATCCACGACCGTAATTAATTCTTCAATAATTTCTTTAATGATTGGTTGCGCATCTTCCTGCTTTTCCTGTTCAGATTGTTGCTTAGATTCTTCTTTAGACGAGGTAGTTTCAGGATCAGCAGTATCATCATGCTCTTGTTGCTGCTTTGGAAATGACTGCGCTGATAAATCATTATTCATTGATGTTGTGATGTCATGGAAAGTCTCATCTTCATTCCCTTCTTCTTCATTATTATCTGCTTTATCACCTGCGGCTGAACCCTGTACTTCACTGTCAGATGAACTTACTCTGATTCTTTTGCGGCGAAGGAGGTGGAAAATTTCTTCGTCATCCTCTTCATCATCTTCCAGGATCTGCGCAAATTCTTCATGGTGTAATACTGGACCTCTGGGTGGTGTTTGTGTTGCCTGTATTGCTGGAAACAGGAAACTTAATATATGCGATAATCGTGATCGGGGCATTTCTCCCTTGTGGACCTGTTTAATGATGGAAACACATTCTCGATGAATGCGACAGAAATAATATGATGCAAAGTTCACAGGCTCTCTCGCAGCCATATCTATTGCCGAATAGAAAGGGCGAGATATGCCGTATGTACGCTTTTGCAGGTTGAGGACAACTACTAAAACTGTAATGCGGATCTCTCAGGCTCAAGGCGACAAAGAATAGCATATTCATTAGAAGAATGCCTGGGGAATAACTAGATCATGGTAGCAAGCGGCAAATTAGGTCCATTCTCTCGACCTTGCGTAGAGAGTCGGAATGCATCAGCAAAAGTTTGAAAAGTTATTACGGTACGAGAAGGTAAGGAGGTGATTGCCCAACTTTTCTCTGTAGCAGGTGTGGCGGCAATGGCGGCGATGATTTGGGCATAGAATGGGTGACAATCCACTGAATGCCAAGGCAGTTTAGCAAAATTGGCCAGCCCACGAATTCGCAAGAACTCACCTACATCTGCGGGGAGTCCATCACTGAACGCAGATATGCGATAATCGTGATCGGGGCATTTCTCCCTTGTGGACCTGTTTAATGATGGAAACGCATTCTCGATGAATGCGACAGAAATAATATGATGCAAAGTTCACAGGCTCTCTCGCAGCCATATCTATTGCCGAATAGAAAGGGCGAGATATGCCGTATGTACGCTTTTGCAGGTTGAGGACAGCTACTAAAAACTGTAATGCGGATCTCTCAGGCTCAAGGCGACAAAGAATAGCATATTCATTAGAAGAATGCCTGGGGAATAACTAGATCATGGTAGCAAGCAGCAAATTAGGTCCATTCTCTCGACCTTGCGTAGAGAGTCGGAATGCATCAACAAAAGTTTGAAAAGTTATTACGGTACGAGAAGGTAAGGAGGTGATTGCCCAACTTTGCTCTGTAGCAGGTGTGGCGGCAATGGCGGCGATGATTTGGGCATAGAATGGGTGACAATCCACTGAATGCCAAGGCAGTTTAGCGAAATTGGCCAACCCACGAATTCGCAAGAAGTCACCTACATCTGCAGGGAGTCCATCACGGAACGCAGCAAATTTTGCTAACGCTTCCATGTTACGCACACACAAGCACAGGAACACAATTGCATAGGGTATACAGAGAGCATAAGCACGTAAAACACACAGACACAGTAACAATTGACAGTGGAATGAAAAAGGTTAAGTAGATACTTGGCAGCGGGAAGCAATTGAAATTGTTAATCATCTCGCGATGTTAAGATGATGTCCTCATAACTTCGGTGTGCATGCATGAGCAGAACGATAATGCAGGGCGGCTGTTGATCATAATTAGGTATGAAACGAGGATATTTATAGACTTATTTTATTAATGACGCAAAACTAAAAAGGAAAAGAAAAGAAAAAAGAAACAAATACGCGGGCAACCGCAGGACACTTCAGTGCGAATTAGGCGCTTGATGATACGGTCGCAACTTTGAACCATTTATCACTTTCGGAAGAGGAATTCCGGTCAAAGTAGCCAACCGAAAAGTTGTTGGGCCCACTTGTTCAGTAATCCGGTAAGGAGCAAACCAGCGTAACTTGAATTTTCCAGCAGAGCGGTTTGATTTTGCATTATAAAACAGCACAAGTTTCCCTACCGTAAAAACTGGAGTCTTTAGATACCGATCATGTGTACAAGCTTGCTGCAACTGCACTTCTTGAAGAGTCAGAAAACTTTCCCAGCAATGCTCATCTAGTTCTCTGAGTGTATCCAACCGAAACGAACAAAGAATTTTCAGGTAACAATTTATGAGAGATGGCCACAGGTAAGCTTGGTAATACAAGTTCCATTGGTGCAATTGCCTCCATTCCATATGCAAGTTTGAAAGGATTCAGTCCGGTGGCAACTTTGTAAGTAGTCCGGTATGCCCATAATACTGCAGGTAGTAATTGATCCCATCTTTCTGGTGATTCGACAATCAATTTACGAAGCATACTTAGCAAGGTCTTGTTTGTACTTTGAGCTAAGCCATTAGCACGAGGATAATAAGGAGAACTGAATTTATGCAGAATCTGCAAAGAGTGTGTGAGCACTTTCATTAAATTGTTAACAAAATCTGTGCCTTGATCAGTCACTAGTTCAAGAGGTAACCCAAATCGTGGAAATATGTCTTTCATTAAACATTTTGCTACCAAAATAATTGTAGTGGACCGTAAAGCCCAAGCTTCTACCCACCTGGTAGCATAATCTGTACATGTCAGAATATAACGATTATTACTGAGTATTGCTGGAGGTGTGATTGGTCCAATAAAGTCAAGACCCCATTTCTTAGGATCGACTAACCCATGTCCAATTGCTGTTCACATGGAACCTTTCTCCACAACGGCGCGCATTGCGCCCTTGACACATGACTGCCCCATCTCTTAGGATCTTCGGTTCGTTAATAGTCCCACCGGGTGTGCCAGTGTAAGCCGTCGGATCTTCTGCAATATTTTTACTAGCTTTTAACCATTCCAGGTCTTCGGTAAAACCTCCAACCTTATTTTCGAGCTGCAAAGCCATTGCAATAACCGCATCTAGCGTCATAGCTCCCACACAACGAATGATCATAATCTGTCAGAGCTGCGGAGTCAAACCACTAATAAACCACTGCGTGATGACATCGTTCGGCAGGTTTGCATGGGCCGGCAGTAGTTGTCTCAAATGGGTTCTGAATAGGGTGGCATATTCCTGCACTGTTTGATTCAGCTTCTGTCTATTGTTTTGCAGGTAATCAAAAATTTCGGCAAGGTTCTTCTTTAGCCGGAATCTCTGCAGAAACGCATCTCTTACTGCTTCATAGGTGCCGAAATGGTTGATATCATACTTTGTAAGCCACCTGGCGGCTTCATTTACTAAGGTTGACTGGAATACTATGGCTTTGTATGCCGGATCAGGTGGATGATTAAGTACTACATAACTAATTTCAAAAGTTCGTACATGAGCATCAGGATCATCACCTGGAAATCCACCAAATTTTGTGTAAGTAACTCCTGTCGGAATTGGATGAGGTGGAAGTAGATGTTGTTGTTGCTGCTGTTGTTGTTGTTGTTTTTGTTGTTGTCGTTGTTGTTGTTGTTGTTGTTGTCCAATCATGGTGCTTGCCGTTGTATTGTTACTATCTCCTGGGTTCCGAGGTTGAATTTCTTGACCGTCAGAATCTGTATCGTCAGCTCTGAATAGTGGTGATCCGAATGAAGATTCACCAAGAAATGGTAAACCGTCACCGGGAGACTATGAACTCTCTGTAACTGGGACCGAAATATCACCAAAATTTGTCAAAATTTCACCAAAATAAAGTATTTTTTCACCTTCACTGATTTCTTTGGCCAACATGCTTCTATCCTCAGACAAATTCGAATCTTGACCAGATGGTGTTAAGTTAACTGCATATTGCGTCCTAGTAGACTCTGGAGTTACTATATCTTCGACAGATGGTGCCGAAATTGCACTGCGTTCCACCGGAATGCTACCGGAATCACTACTATGGTTCTTTGCTTCCTTGACAACTAGATTGAACTTATCTACGCTTCTAGCTCCCGGGGGCATCCTTAGCAAATTAGGTATCGCTCAATACTGTTCGTTTCTCCTATACTTCAGGTACGTTTCACCGGAACGAGTAATCGGCATATATCACGTTTGCAATACCTTGCGTACTACTCGTTGATTCACAATCTATGACCACTTTCTCACAATCAATTTACAACGCTCTGGTGCCACTTTCCGATAATCTCTTTGCAACAATTTGGCGCCACTTTCCCACAGACGGCGCCAGTGTTAAACGCGGGTCTTGCCGTCAGAGATGCGTTTAAACATATATCGGGTTCTTGGGAGTGGAAGGGATCTAATAAACAGAGGCCCTATACTTGATTTTCCCAAATCAACTCACTCACAAGACTCTGGGTACACTCTTACAATCTTACTATCTGTAATCAGACTCTCCCAAAATCTACCGATTACAATCCTGTTGATACGTTCTCAATAGACAGTGGCGAAACTATCATTACCGTAATACAGAATCACTTTGTCTAACTTAAGAGCTGATCCAAACACAATTACTGTAAACAACAGAGACAATAATGTAACTCAATCTTTATCGTACAGGTGCAGATAATCAAACAGAATGTACTCACAGAATGTCGATTCATACACAGAATAAGAATTCCTCAGTGACCAACGCACAATGCAAGATGACCGTAACACAAACTCACAGTAATAAACTTATCGAAACCATGGTTCAGTACTTAACTTAAGATAACCTTACTGTAACTTTATCTTACCGGACAGGTACAGATAATCAACAACACAGAAAGGCACAGAATAACTCAGAGTTCTCAAACACACCACGAAAACTATACAGACATCATCAACCAGACGAATAGTCTGGCGACTCCTCTCGTCGTCTCCGAAGCGTCTTTTCCATTGATTTATATAAAAGGTTACAACATCAATCAAGGTTGCAACATCTACGCAACGATCTTTCGGTTCCTTAATAGTCAGATTTTACAATTGCCAATCCGGAAGCTTATTATGCCTAAGAGAGAGGCCATCATAGGAGAATCATATGATAACAAAGAAAAGACCAAGAAAATTGTTGTAACCATTGAAGGGAACGAAGAGCGATGTACGTAAGTAGGAGATGACCTAAGTGCAAAAGAAGAAGCAGAGTTGGTAGCTTTATTAAGGGAATGTAGGGACATGTTTGCATGGCACTATAGACATTTGAAGGGAGTAGATCCAAAAATTTTCTCTCATATGATCCCCATGACTGCTGATGCCAATCCCACCAAACAGAAGCCCTACACCTATAATGACACTTATGTAGCTAAAATAAAAGAAGGGATTGACACATTGATTGAAGCTGGATTTATCTATGAGATTGAGCATACTGAGTGGGTGTCCCCCATTGTAGTGGTGCCCAAGAAGAATGGAAAGTTGTGAGTGTTTATGAACCTTAGAAAAGTTAATGTTGTTACGATCAGAGATAGTTATCTGCTTCCAATCACTGTAACATTTATTGGAGCGTGTTGCAGGCAAGGAAGTTTATAGCTTCCTTGATGGATTTTCAGGTTACAACCAAGTAGCCATTGCCCCAGAAGATCAACACAAAATAGCTTTCGCCACAGAGTGGGGAATCTTTGCATTTCGTGTGATGCCATTTGGGCTCACAAATGCACCTGCAACTTTCCAAAGGCTTATGTGTCATGTCTTTAAGGAGTTCTTGCGCAAGAGCTTAGAAGTATATGTGGACGGTTTATGTGCTCATTCCCAAGAAAGACGATACCACACCCTGAGCTCAGACAGATCCTCAAAAAGTGTAGAGAATATCGAGTGTGTCTGAACCCAGAGTAAGTGTGTGTTCATGGTACGACAAGGTAAAATCTTAGGTCACATTGTTTCTAAGAATGGAATATCCACAGATGAGGATAAAGTAAGAGCCATACCAGAGCTTCCAAGGCCAAGGAATGTTAAAGAGGTACAAGCCTTCATGGGCCATTGTGGATACTATCGTAGGTTCATCCACATGTATGCAATCATACCCAAACCTCTTTATGCCTTGCTGACAAACTTTGAGTGGAACGATGAATGTGAGAATTCTTTCAATGAACTAGAGAGACATTTGTGCACGACACCAATATTGATCACTCCTTATTGGAATAAGCCATTCCATGTCCACGTGGATGCATCCAATTATGCAATAGGATGTGTGCTGTCACAACCAACAGGTGAAGGAAATCTAGATTTGCCTATAGCATATGCTAGTAGGCAATTGAATGTTGTTGAACAAAACTATACCACAACTGAGCGAGAAGGTTTAGGCATGGTATATGCTGTGAAGAAGTTTAGACACTATCTATTGGCCAACAAGTTCAAGTTTTTTTTTCTTTACTGATCATCAAGCTTTATTATATTTGGTCAATAAACCTTGCAATACATGACGCTTAGTAAGATGGTTTCTCTTACTAATGGAATATGACTTTGAAGTGGTTGTTAGGAAAGGTAGAACCCACCTCAGGGCATACCATCTTTCTCGCATCACTTCAGGAGAGTCACCACAAGGAGTGTCCAATGAACTGCCAGACGCTTATCTGTTCAATCTAGAAGTTGTTCCTAAATGGGCAAATAAGTTGGTACCAGTCCTAACCTTCGGCCTTGCAAATAAGAACGTGAAAACAAACAAAGGTGAAATTGTAAAATCACAAAAATATAAAATATTTGCAGGAAGCTTGTACAAATAAGATACAAATGGTGTATTGGCTTTTTGTGTCGAGGATGATGAATATAGCAGTTGGTTGCAACAAGCCCATGAAGGATTGCTAGGAAATCACTACTTTAAACAATGAACATTGCAGAATCTAAAACATTTAGGAGTGTATTGGCCTAGCATGGACAAAGAAATACATGAGTGGATTAAGAATTGTCCAGTGTGCCAGGAGAGACCCCCAGTGGAGAATGCGACTCTTTATCATGTATCATTAATTCGAGAATGGAGCACTCCATTGGTAGAATTCATGAGATTGGGAACATTACCCAATGAGGCTAGTCTATCAAGAAAACGGAGTATGGAGCAAGAGGCTCAAGACTATGCCTTAGTAGGAGACAACCTATATCGGAGAGGCAAAGATGGATACTTAAGACTATGCGTTCATGAATCAGACTACTTGAAAGTCTTAGAAACTGCACACAACGGTATTGCAGGTGGACACTTTGGGCCTGATAGAGTAATCAAGACCATTCTATTCTCAGGACTTTGGTGGCCCACTCTTCATATGGATGCACATACTTATGTGAAGAAATGTGACACATGCCAACATGCACAATATCCGATTAGAAAAGACGAGATGCCTTTGAGGCCAATGATGGGAGGACGTGCATTCTCGAAGTGGGGTATCGACTTTGTAGGTCCAATTAACCCCCTTGCTAGAAACTCCCATGCAGAGTACATTATTGTAACCATAGATTACCTTACAAAGTGGGTAGAAGTAAAAGCTACGGTAAAGAATGATGCTCAAACAATGGCTAAGTTCTTATTTGAGAATGTGTTCACCAGATATGGGTCACCAATAGAGTTAGTAAGTGATAGAGGTACGCACTTCTTGAACGAAGTTATTGAAAACCTTCTCCAAGAATTCTTGGTAATACATAAGAAGTCTGCCCCCTATCATCCACAAGCTAACGGACAAGTCGAGAGCACGAATAAGATCCTACGTAACGTATTGAAAAAACTCATAAATAATAAATGCTCTGATTGGGACAAACAGCTTCATCATGCTGTTTGGGCTTATCGAGTTGCTTACAAGAGAGTACTCAATGCTACCCCATTTTAGATTGTCTTCGGACAGAATGCGGTGCTACCATTGGACTTCCTAATCCCAGCTTTAAAGGTAGCACAAGAGCACAAATAGAATGGACATGAATTGTCCTCTAGGATCTTTGATCTAGAATGGTTAGGTGAGATGAGGCTACGAGCAACAACAGGCATCTATGCTGTAAAGAAAAGACAAAAGGCATACTTCGACGCACTCATCAAGGATAAAGGACTGAAAGAGGGAGACTTAGTGCTGGTTTATACATTAAAGCAACATGCCTATAAATTGGAGAAATGGGGATATGGACCCATGATCATTAATAGAATCTCCACTAGTGGTGCGGTTCAATTGGCCACTCTAGAAGGTGACATCTTGCCAAACTATAATAGTGGCTGTCGGGTCAAGCTCTATCAAGAACCTCTTACAGAGGATATGTTAATGAGACTCAACACTGCTAAGAAGCAAAAAGAAGAAGAGTTGAGGGTCACAGAAGAGGTAGAGAGCGCATTAGGCAAAATAAGTTAAGGCGAGTAGGCATAGATGTCAACCCGAAAGCCCCAAAATATCACTTGGACATGTGCCAAAAATCGGGCGTTATAACTTCTTGCATAATCGATCGACGCCCCTTTGTGACCATGGAGGTAGGACACGGAAAGAGTGTAAGGACTGTGAGAGCCTTGGTTGACTCACGTGCAGCAACTAGTGCAGTAAGAATTTCATACTGCCAAGACTTAAAATTGAACATCAAGCCCATAGAAGCCTATCTCATAGGTTTGGGAGGTGTGGAAACCCCTTGTTTAGGCGAGGTGGAACTTCCCATCTACCTTCAAGTTGTTCCAATGAAAGTCAAATTGCTAGTATATCACGATGAGGACCTTACAGAACCACTTGTCTTGGGTCAAGATTGGATTTGCAACCATGCAGTCAACTTGATCCTAAGAATTCAACTTCTTCAAGTTTGGGTACAAGAAAAATGCATCACATTAGAATTAGAGAATTGCATGCTCACTAGTCCAGGTATCACACATTCTCTTAGTTCTTCTAGCACTAATCTTAGCAAAAAAGATGTTGTATGTGTCAAAAGCTCTATATTCCAGAAGAACTCAATCATGGAAGAACAGGCTCAAAGACAACGGACTCCTCCTCTTGGTCAAAGACTAAAGCAGTCACAACAACTCAACCAAAAAAGCAAGTAAAACAGCCCAAAAGAACTGCTATATCAAATAGAAGGAAAAAATTCATGAAGAAAGAAACTCCATGCACGAAGCAGATCTAGGTTAGAAAAGGAGAGCAACCACCAGCTTTGCCGCAACAATTTCCATCCAAGAGGGCTAATCATGCCAAAAGAAGCAGCAAGAAACAAGGACAAGCTCAACCAAAAGGTCTCTGACAAATGTGGGTACCAAAGCGATCGATGAAGGCCGAGCACAATGACGTACAAATTTGGGTACCTAAGAAATTAGTGGTAGCTCAACAAGGGTGATTACATATGTGGGTTCCCAAAGCACCCTTACATGTACAAACGCCAATGCTCTCCACTATGCAAAAGGTCTCAACAAAAAAGCCAACGAGAGAAAAGGGTAAGAACCGAGCACAAAGAACAAAAGAAGATAAACTCAACCCTTCGGCAATAGTAGGAAGACATGCAAAAAGGGTATGGGTTTGGAAGCCAAAAGTACCAGTAGCCTCCACAAAACCAAAGAGCCAACCACACTGGATACCAAAGTTCAGAAAGCAACCAAAGATGAAGAGGCATATGGTGATCTCTACGCGGCCAAACACTATTCTCAAATGGATCCCTAAAGGGAGGAATGGTCAATTGTCATTTAACCAACAACTTATCACATCATTTCAAGATCCACTGGCTACCTCCAACAAGGACTGCATTAACATCCACCAGCAACATTGAAAGCCTCGATGTGCAACAACCATGTGCCTTTGGCATAACCTTGTCTTTTGCACCATTCAGGTCATGCATTTCCATAGTATGCATTAATATAGGGTCACCTTACACGGCCATGCATAGACACAATTGAGAATCCCAGGCACATGCGACACATCTGACATATGTAAAATATTGTATATGATGCTAACACATGTCTTCTTGTTTTATGCCATCGTAATTTTTATGTCGTCAATCCCCATGATGGGTGTACAACACGAAGAGTGAAGATCCCTAGAGCCTTCACCATGGTAAGAATTGCCTACTGTAACAACACTATAACCATAGTAGATTAGGAAACCACTTCGCTAGCATACCCTTGAGCACTTCGCTCAAGACCCCATTTCTTGCACCATATTTCTTCCCATGCATTTTCCAAATATGCATACATAGGGCCACATTACAAGGTTGTGCACAAGGCACATAATGTTTTCAACCCATGCACTAATACACTTACCCATCCTTCACTATGGTTATGAGTACTTGGCTCGAAAGATTTAGAGGACATCAAGGTTATAACATCAATAGCTATGAAGCAACTCACAACCGATAGCTGCTCAAAATCAACAATGACAACCTCTTGTGAGCAATTTGCAGTTTTTGGGAAGATCACAAATACACCATCCTGCTCAAATCCAAGGACGAAGTGCATACAATGGAACCAAAACTTGCATAAGCTAGCAAGGGAAAACTAAAGAACTAGACAACCGACCAAGCTACATTTGGAAGATGGACTGCTCTTGTTAATGGACACTACCCCTCAAGTCCTACATGGAACTCCTACACCAACAAGGGTCTCTCAGGGACGACAAACTCTAGAGGGGGGAAGTGTTGACACTCAGTGTCAAAGACAAAGCATGGAAGTGCATCAAGGAAGTGGACACACAAGGAGAAGGAGCAAGTAGGGAGATCCAAGATGCACATGTTAATTTTTCCGAAGAAATCCCTATAAATATATTGATTTTTAACACTAAAAACCATTGTAAATACCATTTTCCATTTTTCCAACTCCATTTTGTTCAAGATGAGGAGTCATCGAGCTTGAGGAGTATTAGAAATATCATCTTGCCAATTTTCATAATTTTTAGACTTTGTTTGAGCCCCCAAATAAGCCTTGGAACCTATTTTTTAAGTAGGGCGAACACTAGGTCTGGACAGGGCCAAAACCACTCAAAAAACTATAAAAAGGGCTGGAGAGCTCACTTTTGAGGTTAGCTTGTTGTAGATTTGAGATTTGTAAGAGATTTCTTTTGTAATCGAAGATCTTCCATTGTCCCACTCTTTGCTCTTACTTTGTGCGCGCGCGTGTGTGTCTGTGTGCATGCTTGTGTGCTTTCACTCACGTGCTTGTGCCATCGCTTGCTCACGATGTTCATACCGGTCCTCACGTATCCGCGTGTAGCTCAGTGATGAGTAGCACCTCCTTTAATGTCAATCCGGGAAGAGGTGAGGATGGTATGATGACCTCGAGCAAGTGGAGGCACCAGTGCGTGAGTGAGAAGCACACAAACATGCACACACATACACACACACGCGCACACACGGTAAGACAAAGAGTGAGAAGCAATGGAGTTCTTAGATTACTTTCAAAAAGCTCTTACAAGTTCGTTTCAATTACAATCCAACCTCAAAAATGAGCTCTCTAGCTCCTTTTATAGTTTTTGACTAGCTTTGGCCCTGTCCAGACCTAGTGTCCGGCCTAGTTAAAAATTAGGTTCCAGGGCTTATTTGAGGGCTCAAATGAGATCTAAAAAATACGAAAATTGGTAAGCAACTACTTCTAAGGCTCCTCAAGCTTGAGGACTCCTCGGCTTGCACAAAATGGAGCCACAAAAAGGTGAACATGGTATTTACAGGGGTTGTTAGTGATGAGAATCACTTTTAATTGGTGTAAGGGTTTTGAAAAATTAAAGGTTGCCTTAGTGCTAGATCTGCGTGAATGCTCGTACTTGCTTCTTCATGAAGAAAATTATTGGCCTACTTGCCAGATCTTCTTTGACTGCCATGTCTGCTTGTGCTGTCCCTTCGCTCTGACTCTCTTCGTCTTGTGGCTCCTTCGGTTCCCTGACTGCTGCCAACACCCCCCCCCACTCTCGCGTCTGTCGCCCCTGACAGACCCTTGTCTAGAGGATTTTTGAACATAATATTGGACGACATCGGAGGCTAGGTGTTCTTCAAGTCGTAGGCCGCGTGCTAGATCTGTGAGCAAATCATCCCAGTTCACAGGTCCGGGAACATCTGGATGAGGCACCCTCAATTGTTCTGAGTAAATAGTTCTCTCCATAGCAAATAATTGGAGGAGATGTGATGGCCTGGGTATAAAGATTTCGGAGTGGTATTCCCAGAATCCTGTGATGAACATCTCCTCAAATGTCTGTTTAAAGCAGGTTGGGAGGTACTTGATTCTGGCGTGCCAAGCATATATTACTTCAATTGATGGGGTGGTACTCATATCGTACACTAGATCCTGGTTTCCTGTCACAAAGCCTGCTCCTGAGAAGTGGGGGTCCTTAATGTTCTTAAATGTCCTGAAAGTGATTAGCATTAATTCGAATATTTTCATACACATCTGGGCCATCACATCGGGATTATTGCGTAGCCGAATACTCCAGTGACGGATTGTAGAAATCATGTAGTTCACCGTGGGGGGTCCTCGTGGAGGTGCTAGATAAACGTAATTTAACCATTTTGCACAGGCTTTGATGTCTCTAACGGCAATAGTGAATTCAGGCCAGGTGCGTCGTCGAAGAACTGGAATGTAACAAGGATTATATTTAATAAACAACGGCATATTATTCCAGGTTCGAACCATTTCAGGATATGTTTCCAAAAGCCTGATTCTCCAGGTGGGTTGATGGATGGACCCACGCTTAGCACTTTCCGGTATATCATCTGGACCAAATTGTGTAGCAAATGTGGGAGGCTTGCCGCATCGTCGTTGAATCTCGGCGTTGTAATCGACCAAAAGTATGCAGTATGGCACATAATGGTCATTATTGGTGCCGATCCATCTATGATGAGACATGCTTCTGAAATATTCTGACTTTATGACAGTTTCTTCTAGGTTCGCTAGTGATTGGATCTGAATGGCCACCCGTTCTTCGTGGGTGTTCGCTGTCCTTTCCAGTGTCTGAAGCCACTCGGGTGCTTTCACTTCCAAGGTGTCTAGTCCCTCTGAGGTTCGTTGCCCGCCTGGCATTGGCATAGGAACATACGGTTCTTCGTACGAATCATCTACCTCAATAGGGACCAACTCTTCTGGCTCTGGTTCTACTACTGGAGAGGGCTGCCTCTTGTATGTCAGTAACCTCTTTTGTAATTCTGCTACCTGCTCAGTTAAGGCCTTTACTTCGTCTGAGGTAGAGGTTGATGGGACACTCTTCGGTTGTTCTTCCTGTTCCTTAAGTCTGCTCTGTAGTGTGTCACGTTCTCTTTCTAAGTCATCATGGGCTTCCAGAAGATCTGCATAGCTCTCCAAAATGGTTTTCATCGTCTCCGTGGGAACTGCTTTGAACTGCTCTGGATCTATCTCGTGGGGAGAGCCTTCCATTGCCGCTTCCAGATTCTCTTCATTTTGTTTTTGCAGTCTCTTGTTCTCTTCCAGTGTTGTGGCCATATGTTTCCTGAGTAGCGCCAAGTTACGTCTAACTCGTAGGTTATCGGCCTGGTATACTTCGAGCAAAGCTTCTAGTTGTTTGAAGCCTGATTCTGTCGATGGTTGGGGTGCCTCCAATAGTGTTTGGTGAGCCTGCTCAAGCGTCGTATAACGTTGATTCACATCTGCATTTTCGTCTTCCAGAATTTTAAATTGCCTTTGTAAGTTCTGGTGATGTGTTGTCAGTTGTTGATACCGGCCGTCCATAGCTCTATACTCATTCTGAAGCTGATATACACATTGATTTAATGCTAGAAATATACTATTTACATTAAATGATGCAGGGAGGGGTGAAGATGTAGGGGGAATGGGGGCGGGAAAGGGAGTTGTGAATGATGTGGATGCAAGTGGAGATGTGGGTGGAGGGGGTATGGGAGATGGAGGTGGCATGGGGGGAGGGAGCGGTGCAGTGGCAGGAGATGTTTCCATAGTGTCAATTGTTTGAGTGACCGTGTAGATGGGGATTGTGGGTGGGGTGGATGTGACGTTAGTGAAGAGAGTGGTGAAAGTGGGCATGGTGACTCCCCCGAATTGGATTCCCGGAGAGAGTGGAATTCCCATGACTATTGTGGTGGTAGTGGACGTGGTGGTGCTAGTGTCATGTGGTGGAGTGAGTTGTGTAGTGAGAGGTGGGGAGGGTGGTGGCCGTGGTGCTTCCTGAGGTTCGTCTGCTTGCGTTGTCTCTCCTGGTGCTGATACATTGATGTGAATTTGTTTCCCGGACCTCATGGGACGAGCGGGAACTCTTTCCTCAAATCGGTGAATGTAGCTCAATGATGAGTAGCACCTCCTTTAATGTCAATCAGGGAAGACGTGAGGATGGTATGAAGACCTAGAGCAAGTGGCGGCACAAGTGCGTGAGTGAGAAGCACACAAGCATGCACACACATACACACACAAGCGCACACACGGCAAGACAAAGAGAGAGGGGATCAATGGAGTTCTTTAGATTACTTTCAAAAGCTCTTACAAGTTTGTTTGAATTACAATCTAACCTCAAAAATGAGCTCTCTAACTCTTTTTATAGTTTTTGACTAGCTTTTGGCCCTGTCCAGACCTAGTGTCCGGCCTAGTTAAAAATTAGGTTCCAGGGCTTATTTGGGGGCTCAAACGAGATCTAAAAAATACGAAAATTGGTACGCAACTACTTCTAAGGCTCCTCAAGCTCAAGGACTCCTTGGCTTGCACAAAATGGAGCTACAAAAAGGTGAAATGATATTTACAATGATTGTTAGTGATAAAAATCACTGTTGTTGTAGGGATTTCTTCTAGTGATCTGCCATACATATCTTCGAGCTCCCTACTTGCTCTTCCTCCCTGCATGTCCATCTCTTGATTTGCATTAATGTCTTGAAAAAATATTGGCCTACTTGCCAGATCTTCTTTGACTGCCCTGTTTGCTTGTGCTGTCCCTTCGCTCTGACTCCCTTCTTTGACTTTCATGTCTTGTACGTCCTGGTGTACCAAGGCTACTGCCAACACCCCCCCCCACTCTCGCGTCTGTCGCCCCTGACAGACCCTTGTCTAGCTGCTTTTTGGACGTAGTATTGTACAACATCGGCGGCGAGGTGGTGTTCTTCTAACCTGAGTCCCCTTGCTAGATCTGTCAGCAATGCATCCCAATTGACTGGCCCTGGGACATCTGGATGTGGCACCCGTAACTGCTCGGAGTGAATGGTTCGCTCCACAACAAATAAATGGAGGAGATGTGAGGGTCTGGGTAGAAATATTTCTGAGTGGTATTCCCAGAACCCTGTTATGAACATCTCTTCGAATGTTTGTTTAAAGCAGGCTGGGAGGTATTTTATTCTGGCGTGCCAAGCGTATATCACCTCTATAGAAGGAGTGGTGCTCATGTCATAAACTAAATCTTGGTTTCCTGTAAGGAATCCGACGCCTGAGAAGTGTGGGTCCTTGATATTCTTGAATGTCCTGAATGTAATAAGCATTAGCTAAAAAATTTTCATGCACATCTGGGCCATTACATCAGGGGTATTCTTTAATCGGATGCTCCAGTGCCGTATAGTGGAAATCATGTAATTGACGGTGGGAGGCCCTTGAGGGGGTGCTAGATAGACGTAGTTTAACCATTTGGCGCATCCCTTGATATTCTTGACTGCAATGGTAAACTCTGGCCATGTGCGTCTGCGGAGTACAGGAACATAACAAGGGTTATATTTAATAAAAAGAGGCATATTCGTCCAGGTGCGAACCATCTCCGGGTAGGTTTCGAGGAGTCGGATCCTCCAAGTGGGTTGATGAATGGATCCTTTTTTGGCGCTCTCTGGGATATCATCTGGCCCAAATTGTGTAGCAAACGTTGGAGGTTTGCCACATCTATGTTGGATTTCTGCATTGTAGTCCGCCAGGAGTATACAATATGGCACGTATTGATCATCATTGGTTCCGATCCATCTATGGTGGGACATGCTGCGGAAGTATTCTGATTTAATAATAGTGTCCTCTATCTTTGCCATAGATTGGATTTGAACTGCCACTCGATCTTCATGAGTTGATGCCGTTTTCTCTAGTGTTTGGAGCCACTCAGGTACTTCGATTTCTAACGTATCCATTCCTTCTGTAGTTTGCTCACCACCTGGCATTGGCATAGGAACGTAAGGTTCCTCATACGTCTCATCTACCTCGATGGGTACCAAATCCTCGGGTTCTGGTTCGACAACTGGAGAGGGTTGTCTTTCATGTGTGAGTAATCTTGCCTGTAATTCGGCCACCTGCTCTTTCAATGCCTTGACTTCCTCTGAAGTCGTGGTCGTTTCTGTGACTTTGGGTGCTGTCTGTTGCTCTTGGAGTTGATTGCGCAACGCATCACGTTCCCTTTCCAAGTCATCATGAGCTTCTAATAGATCTGCATAGCTGTCCAAGATGGTCTTCATTGTCTCTGAGGGCACAGCTTTAAACTGCTCTGGATCAATTTCGTGTGGAGAGCCTTCCATTGCTGCTTCTAGATTTGCTTCATTTTGCTGCTGCAGTCTCTTGTTTTCCTCAAGGGCGGCCGCCATGTGTCTTTTGAGAAGTGCCAGGTTACGCCGGACTTTGAGATTATCGGCTTGGTATACCTCGAGCAAAGCTTCTAGTTGTTTGGCACCTGATTCTGTCGATGGTTGGGGTGCCGCCAATAATGTTTGGTGAGCCTGCTCGAGCGTCGTGTAGCGTTGATTCAATTCTGCATTTTCTGTTTGTAGAATGTGAAATTGTCTTTGTAAGTTCTGATGGTGCGTTTCCAGTTGCTGATACCGGTTGTCCAGAGCTTTGTACTCATGCTGGAGCTGGTATACACATTGGTTTAATGCTAAAAATATGTTATTTACATTAAATAATGCTGGGAGGGGTGAAGATGCAGGGGGAATGGGGGCGGGAATGGGAGAGGTGAATGATGTGGATGTAAGTGGAGATGTGGGTGGAGGGGGTATGGGTGATGAAGGTGGCATGGGGGGAGGAAGTGGTGTTGTGGCAGGTGATGTTTCCATCGTGTCAACTGTTTGTGTGACGGTGTAGATGGGAATCGTGGGTGGAGTGGATGTGACATCGGTGAACAGGGTGGTGAAGGTGGGCATGGTGACTCCCCCGAATTGGATTCCCGGGGAGAGTGGGATGCCCATGACAATGGTAGTGGTAGTGGATGTGGTAGTGCTAGTGTCCTGTGGTGGAGTGAATTGTGTAGTGTGAGGTGGGGATGGTGGTGACAACGGTGCTTCGTGATATTCTTCTGCTTGTGCTGACTCGCCTGGTGCTGATGTATTGATGTGAATTTGCTTCCCGGACCTCCTGGGACGAACGGGAACCCTTTTCTCAAACCTGTGAATGTAGGCCACTGCCTCATGAATGGCCTCATCCAGTCCTACGGCGTCGGCATGAAGGTTCATGGACTCAATGAACAACTCGTCCACACCTTCCTCAGCTAGCAAGTCGTTCATGAGTCTTTTGCCCTGTTCTAGAGACATCTGATGCTGTTCCTGAACCAGTCGCATGGTTCGATATAGTCTCTTGATTTGTGCCGAATATGCTGGGGCACTTGCTAACTCGGAGAGTTCGTCATATTCTTGATGTTGTTCTTCGTCGGCTTCTTCTTCGTCTCCTCTTGCCTCTTGTTCGTCTACATCGACTTCTACAACTTGTGGTTGGGTGGGGGCCAATGTTGTTTGGGGTTGTGGTTCCTGAGCTCGCGCTGCTTCAGCTTCGAGGTTAGAGTCATAGATTAATCTGGCAATTTCTTCATCCGTGAGGTCCTCAAGAGTAAATCCCTGCGGAAATTCCAAATCGGATGGAATGGGTGGAAACACCAGATTAGGCCCCTCTGTGCTTGGTCTTGGTAGCCGGATTGTGAATGGCCTAACTCGTCGTGTCTGGGGAGGGGTGATTTCTGGTGTAGCGGTAGCTCCCCTTGGTTGGGCACAGGGTAGTTGGACTCCTCCCCTCATCTTCTTTGATGGGGGACCTGCTGCTGATAGTCTTCTCTGGAATTCTTGGACTCGGGACCATACGAGTGCCCGTTGAACAGGCACGTCATAAGCCAAGCATCTATAGATTATTCTGGTCAGAGCACAACACCCGTGGAGCACATTCTTCTGTTTTTTGTTCCACCTTTGATGCGCTAGGTGGATCTGATCTATGATCCAGTGTGGCACATTGATGGGCAGGCTTTCGGTTTCTGCTAGATATAAACTGAACCATATTTTTTTCGGGGGCATTGTGAATCGTTCTTGGGCGGGAAAAGCAAAATGTTGCATGATGGTTCGCAGGTGAAGCGCAATGGTAGGTGTCATCGCGACCATGTCTTTCAGCTTATTAAGATCTTTGTGCTTCATTCGACCTGGAACCATGGTTTCCTTTTCTGTTGGGATGTGCATGCCATACATACCCAATGCTTCTCTTACCAGATTGAGGGTCAACTTGAATCTTTTAAGCTCATTACCCTGCAGCAGTGATGGCAACACAAAGGTGCTATCGCCGCCCTTGGCTCTGCTTGGCGTGATGGTACTGATCAGATAAGAACATCGTAAAAAATCCGGCTTTGGTAAGTGAGTCCTGAAATAACTTTCCACACCCGCTTTGATCCAAACTGATCTCATGACTTCGGCATTTTGATAGCTTTCAAACTCGCGTGCGAAAAAGTGGTATCGACCCCATTTGCCATTGAATTCCAATTCTGCTTCCCAGAAATAGGTTCCATCGCCCAGTGGTCCAACAACATCACTGAACCAATGCGCATGCTTACCTACTTGAGAAGTGTGCCCTTGAGGAGGATCCTGAATGGGGAGCACATGCACTGCTTGAAGCTCTTGCGGTCTTGCGGTGAGACGTGGCTCAAGGAGAAGTGTTTCTATGTCCACAATCTGGGCACCAGATCCGGCTTGAGAACTAGTACCTGCTTCTGCCATGGCCCTGTTCGCTGGTTGGTTCTGTGAGAATATAGAACCAAGTGTTAACATCGTAATGGACAGAATAAATCCGTTGTTGTCCCCGTTACAACATTAACATGAGATGGATGATGAGTTAGTGGTTAGTAAGTGCATGAAGACAGTGTGTGTAGGTAGTGCTTGTGTTGTCCTATGAGACTACTGCAGTTAGTAAGTGGGTATGGATTTACAAATTGGGGTCGGGGGGTTTATTACAGGCCCTAGGCTGCCAAATGCAGTGAATGGGCTTTGCTTTCGGTTTCGGAGAGTCTCTACCGAGCTTTCCCGGTGTCGTGGTTTGAAAACGAGGCCTTTTTGGGACCCATTTACAATTGATTACATGCACGTTCTTGGGTCTTGGTGTGTTCTTGAGAGTTGAGAACGAGTGAATACTGGCAGTATGCGTAGCTGCGTTATGTTGTTTAGGTTGTGGCCTCAGCGTAGCTACTTGTGCCATCCAGCAAGCCTTAGGCACCCAAATTTGTCCTGATTGTGGGCTTGCCTTCATCGACTTCTTGGGCACCCAAATAGATTTTACTTTAGCAGAAGAATTTCTGAAAGACTTCTCATTAGCGTCGTGTTGTTGGTCACTAATAAGAGGCTTTGCCCGTGTAGTTGACGGTGGTGCAACCGGTTGTTCGCCTTTCCGCACCCACACCTGGTTTATTTTCTGGGCCATTCTGCTGCGCAGGTACTTTTGATCTCGGACATAGGTAGTACTCTGCTTCTTCTGCCTTTGATCCACCTTGGGTTGCTGCCGCCTTCTAGCCTTTGGAAAAGAAGGGAGTTCCGTTGCATTCCTGACTCCTTTTTTGCGAATATCATTCCTCTGCAACACATAGTTTTGGACAAGAACAGCATGGTCATCTTCATGTGTACCCCTGGAAGGACCAGGAGTCTGTGCCTTTCCTAGTTCCTTGAGTGCTCCATTGTCTAATTCTACTGTAACGCGACTATGATTGACCCAAACCTGGAGAAGTCCACTTCTTAGGTTTAGATTGACTGCTTGGTCATAGATCCAATCCTGACCCAAGACGAGAGGTTCAGTGAGATCCTCATCTTGACACACTAGTACTTTAACGGTCATTGCCTCCTCGTGAATGTAGAGGGGAAGTTCCACCTCGCCCATGCAAGGGGTTTCCACGCCTCCCAATCCTATGAGGTATGCTTCCACAGGATGGATAGTTAACTGTAACTCTTGACAGTAAGACAACTTAACAGCGCTAGTGGCAGCACCTGAGTCAATCAAGGCTCTTACGGTCCTTGTACTCTTTCCTTGTCCTATGTCTATGGTTATGAAAGGACGTCTATCAATTATTCTATTCGAGCTTGTTCCTGCAACTTCACACATGGCTATGGGAAATCCTTGGCCTGCATAGTCATTCGCTCCAGGCTGATCTCTACCTTGCCTTCGTAATTTCATCCTTCTGATGCGTTCTAAAGCCTCTGCTTGAGCTTCTTCTCTAATTCTCTTTTCTTCCTCTTTGCGTTTCTTAGCAGTGTTGAGTCGGCTCAGCATTTCCTCCGTGAGGGGTTCCTGATACAACTTGACTCTGCATCCGCTAATATAGTTAGGGAGAACATCACCTTCTAATGTGGCCAATTGTACTGCTCCACTTGTGGAGATCCTATTGATGATCATAGGTCCGTAGCCTCTCTTTTCTAGCTTCCTCGCGTGTTGTTTCAATGTATAGACTAAGACTAGATCTCCTGCTTTCAAGCCTTTATCCTTCACATGGGCATCGAAGTATGCCTTCTGTCTCTTCTTGGCTGCATATATTCCTGCAGCGGCTCTCAGTCTTGTTTCTCCTAATCGTTCAAGGTCAAAGATCCTAGAGGAGAGCTCATGACCCGTCCATTCATACTCTTGTGCTACTCTCAATGTAGGAATCAGGAAGTCCAAGGGTAGCACAGCGTTTTGACCGAATACCATCTGAAAGGGGGTGGCTTGGAGTACCGTTTTGTAGGCAACTCGGTATGCCCAAACAGCATGGTGTAGCTGTTTGTCCCAGTTAGAGCGTTTAGTGTTCACTAATTTCGTCAGTACATTGCATAAAATCTTATTAGTACTCTCCGCTTGTCCATTAGCTTGAGGGTGATAAGGGGCAGACTTCTTGTGTATTACCAAGAATTCTTGGAGGAGATTTTCAATCACTTCGTTCAAGAAATGAGTGCCTCTATCACTTACAAGCTTTATAGGTAGCCCATATCTCGTGAATACATTCTCAAACAAGAATTTGGCAGTTGTTTGAGCATCGTTCTTTTTCGTAGCCTTTACCTCTACCCACTTGGTGAGATAATCTGTCGCAACAATGATGTATTCCGCATGAGAACCCTTGGCTGGGGGATTAATAGGACCTACGAAGTCTATTCCCCACTTAGAGAATGCACGTCCACCCATCATAGGTTTCAGTGGCATCTCATCTTTGCGTATAGGATACTGAGTCCTCTGACAGACATCACACCGTTTCACATAGGTATATGCATCCATGTGAAGGGTAGGCCACCAAAAGCCCGCAAACAATATTGCCTTGATCACCCGATCTGGTCCAAAGTGTCCTCCTGCTATACCTTGGTGAGCAGTCTCCAAGATTTTGATATATTCACTTTCATGGACACATAACCTCAGGTAACCATCTTTACCGCGCTTATATAGATTATCACCTATAAGTGAGTAATCTTGGGCTTCCTGTTCTAAACTCCTTTTCCTAGCTAGAGTCATATCTGGAGGGAATGTGTTTGTCCTCAAAAATGATACTAGAGGTTCACTCCAATCTGGCACAATGGATACTTGATAGAGAGTGGCATGTTCCACAGGTGGTTTAGTGCAACAGATTGGGCATTCCTTGCACAACTTTTGGACATCCGCTTCCATAGTTGGCCAGTGCACTCCGAATCTCTTTAAGGTCTGTAAAGTTTGTTGCTTTGAATGGTGTTGCTCTAATGCACCTACATGTGCTAAGTGCAACCATTTAGCGTACTCATCCTCTTCTACGCAGCAAGCCAAGATCCCTTGATCTGTGTGCTTGTACATGCTTCCTGCCATGATGTGATACTTTTGGGCTTTTACGATCTCTCTATTCCGTGTGTTTACCACTGGATGGTTGGGCCCGTATGTCAATACTGGTACCAATGGCTTAGCCCACTGCGGTACCACTTCCAAATTAAACAAGTAAGCATCAGGAAGGTCATCTGGCACTCCTTGTGGGGCTTCTCCCGATGTGAGCCTAGAGAGATGATCTGCTCTCAAGTGAGTCCTACCTTTTCTTACCACAACCTCAAAGTCATATTCCATTAGCAAGAGAAACCATCTTACTAATCTTCCTGTATTGCATGGCTTGTTTACAAGATATAACAAAGCCTGATGTGTGGAGTTTGTTGCTAATTTGATTGTGTTATGAACATGAAACCTTTTCATTTGGTGTTACTTTGTAATCTGGATTATAGCTCTTCCTTGTGGAGAATGGTTGTTTGACCTAAGGCTTTTTGGATTAAATTGAGGTTGCCATTATAATGTAAATTGATCATATAAGGAAAACTTTTTTATGATATTTGTGTATTTTCTGACACTTTATTTATTTAAATATTATTTACCAATGGATTATGTTTTTTTTTTTTAAGTTATGTTTAGCACCAAATTTCTAGTCTAAAAATATTCTACCAGTTTGGTTTGGATAGATATGACACTTTATAAGTTGTCTCATTATAATTGTAGGGTAACACATATAAACATAATTGTTTTTTGTCCCTACCCCCTCTTGCTCAGGGTGTTGACAACTTATAAAGTGGCATGCCTAATGTTCAAAGATATAAGGAAACACTTATGTATAAATGTATTGGTGCCTATTTTGCTATAGGATTGGGTTGAAACCTTATAAATTTTTGGTTACAATGATCCTTTGACCAATCTACACATCCCTGCTTGGGGCATCCAATCTATCCTTGTAACATTTGATTCTTTAACCTTCCATAGGAGGATAATCCAACATGATAAAGAATCCCGACAAGAAAAAGGATTATATGTTCTTTTCATAGCCTCTACAAGTGAGTGGTTGAAGTTTTTTATGAATATTTTGATCTTTTGGAGGAATTTCATAGATTTCTTTCATCCTTACTTAATTTGGTTGCCTAGGACATATCTCATTGGGACGTTTATTTAGTGTTTGGATCAAAAGTTAAGAACAAGGTTTTTTTTGCATTCAATAACTTAATTGTGAAGGCCTTGGAAATCAAGGCTCAACCCAAACCCTCAAACTTGGGCATCTTAGATGAAGAAGATAAAAACCTATTCTTTTCAATGCTTGGTGTAACCTACCATACAATCTTGTTCATCACTGGATTTAGTCTCATTCCATGCTGCTGATAGGTTAAATGCTTCTCAGTGTCCAACTTTTGTAGCGATGAAAACTTGAGCTAAATTTAAGGTGACCTCGTGTTCATACATCCAATCCTAACCTAGGATAACTTTTTCGAGTAGATCTGAGTCATTGCAAAACAACAGGTTATGTTGCACTCTGTTGTTTTGTAGGTGTAGTGATAAGGTTACCTCTTCTGAGCACCTTAGAGGATTTTCTCATATTTTGATCATATAATATGCTTTTGTTAGGGTGATTGGTATTTTTAATTTTCTTTTTAAGGAAGCATGCATGTTTCTTAGGGCTCTGCTATATCTAGTAAAGAATCAACCATGAGATATTCTTGGTTTTCAATTCCTAGGTTTAGATATGGTCCTCATTGAATGATGCCTTTTTCCATGATGTTTGATGTGTGGTAGTTTGCCATAGGTATAGGTTCTTCACCCTTAATATATGTCTCATCATGTTCTCAAATCCACTCCTTATGTGTGTGCATTCTTTTTGTTGCCTCTTATCAGGCTTCCTCACAAATTCCTCTTTTTCCTTCTTATGATTTTGAGCTCCTAAGAGTCTTTTTAGCACACGTTCAATAAGAGGTTCAATATATCTTTTGACTTGACAACCACTTATGTAGTTTGGTAAAACATCCCCTCTGATGTAGCTAGGTTAATTGCACCACCGAAAGAGATATTGTGTTCAATCAAGGGACCATAACCTCTTTGTTGTAGTTTCTTAGTGTGTTGTTTTAGGGTGTATACAAGTACAAGATCTCCCACACATAAACCTTTGCCTTTTATGTGGGCATCATAGTATGCTTTTTGTCATCTCTTGGAAAAATTGATTACAGCTACTGCTTGCAGTCTAGTTTCTTTTAGCTTCTCCATTTGCTCCAACTATCAAGATAATTCGTGACTTTTCCATCCATAATTTTTTTACTACTCGTAGAGTAGATACTAGAAAGTTAATGGTTAAGATAGAGTTTCACCCATATACTAGGTTAAAAGGAGTAGTTCCCAAGTTTGTTTTGTAAGCTGCTATAAATGCTCAAATTGCATGATGTAATTGTCTATCCCAATCGGTTCTACCACAGTTGACTATCTTTGTCACCAATCGGTTCTACCACAATTGACTATCTTTGCCAAAATGGTACATAAAACCTTATTCGAACTCTCTTGCCTGTCCATTGTCGTCTAGATGACAGGGTGCATATTTTTTATGAATAACCAATAATTCATTCAATAGGGATTCAATTATTTCATTTATGAAGTGTGTACCTCTATCACTCACTATCTCAATGGGTAGTCCAAACGTGGTAAATATTTGTTTAAATAAGACCTTTGCAATGGTTTGATCATCACTTTTCTTCATGGCCTTTGCTTCCACCCACAAGTAGTCTATGGCCACAATGATATCTTTGGCACAAGATCCTTGTTAGAAAGAGACTTGAATGATGTGTGTGTGACTCTCCTCCCATCCATATGTACCCTCTTGTACTCTAAAAATAGAAATGATGTACTACTAAAAATAGCAATGATCTGGAATAGTCTAGTGTGAACATGTGGCCATCATGCAACACTTATTCTGATTACTACCAAAGAAGTTCCGATTACTACGAAAGTACCTTAGGGTATCCCCCAAGCTTGGGAGCTTGGCTAGGTGGCCTTTGTCCCTCACACACATGGATTGATCCCTGTGGATCAATGGACTGATCCATGTGGATCAATGGACTGATCCCTGTGGATCAATGGACTAATCCCTGTGGATGAAATGCATTGATCCCTATGGATCAATGTCTAACACTCTCTCCCTCTTCTAAAGATCATTGTCCTCAATGATCAATGAGGGAAAGTATTGGCAAACTAGAGCTGCTAATTCCCAAGTAGAGTCATTAAGTGGTAATCCTCTCTACGCTACTAGATACTCCCGGATGACATGATTCTTGAATTGCTTCTGTCTCCAATCTATCTCGTCTGGAGAATGATCTGTGCTATCACTTTCTTGCAATGAAACAATACCTTCTATTAGATTATCCTCCCTAAAAACACTTGATGAAACAATGGATGAAATCTGCAATCGAGAGGAAGCTCTAATCAGTATGCAACTTCACTTAGCTTTTAACTATCTTCCAAGGTCCACAAAACCTTGGTGATAGCCTACTACACTTCCCTATGGAGAGTGAAGTAGATCTAGTTGGTATCTGAAGAAGGACTATGTCTCCTTTCTCAAAGGATCTAGGAGATCTCTTTCTATCAGCATACTCTTTAGCCCTATCAATGACTTGCTGCATCTTGGCTTTAGCTATTTCTAAATTTGCTTGGATGTTCGCTAAGGACTCCGAAGCACTAGGATAATTCTTCGGCATGCGTATGATACTCAGAGCATTGGGATTGATACCATAGTTTATCTCAAAAAGGAAACTCAGCTATTGGCAAATAACTATCCCAATATGTTTGTCTCTCAGACACATATGCCCAACATATCCTCTAAAACCTGACTGACCCTCTTGGTCCTATGAATCTGACATCCCTATCTAAAACTAGGGATGTCGCTAACCCATGCAATCTAAAGATATGTTGGATAAACAGCTCCACCACCTGTGGAGCTTTTATCATCTCCTACATGGGCATGAATTGATCCCTGTGGATCAAGTAGATTGATCTATGTGGATCAATATCTGACACTCTGATCCCTGTGGATCAAGTGGATTGATCCCTGTGGACCAAAGTCATAATCCATGTGGATCATCAATTTGTCTACCACAACTAGGATAGTATCCCACTTCCTTTGGGTCCACGGTAACCCGACTAGGAAGTCCATGGATACACTATCCCATTTATGATCTCGAACCTATAAAGGATACAAAAGATCTGATGTTTTTATCCTTTCTTCTTTGTTGACTTGACACATAAAGCCTGTTAAACATAAGTGTGGACATCTTTGGCTATCCAAGCCACCAAAATGTTCTTTTAACAAGCTATATTATCTTGTAAACACTTGGATGTCCTGCACAAGGCACATCATAACTATCATGCATGAATTTTCTTCTCAAATCCTAGGAATCTGGTACGCAAATCTTTCCTTTCCGTCTAACTATTCCATTCTCCTGTGAGAAATTGGAATATGGAATGGACTTGTTCACTCTGCTAGGGGAAGAAATAACTAGAAATCTCTTTTCTCCTATAATAGAGTCATCAATGATGGCTCGAAGAAATGTGGATCTTCCACCTCTGCTTCCTTTATCTCTTGAAGCAATGAGCTTTCTAGAACTATAAAGGTAATTTGATACATTATCTATGATAATGCATCAACAATTATATTCTCTTTGCTCGTCTATACAAGATTTCCATGTGAAACTCTTTTATGAGCTTAGCCCAACGAGCTTGTCTGCCTCAAAGATCTAGCTGACTACCAAAAATACTTAAGTGTATGGTGATCTGTGGATATCTTAAAGTCTACACCATAAAGAGAGTGTCTCTAGACTTTACACCACTGCATACAACTTCTGTTCATGCATTGGCCTGCCATCTTGGCTCAAAACTATCCCTATGGCTTATGCGACTAGCATTTGTCTCTAACTCAAATGGTTTCTATGAATCTACCACTTGAATATAGGAGCCTCAGAAACACTTATTTTCGAGTATCAAAACTATCTTACTACTATTGCATCCATGGAAATGCAACTTTGCCTTGAAGCAAGTTCATCATGGGTGTTGCTATCAACAAATATGAAGAAACGAATTTCCGATAGAAATCAAAATGATTGTAACTACCTCTCATCCTGAGGAGTAGGCCGAACTGATATAACTGAAACCTTCTTGGGATTTACACAAAGCCCGTCGATAGATATTCTATCCTCCAACGAAACAATAGAGTCTTCTCTGGATTAATTGAGACTTATCATGATCTCTTACACTAATCTGATGATAGCCACTTGTAAAATAATTTTTACTAGATACGACTCCACCTAGAGTGTCTAAAAGATCTCAATCCTGGGCATAGGATATCTGTGTCTGATAGTATTTTTATTGAGTGCTCAATAGTCGATGAACATCTGTTGGCACACAAAGCAACAGAGGAATCATGCACAACACGGCAACAAGGCCAGATCATTTTTCCCATGGGTTATGTACAACTCAAGTGATTTTAATCACTACACAAACATTGTAAATCCCGTTTTTGGTAGAATAGACTCCATTTTGTGCAAGCCGAGGAGTCCTCGAGCTTGAGGAGTATTAGAAGTATCACCGTACCAAATTTCATAATTTTTAGACTTCGTTTGAGCCCTCAAATAAGCCCTGGAACCTAATTTTTAACTAGGCCGGACACTAGGTCTGGACAGGGCCAAAGCTAGTCAAAAACTATAAAAAGAGCTAGAGAGCTCATTTTGGAGGTTAGATTGTAATTGAAACGAACTTGTAAGAGCATTTTGAAAGTAATCTAAAAGCTCCATTGATTCTCACTCCTTGTCTTGCCGAGTGTGCGCGTGTGTGTGTATGTGTGTGCATGCTTGTGTGCTTCTCACTCACGCACTTATGCCGCCACTTGCTCGAGGTCTTCATACCATCCTCACGTCTTCCCGGATTGACATTAAAGGAGGTGCTACTCATCACTGAGCTACACCAAATTTTGGCGCCGTTGCCGGGGATCGAGCTTTGAGGACGAGCGTGTGATGGTAAGACGTAGAGTTGACGCGTTGGAGTTGTAGGTATTTTCTTCACTCTCATCGATTTTCTTTTACTTTCTTCACCATCTTCATCACCATCTCCCACCTCCATCTTCATCATCGCGAGAATTTCAGTTTTTTGACTATATCCCCACCTCCACCTCATTTCACTTGTGAGAGAGAGCGAGAGAGCGAACTTGCATGTGCTGTTTTTGCATGTTTTCTGAGCTATTTTGCAGGTTTTTGCTGTATCATCATCCCCAGCAGTGTGCGCAGGTACGACAGGCTCTGCACAGGTCCCGGGATGACAACCTCTGTCTATCGCGACAGACAGAAAATCTTAACATTTTGTGAATGCATGATTAGCACTGTAACCTACACCTTGAGGGCACTCTAAATCACTAGAAGTTTTTCAAAAATTTGCATTTTTTCAGTCTATCGCGACAGACACCGTCTATCGCGACAGACACTGTCTATCGCGACAGACAGAGACCCACGACAGATAGCGTCTATCGCGACAGACACCGTCTATCGCGACAGACAGAAATCCGCGACAGATAGCGTCTATCGCGACAGACACCGTCTATCGCGACAGACAGAAATCCGTGACAGATAGCGTCTATCGCGACAGACACCGTCTATCGCGACAGACAGAATTTCACGACAGATAGCGTCTATCGCGACAGACACCGTCTATCGCGACAGACAGAATTTCACGACAGATAGCGTCTATCGCGACAGACACCGTCTATCGCGACAGACAGAATTTCACGACAGATAGCGTCTATCGCGACAGACACCGTCTATCGCGACAGACAGAATTTCACGACAGATACCGTCTATCGCGACAGACACCGTCTATCGCGACAGACAGAAATCCGCGACAGATACCGTCTATCGCGACAGACACCGTCTATCGCGACAGACAGCCCCTACGATAGATTGTGTCTATCGCGACAGACACCGTCTATCGCGATAGACAGGCATTTTCGGCAAAAAATTAAGGAGTGAATTTTTGGAAATTTAGGCTAAATTTTGGGCATATTTGCACTTTCTTGTACTCATATACTTACAAAGGCCTTAGAAAATGCATTAAAACCCCTGATAGTATCTGTTTGTCTAGTTAACCCCCTAAACCCTGAACGGTCATAACTTTTTCATACGAAATCCATTTTCTAAGCTCTAGGGCTTGTCGGAAAGCTCGTGACACATACTACACGCCCTCAACTGTTTTTTATAAGAATAACGCATTGATTTTCAGATAGGATATTTGGAAGTTGACACACAGAGGGGTAGAAACACCAAGGGAGCTCTATTGGAAATTTCTAGCTATACAAAAGGGGGAACAAGGGTCATTAAAAAAGTGTCTGAAATAAATTGTCTGTCAATTGAAAGGTCTACTTGGAGCTAATCTTGGGATTTATGCAGGCCTATTGAGAAGCAATTGAGAGTATCCAAGCAAGGGTGTTGCGCACGCTTGAGAATCAACTTCTCGAGCACTAAAGAGCAAGGTTCGGCAAGAAAGGTTGGAATATTCTCAACTCCTCTTCGTCAATTCCTAGCTTAGGCTAAGAGCGATTAAAAGTAGGAGTAAGTCAGGGCGACGATAGGCCACTATCAAGTTGAAGACTACCTAAAAACTCAAGTTCAAGATAAAAACTTAATCTCTGTACTGACTGACTCAGAGTACAGGGAAGGTCTCTTATTGATGGCAGAAACATATGGAGTTGTAGAAGCTGTGCGCACTGCCATTCAGAGGCCTTCAGTTCAATACGACCCACGAAGGTTCCAGACACGACCTCGCTCAGGTAAAAATATCCAAATTCCCGTTACAGTTGCAGAAGAACCAACTACTACACCAACCTCCCAAACAGCTAGTCAACAGCACCCCGTCACCCATGAGGAGTCCACCGAACCACTACCACCTACTCCCCCAGCATCACCTCCTAGAACAGAGACAGTGGAAATCCCATCGACCACTCAACCCACTGACCCCACCTTCATCTTTCGTACTCCCATCTCTAGTGCCACCCTATTCTCTACCACTGATAACCCGACCTTTGATGCAAACCCCATCACTACACAACCCACTGAAACCCTTCCCGAGCCTGCCCTAGGACAACCATCCCCAATGCCTTCAGCCACGGGCCACCCTGACCCCAGATCCACATTCATGGGCTTCCCTACTACCACGCAACCCTTTCCACCCTTCTCAAATTTACGACCCCAACCCCCGATATCCCTTTCTCCATTTCTACAATCCCTCCAGGACATTTTTGCTAGAGCTTTTCAACCAGGCTCTCAACCATTCCCTGCCTCTTCAGCTCCCCACCCCACGTCACATCTATTCACCACTTCCACACACACACCACCTACCATACCAATGTATATGGCAGGCCCCACACTAACACCCACTCCTGAAGGTATGGACATTTCACCACCCACGGCACCTCCACCCACGGTTTCACCTCCTCCCATTCCCCCTCCACCAATTTCACCCACACACACAACTTTCGTAGACACATCATTCACTGTCTCCCTTCCCCAATTCCCTTCCCATGCATCTTCCACGGTAAACACCCCACACTCATCTATAGGAAATGCATTGGACACCATGTTGGCTTGTATATCAAATTTAAGAACAGATTACATTCAGCTCCAGCAACAAAACGAACGCCTGCAAGAGCACTCAGCGACACTACAGCACCGCCTTGCGGCACTAGAAGAGGAGAACACTCGCCTCCACACACAGTTCCACACCCTCCAAGAAGCCCACAATATATTGGAGGTACAGCTACAGAACGTAGATCAGGAAGCAGTGCAGGTGGTAGAAGGTCACCTACGGACACAGCTGGAACGCAACTCAAAACTTCAGCGAAATATGGCGCTACTTAAACGCCATCTTGCGGCTGCTCAGGAAGAGAACAGACGTCTGCAAATACAAAATCAAGAGAACCTAGAGGCAGCTATTGAGAGCACACCGGGGGCACCCATCAGCCCATCCAAGTTTCAAGCAGTGACCCCCGATAATATCAAGATTATATTGGAAGATTATGCCACGCTGCTCGAAGCACATGATAAGCTATCAGAGGAGCTAGGACAACTGAAGCAGGAACACCAACAAGGACCAACAGCTGCCCCTCCAACCACCCCCTCTGCGGCTTCGCTTCTCAACGCAGAGGCCATAAAAGATCTCCAGGAACAGGTAACTGAATTGCAAACACGCCTACTACAATATGAGAGGCCATCTTCCCCTCCGGAGGCTCCCACGGACGAAGAAGTTGTGCAAATTCCTGTGGAACAAACGTTTGATGAAGAATATGATCCGCAACCATTCCCAGGAGGACAACAAACAGAAGAAGCGCAGGACACGTTCGAGGCACCACGGCCGCCATGGTTACGACAAGTGGAGGAAATAGGGACCTCGCATGAAGAGCGCACCGTAGTGCAAAATCAGGCCATGAGGGTCATAGAGGAGACTGTGTTACAATCAGCTTACTTCAAGAACTTGTCATCGAGACGCCTGATTCTCTCATCGGAACTCCAGTACAGGCCATATTATATTATCTTGGCTGATTATAATGCAGAAATACAAAGAGTCACGGGTCAGATTCCTACTTTTGCGACCCAATTTCAACCCGAAGACCTTCCTCCAGAGGTGCAAAAAGGCAAGATTCGTCAACCAACATGGCGGCAGAAACTTTTAGAGACCTATCCAGAAATGCTACGCACATGGAACAACGCGCCGTTGCACCTCCTGTACAACCCATGCTACGGTCCAGTCCCCCGCCGCAGGTCGTGGAAGGCATTTAATATCAAGGTACAGAACAATGCGCAATGCAAGGAATGGCTGAACTACCCGTACATCGCGCCACCACAAGGACCACCATCGGTAGCATATATGATGGGGACCATTCGCCACTGGATGCCGCGCTTGAAGCCCATGCAAGATGTGGCAGCGCAAATGATGCTTAAAATCTTAGATATGATGCAAGTAGTGCTGAAGACCTTTAGAAATGCAGCCGCACCACAGGTACGTCTTCCGGGGTTTAGCAATGGAAATTACGACTTGGTGTATGACATGAGCACCACCCCCAGTATCCGTGTGGCTTACGCTTGGCATGCACGCATCAAATACCTCCCCGCCTACTACAAACAGACCTTCGAAGAAATGTTCAGATCAGGTTTCTGGGAGTACCACTCGGAGATTTTCGCACCAAAGCCGACACATCTGCTTCAACTGTTTGCTTGTGAACAAGCAATGTATTCAGAGTACTACACCACCCCGCAACCAGAGACCCCCGGTGCAATAAATTGGGAGGCATTGGAAGCCGATCTAGCAAGAGGCTTAAGGATAGGAGAACATGAACTGGCCACCAATGTCATCCAATATTACATCGACCACCCGCGCGAACAAAGGTCTGTCAGGGGCGACAGACGCTAGGAAGGGGGGAGTGTTGGCACACAAAGCAACAGAGGAATCATGCACAACACGGCAACAAGGCCAGATCATTTTTCCCATGGGTTATGTACAACTCAAGTGATTTTAATCACTACACAAACATTGTAAATCCCGTTTTTGGTAGAATAGACTCCATTTTGTGCAAGCCGAGGAGTCCTCGAGCTTGAGGAGTATTAGAAGTATCACCGTACCAAATTTCATAATTTTTAGACTTCGTTTGAGCCCTCAAATAAGCCCTGGAACCTAATTTTTAACTAGGCCGGACACTAGGTCTGGACAGGGCCAAAGCTAGTCAAAAACTATAAAAAGAGCTAGAGAGCTCATTTTGGAGGTTAGATTGTAATTGAAACGAACTTGTAAGAGCATTTTGAAAGTAATCTAAAAGCTCCACTGATTCTCACTCCTTGTCTTGCCGAGTGTGTGCGTGTGTGTGTATGTGTGTGCATGCTTGTGTGCTTCTCACTCACGCACTTATGCCGCCACTTGCTCGAGGTCTTCATACCATCCTCACGTCTTCCCAGATTGACATTAAAGGAGGTGCTACTCATCACTGAGCTACAACATCCTAGAAGATCTGTCTTTCTTCTTCACTAGAAGAACTGGTGCTGGAAAGGGTGAATAGCTGGGTCGAATCAGCTCTTCCTATAAATACTTGTACACATATTAGAAATGAAGTAGGTAGGCACATAACTAATACGAATCTGGTATAAACATATATGTGCACACCTCTAAAACATACCTCTCTGAAATATCAAGCTTCTTTTCAATAGAACTCTGGAACCTTCTCTTGAATAGGAACACCCTAACAGGAACTTTCTCTAGACATTCTCCTTCTTCCTTCTTCTTTCAAAGTTGGAACATAAAGAAAAATTGACAAAGGAAATATAGGAATACCTGATATAGGAATACCTAGAATTCTTATAGGTATGGATCTGCATTCTTTCACATATGGTTGAAAGTAAGTCTTCATGTTTCATCACCCCCTGGATGATTTAACACTAGTATCCAGAATTCCTCAAATATATCAGACTTTATGAAATCTAGAACGTCTTCCTTCATAAATATGATTTTTCATAACATTAGTACGTGTTTCTAAAACAAATAATCTGAACCCTTTTTATTAGGATTGTGCACATGCCGATAGCTTTCCCTGTCATTCCTCAGCTTCCCAAAATGTAGAATATTGTTAGCTGATCTATCATAAAAACTTTGCTGAAAGCATTTTAGGATTCATAACCTTCTACAACATAACAAGTATCTTCTTCTATCTTTCTGCAAACAAAGGATAAATCATTGCCGTCTAAAACGCATCGCGAATAAATTTGACCGTTTTGATTTTCAAATAAAAATTTCGCAATCTCACTGTTTGCCGTCCGTGGGACTCGAACCCGCATGGGGTTGATGGGAGGCTAATGTTCTATCTACTGCATTGGGCACTTTAGTTGTATAGAGTACTAAAAACTATATCTACACATGTTGTATACTGTGAGCAAATTTGACCAATGGGACATTGAATTATTGTTTTCCAACAACACAACCTTGCGGACTTCATTCTCCTCCTACAAACTCATTAAAAATGGTGGCCGAGTAGACGAACTCGCTCTAGTTATCCATTCGATTCTATGATCTATATGTTCTTGAAAGGAGGCAAACCAAAAGGTAATTCTTTTGAGAACAACTCTTGGAATTCTACTCTCGCTTTTATTGAAGGTGCAGAAGCATTCCAACTAGAGTCTCCCTGACTACATGAATTCATCATAATACACGATGAATGGATAAAATATAGAAAAGAAATAAACTTACAATCAATTTTAAGCAACTTGGTAGCATGTATGAATCACGCCTCTTGGAGATCTGATTCTCCACGGATCAGTAGTCACCTCCCCTCGTGCTCAAAATTGATCACTTTACTTGGATGCACTATAAATAGAAACATCAAACTTGCTTCTCAACTTGTCTTCCATTTGGAACTAACTTACTTGTAGACCTTGCATTGTTGTATAATCACTCCCTAACGGACACAACCTTGCCTTATCTAATAAATGCAAACCATGCCTTGCTATATAACCTTGGCTCACTCCTTGCTAGGAACTTAGACTATAGCGTTGCCTTGTTTACTCTTTGTAAACCTCGTATTTCTGTATATCTTGGCCACTCTTGAGTATCTGACCCACATACTTGCCTTGTTTGCTCTCTGCATACCTTGCCTTTATATGTATCTTGGCCACTCTAGAGTTCTTGACCTACATACTTGCCTTGCTTGCTTAATGAAAATGAGTCCACCTAGGATCTCTATTCTTCATTCTTAGTTAGATAGATAGATGAAAATACTCCATCTACCCATGTTACACTATTATGGAATCAAGATATGATTCCTTATAAAGGTAGGAACTCTAAAGTCTATGTCTCAACCTCGTAATCTAGGAAGTTCTTACATGAATTTTCTTGTACTATTTCTAACTATGGCATTCTAATCAAACTTGATTTGCCCTCTTTTTTTTTATTCCACAAATTTGAAGTCTTCTTGTGAAATAAAATTCTTTGTTCTATACACATAGAAATGTGCACTAGAAAAATTGCTTATGAACTAGATACTTAATTTATAAGCATCCTAAACTTGTAGGTGTTCTTAGAGTTCTCTTCTAAGGTTTGAAATTACCTTGAGATCTCTTACCTATAAGTTTCTAACTCATGAGACCTTGGCAATTCCACAAAAGGATAATTCTTTCACTTGAAAAATTCTCATCTCTTTCTAAATGAATCACTCTACATGTTTCAAATCTTGACTTTATTTATTTTGATCAAAATACCACTTGCATTCTTCTAGATCATGGAATCTTTGAGGATGAACTATCCTCTATTCTAGGTTCTAACTAAAAATCTTAGAATTCTTAGCTGTGAAACTATTAAATTGCTCATTCTAATGACCATGGCAACACTTGGCCTTAACCTTGAATTAATCTTACCGAAATAGTGATATCTACAAGATATCCACAAGCTTATAAGATTCTTTGATTAGAATGCTAATAATCATTCATCTTGATCATTATATAGTTTGAATTCTATGAATATTCAAAACAAGTAAGTGACAGCGGAAAATAAACAAATTACAAGCCTTTTTTCAATGAAACATGAAGAACAAAGAAACTTTTAGTATGTTCTATATGCTTGAATGCATATGGAAACTAATTTTCTGAAAATTTCCGTAGCATAACAACGCAATTTTGAAACTGGAAAAATTACAACAAGCAATTTCCGTGACAATGGTGCCGATAGGCACAATCTATCTACAAATAGACTGATAGGGGATTACACACCCTGACAAATTTTCTAATGCCGATAGACATAATATAACTACAATTAGACCAAAAGGGGATTACACAACCTGACAAATGTATATTTTTCTCCTCGCTAGCATGCAACAGAATACTTAACTGTCCCTGTAAAGAAGAATAACTACATCCTAACTACGCGGACACTCTTGATGCTATGCAAAATTGCATATCCTATATGCAATGTGATGCAAAAAAGAGAGCAACAATGCATATAAATTGACAAGAGACTTATCTGGAGGTCCAAAAAGTAATTTGCAAGTGTGTGAAGGTGTTGAAGATGGTCCACGCTTCACCAGAATAACTTTCCAGATCTTTCTCGATAAGTTGTGCTTCGAAACGATGCTCAAAAGAGGGTCATTGAAGGTGATGGAGCGAAGTTGAAGCTCTCAAAATAATTGAGATTGAAATCAAACTATGGCTTGTAGCCACTCACTAGAAAGAGCTTTGAGAGAGCTTTCTCAGCAAGAAAAAACATAAAAATTGGATATCGGATGCTCAAGATATGGCTAATACCATGGAAGAGGTATGCTTAGTTGGCTATGGGAAACAAGCTTAAGCTATGACCTCCAACACACATTCAAAATTCCCTTTTGTGAGATATATCCTCCAGCGATGAATGCACACAAGAGAGTTTAATCCCATATATCAGGCAAACTCCACTACTTCCCAATTTCAAAATGAAAGAGCAACAATGTCTGTGCTCTCCCTCAACGGCTAAAAAGCCACACATTTTGCAAATTAATGTGCATCCGGGCGCTCTTGATGCACATGTCCTAGTTGATCCCATCTGTGCTATTGAGTAGAGTTTTCTCTATTTCATTGGAGTGAAGAAATGCCCACATGCAGCAGCTTGCAAGAACTTCGGGCGTAGACATACCTGAGTGCTCATGCACATATGATTGCTCCAATATTTTGAACTTCATCAGGGGGTCCTATGGGCTCCCTGCTCGCTTCTTTTGCATCTGCTCCTAAATGCAACAACGGAAAGTCTCCATAAAAGCTTGATGATGGACGAGGATGACAATCCAAGATCACTCAGAAAAACCAATCATGCGAAAAAAAAACAAGGAAAATTATAAGCTTTGATACCAATTGTTAGAAAGAGACTTGAATGATGTGTGTGTGACTCTCCTCCCATCCATATATACCCTCTTGTACTCTAAAAATAGCAATTATGTACTACCAAAAATAACAATCATCTGGAATAGGCTAGTGTGAACATGTACATGCATTGATCCCTATGGATCAATGGACTGATCCCTGTGGATCAATGGACTGATCCATGAGGATCAAAGATCCCTATGGATGGAATGCAGTTATCCCTGTGGATCAATGTCTAACAATCCTCTTGCTAGTAGATTAATAGTTCCAATAAAATCAATTCCCCATCGTGAGAAAGCTCTTGCACAGACCATAGGTCATAAAGGCATGTAATCTCTTCGAATAGGGTACCTTTTTTTCTTGGAAAATGTCACAACTTCTCATGTAAGTTTCAACGTCCGTGTGTAGTATTGGCAACCATAATCCAAAAAAGATAATCATCCTTAATGTTTTTTTGCCAGAGAATATTGTCATTCATTGACACATACACATAATTGATTATCTTTTCACCTTTTAAAAGTTAGTTTCCAATGATCACATAATCTTTGCTCTAGTCTTTTAGGGCTGGTTTTCTTGCTAAACTTGCCCCTACTAGGTATATTTGTGCATTAAAGAATTCAATGAACGGTTTAGTCCATTAAGGGGCTATTGTGGAATAGCTCATTGAGGAGTGTTCCTACGGATAGGATGCTTGGCATATGTTGTAGTTAGTTATGTATTCATGTACCTCTTTGTGCATATCTAGCCAATACACTCCTAAACATTGCAATTCTTTCGTAGTCCGACTTATGTACATTCCAATGGTTTACATGAGCTTGATGAATCAAATCTGACTTTCACCATCCTCCACACATCTTAAAAACACTTCATTTGAATATTTGAAATACAAGCTACCCACCACAATGTGAAGGTTTGTTGTTTTCCACAGTTCTTTGCCTTTATTGGAATTAACTTTATGATTTGTACCATGATTAAGTATTGGTACCAATTCTTAAGTCTAAGAAGGACATACTTCTAGGTTAAAGAGGTAGATGTCTAGGAGCTCACCCGTTACTCTAATTAGTGGCTTGCCATGAGTCATTCTTGATAGATTATCAGCTCTTACATGTGTATAAACTTTTTTGAACACTTCTTTGAAATCAAACTCCATTAATAGTAGGAACCATCTGACTAGCCTTCCCTTGTTGAAAAGGTACACCAATTCTTGATGATCAACCAAAAACTTGGATTTCTTGGCAAGTAGGTAGTGTCCAAAATTTTTTATTGCGTAGACCAATCCTTTCTATGGTAGTGTAATTTCTTTTTGCTTGGTTCAATTGTATGCTAGCATATGCAATAGAGTGGTCTAGTTTTTGTGCATTTGTGGGTTGTTATAGTATACATCCAATTGCAAAATTATAAGCATCCACATGAATATGGAATGACTTATTCCTATTTGGCACTTTGAGTGTGGGAATTGAACTCAGTCTCTTTTTGAGTTCATAAAAAGATTTCTCAAAATGTTCACTCCATTCAAAATGATTCAAAAAACCATAAAATGGTTTGGCAGTAATGACATACATGTGGATAAATCGACGGTAATACCCATAATGACCCATAGAGGCTTGTTCTTCTTTGACATGCTTGGGTGGTGCTAGCTCTAGAATCATCTTGATTTTATCTTCATCCATTGAGATACCTTTTTTCGAGGCTATATGACCAAGGATCTTCCCTTCACATACTATGAAAATTCATTTCTCAAGATTTAAACATACTCGATATTGTCTACATTTGTCAAATATACAACATAGTTCAGGTATGTGCATGGATATTTGAGATGAGTAGGTGCAAGGATCATCAACATAAACTTGCACGTTCTTTCTCAAGAAATCCTTGAAAATATGACACATGAATCTTTGGAAAGTGATTGGTGCATTGGTTATACAAAAAAAGGTGTGACCCTAAAAGTGTATACACCCCATTGAATAACAAAATTAGTATGATGTTGGTCTTCAAGAGTGATATCTACCTGATCGTAGCCAGAAAAGCCATCAAGAAAGTCATACATTTCCTTGCCTACTACTCTTTCCAAAAGATAGTCAGTGATAGGTAATGGGTGACTATCTTGAATAATGGCCGCATGTGTACCTAAGTCGTGAAGTCTGACTTGTGTTGATGAGACTGTACCTCAATTGCCCCACAAGTGCATATAGTGGTGGATTAATACATGTTTAATTATCAATCCGAGAGATTAGATGTACCAAGTGTATGAATACATGTGCACATGTGATGGTAAGTGAAGTATCAATGCCACAATGCATGTGAGTTGTCTCAACTACCTCTCCAACTCACTACTTCTCTAAAAATGCACGTCGCGATACCATTTACAGCAGTAAGCACAAATTTGAACTTTTCTCTCTATTCACAACTCTGAATATGGTCAATATATGGTTTCATTTTGAAGCTCTCGATGAGATGCATTCAATGGTGGTATTTTCATTCAAATATGACAAATGTACTTTAAGTTACGAGCAAAATAGTAAATGATGGAAACACCAACACCTGCTCCACAACTCCTCAAGGCTCCCACATGCACTACAGTGGTTAAAAAGCGATGGGAAGGGGTAGCACAATCCTACACACATATCAAGCATTGCATACACACAAAAACTCTTGGAGAAGATGATGATCAGCAAAGAAGAGTAAAATTCAAAATTCTGCTTCAATTCTCACAATGGCAAAAAGTTCTTTACAAGAGTCATCAAGTGGCTATATACATGTGCCCTAAAATTGGTCCTTTCACACAAGAGACCAAAACTGGGGTTTATGCATCTAGAGGACTCCTCTAGTGCATTTACATGGCTTCATGAGGTTTTCATAGAAATTTGAAGAAGAAAACTTATGCTCATAATTTGAAAATTTTTGGGGCTCCCTTTTCTATGCTTCTTTACTCTGCAACACTCTCGCCCTCTTTGTCTCTATTGTCCCTTGATAGGCTTTGCTTCTTGTCTGTGGCTTGCTTATTGTTCTTTCAATACACGCACCCAACGATCGAAGAAGTAGCTAGGACTATCAGAGAATTTGTTACCTTATGGGAGCCTCAGTCCTATGCTTTTGTTCTTGCCTTGGTATTCCTTACATTCATACATGTGGGTTGCTGTATTATCCTTGATACTTGTTAAGATCTTTTTCATCGCTCACATCATTTGGTAAGAATTGCATCTGTTTTTGTCTTTTGGTTGATGCTTCAATGGTCTTGTCTTTAAATCTTCTTTCACATCCTTTGGGACCTGACGCTTTTCTTTAGCCTATTCATTTCTTTCACTGCATGCATCTAGTAGCTAAGAATGTTATATTTTTAGTCACCCTCTTCAACTTTTCAACATCTGCCCCTTTCTAACATTTGATCTTCGAATAATTCTTTATTCTCATACATCTAGCCCTGTTGTATTGCTTTTTATTGCCATGCATGCCTCAATGGTAACTGTTGCATCTCTTTTAGTGAGGGTGGTGCTTGAAAGGTCATGTTGTATTTCTTTGTTTCCACTCTTTGGGACCTCCTTCTTTCGCATAGTGGCTTGATGCGTGCCCCTGCGGGGTTTCGGGCAGCGGGTGGGTTTTATTCATTGGATAGTTTTTCTTTTTGATTTTCTTCTTCTTCTTCTCTTACTTGATTCTCCCTCCACACGTCCCTCCTCCTGAACTCTGTCATCCGCAATAGGCTTTGACTGGCGACATGAGTATGTTTGAATGACTGTTTGCTCTCTTTGATTCAACAGCTTAGCTTCACATATCATTAGTTCTTTCCATTGAGCTGATTTGACTCCATCATTTGCTGCATGTCTATGATCTGCAAAGAAGCTCAATTCTTAGGCCACCAATCGAGCATTTAAATTGGAAGTCATTTTGACAAAAAATTTTGAGTCCATTTCAAAAAACCTTGTAAAGAACACTTCTTTGAATGTCTACATATACTGACTCAGTAAGAACATTAAGCACGAGTATATAGCCATGATCTTAAGTCGTCTAGGCATGATAGATAGATAAAAAATAAGGGCATCTGTGCCTTGATTAATGTAGATAAAATTCAGAAATGTATATTGAGCATGTTTGAATACTTCAAAACTCTGAGTAGCATGTTCAATACTTTATTTGTCATCTTTATTGCTAGATCCCAGTCTGTAGCATATCTTGAGAGCCAAAATTCTATTGTGCATACCATATATTCTTCCGTAGGTAAGTAATTATGCGATGGGCTCGGTAATAATGGATAGTTGAGCCATTGATTATTGATTGTTCTTTGGCGTTGTGCTTCCCAAAATTGTGTCTAGGATCTTCTTCTAGGGACTGGGCAAAAAGATGGATTTACTTGTAGTAAGTATGGTGTAGACTCCTAGTGCACCCATAAAGTTGGATTCTTTTCCAAAAATTTCCTTCTCCAGATCGGATATGCTTTATCAAACTCTTCTTGAACCAAAAATCGTGATCTGGTTCTTTTTGCATAGTTCTCTTAATGTATTGCTTGATTTCTTCTTTTAGTAGGCCGTATGGTATATTGAAGGGATTCAAAATTTGCTAAAAAATTGTACTTTTGATCTGTGCTTCCTTCATTACTTTCACCACTTGATCTTCAAATTGTTCTGTAAGTTGGGACACCAGTAAGGTCATCTCATTATGGCTTAGTTCTGCAATAGCCCGATTATGTCTATCCGTGCCCTTCTCTGCTTCTTCTTCTCTGCTTCTTCTTCTCTTATTGGTGAACCAATGTCCTTTGGCTTTTGTTACACTCTACATTGGAAATTCAAGCACCTCTTCTTGAATTGTGGCCTCAGAGTCGTAGGAATCCATTTTCACTAGTAGTAAAGTAAAGAATTAGTTTAAGCAGGAAACCAATTCCACATGTTTATGTGTTGTTCATTAATATGTTGTTTCCTCTCCTCCATACCCCTTTTTGTAAGTAAGTAAGGTACCTTACCATACTTTTGTTTTAGTTTTAACTGTGAAAGAAAACAAGAAGTTAGTTTATAGTCGAAGCATTTATGTATGTACACCGGGTGATCATTCCTATGTCTATAGAAGCTAAGTTCTATTCTGCTTATGGAAATGTGCACCACTATTTTTACGAAAGAAGATATGTTCCGAATGCATGGCCTTGTAATGTGGCCCTATCATGCATACTCTCGATGCAATTGATTTTTCATGAGTGCAAGTAGAGTCTTCTTGAGTCGTTTCTTTGGTTTCTTATTGCTTCTTGGATCTCCACATTCACTTGGTTGCTTATAATGATGGCACTTGATTCTATCGTGTCTGTTTTCCTCTATTCTTGAATGTCATTTTTGACTCATTTTTGTTTTTGGATTGGACTTCCCATGTAGTGGTCTTTTGGGGTTTTTTGTGATCCTTGACTGTTGATTTTGCTTTCTTCCATGGGTATGAAATCTCTTTAAGTTTTTTTATCTCATGATTTGCTACACTTCGGACTGCTTTCGAGATCCATATGTGTTGCTGAGACTTCTGGGCCTCTACCAATGATTTTGGAAGCCATACACAAAGAAGTCTTGGTTTATCCCCTTGTGATTGTGAACAATGTTTATTTTGTTGTGTTTCTGCTGGATGGTCAATTTGTTCCTATGTAGTGCCAATATGCTGGTGTAGTTTGTCTTTGGCTAACAACAGTCGCATGCAGCTTAGTGCTGCTCCGGTGTCAATCAGAGCATCCACTAGTTGATATTCCATGTTCTCGATTCCTAGGTTCAAGTATGGTCGAGAGACACTATTTCTCATGTTGCTTGTATTATTTACTTGGTAGTTGGCCATGGGTATAGGTTCTTCTCCCTGTAGATATCGTTCATCCCTTTGCCTCATCCACTCTTTTTGTTTTCTGATTCACTCCAGGGCTTCCATTCGAGCTTCTTCTCTAATCCTTTCTTCTTCCTTCTCTCGATTCTGCACTCCTACTAGTTGTGCTAACATTTGATCAGTTAATGGTTCCATGTATCTTTTGACTCTACACCCACTAATATAGTTGGGAAGTACATCTCCATCTAAGGTGGCTAAATTCACTGCTCCGCTTGTTGAGATTCAATTTATCAATAATGGTCCATAACCTCGTTGCTGCAATTTCTTTGCATGTTGCTTCAATGTGTATACTAATACCGAATCACCTTCATTTAAGCCCTTATCCTTAATATGTGCATCATAATTTGCTTTTTGTCTCCTTTTAGCCACATAAATTCCAGTTATTGCAGTTTCTCAATTTGGTCCAATTGTTGAGATGGCCAGTCCAATCGTACTGTCGTGCTACATGTAGGGTAGGCACTAAAAAATCAATTGGTAGAATCACATTCTTTTTGCATACTAAATTAAAAGGAGTAGTTCCAATGGTTTTCTTGCAAGCCATGTGGAAGGCTCAAATTGCATGATGCAATTGCTTATCCCAATCTAACCTTCCGTTGTTGACTATTTTGGTCAACATTGTGCATAGTACTTTGTTGGAACTTTCAGCCTGACCATTAGCTTGAGGGTGGTAAGGGGCTGATTTTTTATGAATCACCAAGAATTCATCATCAGTGATTTTATATTTTGTTGATGAAATGTGTTCCCGCGTCGCTTACTATTTCTATCGGCAATCCAAAGTGAGTAAAGATATTTTCAAAGAGAAACTTAGATGTAGTTTGCGCATCATTTTTCCTTGTTGCTTTTGCTTCTACCCATTTTGTTAGATAATCCATGCCCACTATTATATATTCAACATGTGATCCTTTGGCTAAAGGATTAATAGGTCTTATGAATCAATGCCCCATTTTGAAAAGGCTCTTGCACAAATCATGGGTCTTAGAGGCATATCATCTCTTCTGACAGGATACTTGGTTCTTTGGCACACCTCACAACTTCGTACATATGTGTCAGCATCCATGTGTAGAGTTGGCCACCACAAACCTGCAAAGAGAATCATTCTCTCAGTTCTTTCAACTAAAGAATGTCCTCCCATGGCACCTACATGTGCCATCTCAAAAATGGATAAATATTCTCCTTCATGGACACATAGCCATAATTGATTGTCCTTTCCTCTTTTAAATAATTGTTTCCCAATTATGGTGTATTCCTTGCTCATTTCTTCTAGAGTTCACTTCCTTGCTAGATTAGCTCCTTCCTCATGCTCGTGTTTTCAAGAATTTAACCAATGCCTTGTTGGAGATAGACGTCTGCGGAAGCACGTGAACAGCACAAGGAAGAAGAAGAAGCTTGGAGCACAACACACAAGACTGAATGTATTACTAGAGAATGTACAAAGATAAGAGCAGGTCGTTGCTTCTTCTAGGGCGTCGTCGACACTCCTCCGTTTGCAGTCTCAAATTCGCACGAAATTTGGTGAGCATACTCACGGTGTTTCCCTGATCAAAACAGCTTCCTTCTATGGTGCCGAAATCGCGATATGAGCTCATTTCGGCCTCCGAACGCACTATCGTAGTGCTTATGCAGGCTATTTCATCCTTTTGTGCCAAAGGTATATACCAGTTTCTGTTCGCCAGTTTAAGCGTCTCAAAGTCTGCTACAGGTCTAGCAGAACTCGTCTGGGCAGTTCTGTTCAACTTTTTGAGATACAGTCAATTTTCTGCATCAAGGTATTTTAGTCACCAGCCATGGCTGAAAGCAGTGATGTATTCCGTATGTTGGCTGTTGAGGATAAGTTGGATGGTACCAACTACCCATTATGGGCTTATATGATGCGACATGTACTAGTTGCAAAAGGATTGTGGAACATTGTGCAGGGTGTTGAAAGACGTCCTGTTACCCCTGTAACGACAGGTACTGCAAATACAGGTGTTGGAGCTGATGAAGATGATGTCGAAGATGATATTCCGCAGATTCCTGTTCGTGCTGCTGTTTCTGTTGCACCTACTGCAGAGCAGATTCGTTGGGATGGCAGAGATGCCCAGGCACATGCATTGATAGCCTTGTCTATCAAACGTGCCATTATTCCTCACATTCGCTCTTGTAGAACAGCAAAGGATGCTTGGGATACACTTACCACTTTGTACCAGGCTAGGAATGAGGCTCGTGTTGCTTACCTCCGAAAACAGTTGGAGAGTGAGCACATGAATGAAGGTGATTCTATGGACAGTTTTCTTACAAAGATCAAAGACCTGAAGGAACAATTGATTTCTGCTGATGAGGTTATACCAGATAGCTCACTTGTGCAGACCGTTTTGAATGGTCTTCCTGATTCATATCAGAGTTTTGCCTCTACTCTTCGGTTGATGATGAAAGGCAATCTGAATGCCTTGTCATTTGAGGAATTAGTCTCTGTTCTGTTGCAGGAAGATCAGTCCAGGCAGAACAGGTCCATTATGCGTGTTGCAGATCAAGCTTTCCTGGCTAGTCAAAAGGGCAAAGGAAAATGGAGCTCTTCTACTAGTAAGCAAAAATCTGCAAATGTTGCACAATCGAAGAACCAGGATAAAGATGAAAAGAAATCAGAAAAGCAGAAATTGTTCTGCAAGTACTGTAAAGGAAATGATCATATTATAAAGAACTGTCCAAAAGTGGCTGCTAAAGAGGCAAAGAAGAAAGAGGCTGGAATGGTTGTTGCAGAGGCCTCTACACCAAAAACAGAGTCTGCAAATCTTGTGCAGGAAGAAGAATGGGCGTTTACTACTGTCTGCAGTTTTGACCCATCTTCTCATGATCAGTGCATGTCTGCAGTAGACTCAGATGTTTGGTACTTTGACAGTGGGGCGACCAAACATATTACCTCGCAGCGCAGTTTCTTCTCTTCACTCGAGCCTGCCCCTACAGGGAATACTGTCACATGCGCCAATAACTCCTCTTATCCTGTTATGGGAGTTGGTAAGATCATTCTGACTACTGCTGATGGTAGTTCTTTCACTTTGTTAGATGCTTTATTTGTGCCAGGGATCAAAAAGAACCTGTTATCAGTTTTTGCATTAGCCAAGATTGGCTTGGTTGTGAAATTCGTTGATGACAGGTGTACAGTCCATGATCTCTCAAATGGCGATGTGATTATTGCTTCTGGCATTTTATGTCGTGGGCTGTATAAGCTCATAGACTATAAAAGATCTGTGAATGATTTGGCATGTGCAGTTCATGATTCTCAGGCTATGTCAGATGCAAAGCTTTGGCATGCACGATTTGGTCATCTGAATTTTGCTAGTTTGTTACGCCTACAGAAATCTGAAATGGTGTCCTCTTTGCCCAAACTTGAGGCACCTGGAAAACATGTTTGCGAAGGCTGTATTTTGGGCAAAATGCAGCGTTCTTCCTTTCCAAAAGATGGTTCAGTTCGGGCTACGCAGAAATTGCAGCTTGTACATAGTGATGTCTGTGGTCCTATGCAGACACCCTCTTTTGGAAATTACCTTTACTTCGTGACTTTCATTGATGATTTTTCTAGGCATGCATGGGTATATCCACTCAAAGCTAAGTCCGAAGTGTTCATGTGCTTCAAACAGTTTTTGGTTTTGGCTGAAAATCTGTCAGCATGTAAAATGGGCACCCTCCGTTCTGATCGAGGGGGGGAATATATGTCTTCAAATTTTAATGCATTTCTGGCTGAACGTGGGATAAAACACCAGTGTACAGTGCCGTATACACCTCAACAGAATGGAGTTGCTGAACGAAAGAACAGGTCACTCATGGAGATGGCGAGGTGCATGGTCAAAAGTCAGGCTTTACCACATAGTTTTTGGCTTGAGGCTGTCATGTGTGCAGCATATGTACTGAACAGGTGTCCCACTAAAGCGTTGCAGTCTATCACTCCATATGAGGCTTGGCATGACCGCAAGCCATCTGTTGCTCATCTGCGTGTTTTTGGTTGTTTGGCATATGCATTAGTGCCTGAACAACATCGCAGAAAATTGGATGATAAGGTAGTAAAATGTATTTTTGTTGGGTACAGTTCTGAAAGTAAAGGCTATCGTCTGTATCATCCACAGACTAAACGCATTCTGGTTAGCCGTGATGTTGTCTTTGTGGAAGATGCTATTCAGCCACTACTTTCATGTACTAAGGAGACATCTGTTAGCTCCAAAGACATGTATGATACTTTGATGCCTCTTTTTACAGGTGGACAGGCTAGTGCTGGTCCTAATGAGGCAACTTCTCAACCTTTGATGCAGATCATTCCATTTCTGATGCAGATTTACATGATGCACTTGTTGATGAGAGAGCTGATATTGAGCAGGCAAAAACTATCCCAAAATGGCTGGTGCAAACTTTGCGTGACAGCAAATTAGATGCACCTTTGTCATATCGTACTCGTTCAGGCTCTCATAGTGCCTCCTTTGCATCAGGTTGGTATGCTATGGCTGCATCTAGTCTCTGTGATGAGAATGAGCCTGTTTCTTTTGATGAAGCACAAAATTCAGAAAATTGGATGGCTGCTATGCAATCTGAATATGATGCTATAATGAAGAATGGTACATGGTCTTTATGTGACTTGCCTCCTGGCAAGAAGGCCATTGGCACTAAGTGGGTATACAAGCTGAAGCGTAAACCTAATGGTACAGTTGACAGGTATAAGGCTAGGCTTGTTGCAAAGGGTTATGCACAGGAAAGAGGCATTGATTTTGATGAGACCTTTGCACCTACATGCCGTATGACTACTGTTCGCAGCATTTGTGCACTTGCAGCCCATCATGGTTGGAATGTACATCAGTTGGACATTAAAACAGCATTTCTGAATGGTGACTTGCATGAAGAAGTGTATGTTTTTCAGCCCCGTGGCTTTGTGCAGAAAGGGCATGAAAACCAGGTTTGCAGGTTAAAGAAGGCATTATATGGTTTAAAGCAAGCACCACGTGCTTGGTATGAGAAGATACATGCCTATCTGATTGCACATGGTTTTGAGAATAGTCCAACTGAAAGCACCTTATATGTTAAGCGTGCTAATGATGTGCTTCTGATCATTGTTGTCTATGTTGATGACATGCTGCTCACTGGTCCTATTGAGACACATATTGCTGATTTTAAGGCTGATTTGCATGCCTCATTTGAGATGTCTGATTTGGGGCATTTGCATCACTATTTGGGCATTCAGTTTATGCATGTTGATGGTGGAATGGCTTTGTGTCAAACGAAATATATTGACACATTATTGCAGCGTTTTGGCCTTGAAGACTGTAAGCCTATTGCCACTCCTATGGAGACGGGTTTACGATTGAGTCTTCATGATGCTGGAGATGCATTTGATGCTGTTCTCTATCAGCAGGCTGTTGGATGCTTGATTTACTTATGCATTACTCGGCCAGATATTCAGTTTGTTGTCTCACAGATGAGCAGGTTTATGCATTGCCCAGGAGTCACGCATTGGAAAGCGGTTAAGCGCATCTTTCGCTACTTGAGTGGTACTCGGCTACTTGGGTTGTTTTATCCCAAGGGGGGATCACTACCGCCAGATTTGCATGCTTTTTCTTACTCAGATTGGGCTGGTTGCTATGACACTCGTGTGTCCACCAGTGGTTTTTGCTTCATGCTTGGTAGCTCATGTATATCTTGGTTGAGCAAGAAGCAGCCTACTGTGGCCACTTCCAGTTGTGAGGCTAAGTATAGGGCAGCTTTCACAGCGACTGTTGAGTGTGTGTGGCTCAGACGCCTTATGGCTGATTTGGGTGTTGGCCAGTCTTCTGCCACCACCATCTTCACTGACAGTCAGAGCGCATTGGCAGTTGCGAGGAACCCTGTGTTCCATGCTCGCACTAAGCACATTGAGGTGCATTATCACTATGTCAGGGAGAGGTTCTCTGCTGGGGAGATCAGCTTGGCATATGTGCCCACGCAGGAGAACATTGCAGACCTTTTCACGAAGGCTCTGCCTAGGGAGAAGTTTGAAGCTTTCCACAAAGCTTTGGGCTTACTTCCTTTTGTGGAGTGATTTCCACATAGCTTGGCACTTCCTTATACATGAGTGCCAGCTCCTTGTTCACCGCATCACTCCCAGGGGGGATTTGTTGATATATTTAGGTAGTGATGTGTGTGAACACTCTAGGACCGCCGAGGCACTTTTTTCCCTCTTTAGGAGGTTTTTTTCCCCCGGCTTGTATATACGCCTATTGCCCTAATGGGCTACTTATCTTTGTACATTCTCTAGTAATACATTCAGTCTTGTGTGTTGTGCTCCAAGCTTCTTCTTCTTCCTTGTGCTGTTCGCGTGCTTCCGCAGACGTCTATCTCCAACATGCCTTACTCCAGTCGGGCACTATTATAGAGAATTGTAAAGATGCATGGTCCTCTAGAGTATTCTCCTGGCATTCTTGGCAACTGATGTATTCGTGTACGTCCTTTGGCATGTCTGGCCAATACACTTCCAATCTTTTCAATTCTCTCAATGTTCCATGGGCTCCTTTATGAATTTTCCATCGATATATGCCATTTGGCTCTTTATAGTATAAACGTCTTGCTACAATGTGTAAATTACGTGATTGCAAAAATTATTTCCTGGTATCTTTGTTACTTCTATGGTGTGGTCCATGTGTGAGTATTGGATTCAACTTTTTTGCCCATTTTGGACATACTTCTAGGTTGAATAAGTATGTGTCTGGTAGATCATCAACTACTCCATTGGGTGGTTCTCCATGTGTCATCCGAGACAGATGATCTACTCTCACATGAGTATTCCCTTTTTTTACTACTACTTCAAAATCAAATTCCATCAGCAATAGAAACCATCTCATTAATCTTCTTGTATTGTATGGCTTATTGACTAGATACAATACGGCGTGATGGTCGATAAAGAACTTGAATTTGTTAGCTAGGAGGTAATGTCAAAATTTCCTGACTGTGTACACCATTCCTAGGCCTTCTCTTTCTGTAGTGGTATAGTTTCTCTCTACTTGATTGAGGTTTCTACTGATGTATGCAATGGGATGATCTAATTTTCCTTCATCTGCTAGTTGAGCTAGTACACATCCTATTGCATAATTAGATGCATCCACATGGATGTGGAATGGTTTGTTCCAATTAGGTATCTTCAACATAGGTGATGTACTTAATCATCATTTTAGTTCATTAAATGCTTTCTCACATTCCTCCATCCACGTGAATTGAGTCAATAACCCATAGAGAGGTTTAGCGATCATAGCATACATGTGGATAAATCAACGATAGTATCCACGATGACCCATAAAGGCTTGTACTTCCTTTGCATTTTTAGGTCTATGTAAGTCTAGGATTACTTTAATCTTATCCTCGTCTATGGAAATTTTGTCTTTGATACAATATGTCCCAAGATCTTCTCTTGCCTTACCATAAAGACACACTTTTTTGGGTTCAAGCATACTCGGTATTGTCGACATTTTTTGAATATCCTCCTTGGTTTTGGAATATTTTCACTTCTCTAACTAGAATAGGTGCACAAATCATCTACATATACGTCCATACTCTTCCTTAAAAACTCCTTGAATACATGACACATCAGTCTTTGGAAAGTTGCGGGGGCATTGATGAACCCGAATGGCATCACTCTAAAATCTTAAACTCCCCATTCAGTTGCAAAAGCTATTTTATGTTGGTCCTCCGTAGCAATGGCTACTTGGTTATACCAAGAGAATCCATCGAGGAAGCTATAGACTTCCTTGCCTGCAACTCTTTCCAAGAGATGGTCAGTGATTGGTAATGGGTAGCTATCACGGATAGTAGCTGCGTGTACTTTCTTTAGGTTAATACAGACTCTCAATTTTCCATTCTTCTTGGGTACTACCACTAAAGGTGACACCCATTCTGTGTGCTCTATCTCATAAATGAATCCGACCACTAACAATTTTTCTATCTCCTGTTTAATCTTTGCCGAATAAACATCATTGTATGTGTATGGGTGCTACTTTGAGGGTTTTGCATCAGGTGTCATTGGGATTCCATGGGAACAAATGGATGGATCTACTCCCTTGAGGTCTTTGTAGGTCCATGCAAATACATCCCTAAATTCCCTGATGAGTTCTATCAATTCTTGTTCCTCGTTCAGGGACACATCTTTTCCAATGTAGGTACATCTCTCTTCCTCTTCTTCCATGGCTACTATCACTTCCTTAGTTTGTCCCTTATTATCATAAGTTTCTCCTTCAGTTGCTTCTCTTTTGGGCATTTGAATAGCTAATTTTTGCTCTTCTACTTTGTATCTTTTAAAATGTTATGGGACTTCGAAAAGATATGGTGACTGCTCTGCCTTATCAAATGTTTCCTCGTTGTCCTGTCTTGGGACCTGCTTCTACTACGAATACTTTTGGAGTCTCTTTTTATTGTCTCAATTTCTTCTAAATATCATTCTTCTTAATCGAATTCTGGTTCCATCTCTATGCTTTCATACTCCTCCCTCCATTCCTTTTCTAGTAATTCTCCTGCCTCCACTTCTTGAAGGATTACCATGTAAAGATTTACACCATAAGCTTCTTCATCCACACACTCATTCATTGTTAACACTTCCTCATTTACACACACATCTAAGGTGGCTAAGATCTCCATCCATCCATGTAGTTCAAATGCTTCATTTGGAAAAACTTGAAGCATATACAATGGATCATCTATGGGTTGATAATTGTGATGTCTGATTGGCCATAATTGAGCTTTGTTTTCTTCTCGTTTTGCCTCTTTGCACATCCATAATTGAGCATCTTCGTGCATCCATGATTGATCACTAGATCCTGTGCTGTGAATTGACAAATCATCTTTGTATCTCAATGATGAGTAGCACCTCCTTTAATGTCAATCTAGGAAGACATGAGGATGATATGAAGACCTCGAACAAGTGATGTCACAAGTGTGTGAGTGAGAAGCACACAAACATGCACACACATACACACACGCGCACACAAGGCAAGCTCAAAAAGTCTCATGTACAAGCTCAAATCACTAACAAGCTAACCCCAAAAATGAGCTCTCTAGCTCTTTTTATAGTTTTTGACTAGCTTTGGTCTTGTCTAGACTTAGTGTCCAGCCTAGTTAAAAATTAGGTTCCTAGGCTATTTTGGAGGCTCAAACGAGCTCTAAAAATTATGAAAATTGGTACATAAATACTATCCATACTCCTCAAGCTTGAGGACTCCTCGGCTTACACAAAATGGAGTAGGAATAATAAAAAAATGGTATTTACAATGGTGTGAAGTGACTAAGATCACTATTTGGAAATATTTCTTCATGAAAAATTATAGGGCCTATTTGCCGGATCTGCATTGACTGCTTTGCCTACTTAGTCCTTCTCTTTGCTCTGACTCTTTTTGTTGGCTTCCTTGTGTTGTAAGTCCCTGGGTGCCCTGACTGCTACCAGCACCCCCCCTCTCTCGTGTCTGTCGTCCCTGACAGACCCTTGTTGCTGGGAGTGATGGATGTAATATTCCACAACATGAGTGGCAAGCTGATGTTCCTAAATGCGCAGTCCTTTGGCCAAGTCTGTCATCATGTGATCCTAATCAATTAGACCTAGGATGTCCGGATGTGGTACATGTAGCTGATCGACGTGAATGGCTTGCTCTACTGCAAAGAGATGTAGCAAATGTGTTGGCCTGAGAATGAAAATCTCCGAATGATATTCTCAGAACCCTATAGAGAACATTTCTTCAAAGCTTTGCTTAAAGCACGCAGGTAAATACTTTATTTGCGCATGCCAAGCGAAGATTATGTTTACCAAGGGGGTCTGGCTCATGTCGTAGACTAAATCCTTGTTACCTTGGGAAAATCCCGGGGCGGAGATGTATGGAGCCTGGACCTTTTGAAGGGTTTTGAAGACAATTATCATGAGCTCAAATATCTTCATACACATCTTTGCTGCTATGTCGGGCACATTCTTTAAGCATGTAGACTAGTGTCGAATGGTGGATATCATATATGCTATGGTTGGCGGCCCTTGAGGTGGAGCAAAATATGGATAGTTTACCGAGGCATAGCATTCTTTATTGTTGCATACTTTAATTGAAAAATCTTGCCATGATCTGCGACGGACCATTGGGGAATAGCATGGATTATACTTGATATACAGTGGCATGGTGGCCTAGGTGCTCATCATCTCAGGGTAATCAATCAGTAGCCGTTCACGCCAATTAGGTTGGAAGATTGAGCCAACGCGTGCATCTTTCGGTAAGTCATCCGACTCAAATTGAGTGGCAAATGTGGGCTCTTTTCCTGTATGCCATTTAATTTCTACATTATAATCATGTAGCAAGACATAGTAAGGCATGTATTGCGATTCTGATGTTGTGATCAATTGTTGGTGGGAAAGGTGCTAAAAGTAAGAAGATCTAAGAACAGTCTCTTCCAAGTTTGTGAGGGGTTGAATTTGCACTGCGACACGATCGTCATGTGTTTGTCCCACTTTCTCAACCCTTTTGAGCCAATCTGGAACTCCAATTTCTAAAGTGTCCCATCCTTCCTCAGTAACTCGATCGCCAGGTACTAGCATTGGCTCGTATGGTTCTTCGTAGCTTTCATCGATAGGAATTTCCACCACTGTATTAGGTTATGGTTCTTCAACTGGAGAGGGTGGCCTTTCATATGGTAAGAGATGTGCTTGTAGTTCTTCCATCTGTTTTCGGAGGGTCTCTAATTCTTCTGTAGATTGCTGCGAGATTACTGGCTCTTGTTGAGTTGTGTGGGCACTAGCTAGTTGTTGCTTTAGGTGAGAAAATTTTGATTCTAACTTTTCATATGACTCCAAAAAATTGGCATGCTCCTCAAGTAAGATCCGAATGTCTTTAGATGGGACCGCTCTATACTTGGTAGGACTAATGTCTGCTCTTGAGGTTCCTTCCATAGCTGCTTCAAAATTGTCTTGGTTTTGTTGTTGAAGTCGCTTGTTCTCTTCCAAGGTTGTTGCCATGTGCTTCCGTAGTACCCGGAGATTGCGTCTGAGTGTAGCATTGGATAGCATCTGCGCTTGAAGCACGTTTTCCAGATCCTTAACTACTTTATCATCCACCGTAGATATCTTTGACTCCAATTTGGTGTGAGCCTGTTGTAAAGTGGTATGTTCTGCTATGAGTGTTTGGTAATCAGCTTCCAAGATGTTGACTCTAGCCTGCAGGCGCTGAGATTCTGCCTAGAAGGCAGCGGTGCGCTCTTCCAATTGGTGGTATTCATGTTGTAATTGATGTGTACACTGAATTAAAGTGTTAAATGTATGATTTACATTATGAGATGCAAGGGGAGGAGTTTGGAATGCAGGGGGAGTGGGAATGGGAAGGGGGGTAGTGAATGTTATGTCTGCCAATGAGGTGGTGAATGTTGAGGTGGGGGTAGGGGAGTGGGTGATGGTGGAATTGTAGGGAGAGGTGTTGTGGGTGGTGAAATGTCCATGCATTCGGACAGTGTGGTGCATGCAGGGGCTACCATGTAAGTGGGTATGGTAGGTGAAGTGAGTGTGGTGTCTGTGTAGATTGATTTTGTTGCAAGCATCTGGGAACCTTGCATCTGAGACACTGGAGTGCAAATGTACTGTTCCATGAAAGATAGGTATTGGGGTGGGGCGATTGGGGTGAGTGAGGTGTAGGGAGCGGATGGGAAGTATGGATCATGGGATAGGGGTACGTGCAATGGGGGATAAGCTAGGAAACAAAGGATACCCTCAATGGGTCGAGGGTTTCCAAATATACTCGGGATTATGGGGTGGCCAATTATGGGTTCAGAGGACAAAAATGGTGAAGTGGATAGAGGATTGGTGATGGAAGAGAAGAGGGTGTCTTGTGAGGTTGGCTCACAGAAGGAAAAGGATGTGGATGAGGTTGGGGTGTAGGTGATGGTAGTTGTTACGACTGCAGTTTATTTAGTGGTGGGAGGCAACGGTGGTGGAGAAGGGGGGGATAGGGGGTGTGGGGGTGAGATGGGTGATGTCTGTACAAAAGTTTCAGCAGTGAAGTCAATGGTGGTGGTGGGGGTAGCTATGGTTTCGATGGTTATTTCTGGTTCTGAGACGGGTATTCTTATATTCTTACCTGCACGTGGTAATGTGTCAACTTTGTGTTTGTCATACCTAACAGACTGGTAGATTGTTGTGTGAATGGCTTCCGGGACTCCTAAGGATTTTGACATTAATTTGAGGGTGGTAATGAAACTTTGGTCCACTCCCTCGTCTGCTATCATTTCTTCAATCAAGGCTTGGCCTGATGCAAGGGAGAGTTTGTGCCTTTCTTGCACTGCTTTGATCGTATCGTATAGCCTTCATAGCTGGGCTGTGTATGCAGGCGCACCTACAAGTTCTGGCACTTCTTGTTGCTCATCTTGATGCCTTTGGTCATGCTCCTCCTCATCCTCCTCATACTCGTCATCTTCCTTGTCCTCTTCGTCCACATCAAGTGTGGTTATGGGTACTTGGGAGGTTGTTGCTTGCGGTTGAACATTCCCCACTTGTTGTTCCTCTTCTGCCTCAAGATCTACTTCTCTTAACAACTATTCGAAGTCTTCATTTGTGAGTTCCTCCAAGGGTGCTCCACCAAGAAATTCAAGATCGGTAGGGATTGGAGGAAATATCAAATTTGGGCCGTCGGTGCTGCATCTTGGAAGTCGTAGTGTGAATGGTCGAACCCTTCGTAGTGGTGGAGTAACGTCCGGTGTTAGGGTGGCTCCACGTGGTTGAGCACAAGGTACTAGGATAGTTCCTCGCATCTGCTTGGAAGGGGGTCGAGTGGATGTTCAGCCTCGGAACTGCTGCACTCGATTCCATATCAGGGCCCGTTGAATAGGGATGCCATAAGCCAAACACCTATAAATGATTTTGGATAGAGCACAACATCCATATAAAACATGCTTTCGCAGCCATCGTTTGTGGGCTAGGTGTATTTGATCAATTATCCAGTGGGGTAGGTTGATGGTGAGGTTCTGTGTCTCTGCCAGATACAAACTGAACCATAACTTCTTGGATGGCATGGTGAATCTATCTTGGGTAGGAAAAGCAAAGTGTTGCATGCACATCCGAAGGTGTATTGCAATATTGGGCGTCATGGCCACCATGTCCATGAGCTTGGTGAGACTCTGATTCTTCATGTAATCAGGCACCAGGACCTCCTTCTCTGTTGCAATATGCATTCCTCACATATCTAGGGCCTCTCTCACTAAGTTGTTTGATAACCTAAAACTCTTGAGCTCATTCCCCCTTGTTAGAGATGGGAGCACAAATGAGCTTGTACCTTTTGGGTGCTTGCTTGGAGTCAAGGTGTTGATGAGATAGTAGCATCTCATGAAGTGAGGCTTTGGGAGTCGAGCACTGCAGTAGGCATCCAATCCTACCTTCTCCCATACAGGACGTAGCCCTTTTGCATTTTGTAACTTTTTGAATTCCCACGTAAAGAAGTGGTATTTACCTTGCTTCCCATTGAAGTCAAACTCTGACTCCCATAGGTATGATCCCTCTCCAAAGGGTCCTGCAACCTCACTAAACTAGTGGGAAGCCTTTCCTACAGGCATGATATGGCCACATGGGGGGTCCGATATTGGTATGATTTGGATGGCCTACAACTCTTCTTGTCTTTCATTTGTTTCCGGCATGATTGATAAGCTCTCAAAATCAACCACTTGCTGGCTCATGCGTGCTTGAGAGCTGGTTCCTATTACGTTAGCCATGATATCACTAGGAGCGGCTGATGATCTTATCTACTGGAAGAAGAAAATCACATTAGCATTGCATGGGAAACATGATAATAGCATGTTTCCTTTACAATATCAACATTTCACTCTTTGGGTTAGAAGTTAGTCGAGTGGGATATTGTGTGTGTGTGAGTTATAATTAGAAGGTCATTGTTGCCCCTATATGCATACTTGGTCGTGCAATGTACTCAAATGCATTTCTGTCCATGTAGAGTGAGTTACATGGCAGGGTCAGGTGGTTTATCAAAGAGTTTTATTCTCCAAACTTTATGTGTGAGACAGTCCTTTTGGTGGCAATGATTTTCTCATGTTTCTGAATCATGTTGTCTTGGATTTGGGACTTTTTGGGTACCCTAGTTTCAGAGCTAGGGTAGTGCGGATAAGCACTCAACTTCTGGGCCCAAGACCTAGCAGTGAGATTAGCACTAGCCTCCAAAGACCTAAGGCTTTTTTTATCTCTCCCTAGATGTCTTCCTGATCTAAGGTTCATATGCCTGACTGAATAACCCCAATTTTCCCAGTACAACCTCGTTGCTGAGTTCTTTTGTAATAGTCACTTGTTCTTTTTAATTTTCTTAGGATGTCACTTCTTGTCCAATCAGTATTTGTTACAAGGAACACTTGGGTTTTATCGTACTTGAGTTTGATCGCTTGATTTGAATTCTTTTCCCTTAACGTGTTTCGCAATTGTAATCTATTTATACTTGCACTTGAACTTAGAGTTCTTGAACTTGACAATGCTTAACGTTGCCCTAATCAATCAATACCTCTATCTCTACTTAACCTAAGCTAGGAATTGATAGAGGGAGTTGAGAATAATCCAACCTCAAGTGGCTTATTCCTTGCCCTTGTAAGCCTAGGAAGTGTGTTCCCAAGCCTTCACTCACTCTTGCCTTGAATGCTCGTTGATGCTCTTAGTATACCTGTAAAAGTCCCACAGTTAGCTCAAGATTTAAATTCAATTGACACAACACACCATTTTCATTCATGTAATTCATAGACCAAATTGTCCTTTGGCTTTATGGAAAACAATCCTAAAGATCCCTCAGTTTTCTTACCCCATGGTATGGTCAACTTCAAAATACCCTATCTACAACTCCCCGTATCATCTTTAGCTCTATGGATAGGGTTCCATTGAATGGAGGGTACGTCTCTATGAGAATAATCCTTGAGATTGACTTTGGTCGTAACACACTTGTTTTGAATTGTAATTCCAACACTTCAAAAATTAGAGGCATTATTCGTCACTATCGTAGTCATATTCTTCGGAATACCCACACATGATATAGCATGTTCATATACCTTTACAAGAAAAGCCGAACTTTTCTCTTTAAGAGAAGTATCAACATCTTCTAAAAACATGTTTCCTTTTGGACATATAACCATGACATTAATCAATGGTTCCTTTTGACATCCATCCAATGCTATTGTGCATCCATACATGGGTACATAATCAAGTACTATTCGCTTTAAAATAGCTTCAGTACTTTTTTTCACTTTATCTACATACTCTGTTCGCATTTTGTTATAATCTCGCATGGTGAAACCTTTTCGTGCAGTTGACATCAAAGCATCTTTGAAAATGGGATTATGAATAACATTGAAAGGAATCCCACATGCTAAGAATGCTTGAGCCCATTTAAGATGAAGCTCGAGATAATCTTGCTTTTCAAAAGCTACATGTATAGTATTTTGTGATTTATTGCAGACAAAGCATGGCGACAAAGTATTAGATCCACCATTTTTACTACATTCACCAACTCCACTCTTTTTTGATGCAGTTGGAGAAAATGGAGTACATGTATCTTGGTTATTCTCAAAAACAATTTGGGAGACTTGAGTAGAAATATCCTGATGATCCTCTACTATCATCGACGCATCTACTCATTCTTGCTCTACACTTGGGCTACTTCGAAAGTGTTGTGAACTACTCATGCTTTTGAATCTTTTTGATGTGATACCTTGAGATTTACATTTGTTTGCATAACTTGCAAAATGTACCCATATATCACTATCTGGATTAGAGCATCTTGCCACATTATTACCTCTACTAAAGAGATGCTCTTTTATTTGAGTTGCATTTCCTACATAACGATGCTCACAACATTTGCATTGTATTGTGGATACTGTTTTACCCTCTTGATGAACAATCACATATGACCATTCTTTTCCATTTCCATAGTGCTTGCAAATTGCTTTATGAAGACTATACCTACAAAAAAACAATATAAATCAATATCAAATAAGATTTTTTGATCAATGTTGAGTCAAACAATTATGATAGACTTTAATTCTCAATCATACACCCATATACAAATTATAATTACACATACTATTGTGAAGTAAAAATCATTGTTAAATTAAACAATCACAATAGATTTTAATTTTCAATCATACACACATATACATTTACACATACATATACTTACACATACTATTGTGAAATATGAATCAATATTAAGTCAAACAAACACAATATATTTTAAATTCCTGATCATATGCACATACACTTACACATACTATTGTGAAGTAAGAATCAATATTGAGTCAGACAATCACAATAGACTTTTCACTAACAATTATATACTCATATGCATACACATACTCATATACATACATACATACATATACTATTATGAAGTGATTCTCAATGTTGAATCAAACATAATCTATCTACATCTTTCAATAATAATTTTAATGCACCACAATAGATTTTAAATTCCTAATCATATGCACATACACTTACACATATTATTATGAAGTAAGAATCAATGTTGTATCAAACAATCACAATAGATTATAAATTCCTAATCACATGCACAAATATTTACACAAACTATTGTGAAGTAAGAATCAATAGAGTCAAACAATCACAATAGATTTTTCATTCACAATTATACACTCATATGCATACACATACTCATACACATACATACATATACTATTATGAAGTAAAAATCATTATTGAGTCAAACATAATCTACCTACATCTTTCAATAATAAAGTTACTATATCACAATAGATTTTAAATTCTTAATCATATGCATATACACTTACACATATCCTGGTGAAGTAGGAATCAATGTTGTATCAAACAATCACAATAGATTTTAAATTCCTAATCATATGCACATACATTTACACATACTATTGTGAAGTAAGAATCAATATTGAGTCAAACAATCACAATAGTTTAAATTATTTAATATTTATAGCAAAAAATTATACCTTGTTCTCTCTACGACACTTTAAGTTCGTAAAGAAAAAAGTAGCTTTTATGAAAAATGAGTAAGAATCAATCATAATAGATTTTAAATTCACATATATATACTATTGTGAAGTAAGAATCAATGAGTCAAACAATCACAATAGTTTCAATTATTTAATATGGCAAAAATTTATACCTTGTTTTCTCTACGACACTTTAAGTTCGTAAAGAACAAAGTAGCTTTTATGAAAAAATGAGTCTAGTTCTACTATTTTATAAAATATTATTCGATTGAATATTTTTCGAGTGAAATATTTTTCGATCAGAAAATTATCGATCAAAAGTGTTTTTGATAAAAAAGGGTCAAATTTTCGTGCAAAAACTATTCGGGCGTGTCCAAATAAACTGACGTGTCACCGAATAATTCGGTTGAATAATAAGAGCTTGCCGTAAAATTCCATAATTATTCACGAATAAGCGAATTGTCAAATAACGAATAATGCAACCTAGCACATACACACACATGTTTTAGAGTTAGGGTTTTAGGGTTTTACATACATGCACACATGCATACACACATGTACACATATACACATACACATATATGTACACACATACATACATATACATGTTTTAGGATTAGGGTTCTAGGGTTTTACATACATACACACATGCATACATACATATACACATATACACACATATACACATATACACACATATACACACATATAGACACAAATATATATACACACATACATATATACATACATATACATGTTTTAGGGTTAGGGTTTTAGGATTTTACATACATACACACATGCATGCACACATATACACATACACACACACATATATATACACACATATACATGTTTTAAGGTTTGGGTTTTAATATTAGGGTTTTAGGGTTTTACTTACAAACATGCATGCACACATAGACACATACACACACATACATACACACATCCACACATATAAATGTTTAAGGTTTAGCGTTTTGGGATTCTTACATACATACACACATGCATACACACATATACACATATACATACATATATACATACACGTATATTGTTGGCAGCAGTCAGGGAACCGAAGGAGCCACAAGACGAAGAGAGTCAGAGCGAAGGGACAGCACAGGCAGACATGGCAGTCAAAGAAGATCTGGCAAGTAGGCCAATGATTTTCCTCATGAAGAAACAAGTATGAGCATTCACGCAAATCTAGCACTTAGGCAACCCTTTAACTTTTCAAAAACCCTTACACCAATTAAAAGTGATTCTCATCACTAAACACCATTGTAAATACCATTTCATATTTTTGTAGCTCCATTTTGTGCAAGCCAAGGAGTCCTTGAGCTTGAGGAGCTTTAGAAGTATCTACCTGCCAATTTTCGTAATTTTTAGATCTCGTTTGAGCCCTCAAATAAGCCCTGGAACCTAATTTTTAACTAGGCCGGACACTAGGTCTGAACAGGGCCAAAGCTAGTCAAAAACTATAAAAGGAGCTAGAGAGCTCATTTTTGGGGGTGGATTGTAATTGAAACGAACTTGTAAGAGTTTTTTGAAAGTAATCTAAAAACTCCATTGCTTCTCACTCTTTGTCTTGCCGTGTGTGCGCGTGTGCGTGTATGTGTGTGCATGCTTGTGTGCTTCTCACTCACGCACTTGTGACTCCACTTGCTCGAGGTCTTCATACCATCCTCACGTCTTCCCGGATCGACATTAAAGGAGGTGCTACTCATCACTGAGCTACACCAAATTTTGGCGCCGTTGTCGGGGATCAAGCTTTGAGGACGAGCGTGTGATGGTAAGACGTAGTGTTGACGCGTTGGAGTTATAGGTATTTTCTTCACTTTCATCTATTTTCTTGTTTTTTTTCTTCACCATCCTCATCACCATCATCATCATCACCATCTTCCACCTCCATTTCCATCATCGCGAAAATTTCAGTTTTTGACTATATCACCATCTCCACCTCATTTCCCTCATTTCACTTGTGAGAGAGAGCGAGAGAGCGAAATTGCGTGTGCTGTTTTTGCATGTTTCTTGAGTTGTCTTGCAGGTACAGGTCACATCATCGTCCCCAGCACTCTGCGCAGGTACGGATTTCGAAGTAACTGTCTGTGTGTCGCCGACTTCTGTCAATCGCGACCGACAGAAAAAATGCTCAAATTACCAAACAAAGTGCAAAACCATGATCTACAGGCCTAGAGCTTCCCAAAAATGTGTTTAGTTTCTTGAAATTCCTCAGATTTCTGTCAATCGCGATCGACTCATCAATCGCGACCGACAAACCACGACGGACAGATCTGTCAATCGCGATCGACAGCCCACGACGGCTCTGTCAATCGCGACCGACAGAGTCAACGACCGATTGACCACGACCGACGGACCATACGCGTGACACGTGTCAATCGCGATCGAGTCATCAATCGCGATCGACTCATCAATCGCGATCGACACAGTCAACGACTGTTTGACCACGACGGATAGACCACGACGGCTCTGTCAATCGCGATCGACACAGTCAACGACTGTTTGACCACGACGGACAGACCCTCGCGACCGACCTGTCAATCGCGATCGACACGTCAATCGCGACTCACAGAGTCAACGACCCTTTGACCACGACCGATTGACTTTTCGTAACCCCTGTCAGTCGCGATTGACGTGTTGGCAGCAGTCAGGGAACCGAAGGAGCCACAAGACGAAGAGAGTTAGAGCGAAGGGACAGCACAGGCAGACATGGCAGTCAAAGAAGATCTGGCAAGTAGGCCAATGATTTTCCTCATGAAGAAACAAGTATGAGCATTCACGCAAATCTAGCACTTAGGCAACCCTTTAACTTTTCAAAAACCCTTACACCAATTAAAAGTGATTCTCATCACTAAACACCATTGTAAATACCATTTCATATTTTTGTACCTCCATTTTGTGCAAGCCAAGGAGTCCTTGAGCTTGAGGAGCTTTAGAAGTATCTACCTGCCAATTTTTGTAATTTTTAGATCTCGTTTGAGCCCTCAAATAAGCCCTGGAACCTAATTTTTAACTAGGCCGGACACTAGGTCTGAACGGGGCCAAAGCTAGTCAAAAACTATAAAAGGAGCTAGAGAGCTCATTTTTGGGGGTGGATTGTAATTGAAACGAACTTGTAAGAGTTTTTTGAAAGTAATCTAAAAACTCCATTGCTTCTCACTCTTTGTCTTGCCGTGTGTGCGCGTGTGCGTGTATGTGTGTGCATGCTTGTGTGCTTCTCACTCACGCACTTGTGACTCCACTTGCTTGAGGTCTTCATACCATCCTCACGTCTTCCCGGATTGACATTAAAGGAGGTGCTACTCATCACTGAGCTACACCAAATTTTGGCGCCGTTGCCGGGGATCGAGCTTTGAGGACGAGCGTGTGATGGTAAGATGTAGTGTTGACGCGTTGGAGTTGTAGGTATTTTCTTCACTTTCATCTATTTTCTTGTTTTTTTCTTCACCATCCTCATCACCATCATCATCATCACCATCTTCCACCTCCATTTCCATCATCGCGAAAATTTCAGTTTTTGACTATATCACCATCTCCACCTCATTTCCCTCATTTCACTTGTGAGAGAGAGCGAGAGAGCAAAATTGCGTGTGCTGTTTTTGCATGTTTCTTGAGTTGTCTTGCAGGTACAGGTCACATCATCGTCCCCAGCACTCTGCGCAGGTACAGATTTCGAAGTAACTGTCTGTGTGTCGCCGACTTCTGTCAATCGCGACCGACAGAAAAAATGCTCAAATTACCAAACAAAGTGCAAAACCATGATCTACAGGCCTAGAGCTTCCCAAAAATGTGTTTAGTTTCTTGAAATTCCTCAGATTTCTGTCAATCGCGATCGACTCATCAATCGCGACCGACAAACCACGACGGACAGATCTGTCAATCGCGATCGACAGCCCACGACGGCTCTGTCAATCGCGACCGACAGAGTCAACGACCAATTGACCACGACCGATGGACCATACGCGTGACACGTGTCAATCGCGATCGAGTCATCAATCGCGATCGACTCATCAATCGCGATCGACACAGTCAACGACTGTTTGACCACGACGGCTCTGTCAATCGCGATCGACACAGTCAACGACTGTTTGACCACGACGGACAGACCCTCGCGACCGACCTGTCAATCGCGATCGACACGTCAATCGCGAGTGACAGAGTCAACGACCCTTTGACCACGACTGATTGACTTTTCGTAACCCCTGTCAATCGCGACTGACCAGTCAATCGCGACTGACCAGTCAATCGCGACTGACAGCCACGACGGACCTGTCAATCGCGATCGACACGTCGATCGCGACTGACCTGTCAATCGCGACCGACAGACTTTGCGAACACGTTAGAAGGGCAAATCAGGTCAAATTTTTAAGGCAAAAATAGGGGTCTAAATTGTAGCCAAGTGTGGGACAAACACTAGGGTGTAGCATTGCATTACGAGGGCATGACCCAAGTGACTCGAGAATTCCTGTTTGCCTGTTAACCTAGCTTAATCCTGTTCCAGGGATCTCTAGAGTTGTGTCCAAAAATCATAGTGCAAAATTGGTGAAGTGTTACATGAATAAAAGTGATTGGTTATGTCTTCTGAATTTAAGTCTGGAGCTAACAGTGGGCATTTTACAGGTCCTGTGAGAGCAGCAAAGGGTACGCAAAGCAAGAGTAAGTGCAGGCTTGGGAATACGCGTCCTGGGCACACTAGGGCAACAATACAAGGAAAGGAACTCAAGGTTGGAAAACCCGCAACACCCTCTGTCAATTCTTAGTTTAGGCTAAGTGCGGGTAGTGTTAGAAGTAATTCCAGGCAACGATAGGCACGAGATAAATCAAAGACTATCTAAGAAAATCAAGTGCAAGTCAAGAGATAACCTGTGTGTGTGAACGACAACTTTAAAGGAAAAAAACCTAACGGGAAACGACCAAACTAAAGTGCGAAATTAAACTCAAGTGTTCCTAACGACGTGATATCAAACAAGAGTATAAACACGATAATCTGCATAAAAAGAACCAAGCAACCGATACAAAAGGACTCAGAAACGTGGTTGTACCTGGGAGAAATTGGATATTCTGGAAAGTGCTCAGCGTGGGTCCATCCATCAACCCACCTGGAGAATCAGGATTCTGGAAACGTATCCAGAAATGGTCCGAACCTGGAATAATATGCCGTTGTTTATTAAGTATAACCCTTGTTACATTCCAGCTCTTCGACGACGCACCTAGCCTGAATTCACTATTGCCGTCAGAGACATCAAAGCCTGTGCAAAATGGTTGAATTATGTTTACCTAGCACCTCCACGAGGACCCCCCACGGTCAACTACATGATTTCTACAATCCGTCACTGGAGTACTCGGCTACGCAATAATTCTGATGTGATGGCCCAGATGTGTATGAAAATATTTGAATTAATGTTGATCACTTTCAGGACGTTTAAGAACATTAAGGACCCTCACTTCTCAGGTGCAGGCTTTGTGACAGGAAACCAGGATCTAGTGTACGATATGAGTACCACCCCGTCCATTGAAGTAATATATGCTTGGCACACCAGAATCAAGTACCTCCCAGCCTGCTTTAAACAGACATTCGAGGAGATGTTCATCACAGGATTCTGGGAATATCACTCCGAAATCTTTATACCCAGACCATCACATCTCCTCCAATTATTTGCTGTGGAGAGAACTATTTACTCAGAACAATTGAGGGTGCCTCATCCAGATGTTCCCGGACCTGTGAATTGGGATGATTTGCTCACAGATCTAGCACGCGGCTTGCGACTCGAAGAACACCACCTAGCCTCCGATGTCGTCCAATACTATGTTCAAAAATCCTCTAGACAAGGGTCTGTCAGGGGCGACAGACGCCAGAGTGGGGGGGGTGTTGGCAGCAGTCAGGGAACTGAACGAGCCACAAGACGAAGAGAGTTAGAGCGAAGGGACAGCACAGGCAGACATGGAAGTCAAAGAAGATCTGGCAAGTAGGCCAATGATTTTCCTCATGAAGAAACAAGTATGAGCATTCACGCAAATCTAGCACTTAGGCAACCCTTTAACTTTTCAAAAACCCTTACACCAATTAAAAGTGATTCTCATCACTAAACACCATTGTAAATACCATTTCATATTTTTGTACCTCCATTTTGTGCAAGCCAAGGAGTCCTTGAGCTTGAGGAGCTTTAGAAGTATCTACCTGCCAATTTTCGTAATTTTTAGATCTCGTTTGAGCCCTCAAATAAGCCCTGGAACCTAATTTTTAACTAGGCCGGACACTAGGTTTGAACAGGGCCAAAGCTAGTCAAAAACTATAAAAGGAGCTAGAGAGCTCATTTTTGGGGGTGGATTGTAATTGAAACGAACTTGTAAGAGTTTTTTGAAAGTAATCTAAAAACTCCATTGCTTCTCACTCTTTGTCTTGCCGTGTGTGAGCGTGTGCGTGTATGTGTGTGCATGCTTGTGTGCTTCTCACTCACGCACTTGTGACTCCACTTGCTCGAGGTCTTCATACCATCCTCATGTCTTCCCGGATTGACATTAAAGGAGGTGCTACTCATCACTGAGCTACATATATATACACATGCATACACGCACATACACATACATACACATCACATATACATACACACATACACACACACATGTTTTAGGGTTAGGGTTTTTAGATTAGGGTTTTTGAATTTTACATACATACACACATGCATACACACATATACACATATACATATATATACACATGCATACACACACATACACACACATACACATACACATGTCACATATAAATATACATATACACACATATACATATATACACATATACACATACACACATATTCATACACATGCATACACACATATACACACATGCATACACATATACATACACACATGCACACACATATACATACACACATGCACACACATATACATACACAAATGCACACATATACATGCTTTAGGGTTATGGTTTTTGGATTAGGGTTTTAGGGTTTTACTGAAATGCATACACACATATATGCATACATACACATATATATACATACACACATATATACATACATACACACATATACACATACACACATATATACATACATACACATACACATACAAACACATAAAGTCACATATATACACATACACACACATGTCACATATACATACACACATATACATGTTTTAGGGTTAAGGTTTTAGGATTAGGGGTTTAGGGGTTTACACACATGCATACATACATATACGAATACACACATATATACATGCATACAAATACACACATAAAAAGTCACATACATACACATACACACATGTCACATATACACACACATAAAGTCACATACACACACGTCACATATATATATACACACATATATATGTTTTAGGGTTAGGGTTTTAGGATTAGGGTTCTAGGGATTTACACACATGCATATACACATACACACATATATACATACATACACATACACATACATAGACATAAAGTCACATACACACACATGTCACATATACATACACATGTACATACATATACATGTTTTAGGGTTAGGGTTTTAGGATTAGGGTTTTAGGGTTTTACATACATACACACATGCACATACATATATACACACATGCGCATGCGCGCATACACACACACACACACATACATATATATATATATATATATATATATATATATATATATATATATATATATATATATATATATATATATATATATATATATATATATATATATATATATATATATATATATATATATATAATGGGAAAATTAGTATATACAATCAAATGTTCTATGTAAAATTAAATATACAAGAAAGTAGGGTTTTAATATTAAAATTAGTATATATAATTAGATATATAAAGAACAATGGTTCTATGATAAAGATTAGTATACATAATTAAATATGAAAAGAGTTGTGGTTTTGGAATTAAAATAAACATATATAATTAAACATATAAATATAGGATTTTATGTTGAATATTAATATATATAATCAAATACATATAAAAATGAGGAAAAAAATAATATATATAATCAAATGTACTATGTATAATTAAATATATAAAAAATTAGGTTTTTAAATTAAAAATAGTATATAATTAGATATATAAAGAAATGGGGTTCTATGATAAATATTAGTATACATAATTGAATATGAAAAGAGCTAGGGTTTTTGAATTAAAAAAATGTTGAAATCGTATTGTCTAGTAGCATCGCTGCGGTATTTTTTGCTGCTTTTGTGGTTTATATAATTAAATATAGAAAAAATAGGATTTTAGGTTTAATATTAATATATATAAGCAAATATATATAAAAATTAAGAAAACAATTAGTATATATAATCAAATATACTATGTATAATTAAATATATAAAAAATTTGGGTTTTAAGATTAAAATTAGTATATATAATTAGATATTCAAAGAATCAGGATTCTGTGATAAGTATTAGTATACATAATTGAATACAAAAAAAACAAGGGTTTTTAAATTAAAATGAATATACATAATTAAGTATATAAAAAATAGGATTTCAAGTTTAATATTAATATATATAATCAAATATATATATATATATATATATATATATATATATATATATATATATATATATATATATATATATATATATATATATATATATATATATATATATATATATATATATATATATATATATATATATATATATATATATAAGGAATAAAATTAGTATATATAATGCAATGTACTATGTATGATTAATATATCAAAAATTAGGTTTTTAAAACTAAAAACAATATATATAATTAGATATATAAAGAACTAGGATTCTATGATAAATATTAGTATACATAATTAAATATGAAAAGAGCTAGGGTTTATTAATAAAAATAAATATATATAATTAAATATATGAAAAAAGGATTGTTGGTTTAATATTAATATATATAAACAAATATATATAAAAATTAGGAAAAAATTTAGTCTATATAATCAAATATATATGTATAGTTAAAATATATAAAAAATTAGGCTATTAAGATTAAAATTTGTATATATAATTAGATATATAAAGCACTAGGATTCTATGATAAATATTATACATAATTAAATATGAAAAGATCTAGGATTTTTTAATTAAAATAAATATATAGAATTAAATATATATAAAAATTAGGAAATAAATTAGTATATATAATTAGATATACTATGTATAATTAAATATATAAGAATTTAGAGTTTTGAGATAAAAAAGAGCATAATTAATTAGATATATAAGGAATTGGGGTTCTATGATAAATATTAGTATACATAACTAAATATGAAAAGAGCTCAGGTTTTTGAATTAAAATAAATACATATATTTAAATATATAAAAAACAAGTTTTTAGGCTTAATATTAATCTATATAATCAAATATATAAAAACAATTAGGAAAGAAATTAATATATATAATTAAACATACCATGTATAATTAAATATATAAAAAATTAGGATTTTAAGATTAAAATTAGTATATATAATTAGACTCATATAAAGAACTAGGGTTCTATGATGAATATTAGTATACATAATTAAATATGAAAAGAGCTAGGATTTTTTAGTTAAATATATATATATATATATAATTAAATATTTAAAAAATAGAATTTTAGATTTCATATTAATATATATAATCAAATATAGATAAAAATTATGAAAAAGTTTAGTATATATAATCAAATATACTATGTATAATTAAATATATAAGAAATTCGTGTTTTAAGATTAAAATTAGTATATATAATTAGATATACAAAGAACTAAGGTTCTATGATAAATATTTGTATACATAAATAAATATGAAAAGAGCTAGAATTTTTTAATTAAAATAAATATATATAACTAAATATATTTAAAATAGGATTTTAGGATTAATATTAATATATACAATCAAATATATATAAACATTAGGACAAAAGTTAGTATATATAATCAAGTTTACTATGTATAATTAAATATAAAAGAGATTAGGGTTTCAAGATTCAAATTAGTATATATAATTAGATATATAAAGAACTAGGTTCTATGATAAATATTAGTATACATAATTTTAAAATTTATAGTACTATGTATAATCAAATTTACAATAAATATTTTTATTCTAGGATATATAATTCAATATACTATTAGTATACATAATTTAATATACAATAAATTAATGTTTTAAGAAGAAAAATAGTACTTGTAATCAAATAAAATAAAATAGGGTTTTAGGATTAAAATTAGTATATATTATTAAATATATCACATATTAAATGTCCTAACATCTCCACATAATATCAGATGGCATCATTGGATCCAGAGGAGAGAATGGCATGTCCTTGCACTGAGTGCAAGTATCAATTTTTTTGTAAATGATGGATTTGCACTACAAATGTTCGACAATATGGATCCTTTGATGCAGATCGACTACAAAACCTACACTTCTAGTTGCATAGTTCCACTGATGAGCCAATCGACCCACAAGAGATTGCACCATCTACTTCTCGTGGGCAAAAGAGAATGAAATGGGAGGTAGAAGTATAAGGTACTAGCAACATGATAGAGAATGAACACATGGAAGAAATACTTGAGGCATTTTATGACATGGACAAAGATCAGGATGGTGGAGGTGATATGGTGGGTTCCATGGATATGATAGAATTTCCACCATTAGAAACTGATAGAGAGCATCAGAACATGCGAAGACTAACACGTTTACCTCTCCACACTAGGACAAAGATATCTATACTACATGCATTGCTCACAATGCTCAATCTTCAATCCATTTATGGATGGTCAAATAGTAGTGTCTCTGAATTGTTCAAGTAAAGTGGATTTGAAATAAACTTTCATCGTTGTATCAAAATAAGTTTATTTATTAATATTGTTGTAATTGTTTATCCCTTACAGGCTTTTGAATTTTTTATTTTTTTTTTACATGTGGAGATGCAAGAAGCTTTTATAGTCCATGTGTTGGACATGTTGGATATCTCCAACATGTGGAGATGCAAAGAAGCTTTTATAGCCCATATGTATGACTATATCAAGATTCATGCTTGCTTGAATGATTGCATTCTCTTTCACAATGAGTATGAGCACCTCTACATATGTCCAAAGTGCAGAGCAAAAAAGTTTAGAGAAGACCTTGTGGGTGAAGTAGTCCTTGCAAAGGTTCTTCACCACTTTGCTATCATCCCAAGAATTAAGAGCATATTCAGATGCAAATCCATAGCTCAGTTAATGTCATGGCATGTGAAGAGCATATCTACAGATGATGTAATGTGAGTGCCTGCTGATTCTAATGCTTGGAAACACATAGATAGTAAGTGGACAGAGTTTGTTAGAGAGGCTCAAAATATAAGTCTAGGCCTAGCTATGGATGGCGTAAATCCATTTGGTTTACGCAAATCCTCATGGAGCACCTGGCCTGTATGTTTGTTTAACTATAACATCCCACCATGGCTGGCCACAAAAAAGAACCATTTATTGTTAGCTCTCATTGTTTCAGGTAAGTAAGAAGGATATCGAAGCACAAAGGGAGAACTTGGAAGTGCAAGGTCATATGCAAGAGTTGTGAGCAATTACCAAGCCAAACAGAATAGTATTGCTACCAAGAGCTCCTTGGATGCTCCATAAGATGGAAGAGCAACAAGTGAAGAACATGATTTCAGAGTTTCAAACACCATTGCCTTCATATAAAACGACAATCTCGGAGGGCTCAAGTCACATGATTGATAAATATTTTTACAGTTTGTGCTCCTTGTAGCTGTGAAAGATTGTCTTTTGAAGGGTGTAAAAACAACCATTTATAAAACCAATGCCTTGATATGATGGATCTCTTCTAAAGAGATAAGAGGAGATAGCATAGAGAGTGCTAAACTCAATGCTCTAGAGGTTGTCTATATGGTTGAGAAGTACTTTCCCACAAGTATTCTCATAATTTAGCTTCATTTATTGATTCATGTGATTGATGAAGTTACAATAGTAGGAACTATCCATAATCAATAGATGTTTTTCTTAGAGCAATTCATGAGGACACTAAAAGGGTTTGTTTGTTAGAGACCACATCCAGAGGAAAGCATGGCAGAGAGGTGGCTTGTATAAGAGTCTTTGGTATTCATAACAGAGTTTCTATGCATCTCGGACCTAGAAATGCCTTGCTTATGGAGTGATGATGAAGATGTTCTTCTCATAGGTGATGAACCCTAAGGTAAAGGAAGCCAAAGAAAAATGGACATAGTTTTCAGAGAGAAGGCAATGAATTTTTGCATCGTTAATTTGGAGCCCATGCACAAGTGGTTGGAGAGGTATGAGCTTGCTAAGGAGGTAAAAACAAAGGAAATAGCATAGTATCGAAAGAATCTCTCCACTCACTCTTTGCCTCTTTCAGAAAGTCTTAGACCTCTTCCAAGCTTTCCAACGAGCAAATGGCTAGATACAGTTGTTTCACATGAAAAGAAAATGGGTAAGGATATTTCTAAAGAAGAGGAGGAACTTGCAAATATGTTTGATTAAGAGTATTACAAATATGGTGCACTATGGTTTCATGGATGACACTTTCGGATCACATGCATCGACGAAAATATGTCTACTTTGATAGTGGGGTGATGGTGATCTTTCTCCAAAAAAGTAGAGCTAGTGCAAAAGATGACAATGCTCAAAAAGGCCAGGTCGAGTATAGTGGAGTGATCCAAGATATTTTGAAGCTATCGTTCAGGAGATTTGACTACTTTTTGTTTGATGTGAAAAGGTTCAAAGTAGTCACCGTTGGAAGAAACACAACGGTGAGGCAAGATAAAAGTGGTTTGCTTCAAGTAGACTCCATGAAGCTATGGATAGATAAAAGAGAAACATTTATACTTCTCGAACATTATGAGCAGGTTATCTTTATACCAGATTTGAAAGAACCACAATGACTATTTGTTTACAAGTCTCTCCATGTAGGAGATAAATTTTTGAGGATGTTGATGTAGAAGAAATTCCATCTGCAGTGGACTCTGAGATGCATGTAGTAGTCGAGGAGGAAGACATCATTGTCCTAGAAGAAAAGGTCTTTGAAGAAGACAAGATACATGAGGAGGTAACAGACAATATGTTATATGAGGACGATGATCGAGAAGTTATGGCCATACCAAGAGATCTGGAAGTCGCCAATGTAGAGATAGATATCCTCTTCGCATCAAATCTCTAAGAGGATGCTAGAATAGAAGAATTATCAAGCAAGCACTTGTACGTACTTATTTGTGTTTAATTATTTTCGTTTACTTATTTATGTTGATATATTTAGGTAGTGATATGTGTGAACACACTAGGATTGCTTGGACACTTTTTTCCCTCTTTAGGAGGTTTTTTTCCCGACTTGTTTATACACCTATAACCCTAACGGGTCACTTATCTTTGTACATTCTCTTGATAATACATTTAGTATTGTGTGTTGTGCTCCAAGCTTCTTCTTCTTCCTTCTGTTGTTCGCGTGCTTTGGCAGTCCTCAAACTCTAATAATTATTGTCAGAGCAGGTCGATGCTTCATCTAGGGCATCCTCGATACCCTTTAGGTCATAGTCTTAGAATCATACACTAATTGGTGAGCATGCTCACCATCTCAAAATGCATTATCGCAATGTCTGTGCAGATAATTTTATCTTTTTGTATCAAAGATATATACACATTTTGGTTTGCCATTATAAGAACCTTGAAGTCTGCTATAGATTTAGCATAACTCAATAGGGTACTTTTATTCAACTTTTTGAGATACAGTAATTTTTTTGCATCAGGGCATTTTAGACAATGGCCATGATTGAAAGTAGTGATGTATTCTATATGTTGGCTATTGAGGTTAATTTGGATTGTACCAATTAGCCATTATGGGATTATATGGTGCATCATGTATTGGTTGCAAAAGGACTATGGAATATTGTGCAAGGTGTTGCAGTTCCTATTTGCATTGCAGTTCCTACTGCACCTACTGCAGAGCAACTTTGTTGGGATGGTAGAGATGCTCAGGCACATGCATTGATAGCCTTGTCTATCAAATGTGTCATTATTACTCACATTCAATCCTCAAAAACAACAAAGGATGCTTGGGATACATTCATTATTACCAGGCAAGGAATGTGACTTGTGTTTCTTACCTTTGAAAACACTTGGAGAGTAGTCACATGAATGAAGGAGATTCCATGGATAATTTTTTGACAAAGATCAAGATTTGAAGGAGCAGCTTATTTCTGTTAATGAAGTCTTGTATGACATTTCACTTGTGTAGACTGTTCTGAATGGTCTTCCAGATTCATATAAGAGTTTTGCTTCTACTCCTCAATTGATGATGAAAGGAAATTCGAATGCCTTAACATTTGAGGAGTTAGTCTTTATTGTATTATAGGAAGATCAGTCTAGGCAGAACAGGTCCATTATGCATGTTGTAGATCAAGCTTTCGTGGCTTGTTCGAAGGGCAAAGGTAAATGGAGCTCATCTACTAGTAATAAGAAATCTACTAATTATGCATAATCAAAGAAGGATGACAGAGATGAGAAGAAAACAAAAAAGCAGAAATTATCTTACAAATATTATAAAGGAAATGATCATGTCATAAAGAGTTGTCCAAAACTAGCTATAAAAGAGGCAAAGAAGAAAGAGGTTGGAATGGTTGTTGCATGCGGTAGTCTACACCCAAAATAGAGTCTTCTAATCTTTTTTTTTTTAATAAAGGAAGTTTGACGTTAGCCTACTCTCCCAGACTTGTATTAAATAAAAGAAAAAGAAAGGTACAAGTGAAGGGGACTAGTGCCCATGGGACTAAGTTCTTTGTAAAGCCATCTAAGTTCTGTAAGAGTCTTCTAATCTTGTGCAGAATGAAAAATAGGCATTTACTATGATTTGTAGTTATGAACCATCTTCTTATAAACAATGTGTGGTTGTAGTAGACTCAGATGTTTGATACTTTGATAGTGGGGCAACCAAACATATTACCTCGTAGCGCAATTTCTTCACTTCATTTGAGCCTGTCCCTACAAGGAATACTTTCACATGTGCCAACAACTCCTCTTATCCCATCATGGGAGTTGGTAAGATCATTCTGGCTACTATTGATGGTAGTTCTTTTACATTGTCTGATGCTTTATTTATGCGAGGGATCAAGAAAAATCGCTAACAGTTTCAATATTAGCCAAGATTGGCTTGGCTGTGAAATTTATTGATGATAGATGTACAGTTCATGATTTGTCAAATGGCGACATCATCATTGTTGTTGGCATTTTATATCATGGGCTGTAAAAGCCCATAGATTATGCAAAATCTATGAATATTTCAGCATGCGAAACTTAAGATTCTCAGGCTATGCCATATGCAAAGCTTTGGCATGCACACTTTGATCATCTGAATTTTGCTAGTTTGTTATGCCTGCAAAAATCTGAAGGTTTCCTCTCTACCCAAACTTGAGGCACCTATTAAACATGTCTGTGAAGGTTGTATTTTGGGCAAAATGCACTATTCCTCCTTTCCAAAAGATGGTTCATTACAAGCTACTCAAAAATTGCAACTTGTTCACAGTGATGTTTTTGGTCCTATGCAAATACCTTCTTTTGGGAACTATCTTTACTTTGTGACTTCCATTGATGATTTTTCTAGGCATGCATGGGTATATCCATTGAAAGAAAAGTCCCACATGTTTATGTGCTTCAAACAGTTTCTAGTTTTGGCTAAAAATCTATCAACATGTAAAATGGGCACCCTCCATTCTGATCGAGAGGGGAATTATATGTCTTGTGATTTTAATGCATTTCTGGTTGAATGTGGGTATATAGTTCCATATATACCTCAACATAATGGAGTTGTTGAAAGGAAGAACATGTCACTAATGGAGGTGGTAAGGTGTATGATCAAAGTTCAAGCTTTACCACATAGTTTCTAGCTTGAGGTTGTTGTGTGTGCAACATATGTACTTAATAGGTGTCCTACGAAAGCATTGCAGTCTATCACTCCACATGAGGCTTGGCATGGCCGCAACCCATCTGTTGCTCACCTGTGTGTCTTTATTTGTCTTGCATATGCATTGGTGCCTTAACAACGTAGGAAATTGGATGACAAAGTAGTGAAATGTATTTTTGTTGGGTACAGTTCTAAAAGCAAAGGCTATCATCTGTATCATCCACAAAATAAACATATTTTGGTTAGATGTGATGTTGTTTTTGTGGAAGATGTTATTTAATTGTTACTTTCATGTACTAAGGAGACATCAATTAGCTCCAAAGATGTGTATGATACTTTGCTTCCTCTTTTTACACGTGGACAATCTAGTGTTGGTCCAAATGAGGTAATTTCTTCGCCTTTACAAATTTCACATGATGATGCACATCATTCCATTTCTGATGTAGATTTCCATGATGCACTTATTGATGAGAGAAATAGAGGAGGCAAAAACTATGCCGAAATGGTTGGTGTAGACTTTGTGAGAAAGCAAATTATATGCACCTCTATCATATCATACTCGTTTAGGCTCTCATAGTGCTTCTTTTGCATGAGATTGCTATGCTATGGCTACCTCTAGTCTTTATGATGAGAATGAGCCTGTTTTGTTTGATGAAGCATAAAATTTTAAAAATTGGATGGCTGCTATGCAATTAGAATATGATGCTATTATGAAAAATGGTATCTGGTCTTTATGTGACTTGCCTCTTAGCAAGAAGGTCATTGGGACTAAGTGGATACACAAGCTGAAGCGTAAACCTAATGGAATAGTTGACAGGTATAAGGCTAGGCTTGTTTCAAAAGGTTATGCTCAAGAAAGATGCATTGATTTTGATGAAACATTTTCACCTACATGTTGAATGACTACTATTCATAGCATATGTGCGTTTCCATCTCATCATGGGTGGAACATACATCAATTGGATATTAAAACTTCATTTCTAAATGGTGACTTGCATGAAGTGTATGCTTTTCAGCCCCGTGGTTTTGTGTAGAAAAGGCATGAAAACAAAGTGTGCTGGTTGAAAAAGGCATTACATGGTTTTGCTACGCTATGGCTGCCTCTAGTCTTTCTGATGAGAATAAGCTTGTTTCATTTCATGAAGTACAAAATCGAGAAAATTGGATGGTTACTATGCAATCAGAATATGATACTATTATGAAGAATGGTACCTAGTCTTTATGTGATTTGCCTCCTTGCAAAAAGGCCATTGGTACTAAGTGGGTATACAAGCTGAAACGTAAGCTTGATGGAACAATTGATAGGTATAAGGCTAGGCTTGTTGCAAAAGGTTATGCTCAAGAAAGAGGCACTAATTTTGATGAGACCTTTGCTCCCACATGTTGAATGACTACTTTCGTGGCATTGTGCACTTAAAGCTCATCGTGGCTGGAATGTACATCAGTTGGAGATTAAAAGAGAATTTTCGAATGGTGACTTACATGAAGAAGTGTATGTATTTTAGCCCCACGGTTTGGTGCAAAAAGGGCATGAAAAGAAGTGTGCATGTTGAAAAAGGCATTATATGGTTTAAAGCAAGCACCACATGCTTGGTATGAAAAGATATATGCCTACTTGATTGCACATGGTTTTGAGAACAATCCAATTGAGAGCACCTTATATGTTAAGCATGCCGATGATATTCTGATCATTGTTGTGTATGTTGATGACATGCTGCTCAATGTTCCTAATGAGAAGCATATTGCTTATTTTAAGGCTGATTTGCATGCCTCTTTTGAGATGTCAGATTTGGGGTATTTGCATCATTATTTGGATATTCAACTTATGCCATTTGATGGAGGAATATCTGTGTGTCAAACAAAATGTATTCACACATTATTGCTACATTTTTGCCTCAAAGAATGCAAACTTATTGCCACTCCTATGGATATAAGTTATCGATTGAGTCTTCATGATGCTCGAGATGCATTTGATGATATTCTCTATGAAGAGGCCGTTGGATGCTTGATTTACTTATGCATAACTCGGCTTGATATTCAGTGTTTTGTCGCAAAGATAAGCAGGTTTATGCATTGCCCAGGTGTCAAGCATTGATAGGCAATTAAGCACATCTTTCGCTACTTGAGTGGTATTCGAATACTTGGATTATTTTATCCCAAGGAGGGACCACTACCACCAAATTTACATGATTTTTCTTACTCTAACTGGACTGGTGGCTATGACACTTGTGTGTCCACTAGTTGTTTTTGCGTATGCTTGGTAGTATTGGGGTAAAGTCCCTAAATGAACCCTCATAGTTATACACTTGTGTATAGGCCTTTAAAAGGTTAATTATAGTCATTATAAGTCATTTTTATTCTTTTGGCCAAGTTCAGTGTGAACTTGGATATGTCCTATAAATAATAACCTAAACTAAAGTTAGGGTTCACTTCTCTTTTGGAGAACCCACCAAAACAATTGCGCCTCTCTCTCTCTCTCTCTCTCTCTCTCTCTCTCTCTCTCTCTCTCTCTCTCTCTCTCTCTCTCTCTCTCTCTCTCTCTCTCTCTCTCTCTCTCTCTCTCTCTCTCTCTCTCTCTCTCTCTCTCTCTCTCTCTCTCTCTCTCTCTCTCTCTCTCTCTCTCTCTCTCTCTCACTTGCGTGTGCTACTGGACACTCACCCGCCCTGCTGCTCGGTCAAGAGGTGCTCCATTTGAGCTTCTCCATCTACCGAATACTCTCTTTTGCTCCAACAACTGGTATCAGAGCTCCGTTGAGGCATTAGAGCAACTGCGTTTCAGTTTTCAACAGGGTTTTCTTCAGATTTTGCAAGATCTTCACGTTTCATCGCGAAGGTGCCCAAAACAGCGACATCAGCATTTCTGGAGTGTTCTACTTCAGTTTTTGCAGGTTTTTCTGAGTTTTGTCGCAAAGAAAAGGGTTAAAAGTGCAGCACCACACCTTTGGAGCAGGATAAACTTCTTTTCACGTGATATTCTTCGATTTCATCTTAAAGAACTGTTCCTCTTTGTCTTATTGCTCAAAACAGGCTATTTCCAGGTGTTTTACAGGTGTACACAAGTGTTCCACAGTCCAGAACAGCAATATACAGGTTTAACATTTCATGTATTGAAGTGTGGCATGAGAAATTTGCTTATGTACAGCGAATTGTGGGATTTTCTCTGAATTTTTCAAATTTTTGAAGAGAAAATTTGGGGCTTTTGCTCCCTTTTGCTCCTAAAGGCTTCCTTATAGCCTTATGTATACACACTGAGGTCAAGAAAAGTCAAATTTGCTGATTTGAAGCATAAATTCACTTGCTGGAATTTTCTGCAAGTAATTTCAGAAAATTACAGATTTTAATCTTGTGGTCCAACTGGTCTGTTTTTTGCTCCATTTTGCTTCCACAACAGTTTGAAGCCATTGTGCATCATTTTTAGAAGTGATACTCTGATTTGGTGCATTTTTGCCCAAATTTCAGCATATTAACTTCTTCATCGTGCAATCATGGCGTCATCCTCCTCATATGTGAAAAATCTATTTGAGATTCGACGTTTTGAGGGAACAGGTTTCGATTTGTGGAAGGAGAGAATGCAAGGTATCCTCTTCTTGAAAGATTGTGATAGGGCATTGGAAGCGGGAAAACCAGAAGATATGTCACAGGAAGCTTGGTTGATCTTGAACAAGAAAGCTATTACGTATATCAAGATGGCCGTCTCTATGAGATCTTGGTAGATCTCAAAGGATTGACCTCTGCTTCAAAAATATGGGCAAAGCTGAAAGCAACTGATGAGAACACTACGCCTGTGAACCAAGTGCATTTGATGCGGAAGCTTGTTGGTATGCAACTTGATGAGTCCAAGAGTGCAGTTGAACACTTATCCCTCTTTACAGGTAGTTTGTCACAATTGCAGGACTCAGGTATGGCTGCTTTTGATGACAAACTTAAAGCCATCTTCTTACTTATGACACTTCCTGACTCTTGCGAGACACTGGTAGTCTCATTGTCCAATAACCCCAACCTGACTTTTGATGGTGTTAGGGGTTCTATACTTAATGAAGAGATCAGAAGAAAAGCAGGTGGTGAAGGTGGCAGCTCAGCTAACATGGTTAGACGCAGGACAGATAAGAGGAGTAATAATGCACAAAGGAACAAGAGTAAGAGCAAGGAAAGAGGTAATGGCAGCAAAGGTAAAAGCAATGATATGACTTGCTATCAGTGTGGCAGGAAAGGCCACAAGAAACCTGATTGCCGCTATTACAAGGCACAGCTTGAAAGAAATAGGAATGCTGGAGATAAAAAGAAGGGAAAGAAAGAAGACAAGACTGATGCACAGGAGAACCAAAAGGACAAAGAGAAGGCCAATGTGGCCTTTAATGTGGTCATAGAGGAGCTGTCAGATGTTGAGGATATTTTGTGCACTACTTTATCAGCTCATGATACTTATGCATATGATTTCTCTCTGAATGTTGATACAGAGGACATGTCGATCACCAAAAGTGATCTTATCGATGCTTTGCTGACTGTTAATGATGCATTGGCCCAGACATGGATAGTTGACTCTGGTGCTTCTTTTCATGTGACTCCTATCAAGGAGTGCTTTTCTACTTTTACTGTAGGCAGTCATGGCCATGTATACCTTGGAAACAATAATGCTTGTTCCATTGAGGGTATTGGCATAGTGCATTTCTCTACAAATGGAACTAATGAGCTGGTTTTGCATGATGTGCGTTATGTACTAGGGATCAAGAAAAGCTTACTCTCTGTGGGTCAAATGGATATGCATGGTTATAGCATTCTCTTTGAGAGAGGACCATGGAAAATGACAAAGGGGTCAAGGCTGATTGTGAAAGGCATAAAGAAGGGAACTCTCTATTGCTTGCATGGGAAAGCCTTATCAGGCAAGTTCATTGCTTTGGCTTAAGTTCACTCCCATATGGAGTTGTGGCATAAGAGACTTGGCCATATGAGCCAAAAGGGTCTCACTAGGCTTTGTAACTTAAAGAAGCTTGATGCTAAAGGCATAAAGCTTGATTTTTGTAATGAAAGTCAATATGGAAAGCAAGTGAAACGTTCCTTTTATTCTGGTGTGTCTCGTAAGTTTTGTGTACTTGATCTTGTTCATTCTGATGTATGTAGCATGCCCACCAAATCTATGGGGGGTGCTTTGTATTTCATCTCTTTTGTTGATGATTTTTCTAGAAAAATTTGGGTTCAAGTGCTTAAATCTAAGGATGAAGCATTTGCTGCGTTTAAGCGCTTTCATGCATTTGTGACCACCCAAACAGGTAGAAAGCTGAAATGCTTGCGTACGGACAATGGTGGTGAGTATACAAGTGCCGAATTTCAGAAATTGTGAAAATTTGGGCATTAAGAGGGAGCTTATTGTTCCATACAGCCCCTCTACTAATGGTGTGGTTGAACGCTATAATAGGACACTTTGTGAGAGGGTGAGATGCATGCGGTCCACAGCTAATCTCCCAATCTCCCTCATGGATTTTGGGGAGAGGCACTCAAAACTGCAGTACATATTTGCAATAGATCCCCTCACATGTCCTTGAAAGGTGACATCCCTGAAGAGGTTTGGTCTGGCAAACCTGCTTCATATGATCACTTACGTGTCTTTGGCTGCGAGGCTTTTGTGCACATAAGGCCGGAGCTGAGAAACAAACTTGATGCTAAGTCCATAAAAGGTCTCTTCATGGGATATGGTGAAGAAGGTGAAATGGGCTACAGAATTTGGATACCTCAACTCAAGAAAGTTGTACGCAGCCGGGATGTTGTTTTTAATGAGGCAAGGTTGCTTCAAAATAATTGTGCCTCAAAGGATGACCATAAAAGGGTCAGATTTCAGCATGACCAACCACCTATTAGGCCTGATTTTGATCCTCATGATGCACCACAAAGGACTGAAAATATTGATGATCCAGTGGTTTTTGAGCCAGATGATGCTGGACAGCAAAATGATGCTCCTGATGGGCATATGCAGCCATCTATTCATGCTGAAAACAGGGCTAGAAATGATGTGCAGCAGCCCATTAACAATGGACATGTTGATATACCTCCTGATGTAGATCCATTGCCAGATAATGTGGATCATTGAGTAAGAAGATCTACACGTGCTAGGAAGCCAATGAACAGATATGATCCCTCTATACATTACATTATGTTATCAGATGAGGGGGAGCCTCTCACTTATAAAGAGGGAAAGCTATGTGAGCACAAGAAGAAGTGGGAGTTAGCCATGCAGGAAGAAATAAAGGCCTTGCATGCAAATGATACTTGGGATCTTGTTGAGTTGCCCAAAGGTAGGAAAGCCATTCCTAACAAGTGGGTATACAAAATCAAAACTGTTGATGGCAAACCCAAGTATAAGGCAAGGCTGGTTGCTAAGGGATATGCCCAAAAGGAGGGCATTGATTTCCAAGAGGTGTTCTCTCCGGTAGTTAAAATGACCACTCTACGTGTGCTATTTGCTATTACAGCTGCTTTGGATTTGGAGCTATTCCAAATGGATGTTAAAACAGCCTTTTTGCATGGTGACTTAGATGAAGAGCTGTACATGAAACAGCCAGAAGGATATGCCATTCCTGGAAAAGAGCATCTGGTATGCAAGCTGAAAAGGAGCTTATATGGGCTGAAACAAGCCCCTAGGCAATGGTATAAGAAGTTTGATGCATTTATGCTCAAACATGGGTTCAAAAGAAGCCATGCAGATCACTCTTTGTACACTAAAAAGGATGAAGATGGCAGCCCAATCATTCTTGTGCTTTATGTAGATGATATGCTGCTGGCTGGGAAGAAAAAGGGCACACTAAATGCTCTTAAACAGCAGCTGAACTCTGAGTTTTCAATGAAAGACCTTGGGGAAGCTTAGCATATTCTTGGTATGCGAATAAAAAGGGATAGGCAGCAGCATACTTTGCAATTATCCCAAGAAAAGTACATTGATAAAGTACTGGACAGATTTAATGTGGCTGATTCTAAGCCTCTTGGAGTGCCATTGCAGCCACATGTTAAGCTTTCCAAAGATGACTGTCCCAAGGATGATGATGCAGCAAACTACATGAAGAGTGTTCCATATGCATCAGCCTGTGGTTCACTTATGTATGCTATGGTTTCCACTCGGCCAGACATTGCTCATGCAGTGGGAGTTGTTAACAGGTTTATGGCTAATCCTGGCAAAGCTCATTGGGAGGCAGTCAAATCTATCTTGAGGTACTTGAAAGGGACCAAGAATAAATGTATTTGCTATGGCAAAGATCCATTGGAGCTGAAAGGCTTTTGTGACTCTGACATGGCTGGTGATGTGGATACTCGTAAATCCACAAGTGGATATATATTTACTCTTGCAGGAGGTGCTATTTCATGGTGTTCTAGGTTGCAAAAGATTGTTGTTCTGTCAACTACGGAGGCTGAATATATTTCAGCCACTGAGGCTTCCAAGGAAGCCATTTGGCTGGCACGTTTATGCTCTGAGTTTGGTTTGCCCAGCAAGGCACCTATGCTTCGAACACACTAGGACCACCGAGACACTTTTTTCCCTCTTCACGATATTTTTCCCCCAGCTTGTATATATTCCTATAACCCTAATGGATCACTTATCTTTGTAAATTCTCTTGGTAACACACTTCCCATATTGATCGAATGGTGAGCTTCTTCAATCAGGCCCATGTCATTTGTTTTCTTCGATTGATCTATAACCATATACAAGCTCCCCTTTTTATAAATGTACAATCCCTCGTTAAACTTAATTGCTTGCGTATGGATCATCTCAGTCATCCAAGAGTCTCACAACTTAGCCACTGACCTATTAAGTCCATCTAAGTATATAGGTACTCCAAGCACATTGGTAGATATGTAGTACAAGGAAGTTATATATTCCCCCTTTGATTGTAGACATAGTTTTAGTAGTGAAGATAGGAGTATGCATATCTTTTGAAGCCTCCATGCTATCACAACCGGAATCATTAGATGACTCTGAATATGTCAAATGTAGATTCCTATTGGTTGCATTCTCTATAGAGGAAATAATACACTTTGATGACTCCCTAATTCTCTTGCAAATCTTAGGTTCATTCACATGTAATTTTTTCTCAAGTCAGTACACTCATCCTACGTATCTGGCTCTAGCTCAAAAGATCATTATTTGTGGTTTTCTAAATTTATGAGGTCCAAAAATGAATTTTTCTGGTTCAAATACTCAAGTTTCCTAACCACACATGACTTGGTTCACTAGAGATACACAAAGTGAAACGATACATAACACTCCATGACAAACTATATAGTATTGGAGGCATGAAAAGACACATGATACAAAGGTCAATACGATATGCAACACACAAATTCTCACGATAAATGACACTCCTCGCTAGAAAGTACATGACACTAGCATATAAACACGATACACGACACAAGATATCAAACAAACACACGATACACAAATTCACACAACACATGATACTCAGAAAATATTGGTAATACACGACACTCCATGATACATGACACTTGGATCACCACGATACACGATACACATGCATTTCAACGATACACGACACTCGTTACAATGGCACAATGTGACACGATACTCGACTAGTCAATGCCACATGATACCAGGGTATCCGTGATACACGACTAATTGAAGATGTCGACGACTCATGAAGAGCCAAATGACTTCTTGACTGCCTTTCTGTAGTTTGTTTATAGCAGACTCGACTCATTAAAAGTCGATTTAGAGTACATGAACAGCCCAATGTGTTGCAGCTGGCAAGTTCAACATTCGGGAATCAAACATACAGAGTTCCCAAGATTGAATCATCTTTACAGTTCTTCTTTACAGTCGATTTAGACTCATTAAAAGTCTTTACAGTTCTTGAACATTACGGGAATCAAACACACTGAGTTCCCAGGATTGAATCATCTTCATCTACTGCATCTTCATCTTCATCTTCATTTAGAGTGCTAATTGGCATCCCCTCCCTCTCCGATCTACCATTCCCATTTCGCTCTTCTTCCCCCTCCAACGATACACTACACTCTGAGAGCACATCTCGTGCCAACCTAACCTTTGGTGCACAGGGATCCCCTCGTCTTTCAGATCGGCCGTATTGCAGAAGAAATAGAGAGCGCTCACTTCCGAAACGCTAATTCACGCAAGCCTCGTGCGCCGCCATCGCCGGCAACTTCCTTCGTCGACTACCGTCCTCCTCGTCATCATGCAGCAACAGAACAAGCATCATCATTAGAAGAGGGCCAAGAACGAATTGCACTGGAGCTTCCGAGTCTAAGAGTTGCCCACCGTCAAAGCTCAACAGCTAACCGTCAAAGCTCCACAACTCAGCTAGAAATGTGCCTACTTCAGATGAGAGCTACAACCCACAGGAGGGACTTCCCCCTCTTTCGCCTCCGGCACGCAGAAGAAGTGGAAAGAGGGGCTCAATTTCAAAATGTCCCATCCACATTTGGTCTACCAGAGGATCACCCTGGGAGCATTCTTGATGTGGAAGACTTCAAGGAATGAAGGCCAAATCACCTTCCTACAGGCACCAACACTCGAGGTCAACCAATACCTAGCTACTTCACCCTTCATTAAGGGAACATCAACCTTGAAGGCGATTATCTCATCCCGGACCTAATTTCCGACTACACGATACCTCCACGATCTGCCAGCAAGTCCACCCTTGATGCTCTCCCTCTTGTGAAGGTTGATGCAGACTCCAAAGATGATCTTCAATGTGCGATTTGCATCGACACTATAGAAGCAGGTTCACAAGCAACACAGCTTCCATGCCAGCATCTCTTCCATAGGGACTGCATTACACGTTGGCTCAGTAGCAGGAGAAACACCTGCCCATTATGTCGCCACGAGCTACAAGCTCAGGAGTAACCAGCTTCTTCCTCAAAGTAAAGTGGACATATGCTGCAGTAGATGAAGATGATTCAATCCTGGGACTCAGTGTGTTTGATTCCCGTAATGTTCAAGAACTGTAAAGACATTTAATGAGTCTAAATCGACTGTAAAGAGGAACTGTAATGTTCAAGAACTGTAAAGATGATTCAATCCTGGGAACTCCATGTGTTTGATTCCCATAATGTTCAAGAACTTGCCAACCGCAACACATTTGGCTGTTCATATACTCTAAATCGCCTTTTAATGAGTCGAGTCTGCTGTCAACAAACTACAGAAAGGCAGTCAAGAAGTCATTTGGCTCTTCATGTTTCTTTTTCATGCACACTCACTCCACAATGATACTATAACCTTGACGTATGCCCTCGTTTCCTGACAACGGTGCCAAAAACATGCAAGATTGTGTTAACTCGTGACAAGTGCATCGACATTAATCATCACACGTCTATATAAATGTTTTCTAACATATGTGTTGTCCTGTAAGATAGGAGAGAAATATGGAGATCATTTGAGGCATGATCTCTAGGGCTGTAAGGATCTCATTAGAATATAAAACGGATCTCAAAGAGGCATGTCTAAGGACCTCCCTGCGCATTTGAATACGTGTGTTCTAACTCTTGCGTTCACTTGCAATGACCTTGGACAGTGGCAGGTAACAATCGGCATGTTCTCATGTGTTTTGTTTTGCAACACTTAGGGTTCGTGTCCGATGGTATGGAGCCTCCTTGCTGATTTGACCATGTTATGAACGTGAACCCTTATCATTTGGTGTTATTTAGTGATCTTGGATTATAGCTCTGCTTGTAAATAATTATGTTTGACTTGAACGCTACAAATTTTGACTCTGAAAACTTGAACGCTACAAATTATTCAATAACTCAAATGTGCGTCAAACAAGAAAAGTGATTGAAGTTCCAAATCCCAAAATGTTACCCAACATCGAGGGTCTAAACCATTCCGGGCTTTGTTGAAAACTCAATCGGTGGTGTTCAATCCTATCAACCCAGTTTAAACTACCATGGGGTATCAAGAGCTTGGAGATGTATACACACATACACACTCCTCATTCTTTCATTCAACTATTAATGATTTGAATTCCTCCTTTGTAAGTATGTGCTTGAAAATGATGTTTTGAAAATGATCAATAAGGATGTGCTTGGAGTTGAACCACGAACAGATTTCGAGCACTATAGCTAAGCCCTTCTATTCTGTGACACACATCCACCGTGACCACAAGGACAACACCCTCCAAATACTCAAAGAAAAAACTGCAGATTTGACAAGTCCAAATCGTATCTAAAAACAACTGATTGATTGAATGTCTCAAAACTTACTAGTATTAGTCAGTAGTATCAACTCATGTATTGAATGTTAAATTTCAATTCACAGTAAAGTTGACTTGAATTCTTTGGGTTAAAGTTCAAGTCTAACGTAGGGACAGCTATGAATGGATGGTACATCAAGGGTCTTATCCAAGACCAATCCAATTGTCAAAGGTGTGCTCTCCAGCTAACATATTGTCATGCCAATCTTCATTCCCAAGTCACCAACTGAAAGGGAAGACCTAAGGGAATCACAATCCCCTGGGTTGTTCACATACCAGCCCATAAATTTTGTTGTAATTTCTCCTACCGTGAGGTAATTTTCCATTTGTGCATATGGATGAGGAATTTCGTTCACCTATATTTCGAAACAAAGAAAAACAAAGAACCCAATAACATGGATAGACAACTCCCAAGATTTGTTTCATCTATATTCAACAAAACATGGAATTATGTCCAAGGCTTGTAGGTATCGTGTAAATTTCCATAAATGAAAACACAAAAAGTTGCCCTTCGGTAGTTTTTGGAACATTATGTACACACTTTTAGACAGAAAAAAAATTTATAGTTTCCCAAATAAAAAGCATTGTGACTTGAGACAGTTTGATAATGGACCCTCTGATGTATTTACCACTTCTATCTGCAAAATGTGTCATGCTTGTAAGATGGAAATAATAGATGACAAAGTATGCCCACAAAGGCACGCACTCTGGTGCAGAGTGTTTATTCTTCCATCACAGTGTTTCCTCAGCCAGCAAGCAACACTGGATACAATTGCTGAATGAAAAATGTATGTACAGCCTTGGTTCTTTACAAAATACATGAAACTTTTCAGGATCCATATTCTTGTATATGATACAAAGGGCTTCCATGCCATGTACATCAGCCTACACATCATCAGCATCACTATTTGTAGGATTGCCTTCTGAGAGGAGGCCACTTGCAGCACGGCACTCCACCCTTGCCCTATTATTGAAACAAAGGAATTAAAAAAAAAAAAAGACTATTGTCTCACAGTATATAAAGATGAATATCACAGACCACTATATTACAGATTATTTTGAAAGCAACAGTACATGAATAGGTAAGTGCATTCCCACGACAGGGAGTCAAAGACAGGGACTTGAAGCCCATAAGTATTATGTTACTAGAAAACGGCAGGAGCAACAGCACGTGCATATGTAATTCCATTTCAAAGAATTGGATTAAACCAGGACAGGAAAATGGAACCCACTGTTTCTAAACACATTCACCAGGTATCATACAAGTCTTGGAGGAAAAGAACTTGACTGATGCCATACTGAGGTAAAATTGAAATAAAAGGAGCATCTGCAGGGAGGTACTTCTTCGCTCTTATATGGAAAGGGACATCACTTGAACAGGGAAAAAGAGCCCATTTTTCAATATTAAAATGCTAGTAAATCCAAAGAATCTAGCATCTCTTACATAAGCCAAAATGCAAAAACTCAAGGGAGAGACCGACAAAAAAGGCAAACATAAGACTTCCTATCTGACGAAGTGCACACATAAAAGAAGGGAAAAGTAAAAAGATTTAATACCGTTCAAGTATAAATTTCCCTTCTTTGTACTTTTGGCTCCTCTCATATGCTTTTTCCTGCATATCGAACCAAAAAAATTGATGAGCAATCATAAATTAAGGACATCGAAAATGCGTTAACACAAATTTAATGGAGAACTCTGGAACATCAAAGAGTAGCTGTGATAGACTCACATATTTCCATCCAACCACCTGACGGCAGGAATTACAATATATATCAGATACAGTATGTAGCCCAGTTGTCATGGTACGATCTTCCATGGGTCCAGTTGAAACGTTGACTCTATTTATGCAAAAAGGAAGACATCACGACTGGAACATGAACAACGTAACTTCGTGAAGGGAAAGTCATTAAACTTGAAAGGTGAAAGCTCTCACACTGAATCAAATAGGTAAGCCTTCCCTTTCTTGCACTGAAAACCCTAAAACCCAGTAAAAACACATCAAGTTATCAGCTATCTACCATGAATCAAAAAGTAAAAGCTGATATGGGTAAATCATAAAATTTTCTCCCTGCCAAAGGTAATCTATTGAAAAACAACGCCACCTACACATGGTTCTTAGTATAGCACCAGTATGTTTCAACTAACATGGAAATCTATGGCTTCAAATGCCACCTGGATATACTCCAGAGCATGGCAGAATGATTTTTTGTTCCCAAAGTGAGCAGCCTTCACATGATCACTTCGTTGCTTTATTCTAGCAGTTAAATTTGTTCAGTGTGGCCAAATTCTAATCAGCATTTCCCTCAAAGCAGAGCATCATACAAAGATTGCCGTTAAAAAATCTTACTCAAAGAACGCATGCATATGAAGACAGAATGAGGTTCCGAGATGACTTGTCAAGAACACAGATTTCAATGCCAAATAAGCCCAAAAGGTAGCTCATGCAAAAGAAAAGAATGTACCCGGGAGACAAGATCCCCAAAGTTTGCGAGATGGCTGTGGCAAAAGCGGCAACTGTAGATTTTTCCATTGAGATAAACTAAATAGACCCTTCCCATCGTCCTATTCCTACCAACGAACACCTGGTCCAAGAACAAAAGCACATGATGATAATATTTGAGACTGCCGAAATTGTGTGTGTGTGTGTGTGTGTGTGTGTGTGTGTGTGTGTGTGTGTGTGTGTGCATGCACGCACGCGTGTGTGTGTGTGCGCACATGCATTCATGCACACACACGTATGTTCGTGCATGCGCACATGCACAAATGTGCTTCTGTCCATACAAAGTACACTACAGCATGTATACAAGCATGCATGTTTTGTGTGTGTGTGTGTGTGTGTGTGTGTGCACGCACGTGTGTGTGTGTGTGTGCACGCACATGTGTGTGTGTGTGTGTGTGTGTGTGTGTGTGTGTGTGTGTGTGTGTGTGTGTGTGTGTGTGTGGTGCCTGCATGCACACGCTAACTCATCAAAAGCTTAGAGCTTCTTAGGCTTGAATGAGTGCATAGATGAAGAGCAAGCACATAAATAGTGTAAAGGAGATGATACTTATATATGCCAGAATGAATCCAGGCAAACCCCAAATTCACCCTCAAATGAAAGTGCAACTACAAGCTCATGGTAGTCAACCACAAGACTATATAGCATATCAGCTCCATTATGTGTGATAGAGATAATACTTAGCTCTATCACACATATAAATTTATGAATTCAAAAACTATATGAATTTAAAGCTTATATAGGTGGATGGTAGTGGTAACAGCAGTGGTGGTGGTGGTGGTGGTAGCACTGGTCGTGGTAGTACTGGCAGTAATGGCGATGGTAGTAGTCATGGTAGTGATGGTGGTAGTGATCATGGCTTAGATTTAAATGATGAAAGATGTTGCTATATATGTGCAGATCGACAAATTCTGTCTCGATATATCTGCTTGCTGAGGCATTATTCAGCAAGATTGCTAATCCCCCAGTAAGATGCTGGATACCCTTAGGGTTCTATCCAACAAGTAAAATCTTCAAGAACCTAAGTTGATTATTGGATCCCTTATAGTTCCAGCAAGCAGCTGGACGCCTGCAGAGTTTCCAGGAACATGGAAGATTTCATTGAGTTAAGAATCAAGATGTAAAACCTGCAAGGACCCAAGTTACAGGAAACAGCCCCTGACATACAGTAGGAATCAGGATGCATGGAAACAACAGTCTCCTGCAGTTCCATCATGAAAAATGTCAGTGAACTCAATTCCAGTTCCAGGAACCCATGGAAACAACAGTCTCCTGCAGTTCCGTCATGAAAAATGTCAGTGAGCTCAATTCAAGTACACAATTCAGCTATTCCAACTTTTCATAGAAATGGCACAATGTCCTGCAGATCCATCGCACAAAATGTCAGCATACTCAATTCAAGAACAGCATCCAGGTATTCCAACTTTCCACTCCATGTTTCCATTCCAGTTCTCTTGCTCACAAATATTGACTCAAGTTCAGAGTTCATTTACCCAGAAGCAGACCTAAAAAATCTGTGAGAAACTTGCACATCTTCACAAAATCTATCTGCCACATTTCCTGTGTAATTTCATGTACAATTCTTGAAAAATCTCCATTAAAACGTTTTGCACAAGTGTTTCTCACAGCTTGAGCAAGATCATTGACTCAAGAGAGATGATGTCAACCTTCTACAACACTATTGACAGTATATTGAGTTTTCTGTTCATCGATATTCAAAAAGAGTAAAGTTGAACATCTGTGCATTGAGATCAAACAACTGATTGAATCGATACCCATGTATGACAGCATTTTGTAACATAAGTGAACACTGACATGTTCCAATAACTATTGTTGAATAGGAGTATCAGCCTGATTGAACTGATCTTTTTCATAAATCAATGCCTGAAAATCCCCCATTGGAGATAGAGATTCATTAAAGTGGATTTTAAAGGTCAAAGAGAGATAAGATGGTTGGGTTGTGAAAAGCGAAGTAAAAAGCATGTTGGATGCATTCAAGTAGAGCAAACGGTTAATGGGGACCCCAAAATTTCAAAATTTAACCCTCAAATTGGCCACTTTTATGTAAAAAAAGCCACATTTAGAAATACATCGAAAAGCCCTTTCGTGTAATTAACTCCACATTTGTGCAAGGCTGAGTTGTCCTAGAGCTCGAGGAGTGATTCTCAAACCCTCTAGGATTTTACAAAAGTTTTTTCTTCATTCAAAATCAGACCTCAAATGAGGGTTCAAAAAGTAATTTTAACTAGGGTGAACATTAGAGTGTGAAGAAGGTCACTTTTTAAACTTGACTATAAAAGTGAACAAACTCTCATTTGAATGGTCACTTGTTCATTCTCTTTTCTAATCAAGGGTGTGTTTCTTGGGAGCTCTTTTGTCTTGTTCATGACTCAAGCTTGCTTGCATGTGTGTGTATGTGTGTGCATGCATGTGAGACTCTTTGTGGGTGTGTGTGACTCCTAATGTGGTGAAGATCATCATATCACTGACTCCTCTCTCTGATTGAGAGTTTGTGGATGAAGATTCATTGCTTGACACCGGAGGTACGTGTGTCTTGTGAGTAGGTCTACATCGAACACTTACTTCAAAGTTAATTGCTCTCCTTTGCGGGTTAGAATAAGCTTTAGCTTTATCCTAAGCTCTCCTATTGTCCTTAGAAAGCCTAAGCATATAGTTCATCTCTTCTAAGAAGTCCACAAGCAATGTTATGCTCTGATATCAATTACCACCATTATGCCAAAATCCTTCCTACTAACAAGATAAAACACAAGACATAGAATACAAAAGGAAGGACATCTGACTCACCTCCAAGCCATAGGACCCACAATGACCCACCCCTAGGCCGGGTCTCTCCATCACCTCAATGGCATGGAGTCCTATACCACCAAACCATTACAGAGTGTGAATGACTCCACCAAAGGGGAAAGAGTCCAAGTGCTCCATACACGGAATCCCCAACAAATCAGTTTTATAGATTCATTTATGAAAGCAGTCCCGTTCACAATACCTCAACACTCCACACTTGGCTGATCAGTTTAGCTATAGGCACCCATCCAAGTGTCCTTTGGATCTACGAAAGTAACAAGTACTAGTCAACTCCAAGGCTTTGGGAAGGGGGGGAAGAGACAGACAACCCTCCACAAAGAGGGTTCAAGGGAGGGAGCCCTCAGCATGATGGTAGAGAGAATAATCTGGGAATAACCCTAACCATCTAGAATCTATCTAGATCACCATAGAAACTCTCAAAAAGTACAACAGGATGCATGCTGCACGCAAAAAGTTTTGAGCTTTTTACTTCAGTTTGCCGTTCAATTCTCTTATTCTTCTCTTGCAAACTTAAATACAAGGTTAGAATAGTCCTAGTTCATGCATCCAGCTAGGAATTCTTATTTTCCCCCCGTTATAAAGTAAGTTTATGACATGAGGGTCCGACAAATTCATACAGATATGGGATCTCACATCCTTTGGTCATTCAAGTGTAGGGCATAATGTCGAGAGAAGACTTTAGTGAAGGTGTTTATGTTCTCTAAGTAAACAAATGTGCTTGGCCTAGTGGTTAAGTCATATAGATGACAAAGAAGAGGTCTTGGGTTCAACCCCAATGGAAGCATGGGGAGAGAGTTTTCCCTCAATATTTCTAGAGCTTTCTAGAAGCATCCACTTGAGTTAACTCTAGTTAACTAGAATACTTGGTGCACATGTAATTATATGTCAAGCACTTGGATGGTTAGTATCCACCTTCCATAGTGGGCAGTCCTTGAAAAGAGCTATATATAGAGCCTAAAGGCATAAGGTTTAGAGAAGAGTCATCTCTCTAGCACATGGTGGTCCTAATCGTCAGTTCGTTGCATTAGAACACGCAGTTAAGGGGATGCCTAGAGTATTTATATAACTCTATTTTCGAGGATGAAAATGTTCTCCAAGCGGGGAAGAATGTTATAAAGTAAGTCTATGACATAAGGGTCCAACATGTTCATACAGATATAGGATCGGATATCATCTGGCCATTCAAGTATAGCAAAGAAGTGTCAAGAATAGACTTAAGAGAAGGTGCTCATACTCTCTAGACAAGTAAATGCGGTTGGCCTAGTGGTTAAGACATATGGACGAGAAGAAAGAAGTCTTGGGTTCAACCCCATGGCGAGCATGAGGAGATAGTTTCGCCCCACGTGTTCTAAAGCCTTCTAGGAGCATCCACTTGAGTTAACTCCAGTTAACTAGGCGGCATCCACTTGAGTTAACTCCAGTTAATTAGAACACTTGGGGCACATGTAGTTACATGCCTGAGTCATCTCTCTAGCACGTGGTCATCCTAACCCTTGGAAAGAGCTATATATAAAAGCATAAGGTTGCGAGGAGAGTCATCTCTCTAGCACATGGTTGTCCTAATCGTCAATTCGTTGCATCCCCCTCCAATGGTAATCAATATAGGTGAGGCTTTTGTGAATGATGTGAACAGCTTGTGGTAATTTCAGAAAATCTAATCTTCCCCTATTTTATAACTTGCTGGAAAACAGCTAGGCTATACATTCACCTTGACAACATATTGTCGGACACAATTGAGCATCGGTTGCAGTGAATTATTACTTTCTCAATGCAGTACGTGTACCAAATAACCTCCGATGCACACATCCACAGCACATAGCTCTTCTCAGCATACCTGCAGGTTAGCATGCTTTCAAGTGGCTACACATTTAACCAGCTCTACTCCTGGCTCCATCCATCAGTTCTTGCGGCTGATAGAAATCATAACGTCTGCTGCTATGGTAAGAACTTGTTGTTGTAGGGGAAGGGACACCCTTCAACAAGTACTACCCTTCAGATTGTAAGTCATCCTTCATATATGTCATTCTCGGCGAAGTGAAATGAACCTGTCGAGCATATGATAAGGGAGTTGACGTAGACGTAACTATAGGTAGATAAATTTTCTTTGCTCCTAATACATCGTCTTGCCTTTCTCATAATCTCCAAGAACTTTCAACCAGATGTTCACTAAGACAGACTGGGAACCCCATTGTATACATAAAGTAGCAACATGTCATACTTGGATATTTGTCTACCTTACTTCATACATATCATATCACTAGAGTATCGATAGATAGGTACGCAAACAGATCAAACGCAAAAAGTATCTGTGGGTGGATGGATTAAAAGATGTATGTATGTATGTATACACGGGATCTCTATCTCTTTCGTTGTTTATGTACGACTCATTTTATTCTGTTTATGTCTCTGCATATAAACGTACATGCATTTAAATATTTTACATGCGCGCACTCGCATGTCACAAACGTCGTTCATGCATACAAACACGCATACTTACGTATACAAATGCATGCATACGTACGTATACAAATGCATGCATACGTACGTATATAAATTTCCAATAGATCTTAAATACTGCTCCCTTTCGATCCGTATGGCTGTGCGTTGAGAAAGCCTCTACATACATACATAGACACATATATACACAATGGTTCCATCGATTGTGAATACTGCGCCCCGTGAATTCTCTACAATTGTGCGTTGAGAATCTCTCTCTCTCTCTCTCTCTCTCTCTCTCTCTCTCTCTCTCTCTCTCTCTCTCTCTCTCTCTCTCTCTCTCTCTCTCTCTCTCTCTCTCTCTCTCTCTCTCTCTCTCTCTCTCTCTCTCCGCACACACACACACACAAGAAAAAGAATCTACGCTTCTATGATAAAAGCACGATTAAGCCTAAAGATGAAAAGAAAACATAAAAGGAACAAGAGAGAAAGAGAATTGCCCCGTAGATCTTATACATTGCTCCCTTTCAATCCCTCCGGTACTCTCTCTCTCTCTCTCTGGTTTGCGTAGAAGAAATAGAAACTACACTTCAATGGAAAAAGAAAGCTTAAGCCTGAACATGTAAAAAAAATATAAGAGGAAGAAGAGAAAAAAAAAAATTGCCCCATAGACTTTATATGTTGCTGCCTTCCAATCCCTCCTGTTGTACCTCGACTGTCGAGGCCTGAAAAAACTCAGAGTCATAGAACAAACAAAATCCGCACGATAATAGTAACAGCGTGTTTTGTCTGAACAAACAAACAATTATCAGAGAAGAACGAAGAAAAACATACAGAACAGATTTGCCCATGTCCTCTCTCTCTCTCTCTCTCTCTCTCTCTCTCTCTCTCTCTCTCTCTCTCTCTCTCTCTCTCTCTCTCTCTGGCTCACCCAATCGATTTTCTGCTGGCGGCTTACCCCAATGACTGCGCGTGCAGATGAGCGCCCGCCTCAATGACTGCGCGGGTGCTGAATCCTGATCAACGTCCGTCGCCGCGTCTAGTTGGATATCTCTTGCCGCGAAACAGACACTTTACGTATTCGGCACTAATCTGTGTTGTCGTATAAGGATTCATGAATCACGAACATTGATTTGCGATGACTGGTTTTTAACATCGAAATTGTCGGCTCCCTTTCGCTATTATTGTGCTTTTGTTTTTTTTAAGTTTGGTCCCGACTTCTCGACCTAGTCTGCTTTTTTCCTTTAAAGTTCGGTCTTTTTCATAAATTATATTTGAAATTCGAAATAACAGTGGTGAGTAGTGAGTCTAACGCTTGATTCAAGTTTAGTGGTTGACGTTTTGAATCTCAAGGAGGAAATCGTGAGTGGACATATCCATGAGTTCTCAAAGATGAGTGTCCATGAGTTCCCCAAGATGGGTGCCTCTACCTTACGAGATCGGGTGTGTGTGTCTTTCCAATTCATTGTACTCTCAAAAAAAAAAACTCTTGACTCATCTCTCTTTATCCTCCACCAATGCTAATTTTTGATGGTGATTTATCCTCCACCAATGCTAATTTTTTATGGTGATGTTGTATACATGTTTCTCATTATTTAATTTAATACAGCTCTTAATTAATCTTACTCTTCATTTCAAAGCATAATGAAATTTTTGCCCTTCAAATTACAATGATCTTAATCGTTACTCTTCAACATTAATTGTGATTTGTAGAGCAATGAAGGTTTAAACATATAAAACCATTCTATTCTATGGGATCAAACTAAAATTTGCACACTTTTGAACACCATCCAAAGTCTACCATTACATGAACACCAACCAAGATGTGCACAAATAGCTTTAATCAAATTATGGTCAACAACCAACGTGTACACATCTATAGACAAAGAGTGAAGGTTTCTGCATCAAAGAAAATCATTAAAAACAAGCTAAAATCTACACATACAAAGAGTCAAGGTTTCTGCATCAAAGAAAATCATTAAACACAAGCTAAAACCTACACATACAAAATCAAAGAATAGATGAATACAAACAAATTTTTGCACATCGTTGGGCATCTTTTGCAACTCAGAGGATGAGTTTGTGGCTAGTCCAAGCTACATGGTACATTTGTGTCATGGAGTATGGTATGCAAATGGGCAAAATATGTTCATCTTTATATCAGCTAGTGATGGAAGGTAGAGGATACAAAGGGATACTAGCTTAGTTAAGGACATTTCATCTCTTTTCCATTCAGAGACAAGGATAAAGTTACATTGTATATGCAATTACCCAACGTACTATGAGAAATAGAAAGGTTTGGACCACTCATATGAGGACCATATATGCTTCGTGTCATTTCTGCTAGAGATTCGAAGATAGAGAGATGGTATGTTGAGGTGACTAAAGAGACAAACTCAAAAACACATCATAGATTAAAGGTGACAGCTAAGCATCAAAACATAAATGTACCAGAAGTTATTTGCAAGAGAGGTATTAGAAAGAAAGTGAGTCTTCTTTTATCATAATTTGATACATACTCCATCAAACAACCATACAAGATACTCATTTCTTTTTGTTAAGTTCAAACTCAAGTTATAGAATTTATTACATGAATAGATTTATTCAGATTGATAGATCCTCAAGAAAAACAGTGTTACAAAGATGCAATAGATGATGATATTAGGTTCAGGATTCTTAGAAAAAGTTTATGCTAAATAAATTGAAAAATTATATAAATTAATTTATTTTTCAATGAAGAAGACCCAATTTCCATATGACAATAGGATCAATTTACACTCATCCATGCTACAAATTTTTCGGAAACTTAAAGACCTTCTGGCTCTTTATGAGTCCAGTAAACATAGGGCACGATATGAGTTCATTTGTATCTAATGAGAAATTTATAATATGACCTTCACATGAAGGACACAAAGAGTGTTGCTTCTCATCTAAATGATTTTGATGCTATATCCTCTTGGTTACAAGCTCATAAAATGGAGATGGACAATGAAATGAAAGTAGTCTTATTGCTATGCACCTTGACATCATCATGGGATACATTCTGCATAGCTACTAGCATAGTGCACCTCGTGGTAAACTAATCTATGATGACATATGTGGAGCACTCTTGAGTGAGAAAATCCATAGAAAGTCTATGGTTCACACTCAGAGTGGAGATGCATACAATGTTCATGATTCTTACCAAGGAAAGAGTCAACAATGTGGCAGGAGCAAGAACAATGAAAAGAATGGTCATGAGAATAAGAGTAGAAGTAAATCAAGGAAGAGGTGTTAAAGAAAGAATTCTAGGTGTTAAAGAATACTAAAGGTTTAAAAGGACAAAATGTTGATGGGCATGTTAGACAGTTATGTGCTCCATCTGCTTCGATTATGAAGATAGAAGAAATTAATGTTATTTTTTATGATGTTAATGTGTTAGCAATTGATAGTATTGTGCCCATTGAAGCTCTTATGGTTGATTCTCTCCCCCACATGTGGCTCCAAGATTCTGGTGCTTCTTTCAATGTGACATCACATAGAGAACGAATCTTTACATATTCTTCTTTCAATATTGGAGATGTGGTTATGTAGTTCATTGATGGTTCAAAATTCACTATGCATAATGTGTGCCATGTGCCTCAACTATGACACAGTTTGATGTCAGTTGGTCAACTTGATGACCTTCGTTAGAAAGTGGTTTTCTATGCTCAATCCTTTCGCATATCAAAGGGCAATATGGTTATTGCAAAAGGAATCGAAGTTGGCTTACATTATCCTCTATTTGTATCACAAAAAGAATACGTGTCAGCTATTAGTGAATAGCCTATGGCTTGTATTTGGCATGGCTGTTTGGCCCACATATCTGTTGTATTTTATGGAATCATGGAAAGTTAAATGGATTTTTGATGTTTTAAATGTCCAGAAGGTTTTAATGTGGTTGTGTTTGATCTAACAGGTGAAGAAGCATGAGGGTGTGGATACAAGTGGATGCGCATAAATAAATAAATTTGAAGACTAAATTGAAGACTTCTAGAATAGTTATACTTAGGTTTATCTTGTTGTAAAAGTAGTGGTTCGATTTAGAAAGTGATGCCTTTTGTAAACAAAGTAGTTTTTTCTAAAAGACGCTTCTAAAAACTACGGTCCTCATGTAACTTCTATTTTCAGGACGTAATAGAAATAAACCTATAAATACGTGTACTCTGAGAGACTCGTCCATAAGAGTACATGGGGGGAGATTGCACCCAATATCACGTCGATTGATTCCTGTTTGCATTCTCTGTTCGCGAATCGAATCCGAATCCGAGTCCGCGTCCGCATCCGCTTCCCCTTCTACTTCTGCTTCTGCTTCTGTCTCTGTTCCAGTTCCAGAAGCAGAACCTATGTTTACACCTATGTTTACACCTACGTTTACACCTATGCTTACTCCAAGGCATCAACTAAGGCAATAACTTAGGCAATACATTGACAACATTGGCAACATTGGAAACATTGGCACCTAAGGCTCCCTTTGGCTATGCGCGAGGCAATTTTAATTTTGAGTGGCAATAAAGAGTTTTAAATTCCCTAAGGTAGGAGGATTTGAACCCACAACCTCCTACTTACAAGGGAAGTACTTTAACCACTACTCCATCTCTTTGAGTTATCACTCTATCTCCCATTTGTCATATTTACATCAACTTTCACCTACCTCCCTCTTCCTTTTACAATTTCCACGATGACCTCATAAGTGTGGAAGCATCCGTCGATTTTCTAGAGGAGTCCATCAAAGAATAGGGCATAATTTACAATATATAACTCGGATTTTAGCATATAATATATCGTTGGAAAGCTCTCGGAACGAGCTTTTTAAGCAACTTATTAGATTGGGGATCCAACATAGTTTTAAAGAGGGGTTTTGTTCTCTAGATATGGATCCTACAACAATGGAGGATTTTGGCAATTCACCTTTACCTGGGGTCTCACTCGAGAAACAATTAGAGATTATGCGACAAGAACTTCAAGCAACTCAACAAGTTGTACAAGAACGCGATGCTATGCTCCAACAAGTACAAAGTGATGATCGTAGCTTAATCAGAGTGGTGAAAGCGATTATCACTGCACAAGAAGAAGGTGCAAGTTCCAAGATAGGTGCTAAGAACTTCCAATTCTCCAGATTCGATGGACGAAAGGATGGCCAATTTGTCTTGTCATGGCTCTCTCAATTCAACGATTTCTACTCCGATGAGTGATATTCAAAAAATGAGAAAGTCAAGTTTGCTACCAATTATTTGGTAGGAAGAGCTAAGCTATGGTGGAATGTTTTATGGAATAGTACCATCCGTCCTACCACATGGGACGCATTTCAGGTAAAAATTAAGGAGACTTTCCTTCCTTCCCACTTCCATCTACATGCGCGTCATGCATGGACAACTTTTGGATGGAGAGAAGGAGATAATGTATCCATTTATACTGAACGTTTTTTGTAATGTCTTTTATTACTTCGTTCACTTGAGCAGGTTCCTGAAGCAAGTTTGCAACGAAAATATGAAGATGGCTTGGAGATGGGAATCCAAGCAAAGCTCCATACCCTCCGACCTACAACCTTGTATGAAGCTATCTCTTTCACACATGATGCTAAAAAGGAGTTCCAATCTATCACCAAAACACTTCGCTTACAACAAATTCGTCAACGTCAACCACCCATCAAAACCAATTTTCCTTTTAAGCATCCTTTTTCTACGTTCACTTCACCTACTTTCCAATGCTCTCCTCAATCCCATTTAGTACCATCCAACAAATCTACCCTTGGCCAGCCTCACAAACCTACCACTCTTCAAAATACGATGATGAATGCTCAACAAAAACGATCCGTATAACTTGTTGGAATTGTGGAAAGATCGGTCATACCAAAGCTGCCTGTAGGATGAGATCTACTAATAGGCAACCCATTGAAGCTCAAGTACACAACATGGAGGTTGTTCCTGCTAACACTGAACCTAACTGGTCTGAAGAAGTATTGGAGAAAGAACTAAGTACCCTGGGTAATAGAATTTCTAAACATTCTCTACTCTGCATGCACGGCACCATTAATGGTGTAGTACTAAATGTTTTACACGATGATGGTAGCTCACATGATTTTATTTCTCATAAGCTAGTTAAAAATCTTAACCTTACTACTCATCCTTCTATGTATAAGGTTAAGGCTGCGTTTATAGGGAATAGGTATAATGTTACGAATGAGGTGCATAATGTTCAAATTTGTATAGGCTCATATGTAGATGAACATTCATTTTTAATTGCTCCATTGCAGTCATATGATGTTGTACTTGGCATGCCGTTTCGACATAATTACAACCCCTGCATTGATTATGATACACACATGATTACTTTCAAATTTCAAAATAAAGATGTTTCACTATCTGTGATGCATGATTTTCAACCCTTTCTGTTCATTAGTCATATGCAAGTCAAACGAGCTTTTAGTAAAGGTTATAACTCATGTATTGTCTTTGCGAATAGTATAACTGATTATACACATACACTTCCAAGTGCACATAAGTCATTTATGGACTTGTATAAGGATTGTTTTATGGCTGATTTTCCTTCTGCAATACCACCTTTTAGGGGAGCTAGACAAGTTAAAGATTTACTCAACAAAGGAATAATACGGTCTAGCTCTTCTCCTTTTGGGGCCCCTGTTCTTTTAGTTGAAAAGAAGAACAAGATATATAGAGTGTGCATTGATTATAGAGCACTTAATAAAATTACCATTAAGAATAGGTATCCTATCCCCAGGATAGATGACTTGCTAGATAAACTTCGTGGAGCTTGTGTCTTCAGTAAAATCGACCTCAAATCTGGGTATCATCAAATAAGAATGACATCACATGACATTTATAAAACTGCTTTTAGAACTCAACATGGCCATTTTGAATTCATGGTAATGCCTTTTGGACTTACCAATGCACCTGCCACCTTTGCACGTATGATGAATAATATTTTCCTTGAATACCAAGACTTCGTTCTTGTCTTCTTTGATGATATACTTATTTATAGTAGGAATGACAGTGAACATGAAACTCATTTAGCAACAGTCTTTGATTTGTTACGTAAAAACAAATGCTAATTCTGAAAAGATTTGTTTCTTCCAAAACGAGATAGAGTATCTTGGACATATGGTCTCTAGTCAAGGCGTTCATGTAGATCCCAAAAAGATTAAAGTAATTGAAGAATGGCCTAAACCTCAATCAGTGAATGATGTCCATTCGTTTTTAGGATTAGCTAGCTTTTATCAAAAGTTTGTAAAGGGATTTTCTTATATAGCCCTTCCCCTTACTTTATTATTGAAGAAAAATCTAAAATTTGTATGGGGAGTAGCCCAACAACAATCTTTTGGTAAACTTGAGTATGCACCTTCCATGCACTTTCCCATGCGCGTGTTCTGCAATTACCTGATTTTGCACAACCATTTCATGTAGTTACAGATGCTAGTGGTTCAGGTATAGGTGTTGTTTTAATGCAAAATGATCATCCTCTTGCATTTGAAAGTAGGAAACTCAAACCTTCTTAACGCAATTATAGTACATATGATAACGAACTGTTAGCTGTTGTGCATGCATTGAAAATTTGGAAAACTTACCTTATGGGTTCAAAATTTCTAATTAAAACCGACCAACAAGCTATTAAGCATTTATTACATCAACCATTGATTTCCAATAGACATATTAAATGGGCTTCATTTCTACAAAACTTCCAATCTCTAATTCAATATCACCCAAGAAAAGCTAATGTTGTAGCTCATGCTTTAAGTCATCTCCCATCCCCACAAACAACTACTATTTCAATTAATAATATTTCTGCTATTCAGATTCATTCATTTCACGATATGATTTCCACTTATGCATGTGTTGAAGGAGATTCCAACAAAAAGAAAAGAAGAAGAAAACCAAGAAATAAGCTTCACTAAAGATAATATATCTGAAGACATATCTCTATAGGAAGCCCCGCAGGGGCACACAACACCCATCTCTGCACAGAGCCCCACAGGGGCATACAACAAGGGGAGGTACGCAAGAGGCAGGGACGAATCAAGGCCAACAAGTATCCATGAAGAAGTGCAAGAAGATATCCGACATATCCAGAGCCCTAGGAAGGTGCTTCAACCTCTTGATCTTTGAGAGGTCCAGATCGAAGGCTGAAGATCCAGACCTTCATACCTTCCACTGGTTGCGTGCGTGGTAGCCCGACTTAACACAGCAACCTAGATTTAAAGAGATTATTGGTGAGCTAGACTACAAATCTAAGGTAGTCCATCTCCACGGGTTGCTATGAGGACTTCCTCAAGAAACATGCGAATGATGTGTGTGCCACTCTCCTCCCATCCATTTATATCCTCTTGTATCTAAAATAGCAGTGATCTGGAATGTTCTAGCATCGCCATGTGGCCAACATGCAACACTCATTCCCACTAACCATCAAATACCTTAGGATATACCCCCGAGCTTAGGACCTTGGCTAACTAGCCCTCGTCCCACACACACATGGAATGGTCTCTGTAGACCAATGTCTGACACTCTCTCCCCCTTCTAAAGATCATTGTCCTCAATTATCAATGAGGGAAAGTACTTGCCAACCATAGCTGCTGATTCCCAAGTAGAGTCAGTAAGTGGTAATCCTCTCCAGGCTACCAGATACTCTTGGATGACACGATTCCTCAACCGTTTCTATCTCCTATCTAGTATTCTGTCTGGAGAATGATCTTCTCTATCGGTTTCCTACAAAGAAACAATACCCTCTATTAGATTATCCTCCCTAGATATATACTTTCTTAGTTTACTAACATGAAACACTAGATGGACTCTGCAATCTGGAGGAAGCTCTAATCGGTATGCAACATCAGTCAACTTCTTTACTATCTTCCAAGGTTCACAATACCTTGGTGATAGCTTACTACACTTCCCTGTGGATAATGAAGTAGATCTAGCTGGTACCCGAAGGAAGACTCGGTCTCCTTCCTCAAAGGATCTAGGAGATCTTTTCCTATCAGCATACTCTTTGGCTCTATCAGCTGCTTGCTGCATCTTGGCTTTAGCTATTTCAAGGTTTGCTTGGAGGTTCGCTAAGAACTCAGAAGCACTAGGACATTTCTTAGGCATTCCTATGGTATTGGGAGAAGTGGGATTCATGCCATAGTTCATCTCGAAAGGAGACATCCCAGTCACCTTGTGAGGTCTATTGTTATAAGCAAACTCTACTAATGGCAAATAACTATCCCAATCTGTCTGTCTCTCAGAAACATATGCCCTTAACATATCCTCTAGAATTTGGTTGACCCTCTCGGTCTGACCATCTGTCTGTGGATGATCACCACTACTCATTTTTAGTGACACTTTCAGTTTGTCAAATACAAACTTCCAGAAGTGTCCTGTGAATCTGACATCCCTATCTGAGACTATGGATGTAGGTAACCCATGCAATCTGAAGATATTCTGGATAAACAAGTCCGCTACCTGTGGAGCTTCTATCGTCTCCTACGTGGGTATGAAATGAGCCATCTTGCTCAGTCTAACTACCATAACTAGGATTGTATCCCACTTCCTTTGGGTCCACGGTAACCCCACTATGAAGTCCATGGATATACTATCCCAGTTATGATCTGGAACTTGTAAAGGATGTAAAAGACCTGGTGTCTTTACCCTTTCTGCTTTGTTGACTTGACACATAAAGCATTGTTGAACATAAGTATGGATATCTCTAGCTAATCCAGGCCACCAAAATGTTCTTCTAACAAGCTGTATTGTCTTGTCAACACCAGGATGTCCTGCGCAGGGAACATCATGGTTATCATGCATGACTTTCTTTCTCAAATCCCGGGAATCTGGCACACAAACCTTTCCTTTCCGCTTCACTATTCCATTCTCCTGTGAGAAATTGGAATACGAAATGGACTTGTTTGCTTTCGTAGAAGAAGAAACAGCTGGAACTGTCCCGTCTCCTAAAATAGAGTCATTACTAATGGCTCTAACTATCTGTAACAAATGTGGATCTTCCACCTGTGCTTCCTTAATTTCTTGAAGCAATGAGCTTTCTAAAACTGTAAAGCTCATTTGATACATTATTCGAGATAATGCATCAGCTATTATATTTTCTTTGCCTCTTCTATACAAGATTTCCATATGAAATTCTTGCATGAGCTCAGCCCAACGAGCCTGTCGGCCTCGAAGATCTGGCTGACTACAGAAATACTTGAGTGTATGATGATCTGTGAATACCTTAAAGTCTGCACCATAAAGATAGTGTCTCCAAACTTTAAGTGCATGCACCACCGCATACAACTCTTGTTCATGCACATGCCAATTGCGTTGTGCACTACTTAACTTCTTACTTTCAAAAGCTATTGGCCTGCCATCTTGACTTAAGACTGCGCCTATGGCTATGCCGCTAGCATCGGTCTCTAACTCAAATGGTTTCTGTGGATCCACCACTTTGAGTATAGGAGCCTCTGAAACAGCTTGTTTCAGAGTATCAAAACTCTCTTGCTGCTCTTGCTTCCATGCAAATGGAATTTTGCCTTGAAGCAAATTCGTCATAGGTGTTGCTATCGACGAATATGAAGAGATGAATTTCCGATAGAAACCGGAAAGTCCTAAGAATGACCGTTACTGCCCCTCATCCTGAGGAGTAGGCCATGCTAAAATAACTGCTACCTTCTTGGGATCCATCTGAACCCCATCGGCTGAAATCACATGCCCTAGATAATCTATCCTTGGAAGAAACAACTGTGTCTTCTCTGGATTTACATACAGCTTATTTTCTTTTAAAATATTCAACACAAATCTTAAATGATTTTCATGCTCATGCACAGTCCTACTATACACTAGCAAATAATCCACAAAATCAACAACACACTTTCCTATGAAAGGTCTTAAAATATCATTCATTAACATCATAAATGTAGCTGGAGCATTCGTCAAACCAAAAGGCATGACCAAATACTCATAATGACCAAAACGGGTCCTGAAAGCTGTCTTATGTACATCATGATCTTTTACTCTAATCTGATGATAGCCACTCTTTAAATCTATCTTACTAAATACAATGGCTCCACCTAGAGCATCTAAAAGATCATCAATCCGAGGCATAGGATATCTGTGTCTAATAGTGATCTTATTGAGTGCTCGATAATCAACGCACATCCTATAAGATCCATCCTTCTTCTTCACAAGAAGAACTGGTGCGGCAAAGGGTGAATAGCTAGGTCTAATCAGCCCTTTTTGATGATACTCGTCCACAACCTTGCGGACTTCATTTTCCTCCTGCAAACTCATTTGAAATGGTGGCCGAGCGGTCGGACTCGCTCCTGGTACCAATTCGATTCTATGCTCAATATTCCTGCAAGGAGGCACACCTGAAGGTAATTCCTTTAAAAACAACTCTTGGAATTCTGCTCTCACTTTAGCTAAAAGTACTGGAGCATTCCAACTAGAGTCTCCATGACTACATGAATCCATCTCAACATACGACAAATACATGAAATAAAGAAAATAGATATACTTACAATCAATTTTGAGCAACTTGGTAGAAGTCACCAATCGCGTCTCTTGGAGATCTGGTTCTCCACGGATCAGTAATCTTCTTCCCTCATGCTCAAACTGATACACATGCGAAGCAAAATCAATGACTGGTTTCTTCTTCGCATGCCACTTCTTACTAAGAACTATATCAAATCGTGCTAATCTTGCTATCTCAAAATCTAATCTGTCCTCATAGGACTGGATCTGAATAGGAAGATCAACTACTCGTCTATCCCAAATCTCAGTTCCCTTCCCGTCAGCTAGCTCTACGGTATAAGTATAATCTGACTGTACCGTATCTAAGCATAACCTCTTGACTAATCGGGAACTAATAACGTTATGAGTCGAACCTGTGTCAAAGAGTACCTTGACAGGCTGTCCTGCCACGACTCCTCTCATAATAATAAGCTCAATATCTGGGAATCGGTATCCTTTCTGTGCCACTGGCGAAAGCACAGCATCTGGCACAGTCGGAACCTTCTTAGTGACCGTCATGGCCACTATGGGAGATGATAATGGTGATGGGGGATCCCCAAACTCATCCTCACTCCCACCCCCTGCCTGAGTCGGATTTATGACTATGGTGGCTGCTATCTTTTTCTTTTTAGGACAATCCTTATATAAGTGTTGTCCTAAGCATCCATAGCACAAACCCTCTTTCATTGCCTTCTCTTTCTGCTGAGGGGTAAGAATGGATCGGTTATATGCCCTCTCAGCCAGAGCTGACACTTTTCTCTTACCTCCTGAGACTGTCTGGATCATGTGCACCTGCTTAGCCTCCCTAGAAGGCTGTGCACTGACCGAACTAGGAGTTGAAGTATGGAAAGGTCGGCTAACCCTAGTCCATGGGGATCTCTGACCCTGGGAACCTATGCTCCTGTGGCCATCCTCATAAACCAAGGCCATCTCTGTGGCCTGTGTCAATGTCTGACACCGCTCCTTTCTCACTAAAGGTCGGATAGTTTTTCTGAGTCCCAAGACAAACTTGTGGACTTGAAGAAACTCTGGAATGGTATCAGGTACTTTAAGAAATACCTCTCTATACCGATCTACGTATTCCTGAACTGATTGATTCTTCTGACTAATGAAGAACCAGGTGTCTAGTGCTCTAGACCTCTCATAAGGTGGTACAAAATTATTATAAAACAGGATTTTGAATTGATCCCATGTCGTGGGCTCCTTCTTATCCTGCTCTATCTTATGCCACCACCTATGAGTGACATCCATAAGATTATAAGTGGCCTGCTGAATCTTATGCCTATCATCAGTGATATGACATAGACGGAAACACTGTTCCCACTTGCTGAGCCACTGCTCAACCGCTTCAGCAGTCCTAGCGCTAGTTAAGCCATGATATCTTGGCGGCTTAAGATCCTTAAGCTGCCATCGGGCTTCTCTAACTAAGATGCTGTCTTTAAGGACTTTTGAAGTTTGATGCTCATCTGGAGCATCTACCTCCATCTCTGGCAGATCAAAATCAAGAGGCTCTTCTTCTCTCTTAGAACCACGCACGTGTTCCAAGATGTCATGAAGAGAACTTTCTAAAGATAAAATTCTATTGTTCATAGCTTGAATGGGATCAACTAGAGGTTCATGCATAATGGATTCTGTCCTAACAGGTGAAGACGGTTCGGGTTCGATGCTAGGCAAGAAACTTTTTTTTTTTTTAAAAAAAAGACTAAACAGACGTAAATACTACTGGCAAGCGGAAAAAAGAACCAGTCAAAGCTTTTGCTAAATAGAAAAAGACAATAGAAAGAAACTTTAATATACTTTCTAACCTTTAATGCACATGCATGTTAATATTTTAAAAATTTTGCCAGCCTAACAGTGTCACTATGAAATCCGAAATAATTTTGAAGAAAATAGAAACGTCAAGCATAAATCATATGCCGGCAGGCACGATCTATTCTTTTTATCTTCGAACACCTACAATAGAAAACTTTTCCAAATACGTTGTTGGGCACTACAGGCCCTCAATCAAAATATTTCTCTGGTCGATACCTGCCGATACTTACCACCTGAAAGAAAAGCTAAAGCATTGAACATACATCTCTATTTACGTTCTAATTACGTCGTTCTACACGTAATGCATGAATATTTCTAATATGCAGAGTCAACAGAATAATTAAGCAAATATTGACTAAATACTTATCTCCGATTTTCTTTGATATTGTTGAAGCGTGCAATTGAAGAGCTACGGGTAGAGTATCGACTCCCTTTTGCTCGTAGATGGCACAAATCTTCAAAAAGTGCTTCGTTGACGGTATTCGATGAAGAACAATCCACTTCCAGCCTCTGTTGCAGGTGATAACTGAATCCAAAATATGGCTTATAGCCACTCTCTAGAAAGATCTCTTAAAGAGCTTTCTAACAAGCCCAAGAACTCCAAATTTGGATATAATTTACCCAAGTTATGGCCAATTTATCTATTTTGGTGAGGTTTTTGGTAACTCAAACTCTGAAAATTTTGCTTCAAATATGAAGTTCTACAAAAAGAAATTCGATTTCCTCTGTGGACGCGCGCGCAGCTAGCACCTTATCCCCTAAGCAGCCATAATTGAAGGATGATCTGGAGCCGACGTACGTGTAAGACTCAAAAATCCCACATGCAAGGTTTACTCAGGAGATATATATATATGTTGAGGCGCTGTTCACTTCAGAGCAAAGA